>JARYHS010009186.1:189271717-189661521 GCA_031002005.1 Vandiemenella viatica
TAATTGTTTACAAAGTTTTTTCAACATGGCTTCATCTACAGTGATATTGCCTATCAGAATATTCTAATTAATTTTTCATAATATTCTGTCAATTCCGTTTATAGTATACTCGTCGGCAGTAAGATCATTATAGGAGAGAGACTATTAAAGGCGAGATACGGGAAAGAATTAGGCCTTGCCATTTCGAAGGGATCATCGGAAGTACTAGAGTGATTTCGGAACACCATGAAAACTTGAAATCTAAATAGTAGGAGTAGGGTCCGGACCTATGCCCTTCCGATGATTATAAATCTACTTCTTCCTGCGCAGATATTGGTTTGGGACAGCGCTCCAGGCAGACACATCTTTTTATCATAAATATTATTTCTATAAGGTGTTCCTTCATAAGCTATTATCTCCCTTCACACTTAACCGAAATCAGTGACTGAGATGTTATTTTAAAGCTTATAATCTCCACCTTGGACACATCGTATTTTAAGAAAGGAATTTTTCGTAATTCGAGCCTTAAAGGGCAAAATTACTATTGTTTCCATAACGTATTTTTTTTTGTCGTGAAGTATTTATCTCCCTTGATATCTAACCGAAAACGAGAAATGAGGTATTATTTTAGAAATTAAGGTCTCCGATTAGGTTAAATCATGTTTTAAAAAGGTAATTTTTCGTAATTCGGCTCTTAAAGGGCAAAAGTATTAACATTTCTACAACGCGTTTTTGTGTCACGAGCCGTTTATCTCCAGTGATAACTAACCGATATAGATAAATAAGGTATCATATTAAAGACTGAGTTCTCCACAGTGGTCATATTATATTTTAAGAAAGTAATTTTTCGTAATTCGACCCTTAAAGGGCAAAAATGTCAATAATTCTAAAATGCGTTTTTTGTGTCTCGAGCCATTTGTCTCCCTTGATACCTAACCGAAATCGATTAACGAAATAGGATTATGAAGAGTAATTTCTCCGCTTTGCTGATATCATATATTAAGAAAGAGATTTTTTGGAATTCAACGCTTAATGGGGAAAAGTATCAATTGTTCTTCAACGCATTTTTGTGTCACGAGCCATTTGTCTCCATTAACATATAACCGCAATAGTTAAATGAAGTAACATTCTAAAGATTAAAATCTCCGCTGTAGTCACATTATATTTTAAGAATTTTTTTTAATTTAACCCTTAAACGGTAAAAATATCAGTATTTCTAAAATGCGTTTTTTGTGTCTCGAGTCATTTATCTCCTTTCATAATTAAACAAAATCGATAAACCAGGTATCATTTTAAAGACTGAGGTCTTCGTAAGATCTTCGGTTTTGTTACAACATATTTTAAGAAAGGTATTTTTCAAAATTCGACCCTTAAGGGGTAAAAGTATTAATATTTCTACAACGCATTTTTTTGTCACGAGCCACTTATCTCCCTTGATACCTAGCCTAAATCACGATAAATGAGGCATCGTTTTAAATATTAAAGTTTCCGCTTTGGTCACATTAAGAAAGAATTATTGGGAACTTGATGCATTAAGAGGTCGTGCGTATGAGACAGTTCAGAGCCAAGTCCCTAGATTGCCGATACAGATATCACAGAGATGTCAATAAACTGTTTTTTATACAATAAGTAGCTTTTTTCTATTACGGAATCATTTTTGTTTTGCTACACAATTCCAATATTAAGATTTTATTCGCAGAGCAACACATATCACAGAGATGTTGATATGCTGTGTGCGTTTTGTTCAGGTTGGTTGTATTCTGTTAAGGTCAGTGACAGTTTGTCGTACATACGATGTGTTTTAAATTTTCATAACTGTTCCGTAATAAGTATTTTGATCCTTACCTATTACAATAAACAGATAAATATTTGCTTCAAAATTGCGGTTCTACTTTTCACTATATCACAAGCATTCAACCTCAGTATTCATCGTATTTTACTAGCGAAATTTTTGCATGGGTCTACTAGTTTACTCTATTTTTCTTGGCAAATATAAAAGTTGGCAACGTCTATTATTTTTTTGCGTATACTTATGAGTTTTTTAATCGAAATTTCTCCCTTCCGTCACCTCTTCCTATATTCTTTTAATCAAGATTGCGTGTAAGGTTATGATAGATTAAAATTTAGCTTTTTTGTATGTATACTTCTTCGATATTGTGATTCATTCCCCTGTTCCCAAATTGACTTCTTCATATTTTATTTTTTAAAATCTTACCAGGCTTTACGATTCCTAATTTGGTTTTCCATGGTTTCCCGCAATCAGTCTAAGCGAATGGGGGGATTGTTCCTTAATAAAGGTGACTTCCTTCCCGTTCTCGTCCGTCGGTCCTATGCTGATGCTAATAATCCCGACGACAACGAGCGTTAAGATCTAATAAAAAAGGAGTCCTTATCAAATCAAAGCAAAATCTTTAGAATTCACATTTTGCGCGAATGTCAGAGGTCATGCAGATTAAAAGAGAAATATACAGAAGTTCAGGAATAACGTGCTTAATAATTATGCAAAATTTTAACTCAAAATATATTCTATGTTCTTTATCGTAAAAAAAAATCCAGTTTTGTACGATACAAATAGTGTCTGCAACAACTTGGTTATAGCTCAAAAGTTTCAGCACCATATGTCAAGAAAATCCCCGTAAGACTTTAATAATAATAATAATAATCATAATAAATATCGTGCAAACGGATTAAACATTTTCAGTTTTTGTTTATATGCCAATGTCGGAGATCATTCAGGGTAAAAGTGGAATATATAAATGTTGAGGACTAATATGCTTAAATATTATATAAAACTTTAAATCAATCTGTTCGACGATTTCTTAAATATTCTCAAAAATCCAGCTTTGACCTTTGACATTTTACTACCCCCAGGGTGATTTAAGTTCGAACTTTTAATTTGCGCCGCAATTTCAGGTCCTGCCTATTATGGGTAATGTTAAATAAATCTTTGTGGTAATTCTTGTTTAATATCTCGCATGAAATAAAATGTTGTAAATTCTCGAACGCTGCCTCCAGTGTAGTTTTTACTAGATCGCTAATGATTCTTTCAGGGTAATATACAAAAGTTGGGGAATAACGTGTTTAACCATTATGAAAAATATTAATTCAATCATTTGACGGTTTTCTTCCATATCTTCGGAAATCGGTTTTGACCTTTTTTCGACTCTGAAGTGTGATTTAAGATCAAACTTCTAATTTCCACCGAATTTCGGATCATATTCCTCATATGTGTAACATTTCAAAGGAATCTGTGGATTACGTTTTATTTAATGCATGATACAAAGTGAATAAGAAGTGAATTTTCCATTGTTTCTTTCAACGATGTTTTTAAAGAATCTTGATCAAATCAGTCACATAAATGCTCAATTTTGTAGTATAATTTCTAAAAAGTATTGATGTACTTTGTGAAGTTCCTTAAAAGTTGCAACTTTTTCAGAAATGTTATTTCGACTATTAGATTTTATACTTCATTGTGCACTTGTTGTTTCGCACCTGATTTTTCGAATCCTTTTGTTTGGTCATGAAATGGAAATAAAGCTAAAGCTACTTCACTACAGCGCTAAAAACGTCATGCGCTTATGACAATGCGTTAAGTGATTAGTCGTTTGTAAAAAAATACGGAAAAACAAATTTAATATATGAGTATTAGCTTGCATAAAATTAAAGTTCACATAATGCAGATGTAACGCGAAGGGAAATTACTAACCGGCTTAAACTTTAGCGCCATTAATAAATGATAAATAAATAACACTACTTGTACCATATTGTATTTATTAATTTCTATTATCAGAAATATTTTATTTCCATTATATGTTGTAGTATGAACATCAATATAATATTTTACTGTAACTGTTGTAAGTATTATAGCTAACTGTGAGAAGGATGGGGTGATTTAATCAGCAATTCTAAGTTAGGAAAATATTCGTGGGTATTCTGCAAATCTTTCATGTGCAATGAGATCGTGTAGTGTAGATAACCTTGAATAATCCTGATTAGCGTGGATCAATCCGTACGCTGATAGAAACCGTCATAGAGTCTCTCCATGGTAACCGCCTCATATTGCAGGCGTCCAAGTATTAGCCCCGAAGTGCACGAATTCGTCGTGCTAAGTGCAAAGTCGAATAAATTACGGCAGTGGCTTCGAAAAGCGTTAGCGCAAGTGGGGAAGAGGCACTGGATTTTCGCACAGCGCGGGGAATACGCGGACTCCAATGAATGCCTGTCTGTTCCTTATCCATCCAGGCGGGATCCCTCGCTCGGGAGTCAGTCTTCTCGAAATGCTGCAATTATGGTCATTAGACTCTCCGCGTAATTACCCGCCGTTCCCCCTGTGGTGAGCTACTCAATTCATCACAAGCTTTACCCTCAATCATGGACGAGACTGCAATGAAAATGCTTAACTCAGAGTTAGCATGATCCTCAGAGAAATTCCGCGTAGTACAGGCCACGCCTTCGTGTCTTAAGAGTTATCAGACCACTTTTTATTTTATTTCAGATGTCAGCGTTGAATGAGCCTTTCCCTGCATAACGTAGTCGCAGAAAGAAGCAGCTACAGGACTAAACGTTTAATACGGGATTCCATTTGATTCCCAGAGTATAAATTAGTAATCAAAGAGGCAGTGATAAGTAGCCGCTGTTTCTTCTAAATTTTGCATTTGTTATTATAGAAAAACTGACAACATACGGAAATACTGTATGACACCAATAGATCTAAAGAAAAACCTTGCAGCGCGTGTTATTTACGTGCAGAAGCCATGTAATTTCTACAGGTTGTTTGTTTTCAGTCGAAAAATCTTAAAACAACATTTAAAAAAAATATAGCCTTTGGATAACAGAAACCATATAGCCATACTAAAAGAACAGTAGAAAACATACTGTAATTTTTCAACAACTTGTTCTCCACAGACTAGTACTCTGATTCTATATAGTTAATTAATTTCTGGACACACAATTTTATTCCTACCTGCAGATATAATAAACCAAAATTATGAGAAACATCATTTCACATATTTTTATTTTTCTGTTTATTTCGTTAGCAACAGTTCAGTACAGAATTTAAAGTGATTTTTATAAGTAACTTAAAACATTATACAACAATCATTGATAAGGAATTGTGGACAATGTCGATACATGCAGTGCGAACTAATTGGAATTTTAAAAAACTTGATTTTTTTACATTTTGTTATTTAACCTTGTTGGGCCGTTTATGAAGTATACTCTTTAATGACTTTTGAAACGTAATACATACGTATTGAATTTTACAGGTGTATAATTTCGATATGCGTTTATAGCAGTAAATCAAATTATAATGATCCGAGTAATAATCAATCAGATTTTTTTAAAAATATTATGTGAACATAATTTATCTTTTTTTCCGCTTCTGGCTTTACTCCTCGCTAACGTCGAGGTTATTTGAGGCGGGAAAGCAGGGAGGAGGGGCAAAAAACTTGAAGGAATTCAGTCATGGATACTTAAGTCTTTTACGGATCTATTTACTTTTACCGGAGTTTTTAGATATTATTAAAAATTAGTGAAAACATTGAGACATGATTTCCCCAGTTTAAAAGCTCACCGTCCGACTTAAAATCTAAGTAGATGGTGGAGGAAAACATTAAAATCTGGAAAAACTTCTTTAACTACAATCTGGTCTAATTTAATATCTGCCCAATGGATTTTGATGGGATTATCAGAGTTTGAAAGCATTAGGTCTAATTTAAATTCTGAGTAATTTATCAGTGTGGTATCGCACTTGGGATCGGAGTAAACAAATAGAAACTAATTAAAAGATTAACAAAATATGTGTCTTGTTTTATCAATAGCATGATGTTTTCAGAAATAATAGGGTCTTGAATATATTAATAAATAAACTCATAATATATTTGTAGTGATACCAAAAATAAGTACATTTTAATCATTTCGTTTCCCCATACTTTGTACACATTGTCTACCAGTTTATCTGGGTTACGTGGACCACTTTATGGGTAAAATCTAATAACAAGTATGAGCAAAGAACTTGTGTAAGAGTTCTAGATGCCTCCGTAATCGACTTGAGGAGAAACGACAAACCTATAAATAAATCCGGCTTCCGTAGTATCAAACATTCCAATTACGATTGTTAGGTGGTGTTCCGTAAGGACTAGGATTCCGAAGACTAGGATTTTTCTCCTGAATAATATACATTTCGCTAATTAACAGTAAAATCAGCATAACCGCAAAATCCACGACGTATAATGGAAAAACCACGACACTCTATCCTCCAGCGTAAAACTAATTTAGACAAGCATTTGATTAGTGCAAAGAATTTATGCTAATCTCAGAGTATGTATATACGTCAAGGAATCGGGATTATTTTGTATTTAATGAACTTGTAGTCTGATGCAGAACATACGTCTTCGCTGTCAATCTGTCATTTATCTTCGGACGATACATTCGTTTAGAGCTTGCTTTGCTTGTATAGTTTTCTTCAATTGAGAAAGAAATCGTTGATTCTACTGATTATCACGAATCCGGAATTACTTTTTTTACATAACTATGACAATACCTGATTTTGCATAGAACCCCTCAATAAATTAATTAAGAACTAACTTAAGTCATATTAACTGTGTACTCTTTAACCGAACAGAGTATAGATTTATGATATATCTGGACCAATTTTAATTCCTTTTTATAATGCAATACCTGTTTCCAGGAGAAGGAGTTTACCATGGTGATGAAAATTGTGTCATGTGTCCACGTACTATCAGCTCACCCCCAGTCCCTATTAACTCTAAATAAAATTATTTTAATTGTATCATAGTTTAATTAACTTTTTTGGTTTTTAAAGATTGTTGCTCGTAGAAAAAAACAGTGGGGAATTGTTTGCTTCCTGGGAATCGATTGCGAAAACGGGCGCGTGAGCCCGGGGATTTTTTCAATTTAGTTGGCAGAAAGCGACTAGTAGCAATCTATCTAGAGTGCGGTAACATTCAGTGGTGGTATGGCGTAGGATAGAATGACTATACTGAGACGAAAAGCCTTAACTGGTATGAATGCACTTTAATGAAAGTTATAATGGTTTGACATTTACTTTCAAGGAATTCAATTTATAGGAGAAGCACATTTTTGTGTTAATTGCTGAAAGTTATATAATAAATCAAACGTATTGCAACGACGTGTAGCAATTTAGTAACGATAGCACCTTTCATTGCTACTGAGAAAGATAAAAGTAATTGAGCCAGTTTGGAAGAGGAGAAAGTGAAAGAATGTAACATTCATGCGTCTGCCCAAAACATCCGGTATTGTTGCAAGGTGAACTGAGGTGGTTTGCTGTTACCTTCACCAGTGTGTCTTCGTTTGTATCATTGCAGGTTTGCATGACTGACAGTGTGTATTTAGTGTATAGTTTGTATCATATGAAGAAGAAGAAGAGATGAAAAAGGGTGGGTGGTGACACCAGTGCCTGCCCATTTAGGAATACTCTTGCGAAAGACACCATTATGGCCGCAGGCTTAACGTCCCCATCCGACGAGCGAATCACCCCCTCCCCCCCCCCCCAAGAGTGTCGTATGTCCTCAGTCCATACGCACTGCGGAGAGGTTTGAGACTTAACCCAGGACTTCGGCTCACAATCTGTTGGCCGAGTCCTGATGATGAAAATACTACCACCAACTGGACTCGAACCAGGAGCCGGACACTATCACAGTGCCACAGCCTACTGTGCCAATGGATCGGGCGGATCAATATTGCCAACACTTTGGAAGTAATAACGCCACTTTTGTTGTGATTTTCATATAGAAGATAGGGGATTACTGGAGATCGCAATTCCGCCTGGAGTTGGCTTCATAAAACTGCAGTGATAAAACGATAGACTCAACTAGAAATTCTTTCAGAAGTACATTTAACGATTTCATGCTGGTCCAGGCTGTATTACAACCTAATTTCTGGTTGAAAATAATGGTTCAGGTTTTAGTATAATGGAATTACTGCTTGAAAATAATACGTCTTCCGACTGACTACAGTAGTATTAAAACGATACTATTTAATGTTGTTGCAGTGGATTCGCGATCTCTAATAGACCAGTACATAGGTTGTAATGTTGAATAACCTTACTCTTACACTAAACAAAAACCAGAAGAAAATTCTGCTTATTCTATCTTAGTATTTATTAATAGAATCATTTTTATTTTCCTGTTTCTGAAATAGTGATTCTACATCCTTTGAGTTTCTAGACAAGTAACTACTCAGTTTATCGATTCCCGTTGCTGTGAGTACCTGAGCCGCGCCCGTAACGATGACCTGAGTAATTTAAGGAGCCGGGAAATTCATCTCCGCTCCGCTCCGCGATCGCAGCGCCGCGCCGCGCCGGACGGTTATGGGTCTCATTAAAACTTGTGTTGGTGCTGCGAACACACTCACGCCTTTGGTGCGCCACATTAATCAGGCGGAAATACTGAGTCAATTTTCCTGTTCAAACTGGGCGAACGCAATTCACGTCGCTCGTGTTTAATAATTAAGATGTGACTTGTCTGATTAGCGCGCAAGAATGTTGTGCCAGTGTGCGGACCATCCATTAAACAAACATTTGAAGTAGTGAACAAACACAGATGCTAAAACAGTTATTAACAGAATTCCAGCTCAAGGCAGCATATTAAAATTTATTTTTCCATTGGTTTTACGAGAATAAACTTTTGGTTTTGTAGCTTACTAGGAAAAAGGTAAGTAACACAACGCCAAATTATGGTGAAAAATTATTAATAACGAGCTGTTGGCATTCGCTGATAACATAGCTACTCTCTCTGGCAGTGTAGAAACTACATTCAAACAAATCAACCATCTGAAAGAAATAGCAGGAAAAGTCGGATATCTTTTCAGACTATATTCTTGAGCAATATTAGGGATTACCAACAATAGTAACCACAGTTTGGAAAAATTAACAAGGTCAATAAATATAAAGGTGAAGTAATTTAGTTAATTATAAGAAAACGAACAGAGCAAGAGCAAGAAAACTATAAATATTATAGGAAGAGAAACAAAATAGATAGGGAAAAAGGGAAATATTGAGGAAATTTTTTGGGACCATTGAAAACAGAGAAACGAGAGTTTAGGCACTGGAGGAATAAAGATCTATACTAGGAAGAAGAAAATGAAAAGATGTATGACAAGATCAGAAATAGGAAAATCAGTTTTTTGGCCACACAATGAGAATGGTTAACGTTAGACTTACAAAAAGGTTTTTTCAACTATGTCTACAAGAAAAAGAGTAACTAGTGGATCCATGGAATAAAGAATCATTTGATAGAATTCGGAATAACAAAAGATATCATACAAGATGCAGCGACTTCCAGAAGATTCATACTAAATTTCAAGGGTTTCCAGGAAAAGGAGAAGAGGGAAGGTAATGGCATCTGGATCCAAGAAATGTGGAATCAGCATAGTGAAAGGACTAACAACTACTGGAAGTGAATAAAAAAGGATAGAGATGAAATTACTTCTTGTGGTACTTACGTGGCCATAATCGAAGAAAAGATGAATGAGCTTTGATTAAACATAATGTTTGATGTATAGTCTTAATGGGTTTCTAACCAAATGTTTTTATAATAACACATCGTTTCAACTAAGTGCTCTGTCGTCTTCATCGGCTATTTGCGTGAACCCTGTGTAACACTCAAAACCCCTTCTTAAAAACAAATTCCTCCACTTTTTGTAATAATGGATACAGTGAGAAGATAAAGTTATAAAATACGCTTTGGCCTTGTAGGTCCTCGTTTCGATTCCGGCCTCTTTTCCATCTGCTCCTATGTTTTCTTCTAATGACAGCTCAAGCTTTACCGAAAGATAGAATATCAATAAGTGAATCATTATGCGTTACGTAAAAGCGCAAATTTTGGCATTGAGATATGAGTGAGGTCGAACACATCTGTTCCTCATATTGAAGGTAGAACTTTTGTATATACTCATAGGAGTTCTGTTATATACTTAAACATTACAAGACACAGGGCATTAACGGAAATTGTGAGCATTATATCTCCGATTTGAGAATATCCATAACATGGAGATCCTAACGGTAAAATTGCCCCTGTAATATTCAGTGTCATGTACGCTTGCCTTTGAAAATTATATCACCTAGATCAATTGCCAAAAGAAATTTCATCGCATGATGAAAATTGTGGGTGAAATAACTGACGTATGAATATAACGACTTCTTATAACACATGAAGAAGCTACCTTGTAAATGAAGCCATTTTTTTTATAAGGAGTTAATTACGTATTCTGCGTTGTCACCACTCATTGCTCTCTGTTAGGACCATGTTTGTATAAGTCCACAGACAGAAGGATATTGCATGTCAGTTCTCTTCTGTAAATGGATTACTACGTCTATATATGTCAGTAATACATCTGCCTGGTCTGTTTGTGAGTGCACGTTGAATAATTGTTATTTTTTCCTCTAATTTCATGCGGCGAGTTTCCAGCAATGGCTATGACGTCAGTTTAATTGAACACCACAAACACTCCATTTAATTAATACTAAATAATACAAACATATAATAGATGAAAAACATTTTTTTCATAGTTTTGTAAATGTACGTATATATTAAACTATGTTGCTTATAAATGCATGTTAATATTTTGTATGTGCAATAATTTGAGTAACAGCTCCTGTCTTGTGTAGGCCATTATGTATTTACTATTACTTTCAGGTTTATGGTATATCTTTTAGGTTTATTTTATACGTGCTTTTCAGCAGTTGACTGTCCTTTTATATGATATATCGAACTTATTGATTTGTTATGACCAATTCATTTATTATAACGTTTTTCATTAATTTTTCCTTAGATGTTGCAATAACCATGGACTAAGATTATTATAACGTCTGCCAAAACAAATGCAGCTAAATTAGTTGCAAAAGACGGAATAAACCCAGCAATAATTAATATGTTCTTCTGATTTTTTGCTACTTTAATTTATTGTTTATTGACACCAAAATTCCTATCTATGAGGAGATTGTATTGAAAGGATTTAACATTACATTTGAACTCAAGGTAATATTATCTAAAAAATTGTTAACAGAAATCTTTTCCTATTAATCAATTGCTTTTGCTTCTTATTTCATCTGAGAAAGAGAATAGAATTTTGATTTACGCCCGACGTATCATGATAGTTAAGCCAAATTTTGTCCACTGAACAAGAAGGACGTTCACTATTTCAGTGACTACTCTCATAGTCTCTTCCAAAAGATAACAATGTTAGAATGATCGCAAAATTGTAACAGAATGTTGGTACTCACTTGAAAGTTGTTGCTATGACAAACAAATTGACAAAATGAAAATGATATATTTACCACCATTTCCGGTAGCGCTGTGGTAAGTTGAACTAACGTGATAGTAGTGAAAATAGTGGAATCCTCAAAGAATAGGGCAGCACATCAGAGAATTAGAGTTTTCCAGTGTAGTTGTAATATTGCTGTGCATGAAGGCGTACCGCAGCTGTGTGGCATTGCTGTTTGTGTGATGCATAAAGTCAGAGAGTAAAGCGCATGTGAAGTTACTGGAAAGACTAGAAACGTTGTAACAAAAATACGGAAATTCATAAAGAAATTGGAAGATAATGTGGAATGAGAGACATTCTTCTCCTCGAAATGTTTCCTCTTTCGCAGAAATTAGCACAATACTGGTGCATTACAAGAGTCAATTTTCACAATTCGACTTGCTGCGTTACTGGATTACCTGGTTCTTCAAACAATCGACGCTACGCAACCACAAACTTTATTCGGATGCTACCAAGTTTTGACTAGTTACGTGTTTCTTATGGCCTTAAGATAACCTGGATTGCTGGGAGCTCAATATATACTTTGGAAGATATCGTTTTTGTTAAAAGTATACATTTCAGAGCGTCCTATCTTCTATACGTGCAATTTTTGATCTTTGTTTGGATAAATTCAGAGTTATTTCTACAACGATCTCTACATCATAGAAGTTAGTAGTAGAAATCGTGTCCAGTCTTTCTAGCCCTCCAATTACTAAGTCGAATCAGAGTTATGACTGATCATTTCCATCAAAGCTATTTTAAAAATGTATACACCGTTTGCTTCCTCGGCTACAAATTCAAACAGAGTTGTGCGTTTCTTGAATGTGGTCACCCAGTAATTGTCTCGTCAATGCTCTTGAGCAGTTCTACAAAAACCTGGCAACCAAGTACCCCAAGAGGAATTTTAAACCTTTCTAAATTCGATGCCAAGACGTGTAGCAACGGTTTTGTAGCTCCAGAAGCTATCGCAAGTTATAGTCACTTTCAAGTTGTGATTTTTCCTATTACTCTAAAAATTTCCTTACTTATTCAAGGAGGGACTTGGAATAATTTTCTTTCTAATCTTTTAATTAATGTAAAAACTTGTTTAGAAGAGTGTTATAAATATGCAAAAGAAAAACTTAATAGTGTTTAACAGAAAAGAGGGGAAAATTTAGACATTTCATGTGTGTTGCTATATTAATTTTTTTTAAACAAGGAAAATGAGCAAATGAGACACAGATTAGAGAAAATATAGTCATGGGGCTCAGAATGTTGGTTCTAGGAAAACGTGGTTTAAATAATGATGTTACAGCGAATCCTTTGCGTGATTGTTCTAGCTATTTTATTATTATTTAAATTTCTGGTTGATAATAGGAGGCGATGATTAGATTTCACCTCGTAGCTCTTGGATTTAAGTATGTAGATAATTTTGATGTCGTACTATAGATTGTAGAACTATCTGAAAATACCTAAAAGAACTATTGTTGTTTTGATACTTTCCAACAAAACCGTAGAATTTTCTTTACATAAAATGCATTTTCAAAATGTTAATGTCTCTTCATTGGTCTTCAATCATTTTGCAGCAGTTACATCACTTTTTATTTAATTTTCCAATCAAAAAAGAGCTAATCAATTATTCGTGAATGTATGATAATTGGATGGATTGTATGTAGAAGAAGGTAATAGATTTAGAATTTTGTGATTGGTGGTTGATTTACGCCAGTTATAACTCGACCAGCTATTGGAAACTGTTTTGGAATATTATATTTCTTCTTAAGGTAAAGTAATAATGAATTTTATGATACTGTTTACGAATGGCAGTGTCAGTAACATTTTCATTACCACCGTAAAAGATCATTCCATTTCTTGTTTCCGCTTCTATTACTGAACAGTAGTCATTAGAGACCAGATTACATGCAACACAAAATGCTAGAAATATGCATGCAAATAAGCATGAAAAATGCTTAAAATATGCATGAAAAGTGTCAAAATATGCAACATTATATAACAAAAAAAAGTAATTTTTTATTTCAAAATCATCATGCAATTAGTAAGTATTTGATTAACAAATTTATAAATTCTATAGTTAACAATTATTTAACTTTTGCTTTTATAAACGTAAACAATCGGATACTGTTCCAAATATTCAATAGTAAGATTGTTTCTTCGATCTCTCAAAATATTTTTATGAGTGGAAATGGACCGTTCCACTTTCACTGATGTAACTGGGCAGTATTTGAAATTGGGGGCTGTGTTAGCAGTCATTGATTCTGGAAAAAGTTCACCCGTCCCATTACTCAAACTATCAATTTTACACAAACGTTCAAAACCTGGGTTATTGTTCAAAATATTTTCAAACTTCGCTTTAAGTTTACACAGGTATACCTCTGGCAATACAGATTGTATTCATTAACTGAATAGATTCAGTCAACGTCATACCTTGAGTTTCAGACTTTTTAATAGTCGCAGGTATGCAGGGAAAATGAGTGCTAATCACAGCTGTGGTTTTAGTACAGTACTAGAATTGTTAAATGCATCCTTATACTGACAACTGTCACAGCCTCTCCACTACCAAAGTCGTTTACTACACCTTCAACGGCCTCGAAATGTTCATTGTAAAACATTACAGCTGCAACCCACGTCGCCCATCGAGTTACCACTGGTTCCGGAGGTAAAGGCGCATTTGACAATTTTTTTATACGCGTTATTACGAGAACGCAGCTTAAGAAACGCTTTCTTTGTTCATGCAATCAGTTTATTCACATTTCCAGTCGTGGGTCGTAGATCTTCAGCGACTTGTCGTAGAGAGCTGGCTGTTAGCAGGTTTTTCCGGCTACAACGTAAGATTTTATTTACTAACTAGATACACAACCCAAAAATATTTTAAATATAACGAAAATATGGATCATCACTAGGTTTTAGGTAAAACATGCAATAACCGGTGAAAATGGGCTTAATTTACAGATGCAGATGCATATGCAAACATGCAAATGCATATAATTCGGTCTCTAGTAATCATATTCAACAAACATATGTAATGTTTCGACACAGCTTTGACTATTGGATAGGGCACCGAACATTTAGTAATTGGTAGCCGAGAAAATGAATACATTGGCTACTTACCAACAACCCGAATGTCATTGATTCAATAGCTGTCCAAAGATAAACTAAGCAAGAATTGTTGCTGTGTGAATCAGCACCAATTAATGGAACACTTCTTATTTAGACTAAATTGTTTCACAGCAGGTGTTGTTGATGAATGGGAGCAGGGAAAATAAGTGTAATGAGCCAACTAAGAATAATTGGCCATCCTGATCTGGGTTTTCCATGGTTTTCCCGGATCACTCCAGGCGAATTCTGGGATGGTTCCTCACAGTAGTATTTCTCTTCCAAACCTTTCCCTTTTGGATAGGTGCAATTCACCCTCCGCCACACACTTTTAGTGAATCGCGGAGTGATGATAATAATAATAATTTGAGAATCTGCACTTCAATGCAGAGACATTTTCTTTATTTATGTTCAATGTAAAGGCTTGTCTCCTCTTTACAATCAGAATAATACTAGAAAGGTATAAAGTGATCGTAATCGGAGAATTAAGGCCAATATATATTAATTTACAATATAACTGCCTTTTTCGGACACTACCGTCCAACAAACAATTAAAAGCAATAGTTACTTACAAGTTTCGCAAGAAACATATTTTTTACAACTTTATCTGTTAGTTCATTATCATTATCATTATCATAACCCATACTACTTGCTAGATTTTTCTGAGGTACTTCATGAATAGAGGAGGTAAAAATAGCAAATTGAAGCATTTGACACTGAAAACGTTAACGCCAACCAAATTTCTATGGAACTCGTGTTGATTTTAATAGGTGTTTTAATGTTCTGACGCATGTTTCAGTCCAAACTGCACAATAAATTAAACAATGCTTACTTTTCAAAGCAAATATATCACCGAATATCATAATTTTAATTTCATAAAAGTTTTCACACCTGGCATTTAAGAGGACAGGTGTTCAAATCCCCGTCGGGTCATCCTGACTGCAGTTTTCCGTGATTTTCCGCAGTTCCTCCAAAGGAATGTCAGGATGATCGTTTTCAAAAGCCACGGCTGAATTCCTTCTTACTACCTCTCCTTAGGTTATTTTGGATGAAAATAGTCCATAAAAAACTTCAATTGGAAGTATCATACCCTCTATTGCAGTTAGTACTATCTATTTTTAGATCATATAAACATTCAAATCCACTTACCATCTCTGATATTTAACTGAAGTATAAGTTTTATGAAATGTTGAAATTAGAAATGTAAAATTGAAGTACGTCAGTCATCTACCTGCAGTATCATAAAAACGTTCTACGTAAAAATATTTAGGAAAGATTATTACCTCTATGAACTTTTTTTTTTGTCTCTGTTTGCTACTTTTTTTATCTTATCCTTCCTATATTTAATTTGGCCTAATTTAATTAACCTTATTGAAAGTGAGGCGCCTGTACTTCCTTTGTACAGTACATAGTGAGAAACTGTTTTCTGTGGTTTCTGTGGAGGCGATAATTTCACTGAATTTCCAAGTAAATCAGCTTTAGTGGAATAAAAGTAGTGATATAATTAATCTACTTTGACAGGCCCATTTATTAAAATTTTATCACCGTTACTTACAAGCGCAATACACCAATTTGTCGAAAAAAGCATAATCTGCGAATGTTCTTGAATTCACACATCAACAATTTAAATCTTTTGAACATTGGAGAACTATCCAAGGCGAATGAATCTTCCTATTTCTTATTTTTATTCAACAGACCTTTGTAACTTGAAGAAACGATCTGTATAAGTTCAAAAATTAAGTATAGGCTACATTCAATTAGTCAGTGAATGTGGGAGTGTACCTCCTGAAGTAGGAAACAAGTATGTTCTGTACGTTGAAGTAGATACAAATTGTGGGGTTAAGACAATCACAGTGGCTTGCGAATAATTCGTAAGAAATATCAGCATATTATTCACACTCCCAGAAAAGCAAAAGCAAAACACCGACCACAGGTACGGGTGGCCAGGGCCGCACTTAGACATAGGCTACCTAGGCTGTAGCCTAGGGGCCAGCACCACATGCATCAATAAAAAAGTAAAAAATTAAAAATATATATTAGTCGCTGTCATCCTATTAACATGCATTGTGAATAATCAATTTTTAATCTTTCTCGATTGCTTGATTTGGTAATGTTCATTTTTTATCCTTTGTTTATCTTAATATGTAGGACTACTGTATCATATTGTTACTGAAACTTTTTAGTTTGTAATTTGAGGGCTTTTGCTAAAGGTGTTTGGTTGCAACAACAGCACTAAAATAGGCAACTCCTTATCTATGATCAACAAATTGAACGTGCTGGCTTCACTTGCTATCATCGTTCACTTCAGTCTCAGAAACGTTGTAGAAAGCACGTTACGAAATTTCAATTCTTCAGTAAGTTATCCTCGTATATTTTTACTATCATTACATTATTCTATATTTTGAATTAAAAGGTTTATTAATTTAATAATAAGTAATCGATATTGCTTTATATATATATATATAGTGCCCTCACCACTGTTATAGCCTAGTTGCGTACAGATCTTAAAGCGCATTCGGGAGGACGCGGTTTCGAATCCCCGTCCGGGCATCCAGATTTGGGTTTCCATGGTTTCCCCAAATCACTCCAGGCGAATGCCAGGATGCTTCCTTCAAAAAGGAGATGGCCGATTTCCTTCCCGTTCCTTGTCCCCAGTCCCATACCGCCTCGAATGACGTTGACGAAGCGTAAAGCAGTAAGTAAATTTAAAAAAATATATATATATTAAAGAGGGCCCGCACTACAGGTATGGCCTATGGGCTTACATACCTTAAATATGGACCTGTGTGTGGCCCGGAAGTAGGCGGATAACAACACCCAAAAGTCCCTGCTAGTGGGATTAGCCGGGAAAACCTGGGCTTGTCTGAGCTATGAGGACCCCGAAGGTTTAACAATTTACTGCCACTTTCCGATTGCTTGGATATGTTGCAGATATGTGGAAAGTTACAGTCAGGTATGATAGAATATAGTGAGATTCATGTGATTGCTGTGCGTGGAGAACCAGAACGGAATAGCGATTAAAACGACGGTATGGTTGGAAAGTACGTTAAATTCCGCCTATCGGCCTTCTAGTTTGGTTTCAGAAGAAAACGACTGAATATCGCTGAACGATAATGGAGCAATTAGAGGCTTTCTGTGGACAGGCAGAAGACGGGAGATTGATGCAGTCTTTGGGTTTTCGACTGAAATCTGGTGGCCGGCCTCTGGTGGCCGCCAACGCCTGTTGAACAGTTCCTGACTGCGGCTGTTCAACGGGACTTCCCAGTACGACACATACGGTGCCGAACGACCAGGTCGTCACCTCCACTTCACCTGTCGCAGCCCTATCAGCTCAGACCCGAGATAACGCAATGGCTGTTGTACCACGCCACTATTCGTCACTCCTACCTATGAACGGTAACGGAACATATTTGTGCCACAACAGCTTTTCATCAGAACTTAGTTTTTCAAACGTCCAGAAACGCCTGTGAGATGTTTCACACCCTTCACTGAGCTAGAAAAAACATGAAATGCTAAGACCTTTCCTGTAAATAATGAATAATCTCAATCCTGTCTTTTGTTTTGTTGGAATAAATGAAGTTCTTTTACTTCTATTTGTTAAAAAGAAAATAAACGTGTCAATATTTGTTTGTAAATTCGTGGGTTTGTCATTCTCTAGAACGATAACCTTAGCCACCCTTTCGTTATCAAAATAATAATTTTTATACAAAAAAATCAATGTTCTTTTTTAAAATCTGGTAAATAATTTTTTTTATGAAAGCTATAATTTTCATGTAAAACGAAATTATAGTGCTTTCGTATGTAATACTATACACTGCTACTTTGAACGCTACTGTCCTTCGTATTTAGGGTTGGGTAGTTTTGTGATGGACCTGAAACAATTCAGTGAATTGGTTTTATTAAATAAATTAAATAAATATGGAAGACATAAAAATTGTAATATAACATAGATCTAGGCCACCATAGCAAGCATTGTCCAAAAGAAAAATTACCTGCGCCCATTGCGGAAAAGATGACCATAAAAAAGATCAATGTCATAACTTGTCGCAAGAGAAGCTGTGTATTCCCTGTCAAAAACGAGGGAAATCTTGCAGAAAGAGAGGAAAAGATTGCCCAACCTACCAATTGCTGCTACAGCGGCTCATTAACAGAATCGACTATGGCTTGTAAGCGCCCCCTGATAGAAGTGGAATCAACCTTAGAAGAGCAATTAACTAATATCATCAAGAAGTTAATCGTGGCAACAATTGCTAATGCATGCATCAGCGTCAAGAAAAAGAAAGGGAATCCACTGTCTAGAAGAATAAGGAATGCAATACGAGCAGCAAATTACAGAGAGAAACTGGCGCAGAAAGCTAACAAAGTCTTCGTGAATATGGGCACACAGACCGAGGACACAGCTATGCAAATAAGAGAGGTTTCATCAACTACGACTGAAACTTCACGAAAACCGCGATCGAAACGGTGTGGTATTGGTTATCTCAGGAAGACTGAAGACCCTTATGACTCACAGGCAACACTAAGTATTGGAAGAATTACGCACGAACAAGAAACAGTGAAAACCAGTGAACCCAAGTATGCACCAATACACCCGGAACGAATATACGCGGATTTTGAAAACAACCTGCGACTTACTAAACTTGAGGAAGTTCATACACTGTCACTGGCTCTTCGGCTGGCAAGCATGTCACCTTCCCTCACCCCGAGGCAGTCGACAGAATTCAACTAAAGGCAAATAACCTGTCAACAGACTATGCACAGCTTCTCACCTTGGTAAAACAAGTCTTTGAGAGGAGAGGCGAAATCTTCGATCCCGATATCTTGTACAGGCAGTTTGTACAGTCTTATGGCAGGACTATACTAGACACGAAACTACCTTGGCCCCAATGTAATGTCTACACGAGGCATCCCTGAGTCACTCACGAAGCTAAAGATCGCGCAACTCAATGCCAAGAGAAGTATCACTGTCCTGCATGAAGTAAGGAAATTGGTGGAGGAGTTAGGTTTCGATATTGTATGCCTCCAGGAACCATATTCACAACAAGGCAAAATACCGTACATGCCGGCAACGTCGCAGATAATCACAACTGGACCGAGACCCATGTCAGCCATAATAGTGTTCAACAAACACACTGTAGTGACTAAACTAGCGCAGTTTTGTGATGAACATACCACATGTGTAGAAATTAGCACACACTGGGGCAATTTTGTGGTATTAAACATGTACTTTCAACATCGAGATGAAATTGAACCCTATTTGAATAAAATAAGGGAGATACATTTAGCTCTATCTGATCAACCTATGGTAATAACGGCTGACGTAAACGCAAATTAGGCCCTGTGGCACAGTCGTCGAACTGATACTAGGGGTGAACTGCTGGTTGATCTTATAAATGAACTGCATCTTGAAGTCCAGAACAAAGACAGAAATCCATACACCTTCCACAACACAACTGGCGCCTTCACCAACATCGATGTAACTCTAACAAATAACGCTGCTGGAAATATGCTGCATGACTGGCGAGTGACAGACAATCTTACCACGAGTGACCACAACGTCATAGTATTCGAAATTGCAAGGGAACAGACAACAGCCGATCCGGGAAAACCCTACTTCAAAACGCAGTACAATATAAGACGGGCTTCATGGCAGAGGCTGAGAGAAGCTTTCTTGTCTCCGGCAGTAGCGGAAGAAGACTTCGATGTCGACAACATGGCGAGGGAACTAACATGGGCAATTCAGGATGCAATGAAAGCTGCTATTCCTCTGAAGAAACTTGGTGGTAAAACTGACAGTTTTTGGACTGCACAATTGCAAGCACTAAGAGGAAAAGTAAGGAAAGCTAGGAAAGCCTACCAAAGGAGCAGAGTAGCAGAAGAAAGAGACTTTCTTCTTGCCAGATACAGGCAAATGAGAGTAGAATACAAGCAAAAAATTCTAACAACCAGACAAACTAGATGGGAAGCATTCGTGAAAGAAAATCTGAAAGTGAATCCATGGGGAATTCCTTACAAATTAGCCGCAGGAAAAATACGACCTCCCACCACGTTATCCTCAATTAGAAGAGAAGACGGTACAGGTACAACTAACTGGAAGGAATCAGTGGACCAGCTGTTGAACAGCCTACTGCCGCATGACATACCAGAGGAGAACAGTGAACAACAAGATGAGCTCTATCGCGAAATGTGGCAGCCCTATGGGAGTGACTTCAGGGAGAGTGACATAACACTGGACGAGGTAGTATCAGCAATTAATTCTCTGAGAGTGGGAAAAGCACCAGGACCAGACGGAATCCCGGCTGAAGTAATACAAAAGTTGATCTTGGATGTAGCTCCAATTCTGTGCAGACTATTCAACGAATGTCTCAGGCAAGGAAGAATACCAAGCATCTGGAAGCATGGTGAAGTTGTAATACTTAAGAAAGGTGCCGATAAAGATCCCCTTATGCCGAAATCTTACCGCCCTATTTGCCTACTAAACGTGATGGGGAAGGTACAGGAAAAAGTACTGTGTCGAAAACTTCAGGACTTTAGAACATCGATTGGTATGAATCCCAATCAGTATGGTTTCAGGACAAAAACATCGACTGAGGATGCAATAAACCGAGCCATCGAGATAGTCGAAAGATCAGAAAAGAAATATGTGGTGGGAGTCCTTGTTGACATTTCGGGGGCTTTCGACAACTTGTGGTGGCCAGCATTGTTTGCAAGACTCCGGAAAATCCGCTGTCCAAAGCGGCTGTACTACAACCTGAGAGATTACTGCAAGCATAGAACTGTTACCATGAGATGCCCTAACGACAAAATCAAAAGAGAAATAAATAAAGGCTGCCCCCAGGGATCTGTCTGCGGCCCTATCTTTTGGGATTTAGCATTAGAACCAGTACTGGAAATTCTTCAACGGACACCTGAATTGCTAGGACTGGTTGCCTTTGCAGATGATCTTCTTCTCCTCGTGGAAGGGATGTCAAGAGCTGAAATCGAAGCTAAAAGTGAAATAGTGCTTAAAATTCTTATGAAGTGGTGTGACGAAGTGAAATTGAAACTCGCTCTAAATAAGACAAACTATATGGTATTTTCAAAAGAGAAAAAACTTAAACGAAATCCCACTATAAGGGTAGGTAATGCGAAAATACCCCGGAGTCCCGTAAGCAGATACTTGGGCCTGTGGCTGGATGAGAGTCTTAACTTTCGAGCCCACTTGGAGGAGGTCTGCGGAAGAGCTTTACGAGCTATGAATGCAATCATAAGTATAGGTCACAGACAGTTTCAAATCCCAGCCCTGGCAATGACAGCATACAATAACGTGATACTTGCATCCATTGTCGGCTACGCTGCAAGCGTTTGGGCCAAGCACCTCACAAAGGTTAAGCCGAGGGAGAAAATCCGGAGGCTTCAACGAACGATACTCATCAGGCTTACCGGTGCATATCGCACAACTCAACAGCAGCTCTAGCAGTAGCAGCAGGTGTACTGCCCCTAGATCTAGAAGTGAGGAGACGAGGAGCAATGTATTGGCTGAGGAAGAACAGGATGGACAAGGTGGTAGAAATAACTGGAAAAGAAGTATGGACAAAAAAGGAATTGTGGAATGTACTGATTGAAGAATGGCAAAATGAGTGGGACACTAGTGAAACAGGTCGTAGAACGTACGACATGTTTCCATCTGTAGCTGAACGAATCAGCATGAAATTCCTACAACCTTCTCCAGGGCTAATCCAATACATAACCGGCCATGGACAATACAGAAGCTTCTTAAACAAACGTGGACTTACACCAACTAGTAACTGAGAGTGTGGCGAGGAAAGCACACCAGAGCACGTGGTGTGGGAATGCAGAACAACAGCAGAGACGAGAATCACGCAGCAACAACAGCTACAAGGTCTGAGGATTTTTGACATACTGCGTTCAGAGAGACTATGGCACTATCTAAATGAAGGTGCGGAAATAGCCTCTCAAATTGAAAAGCAGAAATATCTGGAGCGGAAGAAAGCTGAGGGCGGAAACCGACGTAGACATCCATCATGACCTGCTGTAGCCACATCTGAGTTTCCAGAGGAATCTCACTTCTGAGTGACTGCTGGAGTATTTCATGTATTCCAGGAGGGCAGCTTCCTGAAGAGCTGGGGTCTACGCCGCAGTCGATACCAGGAGTGAGAGCTATGGTCTCACGTCACACACTCACCCTTCGACCAACCACCTGGATGTGAGGATAAGAATGAGACTTCATTCACAAGCTGGACAGTCAAAGAACTGTTTAGTACCTAACATTTTATTTTTTCAGTTTTTTTGTGTTATTTAGTGTAGTTTTGTAGTGTTGATTTATTAGGATTAGATATTTAACTGTAACTTTTTCCTGTTTTAGTTGCTACCGCATTTATGGGATTATTTACATTAATAGTATTAACATAATTTGTTTTTTAAACATGGTCTTAAGGGAAGTTTAGCGGCCAAGTTTAGCCTCTAGATGCTGGGTCAAATGTAAATGGAAATAAATAAATAAATAAATAAATAACATATAATATTGTATGGAGGTTTATAAAAATTTGAAAGTTGGTGATAAGTTTTGATTGTTAAAAATGTAGCGAATTATGCAGTCTGGAAAATGGAATTTAAAATTGTAGAGCGTTGCAGTGGAAAACCATGCAACATTGCAGGTTAAATAGCTATATACAAGACTCATCATATTAGTGTAAAAATGTTCCTGAAGAAAATAACATGCGAAGAAATTTGAAAAAAGATTTCTCATTCTAGTTTGACACACTGATGTTGCTAAGGTAGTTTAAGAAAGTATTTATATCAGAACCTTGTAGCATGTCGTCAGGGATATACAGATAATTAGGTACCAGTTTTAATATTGAGCTTAGAAGCTCTGTGAGTTTGCTCCCTGTTAATAAAAAGCACATTTTTTTTTTCTCTCGCTCTCCAAAATTTACTCGCTTTCATCAACACTTTATTAAAATTTAATCAAAATTTATTACATGTTTCCCTTGAGAATATTTCGTAAAGACTGTTTCGCGCAAAACGAATTCATAATACATCCTAGAAAGAATCTTTTACAATTCTTAATTTTTTTTTGTTACTATACACAGTTGACAGTATTGATAAAAACCGCATGAAATTTTATTTTAATCTCTAAGACATTATTACAGCAGGAAAACCAGAAATATATCTTACTACCACATGGCTGAAAATACTGTCTATTTTTATGAATGGAGAGATGTTAAATGCGGAGGATGAGATTTCTAATGAAACGAAAGATAATGTAAAAAAAATGTTATCAAATTCATTTAATTTTTTTCATCAAACATGTTTCAACGTCTATGTTGATGAAATACATGGTCACCAAATTATAACAAAACATCTTAATTAATGGATTTATTTATTTTTTATTTAGAAAATGATACTTGAGGGAACTTCAGAGAAGGCACGATAACACACAAAACACTAAAAACTAAAATAAACACAGTCGGGTTAGTAATGCCCAATGTAACAATTCTTTCAAAAGGATCACAATATCAAGATGTTCAATAAGAGTCACCAGCGTAGGCATATTTCTCCATGGTAACGAGGAGAATTTGATATTCGTCATACAAACAAATGATACTGCAAATTGAAGCTCGTATTACAACGATGATAGAGTCTTCTGTGAGAAGTAGTGCAGGAATTGACTAGAACGTGAGACGGGTACGAATTCTGACACTTAGCAAGCATGGCTAGGGCACTCAAAGCTAACCGTAAATTTGCCACTGACAAGCTCGTGACGAATGATGGCTAAGGTCGTTGCCAGCCTCTAAGTGTTGCGACTGCTCCATTGCGCAGCTCTTACACTGGATGGCGGAATGCTTTCGACACTGCCGACGTATTATCGCGAGGGTGAGGTAGAGGAGGGCTGAATAATAGCAGCACGATACAGCGTGAGGAGGAGGAGGGCCCCCTCTCGGAAACGGGACCAATAACCGATCGCGCTCCTCGAGTACCCCACGCGCCGATGCTAGGGCCTGAAATACTACAAGCGCCGCTCCCAGTAGATTTATTGCCTTCTGGCTGCCTACAGACGGCGGTGGAACACAACGGCTCCCGCGAGAGCCGAGGCCGCATCTACATATGCCGATGCTATTGAAGGCATTCTTCAATGCCGAGATCCTGGCTGCGAGGATTGCATTTTTTCGAACTATCACACAACAGTGCATTCAGAAGGTTGCACGAGTAGTTACATGCTTTATTTGAAATAAAATAATAAAAGACTAGCCACGAAAATCATGACAAACAGCAAAATAAATATTGGCAACTTCAGGCACAAAAAACGGAAATAGTAAAATAATTTAAATATGGGAGAGGGGGGGGGAATGTAATAGGGCAATAGAATCCAGAAAGAATAAACCTGGATTGCCTTTTTAGTTAACAAGAGGGGAAGACAACAAGAAATCCCTTTCGTGGGTGTCCAAAATTAAGCATTACAAAACAGTGGTAAAGCCGCAATTATTGTATGCAGCAGAAACTGTAAACATGAATCCGGAGAAAAATCATAGGAACAAAATTTCAAGATAATAGAACAGTATACATAAAGCATATATTTAAAAAAAATTGAAAAATTGAAAAATTCTTAGATATTATGCGCAGTAGGCGATTAAATATCTACGGATATCTTCTCAGAATGAACTTTGGAAGACTAATCAAACAAATTTTTTATTTCTTCATAACCTCAAACGAAGCCTAATTCGTTCACAGAAATTGGAAAAGACCAAAGAGAATTAAAAACTACGGAAAGTCATTACTTGATACAACAGCGCAGATAAGGTTTAAAGAAAATAGGATAAGGTTTCATGAAAAATCTAAAATAAAGTCGAAATCCATCATCTCGAAATAGGAGAGAAGAAGAAGGTCTGCGAGAATGAAAAAATACTGGGCTCAAAGGAAGGAAGTGACTGATTCATCGTAAAAATAATAAATATAAAAGCTATTACGATCCCCTCCCCCACCCTCCCCCGGGTCAGTAATAAAACTGTGTCAGTGATTTAAAAAACGACGTTTTTAATTTTCTTTCTATTGAGAATGTATCTACTGACCGAAAAATCAAATTCTGTGAAGGTAGTCGCGGGCACTGCGGGCAGTGATGTATCCTTTGCACGGAGTGTGGTGGTGTAACGGTTAGAGTTCTGGCCTCGCATTCTGGAGGATGGCGGTTCGAATCCCGTTCGGGCATCCAGATTTGGGTTTTCCATGGTTTCCCAAATCACTGCAGGCAAATGCCGTGATGCTTCCTTGAAAAGGCCATGGCCGAATTCCTTACCCCCCATCCTTTCCCGTCTC
Organism: Vandiemenella viatica; assembly: GCA_031002005.1. Lineage (NCBI taxonomy): Eukaryota > Metazoa > Arthropoda > Insecta > Orthoptera > Morabidae > Vandiemenella > Vandiemenella viatica. Next base: position 189,297,383 of record JARYHS010009186.1, read on the forward strand.
TAAAGACTTCGCTGTTAAGAGACGTTAAGCAGTTTAAAAAAATATATTATTTGCCGTGGTGGCGGCGCGGAAGGCGAGAAGGTGGAGTCAGCGGCCACAGAGGAACAGTTTGTTTTCGTTCACTGCAATCAGTTGTGCGAGTACGCCAGCGAGTACGGACTAGCTTCGCTGCGAACGACGATAAAATGTACTTAATAGGTCTGCGCAGCCCTTCCTGTCCGCTACGGAAGCAAATCAAAACCGAATTAAGCGACAGTTACCTGAAAGATGGTAGAAAGGAGAAAAAGGCTCTACTTATAAAATGATTTCTTTATAATACAACAACGATTCGAAGGCACAGTCTCCTCACTAGAAAACTTGAATTTTTATTTAATTGTAAGATCTACAACCCTGGATTTTTACATTTATCTGGTTTGCAACCGTAACCTCCTGGGGAACCACAGGTTGAAAAACACTGTAGTACATAATCACAACAGTTTGTTCAAAAACCGGCTTGGAACGCTATTGTTACAATCCGTGAACTGTATTACTTATCTTTTGAATCGTGACGACTGATTTCGTGAATTATCAAAGTCGATTACGGAAAGCTGTATAAATGTACTGATACGGCCATTAAGTCAGGTCTGTAGTCTAAATTTGGGCCCAAAATAGAGGCTTATAATGTATCATGTTAAAAATGTGGGCAGGGGTGGTTAGGTTTTTCCAGTATTTTTTTCTCTGAGATAAGTCATCACGAAACATATTTCTTCACATCAAGTTATAAAACAGATGCCATCATAATTTTATCTGAAAGAGAATTTTTCCAGCAAAAACATCACGCTAAGTAACTGATTACATTTCGTTGCCAAATTAATATTCCTGTACTAATGGAATATTTACCAAAATGTGAGCATATTAAATCTGAATGTTGATGTTCCTAATGATGATAAGAGTTTTAAGTATAGTTTAAATTAATTTCTTTTATCGAAAAGATAATTTTTGAAAAACTGTTAAATTACAATCAGATAAATGCAAAAAGTCTTCATTGTTAATTGCACCATTAATCACTTTTATAATTAATTCTAAACGACTACATTCTCAGAAAAACATAATAAAATTTTTATTTTTATACAAACTTTGGCGTTCGAGAAACGTTACTACAAGCTACGTTTATTTACCAACAGCATGTTGCATCTCTTAGACAAGTCATCATAAAATATGTTGTTTTTTTTCCCTCTACCTACAAAACAGACAACATCATGTGTTTATCTGAAACTGAGATAAATATCTAATTTCATTCGTGGTTAACCTTTACAAATTTATTTGAAACTTAAAATGCAAACCTGAAATCTCATAAGACAGAAATACAACTGAAACTGAGATCAATATGTATTTTCATTGTTAGGTAAACTTACCAAATTTATTTGAAACTTAGAATACGAAAGACAAATCTGAAATACAAATTATAAAAGGTTAGTGCTTAGTGAGTGCATAAATAGACATCTGAATACGAAACTAGAGTAATAATACCATTAGGGAGAGTAATCCGGAATTAATATCGTTGAATTTTATGTTAATGAAGTTGGATAATTTAGTATTCAGCGATTTTACGTTTAAATAGGACCGGGGAGGAGGTAATGAAATTAAGTTTAGATAACTCATCTTGTATCAAATGTTGAAAATTTGAGACAAGTATAAGAATAAATAATTGTTAACGATTTATTTTTAGTGTAAATAATTCACTTACTATGAACGCTCAATTTTGTTATCCTAAGACGAACATCGACTGTGCAGATGGTAATGAAAGCGTAATGTTAAAAAAAAAGAAGTTATTGAAGTATTGTTTACCACTTGGTATATGACACAGTCGAATATGACTTTTTTATTTGAACAACAAATCAGTAAGCTATAAGAAATATAAAAAATTTAGTATACAGTAAAGATGTCTATCAAAACACGAATAAACAAGAATCTCTTATCGTCAACATTAGTTTAGATATAGTGTTTACAGATTCCATTTTTTTTTTATGCAAACCGATAAGTGTGAACGAAATTAACCGAAAATAGCTTTGTATATCGAAATTTGCTTATTACCATATGTTGATCATACAAGAACGCAAAATCTCGTTTAAATGAAATCTCTACATTTAGATTCAGAGCAAAGGCTTCTACATTTATACCAAACTGTAAAAAAGCCGACAAGTCAAAGCAGAATACTTACGCATTTGGTAAAATTTATGTTAGTTAGTTTCGTGTTTGTGACGTGGTACTGATGAACCACTGGCTTGTTTTATGAAGTATTTGAGATACGTCTCTCATTACGCTTAGCTGCAAACTCTGGCGCCTTTTATAGTTTTAGTCCGACATTTGAAATATAGCAGTGATTTGTAGAACAGGTCGTAAAGAAAAGAAACACAGTTTTAATGAATCAGTGTTACCGCATGCACAAAACATCAAATACTCGTTTATGTTACCCGTTTCGATTTGTATTCATTTTCAGACGAGTCGAAATGTCAAATTATTTCAGTTCGTAAGATAATTTCGGTGATCTGTGTTGAAAATGTACGCTAAAGTGAGACTGATGCACGGTTCATTTAGTTTCTGAATGGAAACGCTATCAGATAATGTCTTCCAATTTGATAGTAATCGTTGGCGGGACTAATTGTAGCAATTAATTTCTCTGCATATAAATGATGTTGGATGACTGATAAAATCACCATTATGCTATTACCAATAAAGTCAGTGTGGCGGCATTTATCAGCTGGACGTAAATTCAGGAAAGCAAATGATAACGTCGAAATGAAATTACAAAACTGATGCAACCTTCTAATTATTCTGAAAATGTTTCATGTGTTTCGCATTATCATTTGTTTATGTGGAGTATCAATATTTCCCTTTTTCTTGTCCAACTAAAATAACTGCAGAAAATATTCACTTGTTGCACAGAACAGAATATATGTGGTCTGACTACACTGGAGGTAAAAGTGTTTATATTAAAAAAAAAAAAAAAAAAAAAAAAAAAAAAAAAAAAAAAAAACAACAACATTCCCGGAATATCCTCTGAAACATTTGTGTTACCAAATAATGTTCTTATGACCTAATATTTGAGAATTAGAATAGTACTCTTTCACATAACTTCAGCAAACAAAAGAATAAATTAGTTGAAGCCGCGATCCTGATTCTTAATTTGTTCTGTGGGTAAATACAATAAAAGATTTAAGGATCTAAAGAAATTATTGTAAAAACATTATCCGACATGATAAAAAATTACATTTTCTTGAATATCTAAAGTTTTTGATATCCCCGACGCTATTTAAATTACCTCACAGCTTGTGTATGCGGAGGACATGTATCACGGATTTTGAATATGCAGTATACTTTAATATGGTCTTTTTGAACTGTTTTTTAACCAGCTTTGTAATTTGCGTGTATCGTAGCCGACTAGCCTAAATCGGTAATCCTGCAGTGTAAAGGGAACTTATATTTTATCTAGGAAGTCGAATCTGAAAACATTCTGGCGTACTTGACATACACAAAGCATACTTCGACAGAGGTTGTGACGGCTCTACAGCTTTACAGAGATAAAGTCTGACTTTTGTCGTCAGATTTATGAATTTCAAGCGTGGTGTAATATTTGGATCCACCCATAGTGGTAAAGATTGTGACACGATTCTCCGCGAGTGGGTAAGCTCGTCGAGGAGTTGTATCAGAAGAAGAATCGGTTTAGATAGCTTATAAATTGTAGTGCAGCCATCAAGCGCGGCTCTTTCATCACCAGTGATCGTCGGAAGCAGGACGTTCGGTCCAGAGCAAAGTTTTACGAGTAACTTTTGTGGCAGTGTCTGAGATTAAAGCGTGCATCTAGTTATTTGCGGTAACCGTCTGAGTTCCTCTTTTGTCATGTACGGGGTGTATTTTGTAGTCATTGTTCAGTGAAAGGGATGATTTTAGTATAATCACTCCAATTAAAGGTTTTTTCCCTTTCTTTTAAATTAGCAAGATTAAGTTTAATTAAGTGGGTCAGGTTTAGAGAAGCAATAAAATACCAACGAAATTATTTCCTAGTAAACACTTGGCGGTTGCGCAACTGTTTAAAAATTACCATGCCTATCCTTCTGTATATATTCATTATGAACTTTGCTCCAGAACAAGAAGTGAATTAGCCATGAAGTATTTTGATTTTAATAACGTGTTATATTTTATTATTGTGCTAGTAATAGATAGGAACTGCTAATAACTTAAATAATTGAAATCTTAAATTTTCAACGTTGAAAAAGTTGTCTGATTTTGAAAGAAGTTTTTTTTTTGTTGAATGAATAGAAGGAGCAATTATTACCCGTAAAAGAATGTATTATGTAATGAATCTTCTGATAGTAATTTAAATTATACACCTGTCGGTATGTCTGGGAAATTAAAGGAAAGCTGGTTATTAAAGTCTTAAGTGGAAACTATTTAATCTTTAACTATCTGTTATCCTTTAGTAGTTTTTAGATTTCCTTTTAACCTTTTGTGAATTTCATTAGTAGGTTTGAAGTGGTCACGGCCTAAGGAAAAGCACCTTATAATTTATTGATTATTTTACGCTACTACAGATAGGCGAAAGTAAACTCACGTAAACAAGACCCAAGATGAGAAGCTTTTTATTTTTTGTGAACCAGAAACTTCGTAAGTGAGTGACTGTTATATTTTATTCCTGAAATATGTAAGTTGTTCTTTAAGAAGGGGAAACCTGCTAGTAAACTATCTTTAAATATGTAAAGTTCTTTGGAAGCTGAAATGAATGCACTGGGCCTTATCATTGTCTTCAGACAGCCAGTATACCGAAGAATTCAATACACGTTCGTGTTTGCATAATATTGCAAATGTGTAACAATCTGGCTATTAGAAAGTATATTGATAAAAAAAATGACTAGTACAGTTTTTATGTAAGCAGTGTAAAGGTTGAATTGTGACGACTGCGGCTTTCTGGGTTTGCAGTTCTTATCAATTTGGAAACCGTATGAGGGCTCAAGTTGTTTACCGTAATGAGTAGCCTACAGACTGTCAGGCGAGTAAAGGGGGCAGGTTTAATTTCCGCCCAATAATCCCGCGTCGAAAATAGCCGCCGGCCGTTCGCACTCGCTCAGCGCGCGTCCACCGAAAAGGCAATTAGCGTCCCGCCCCCGCCGCCTCCGCCGGGGCCGGTCGCAGCGATTGTGGAGCCGCCGCCCCCAGCGCTGACCGCGGCAGTATTAGCCTGAAAGGACTGCCAGGTAATTGTCGACCTTCCTGGCGCCTGCACCGCGTAATAACTTGTCCTGGTCGACACAGAGGGGCTGAGTGGTGTGCTGACTCTCTACTCACAAAGTATTCCTCGAGGCCTCGTTTCAAACGTGTAAGGAATATAAAAAAATTTCTCCTGCCGATTTATTTGTTCCGAATCCATGACTTAACTAAGACTTGTCTGTTTTGTTGGTAAGAAAAAATGGTAATTGCGGAAAATCAAAAGCATTCTATACTGACGCAGATTATGTTAGTTACCGGTTTCTCCGTATTTATATATATATATATATATATATATATATATACGGGGTGTTAAAAAATATGAAATACTAGCTAATACCCGCGACTTCGGATGCGTGTATTAAGAATTTCTCTGCCAGAATTGAATATAGAAAGTTGTTGATATCGAAGGATTGGCCCCAAATAACATCGAGTCGGCATAAGGTGACCGGAAATCCATCACTATATCATTCTACCATCGAACCTGTCTCTTGAAGAGAATGAATTTCCAACTTATTTAAAAACAAAACAAAAAACGTTTGTGAGGGGATTTTTTTTTGGGGGGGGGGGAAGTGGGGTGTTAACTAAGGGCAGCTTTATTTCAGCATGGAATTTCTTCTTTCTTCAGCATGATCATCCGATTTTTGGGTTCTAATAACTGTAGCTGCTCGTGCTCTACTAGAGCTACAACTTAGGAAAGTCATTAAAAAAAAAATGGTGCCAGAAACATTTAAAAAGACACAAAGTAAAATGACAGAGAAAATCGACATCTTTAATCAATAATACGTTTTTTATCTAAACGAAATTTAAAAAAAATTATACACTAACATAATGCGCGAGAAGCATAGCTTGAGCAAGCGACGTAACGTTACAGACTAACACACACATCCGTCCCTCTGTCACCATTCGATAAGTTCTCAAAATTTCGTAACTACAACTGTTAACCACACCGAAAAAAAAAATGTCCTGTGCCCTCCCTACAGATTTTCTTGTCAAATTACGTCAAAATCGGTGTAGGCATTTAGTTGACAGAACGTAACAGAAGACAGAGACTTACTTCCGCATTTATAGTATTATTACTGCAGATCAAAAACACACTGACTGCTAATCACCCCTGAGGGAACAATATAACGTAAAAAAGTGTACACCTACTGCATTGCAATACTACCTGCGATTTGCCTCGCATTGCACCCCTAAACTTGTGATATCTACAGTTTAACATTCAATCCGAATAACCGACGGTCCAGGCGTGACTCCAATTTTTAAAACTCTTTGTCTCCAAGGAGATTTGAACCGGAGACCACGATCCAAAAAACATTAAGCAAGTGCTTTAACCACTGAACTACCCTACCGCTGTATCGAACGGCGGTACAGAGTCATAGACATAAAACGTATCTGTCTATCGCCGTTCAGTAATTTTTCGAAATTTTAAGACAACGTGTATTATTTATACAGATAATTTTTCAACCAAATGTAGACAGTATTTTTCTCCTTTTTTTCAAAGGATACGTGTGCAAAGTTTCATCGAGATCGGATGAACAAACATACATACATTCATCTTCATATATATATAGATTTTAGAAGGTGATAGGTGTGAAAGGAAATTGTATTGGAGCCGGATATATTGGTGCACTAGCTCGGAGCACAAGCTCGGAGCACCAGCTCTTAACGTGATAAAAGCGACTAAAGTGGAATATTAAAGTGTATAAGTGCTATACTAGGAATTGAGTAACCATTATGATACAGTTTCTGTTCGGGCCAACAAAGTGATTTAGTTTGTGCATCGTACTGAAGTTATAAGATCTAGGTTGTAAGTGGTATGTTGAGATGAAGAGGTTAGCGCAAGATAAGAAGACATTGAACATTTCATTAAATTCATGATTCCAGGTTTTGTATTATCACAGATTTCCAACGCCCCAGACGAATGCAACAAGGGTTCTTTCAGAATACAATGATCGAATTTTTTCGTGTTCTTAGCCGCCAGTCCTCTCATGCCACTAATGTTCTCAATTTAGACGAACAATAAGGCAACATAAAAAAAGGTAGCCGTACTCTTTTCATTTATGGCCGTTTAGTGCATGGATGTGCAAACTAAACTTTGAAGTCATGAACAAAGGAACAGCCTTCACAGTTCCGTCTAAAAGATTATTTATTACGAAATTCTCATGGAAATTGCTATCAAAAATTGTAAAGTTAAACTGCCAGACGTGAACATTCATTAAAATGTAATATTTCCATCATAATAGACTAGGAGACTAGTTGATATGTTAAAAAATATTCATGATAAATAAAAATAGGGTTAAGGTTGGAAAAGCTAAAACTGCCCTTACGTTTATGGAAGCAATATTTCACACAGCTTATTAAATGTTTAAGGGAGATAGTCGAAGAAACCTTGTTGTATATGAGAATTTTGAAATGGGCGCTGGATACTTCCAACCTTATTAATGGAGCTACAGTTCGTTACTGGTATATTTAGAATGGCACTGCCTCTTTGTAAAAAGGGTTTTTAACTATCGTCGTTATGTTTGTTTGTCTATTTGTAAAAATATAACTATTAAGTTTCTACTAAATGATGATCTTTAATAAGCAGAAATATTGCGGTCACCCTAATACGGTTTCTAAGTCCCAAGTATAGATATGGTATATGTTCCTGTTTCGAGGGCGGGCAATAGTTTCTAACATCATTTAAATACTATGTCCAAAAACGAGCTACATGCCACCACGTTTGAAAATTCCAGATTCACTACTAAGTATAGCGAGTTACAGAGCTTTGTACATGTTTACTAAAAAGTAGTTACGTTTATACAAAACTTTCTTCTCGGTGGATGTCAAGAAGTTGAATCGAAATCAGAAACCTATAAACGCTTTATTTTTTCAGAAGCTATTTACTGAAAGGATACTCATCTTTGACCCGCGTTGTCACATGCGATGATTCAAAGGTTCAACACTTTAATCCTAAAACGAAAAGGCCAAGAATGAAATGCCGTGTAAAAAAGGAAGCACTTGCGGTTAGGGTGAAAATCTATTTGCATGTTGATTTTTCTCTAAGATCTTGTGTCACGCAATGAAAAACGGTTTTCAGTTAAATCGTATTGACCTGGAGTGATTTCCAGAAATCTGGCCCAACCGAAATCTGGATGGGAGGGTGACTTGAAGCGCGTACTTACAAATGCTTGGTTCGAGTGTTAGCGCCCACACACCAGGATCGGTGTCTAACACTTACGCTTCTTACAACTGCATATTGTTTTATTGCACTGTCAAACGGTGAACGAAATGAGAGACCATCTCCGCAATAATTGACGATTACTAAAACCGTACTTAATACAGCCATTGAGTAAGGATCGTAGGTAATATCCGACCCGGATTTCGGATGCAGATTTAATCATAGGATCATTATAGTGGAATTATTTCAGTGTGCTATATCTTCTTCACAAGGTTTGATTTGTAATTCAGGGTGTCCACATGAAAGTCGTTGATTTCAAATTAAAATACAAAAAACAATTTAAACCTAGAAATTTTGCAGTTTTCACAAACATTTAAAACAACTTAAAAAGTTTTAGACAAAAAAATCAGTTAAGTTCTCCGTGTACTCCTCTTGTAGCCCTCTAAATGTTTAAGCCATTTTCAATATCAGTCCTTATGCGCCCAAGCATGTCTGAAGTGATGAAAGCGATTGCACCCAAAATTCACTTACATGTTAAGCATACACGATGTCTTTCACAAAAACCCACAGGAAAAAATTCCAGAGAGCTTATGTCTGGAGATCGCGGTGGAGAGGTTCATCTCGTCCGGCCATCGCTGGGAAAACGTTGTGTCCAAGAACCCGCAAACCTGACCGTTTGTTTACACTCCCAGTGGCTAGAAATTTGTTATACTGAGCCTTAATTGTCTTTACATATAGCGGCGCCCTATTAAACACATACCGAAAATTGTTTTGGATAGCAATTGGTGGCGATGTTTCAGCATACCACACCACGCTTTCGGCTCTCTCTTATGAAGTAATACTTTTTTCTAATTTTTTAACACCTGAAACTAAATTAAAGCACTGCCTTAGACAAAATTACACAAACTACTTTTTGAGCTGCTTTATAAGATGGTTCAAACCGCGAGGTTCGATGTTAAATCATTTATTTTGTACTGTACTTTGAAATAAGGGAGGTTTCATGTGGACGCCTTGTATTTGTACAGTGACATAGTTAACAGAGTAAGATGAGAATATGACACTTATGACCTGAGTGGAGAAATAAACTGGTGCTTTGTCTCCAAGCAATTTACTGAAGGAAGCCTGTTTAGGGCGACAAGCAAGTCTATCGGTGATCATCGTAGCCTCTATCTAGGGCACATATATTGCTGACACTAGTCACAACCTAGACTTTAAACAATTCTGATGACATTTCGTAAAACTACTGAAAAATTTCTGAACTATATCAGTTTTTTTATAGTTACAAGGTCTGCTCAAGTGTTTAAAGATAATATTAGAGTGCGCAAAACTAACCGTATTCCTGCAGTCTGGTTTTTAGCTGCATATTTTTACGTAAATAGTGCCAAAATTTACATAATGTTGCGTGCAGTTCCACGTTTGTATTATTGCAGAAAATTACTTCTTAAATTAGAGTCATAAGTAATTTCGTACTGTGCCATTAGTAAACATTTTTATAAATATTTACTGGGAGTTTTTGACAAACGATGGCTGTTTCAGCTAAATGTATGAAGATTGACATTTATATCAAGGAGTAATATTCGATACAGACAGGAATAATTATCAGAAATAAAACTGTAAGAAAAAGCAGAAGAAATTTAATTCTTTTTGTAAGAATATCTTACGATAGTTAATTTTGCAGAGTTTATACAATCAAAAAAAAAAAATAGTAATTAAAGCGATTTATCAGCATAGAACAACAACAGTCACAAATTAATCGTTCAGTATGATGTTAATAATTAAATAAAATACAACTATTTGGAGCTATCTCATTATTGGCAGGGTTATAAATGTAATGTATATCTCTTCTTTAGACGAATACGTTTACAGAATTAATAGCTGAAAGCGGACTGAGCTTTCCTCATTATCTTAATCAGGTCAGAAACACGACTGGAAACAAATATCAAAGTTCCTGATAATCTGTGACTGTTGGATCGTTGCGGTAACAGGTTATCTACAGTCTCCGTTGAACATGATACAACTGTAACCTTTATTCATGATTTTTTAACTATACTAATAACGATAAATTAGGCAAATTTACGTTAGTCACATTGCTACTCAGGTATGGAAAAAATCTAATTCGAAGATCCCAACAATGTCCTTGGTCCCCTCCACCCTCCCCTACTGGGATACATTCACGGTACTGGATAAACGACTCAGTCATGTATTAATAACTTTCAGGATGTGTGAGTGGAGACTTTCCCGGCGTATCGATGCAACAAAATCTCAGAGTCAGCTATCGAAACGTATTGTTTTTACACCACCATCCGGCTGGACACCCGAGAAGATTTTGTTGTAACTTTCAGGATCATTTACCAAGGTTACAATATGAGTCGAAATGAGAAAAATTTTATTTCAATTTCAGGGTTAAATGAAGACGTTTTAAAGTAAACTGCATGTTTAGAATACGGTAATGGTACGGTTTTCAATGTAGCCTTTTCAATTTTTTCGTACCTTTCTCGTGACTTCTTGAAGAAAGGAAAAATTCACAAATTAAACTGTCCACTTTATGACTAAACGTTTTCATTTAGACAAGGATAAACAATGCTGACCAAACGATCAACAAATACTAGTATTAATACGTTTAAACTTCAACTTCAAGTTCCAGGAAAGCTCGCAGTTCGTAAAAGCTGCAAATGCGGCTCACACTAATTAACTCTCCCTCCCACTTTGTCGTTAATTCTTCTTCCTATCTCTAATTTCCGTTGACTTATTAAAAAAATTATAATCCACTTTCTCTTTCATGAGAATAATGAATATTTAATGCTTTATCACTAACAGGAAATTTTTTTCATTGTACTAGTTGCCTAATAAAAACTTTTTGACCAAAAAATTAACACTGGTGCTCTAAAAATGATTCTGTTAGGTACAGCTCTCTACGTGAGTTCTATCTCCATTTGCCACCTACGTTCCAACAAGTTAATTTACAATCATGAAGGCTGTCTCCAGACCGCAAACATCGAATATGAGCTTCGACAAGCGGGCCATTAAAATGTTTTGTTAGTGTCAGTTCCACCTTTCAATTATCAATTTGTATTTATGATGTTTTGCTATCATTTAACGCAAATATTAATCCAGCTGATTTGTTTGTTCAGTTTGTTGTTGCAGACGATATATTCAGCGCTGTTACCACAGCCATTTGCATATATATCCTGGACAATTAACTGACCTAGTTTCTGTACGTGACATGGGTTTATTTATTTTTGAAGTAAGCAATTAACCTCGTTTTTCGGGTATAAATAAATATTCAGTTCTTTACTATTTCGTTTCTGCAGATTTAGAAATTCTGCTCTTTGTATATTTGTGTTAAACAAAAACTTTGAGGAGTGTTAATTTTTTCACTTTTTACCTATTTCGCTAAATAGGGAAACAATACTAAGAGCAATAAGTTTGAAACTTCGAGACTGGAACTGATCCTTCATTCGTATATTGATAGATAATAGTATTTTTCTATTTCTCCCGCTGGATCACTGATAAAACTTTGTGCATACGAGAGCCATGTAAATAATTCTTTTATTTAACTAAGTTTATCTCCGTGTGTTGTTTAACGTTTGACAGACTTTCTTTTATGACTTAATAATATCTTTTGAAGTATATTGTTCATTTTAGGTGTTGATTACGGAAGGAAGAAAAATTCAACTTCATAAATGGCCGCTTTACACATTGAAAATCTTATGTGTGACCGTGATAACTTCCTTCAGTGTTCAATCACTTCCCAATTTAAATGAATTTTTTATCATGAGTAATTACTGAACAGGTCTTTAGATTTAGATGAAGAAAAAAAAATAACGGTCTAATGGTTTTTGCTTTTAAAGTCAGATGGATGCATGGAATGGTCAAAAACAGTTGGAAATCTCCAGTCTTCGTATCAGCATGTGAATATTTTATTTTTGATACCTCGTGAGGCACTATTGTAATGAGGTCTTCAGTCAGCGATCGAATTACTCCAGAGTTTCGGTCATTATGTTTGTTAACTGCCTTATACAAAAAAACTACATTTAGAAAAACGGTGAATAACCTCAATTATTGATCTGTTTTATTCATCCTAAGATAAAGATATCCGTCTTATATTTTCGTTTGTCAGGCAAATGATAAAAAAATTGTTATTGGTTATTACTTTCAGTCCAATATTTTTTATTTTGGAACTGTAGTATTTAGGAAACTGTATCGGATCATCATGTATTTCTTCCAATAGCTCCTGTTCTGAATGATACTTACTAAGAAAGAAGTCCACATACCAATTACTTACAACAACCTCGTTGTGAGGGAAATGTCGAAAATAAGGCCATAATTTTTAACAATTAACTATGATGCAATGTCAAATTTTATTGTGAAAAGGGATCCTTTAACAAATTAAAGAATTGACAATGAGTTTTACATATTTTCTCTTTTAGTGTTTTGAAAAATGAATTAATATAGTACATGAATAGAAATTTATGAATTCAGTAATAAGTCACTTTAACGGAAAAATCGGTTACTCGAAAATTACTGTTTCCTTAATTTGCCCCCTCAAGTGGGTTTCTTGATATTAAGATTACATGTTATTATGATTAACACGGCTTTTGTTTGTGAAGGTGATTTACGCTTCATGTGTATCAACTGTAACACCATTGGCGTGCAGACTACATACTACAACAGAGGAATGTTACGGCCAGCACGCTTTAATCCCAGATTAGTTTAGAGATAAAGAATTAATACTCTCGGAAGAAGGATCAAGCTATCGCCTTTGACGTATTTTGGTTTGGAGGAAGCTTAATCAATTGAAATAAATATTTCTCCAAAGAACGAAAAACCATATTGGACAATAGAATTTTATTGAACAGCGATTTCTGTTTTTTTCCTATTTGACGATAGTGGGTGAATAGACACCAGAGCAACAAAATGGAACTAGATAATCGATGGTTTTTGTTAAAGGACGAATTCTGGCATTTGGGAGAAATGATATCAGAGCCAATGCTAGCCGAGATCCACTTGGCCATCTTGATATTCTATCTCAAATTCATCACTCACTGAACAATTCCGAATTTAGAGTAATGTATATATAGTATTGCTTTGATTGTCCTTACTGTACGGTATTTTTCATATAAGCATCCTATCTTTGTCTGTGGTAAAGGTGGTCTCGGATTATTTTGTACTTGTTACTTCATTTACCCAGATGCACTTTCAAAAAGTATTGTTTTCTTCATTTGTTTTTCAGAACTGGCTTGAGGATGAAATTCATCTAGTTTTTTTTCACTATTCTAAAAGTACGATTCAAATTTCATGTTCGAGGAATACACAAATTTTCATGTCCTGAACAAGTTCAGAGAAAATGTCTTCAATAAACAGCATAAGTTTCAATTTAGGTGAATGTTAGACTATCAGCTGGTAGACGACTATTGTGATATGCAAACACCAATGCGGGTTGAAGGGGTGCCAACATTCGTTATGAAAACTTAAAATCTAGAAAAATCTGACAACTTCGCAGAACTTTACGGTTTTAACCTGTACTTAATTATTTTTTCCCTTGAAGTTTAAGAATGTTTAATTAGACGTGTTGATTTTTTTCTGTAATGTAAATATGAACAATGGTTGTAGTAGTTATCAAGTCAATTTACTTAGAAGAAAAATTAAATTTTTCTGGAAAAATCTTTTGAATGAAGATTTTTATATCTGGTTAATTACCTCAGTGTACAAGGTGTTGCCATTATTGAGCAAATACGTCTTGCTTCATTAGAATTGTTTACTGCTTCACAGTCAGTCATACTTAAGTTTTGAAGTAGAACGTAAGTAGAACAAATACAATACGAGTCATAAGAAAAGAGTCTTCGTGTTGACATTAATGATGTATCTAATAGAAAAGATAATTATAATTAGACATATACCCACATAGTTATGAAATTTCCCTTCAGACCTATACTTGTTGGTATAATTATCTAGTTTCTGATAGTATGTAGCCCGTTCACTTAACACATAACGCATTTGTCAAAATACACACACACACACAGGTAAAAAGATATTATTGAGGTAAACAGATACCATACAGGCAGTAAGAAGACTTCAACAATTCATTGTCTGCTGAAAATCTATTTTGGGTGAGAATTATTATTATCAGTGGTCATGCGGCTTATTCTCGAGTGACAGTTGATTATAAACAAATAGTTATGAGTATTTTGTTTTGAATTATTTTGTTGTTGGAGTTACATTGTTCAGATATTCGCTCTAATACCTGTAAGAGTCACAGAGGCTTTAACTTACAAATAAAAATGACCCCTCTTCCTAGTGCGTGAAATAAATACAGTGATTAGTCTGCATTCTCTACCAATCACTTTTTCAGTTGTTGATACAATATCTTACGAGTCCTCACCACCAACATGCAGCAGTCTCTTGCCATCCAGTAAGTTAATTCTTGCCCCATCCTGATTTCAGTTTTCTATGTTTTCGAGAAATCTCTTCAGCTGAATTCCGGGATGGTCCCTTCAATACACCAACGGGAGAAATTCTGAGTGTTTTATCTTCTCAATCCTTTCCGGGCTGTAAAGAAATCGACGTCGACGAACATCAGAGCCATAAGCAATAAACGTGATGATATTATTTATCGTGAAATCAGAATTCAGGAAGACTGCGCTTTATTACAAGACGATATTACGAAAATAATTGCGTGGAGTAAAGACTGGCAGTTGGAGTTAAACGCTAAAAAGTGCCAAGTCATGCGTGTAAGTAAAAAGGTGACACCATTTAGTTCTGAATATACAATTAATGGTACTGTCCTTAGAACGGTAGATTCCGCTAAATACCTAGGGGTAACAATTCGTAATAATTTGTCGTGGAATGAGCATATCGAGAATGTAATTGGGAAAGCCAATCGTATGCTCCGATTTCTAGGTCGTAATTTAAAACAATGCACTCCGGAAGTTAAATCGATTTGCATATAAGTCACTAGTGCGTCCTCACTTAGGATATTGTTGTTCTGTATGGGGTCCCCATCAAAAGGGATTAATGGAGGTAATATAGAAGGTCGAAAGAAGAGCCGCCCGATTATATATAGTTGGAGGGAAAGCGTAAGTGCGATGTTGAAGGAGTTGGGTGAGTCGCGGAGTAATAGTAATAGTAAACGTAAATTAATCTTCCTCACACTACTGCTGATTACTCGTCCAATATCTAAGCAAATCTTATCATCATTGCATACATCACACACAACCTAACCCTATCTCTCCCCACCCTTACGTCTTTCAACGACTTAATACCAGTTCCTTTGCATTAGTTACTTAATGGTCTCCGACGGTAGTTTTCACAAACAGACATAGTTAGCTGTCCTCCTTGCTTCCCTTCCAACTCTTAATTGGTAGCCACATTGCGGGTCCCATTAAATCTTCCCCTAATATGCCAACAGTATGCTAAAACAGGTGGAAAGGTTTTAAGAGTTGTGGGGTGCTTGATGTGTCCGGTGTTAAACTTGCTTAATATTTTATGTCCAACTCACATTTTGCAACAAATTAGGGTACTTTATAACTTGCGTATGATGAACTTTGTACGTAATATCAGACTGTAAGTACACTCCATCAGTAACAAAAAGTTACTAAATACCCCAATTTACTATTGTTATTCAAAATACTCGCCCACAGCTTGAAAAAATGTCAATTTAAAGTTCAGCAGGCTGTGATACACCACCGATGCTATAGTCTGACTCTTAAAAAGCAAAAAGTAAATGTAATTTTATTTTTGTACTGTTCTTTAGTTAATAACACATTTTTATGTTTCAGTTGACCCAGGAATGGTAGCTCTTTCTGCACACACGTCAATATTTATGTTCATCTGAAATTACATGCTTTTTCCTGTCATCGATAAACACTGACTTTCATTAGTATTCGTTCTTCTTTCTACAAACACTCTTCAAATATCTATACTTTCCAAACATAACTCTATTTTTTCACTTTCTTGCATTAATAAATGTAAACATGAAATTTTCCCGTACTTGCCTTCATTACAATATCAGTTTCATTTTTCAGTCCATATTCAAAACAGAACAATGTTATTCTCTCGCCTCTTATAATCTGGTTGTAGGCCATATTTCGTAGTTGTTGATCTTAGATTTTATAAATAAAACGCTGTCTACAAACAACTTTTGTGGTAAATGTTTTTATTCTTCAGACGCACTTTGCCCTTATAATGTGGGGGATCATCAGTCGTAATCTTCACATGGTGGCCTGGCACGGGAGATTTTTCTATGCTTGTAGTTCTGTTCAGCACTTTTACAGACAAGTATTGGTGATATTTCAGATTAATACTCTGCCATGAATGTATCTTGAAGCCTTTACTTAATGTTGCACATATATTTTAAATACAGAATGTTTACCTACGTTATTTCGACTGTAAGCGTACATGTGCAACAACTTGTAAAGGTTTATAATCAAAAAACGCTTGGCAGAACATTCGACTGCAAAACCAAAAACATAACTGTATAAGTGCTAAATAATGCTACATGTAAAAACAGTCTGTAAAAGTGCTATTACAGGTCGCCATGTGGAGATATCACAATGCATGATGTTGCCCCACATCATGAGGGCGAAATGCGTCTGATTGATAAGAAACATTCACAACTACGATTGTTTATAGACGGCATTTTATTCTTTACTGCTCTTTACTGTTCCTGTTCATCTACATCTACATCTACATATATACTCTGCAATTCAAAAAATTGTGGGTGGCAGAGGGTGTTGCGAATTCCAATCCCTATTGGTACGAGGAAAAAAAAATTCATTTAAGAATCAGTGCGGCACCTTATTTCTCTAATCTTATCGTTCCTGTCATTCCGGCTCAAATAGGTTGTCGACGAAGTATTTCACTACACTCATAAGTGAAAGTGGGAGTACAAATATTTACCAATAAGTTTAAACGAAACGTGTGTCGTCTATCTACCAGAGACTCCCAGCCCAGTCTACTAATCAGTTCTGTGACGCTTTCATAAGGACTGTAGCAAACGGTCACGAATCGAGCGGCACTTCTCTGTACTTTCTCTATACTTTCCATCAACCCCTTACGAAACGGGTCCCAAATGACACAACAATAGTCCAAATGTGGACGCCCAAGAGATTTGTACGCTATCTCCTTTGTTTGTTCATTACAATTTTTCAAGATTTGACCTATGAATCGCAACCTAGAATTAGCTCTACCTACTAACGAATTAATGTTTATGTCCCATTTCATGTTCCTTTGTACTGTTATCACCAAATATTTCACGGAATGAACCAAATCAATAACTGAATAGTTTAACTCATATTTATGAGAAATTGGATTCTTTTTGTTAGTTACGCTGATTGTCTTGCACTTTTTACAACTTAGTGTAAGTTGCCACTCAGCGCACCACGCCAAAATAACATCCAGATCACGCTAAATTTTTAAGCACTCGGCCCAATTCCTTACTTACCTGTAAATAACCGCATCATCAGCAAACAATCTAAAAATACTTTTCACTTTGTCTCCGAGATCGTTTATAAAAATTGAGAAATTCAGTAGCTATAAACCACAGCAGATTTTATACATGTCTTCCAGCTGAATTCAATACTACTTGTTCTCAACATTAACTAATTCTACAATCAATATCTAAAAGTATCTATAAATACAGTGAGCTCTCCTTTTCCTGACAGCGCTGAGTAGGGTATTATTGAGTGTAGTAGTTAATTTCAGTTGCCCCGTGTGAGAGTTGGACTGTGGTGGTATTTGAAGTGCGCGAGAGCTTTCCGGAGGTCGGGCGTCCGAGCGTGGTGTGGTGTGACGGCGACAAGAGGATTACTGGCTCGGACCGTTATAAATGGCGGTGGTGGCTGCGCGTGCGTCATGTAAGTCAATTGGCACGGCCGCCCGAAGAGATTTACTAGCAGCCCGGGGCGCGGGAGTCGCCGTTACTGCCGCCATGTTTAATTCACCCGCACCGTGTTTCATTTGGCCAAATATTCCTGTAATGCGCCTCTTGAAATATCGAGCTCATTGTTTTACAATGATATCGCGGTCCCGCGCAACTAACTACACACCTATCAAACCAAATATGGAACAAACTAGAAAAATACATTAAAGATAAAAGAGTACTTTTATTTTAGGTCGAAAGCATTCCATTTTACTATTACTATTAGTTGTGATCGCACTTATACGCCAGTAAAAATTACATAACGCACTTACTTTTACATTATGATATTTTTTATTAAAACTTTTACCCTTTACAATAAGTACAACCATGTCAGAATACCAGATAAAATTATTACTTCTGTAGAAACTAATATTATTTCAGATATATGAATTTATTGATTGGTAATAAGAGACTATTTATATACAGCAGAAGAACGAAGTTTTTACCGGCGTTTGGAATTAATATACTTTTCTCGAGTGAATAGCCAAGAGAACAAGTTGTTCTCATGCGATAGTTCGGCGATCGAAAGGTGGCGCCAGTTATTTAGATATATCGCATGAAAACACTTTGTTCTAGTCAGTAGAGAACGGTATATTAATAGTTGTATGCCGCGTCTGACCATTCATCACATCAAATGCGTCCCCTTCTTTTTCTTTCACAAATGTGCTGCCATTTACTTTTTTTTTTTTTTTTAATACATGTTTCATACTTCTCATACGGTTGTAATCCCACCCGGTTCTTCAATGTCGCTGACTTCTGTATAAGGGGCTAACGTATTCAAGAATTATTTATCAATCAGGTCTATCAGCAGTGAAGGACATGTTGAGAAGCACGATTCGTTATAATCAGTTTGTGAACTCTGAGTGAAATACCAAACCTCATTATGGTGTGTACTGAGTGATGGCAAACGACTCCGTTGATTCAGATTCGAATGTAGGATGGGACGCTGAGCTTGTATGCCACATTGGTGTCATCATAGGCATGACTGGGTACTAGTTTCTGTCATCCTCCATTTTGAATCTCTCATCCTCCACACAAATAACAGACTGTCCTAAATACACACATCACAGTCTAGTAAACATACAGTAACACTGATGAAAGCATGTACACTGGGGTAACCAATGGAAAACCACCCCATTTATATCTCCCCGGGAGGTTTCTGTGAAAGGGAAACAATCTCCATACCGGCCCTCTACATCTGAAAGTCAGATATGCCACATTCATATTTGTGGGGGAGGTATAGCCTTACACCTTGTAGGATAACTATTTATTTGAATACTAATTTTGTTTCTCTGTGTAGCAAAGAAGTAATACTTCTCTGGGCACCGAGAATGATGATCTCTGGATTATAGTTTGGCGTTGTCAAGGGAGTGTGTGTGTGTGTTGATTTCTGACATTGGAGACGAATGGATCACCATGTTGTAGCCGACACAATACATCGACATTAATATGTAAAGGAAAGATTCCAGCTGTTATTGTTTTGTATGTTCATTAAACTACTAACATGATTAATGATTTGTTATTAATCTTAAAGTAAGATTATTAATATGTATTTATAAAAAAATTTAGTGGTTAAAAATAAAAGGGAAATATTAGTTAATAGAATCATATGTCAATTTGTTTGTTGATTAAATACTAAATGAATTTACCAAAAATTGTTGTAGAAAATGAAGCAATTCTTATATTAAGAAGCGATATTAATAATTGGGTTCAAGGTGACGGGATGTACTAGTGTAATTAGTACACTACAAGAAACAGTAAACCCATAACCTCGTTGACGTTTATGTCATTGTAGGACTTGTGGCAAGGGGGGGGGGGGGAGGAAGGCCTTTGTCCGTGGCCTTTCGATGAAACTATCGCTGCATTCACTTGGAGTGAACAGGAAAAACCAAAATCTGGTCTTTTGGACGGGGATTCGAACTCGCATCTTTTCGAATACAGCGCCAAGTGCTACCGCTCATCCACCAAGGTTGGTGGAACACACTTATTAAATACGACCGTGCCAAATTTAATGCTTCTTCTTTTTATTTTCTAATACATCATATTGTATCCTGTCTTATGATTTTATTTCTTAAATGCTCTAGGTATTCTAACGCATTGATTTTATGTATATTTCCCATCTAAAATATTCACAAATAATGTATTCAAACATAAATGGCTATTCCTGTAAATTATGATAGCCAGCTAGTTTTTTTATTCAGTTGTCTTGTCCACATCATAATCAGAACAACAGGAAAATACTTAATACGCCACGGCACATCATTCGTTACCTATACCATCTACGACCTTTTAATTTTAGGACCTGAATTATTTTCTTTCATGCGCAAACAAATGGTTAAACATATTAAAGGGCTTAATTAGCTTAATGCATCCTGTTGTACGTTTTTTTTTGTTTCAGAATATTGTTTTCATTAAAACCTCGTAATTCCTGGATAAGAAAAATAATATTACTGTAGCTTTATTCATTTTACCTTTCGCGGTGATATCAGCAGCTACAGATTGAAACTGTTTTTCATAATATATGATTCTATGTCTTAAAATGAACGTTATTGACCTTTAGAATATTGAGAACTGCTCATCCTTCCATTATCAGAAAGAGTTAGTTACTCCGAAGTCAGAATATGTCGTTTTACATCATGAGACAAACGCGTCGAGGAGAAAAATGTTTCAGCCTCGCTACAGGCCAGTGATGACTTTGTTTGACAGTCTAACTGAGTGGGTAAAGACCTTAAGACTAGGTTACAGTCGAGCCAACAACTAACGAGACTCCAGGCTGTAGACAATATAAGGCCATGACGGTGGCAGTCGCTTTTGTCATTTCACACGATAATAAATGATTTCGCATGAAGTTACTTGGCTCGCTGGCTCATGACCTCCCAGGTGCCCGGTTTATAGGGATTTATTCCACCTCTAAGGGTTTAGTTACAATGCTAAAGTTTGTTTTATAGATGTGCCGTAATATTATAAACCTGTGGTCTTGTTTCCATATAGATTTCTGCAAGATGAGCCTGCTGTTTGAGAAATATAAGAGTTCCCCAAGAGAATGTCTTTATCCAGTGTATAAGAATAAACTTTATACTGTACGTTCTTTAGCTTTTAGTTGTCAATAATTGCTACGGACAATTAATTATTTAAGCAAGTATTAGATTCTATCCCTAGCCGTAAGCTAGATACTGAATTTGAAAACTGTTAAGTCCCATTTTTAACCTGCAATTAGACCAATATAGAATTAAACTGGCAGACTAAGTGACAAACTAAATATGCACCGAATATAACAATACATTTCCGTCTTATGAGACGTTTGCAGTCCATTAGATAAAAGCTCAGATAAAAAAATATTTTAGGTTGGAAATACCAAAAGTAGAAACAAAAGTTAGAGATCTGAAATAAATATCTCCCGTGCATTACGTTTTTCGCAATTTGTTCCAATCTGTGTAATTATATCCTAGTTCTCGATATTCTGAATCATGTTTGAGATATGTATTGTATTTTTTGTGATAGAAAACATGTATCAAGTGTACTATTAAATTTTTCATGAAATTTTGAGGCATTGTTCCACAAGGTAAGATGTAATTTTGCGCCACTCGCTGCCTGCATTCTGCTACTCCCCGGTGTGTTGTGGGGCAGCAGGTGGGCAGGCGTCCGAGCGTCACGGCCGAGACAGCTCACGCGGCGCGGCGGCGGGATTAATGGCGAGAGAGGCGGCGCTACCCGGCATAAAACATGCAGCCGTCTTCTCGCGGACCGCACCTTTCACTTCAGTTTTATTATGACTATCAAATAACAAAGCAGCACGCTGAAAATGGTTTGATCACCATTTTTCCCATATAGATGTCGAAGACTCGTCTGAAATGTTGGCTGCTATGTGGTAGCAAGTGAACAAAACCAAATTTATGTATATGATTGGCAGTGATTCTGAGCTGACAGTGCTGAAGTTCAGAGACAGAGAGAATGGAGAGAGCTAATAAGATAGATACAAGTAATAATGGTGACTGCATACAGGAAGTTGGAAAAATTGGCAAGAAAAACTTGGATTAGGGGGGGAGGGGGACATGGAAAAGAGGTGGAAAGTTCAACAAGAATCTATGAAAAAATGTGACTTACTAGTAAATAAAATTTTTCTAGAAAGTTAAGTGGCCAGCACTGAAAAATCAAATGTACAAAACACGAGATATTGAAGACCTGTAAATTATTTCACTTGTTTTAGGATATAATTTGGTGATGGAACCATGAACAGGAAACTAATCGTGGGATCCTACCAACCCACTTGGTGATATGTTGCTAGGAACTGGATATATTGCAGGTAAGCAGAAAAAATAGTATTTATACATCTAAACTGTGTTAATTTCTTTAATAAGCTAGGAATTAACCGAAATAAATTAAACAATGTAGCAATTTAATATGTGTTTTAAAAAAAAAAGTTAATAGCTGAGAATGCTGCCTATGCTTTTATGGAAACTCGTTGTACAGGGCATTCGCCGGGAAACGCAACCCACTGTTAGCGCTACAAGGAAGAAACTGCTCCCGGCGAGCGAGCGGTCAGTTTCCGGCATTGTTCGACCGTCGGCCGCGGACTATTTCATAATAATTACGCTTCATAAACTTCATAAACTTGTGTGCTAAGCATTTAAATGTGACGTAATTCATTAGCTTACCTTATAAAAGATGCTGGAAGTGTTGACCCTCTTGTGTAATGCACATTTCACATCTTCTGAACATATTTCGAGACACACGCTGCCCTAACTGACTTAATGATTTTTTGGGTGACTGTTCTAGTCGAAAAGCGATAACGTCAATTTTCTCCTCTGTGAGAATACGGTTGACCGACAGTCTCTTTTTGTTAAAAAATGAACCCGTTTCTCTTACTTTTTTAACCAGACACAGAATTGTTGATTTAGCTGGCAGTAAAGCGCCAGGAAATTCGCGACGAAATTTACTGCGACACTTTTTAAACGACCTCTTCTTCACATATGTATCGTAGAGAAATATTCTTTGTTGCAAACTGTAACGTACCATAATTTTACTCACACTCAAACACGGTACAGATTAGTAAGAGTATGAAGCCCCAAACCAGCCAAACCGCAAAGAAACGTCTATTCACAACACTGATTAATAAGAGACTGAAGTCACAAACTATCTACAATGCAAAGAAACCGTTCTTAACAATGTAAGGGTCACTGCACTGCACTGTTGGGGCAGCGGAGGTGTTAAACAGTGCGGTGATTCACGGTGCCGTGTGGCGGAAACTGCTGGCGTGACTGACCGAGCAAGTTGCCGACGGCAACAGACTGGGAGGGTAGCGTTTTCCGGCGAACGCCCTGTATTAAAATAAGTTTTTCACGAATTCATTACAATCACAAAATCTGAAACAAATTAATATTGCTAGCCGAGAACAACGCTTTTAGACTGAAAAATAAAAACATTTGCCAGTCGTAGCTATGTGAAAAGTTTTGAAGCTTCTGTATCATAAAGAACATCTCAAATATGGATTTATTTTTGTATTAATTATACCATAATAAGAATTGTATTTACTGAACACCTGAAAGCTACGTTATTAGGATTTGCGGAATAAGGAGCAACAATTAAAGTAGGAGACCAGCAATAGCATTCACACGTTTTATGATTGACTGATAATGATCGTATGAAAAAGTTTCCTCTTACTTTTTTTTTATCTGCTTAACTTCTCTCTGACAGCGAGGTCTTTAGAGACGGGAAAGGATGGGGGGAAAGGAATGGGAAGGAATTCGGCCATGGCCTTTTGAAGGAAGAATCCCGGAATTTGCCTGGAGTGATTTGGGAAACCATGGACCCTCTTACTAATGTTGGTTGAACTATGTAAATAAAACCCATTAATCGTTCCTAAATACTTTTTTAATAAATGGAGATGAATGTGATCCGTGGAGAGAAGAATGGTACATGAATGCCCGTACTTTCCTCTTCAATATGCCCTATGTCACAACCAAGCCCCTAGAGTTTGAACTCAGGCAAAAAATCTGGCCTTCTCTTGATAGAGTTAGAACCAATTGTGTAAAATGTGCAGATTTGTTATTAGATGGAAGATAATATCTTCACCGGCCTACGAGCCTATCCTCAAGACCCTATCGATTTCTTGATAGCGACTAAAATGGCAATTGGCTACCTTAAAATCCGGACATTTCTTTACAAATACCCTTTACGTTAAAAATTTTATCCGGTATTATGTTCACACATTATATCTCTCTGTGATGTAATTTCAACCATACACTAAATAAATAAAACAAACTGCATGTATCAAATTTATTAGATTCGTTCGTACAAGATCTTGTTTGTAAGGAATTTTGTCACCTTAGATAGGAATACTAGTCCCACAGTAAAAATGGGCTATAATTTCCCTAATTAGAGTGGTTAATTAGGCAAATTCAAGATCAAGATTCAAGAACCAGATCAGCCTATGAAGAATCAGACTGAATATTAACATTTCCACACTACTGGAAATTGCAGCATGTTATGGATGAGAAACATATTTAAGCTGCTGTATTATAATTTTGAAGTTAGAACACTGTTAATAAATTTCATCAGCCAAAATTGATAGGAACTATTGTTATGGAGAAATTATAATACGGTTAAAAAAACACTCGGCTAATTCTGCAAATTCATCCAATAGCACAACCATGCGGAACGTAAATCCATGACTTGATCACAGACACACATTACAGTCTTTTAATCTCCTTAATACGGAGCTTCAGACACACATAGGCATACGTTACTACATACAACGCACTACACTCTCCTGCTTACAATCACAACAGCCAAAGATCGTAACGTTACTTATCAGTACTAACTTCCTCAATCTCTCAAAGACAACATACACTACGGATTGTGAAATCCTAGGATACAACAAATTAATTTACATATTCTATCCAGGTCACCCTCCGACTGTCCACAGACTTCTATCATCTTGATCCTATTATATACCATTATGTCTTCTGCAAACAACCTAACTGCTGACTATAAACCATAAACACAATCATTCATTAGAATCATCCATATTGATATGCGACTGATAAATAATAGTTCTTCATGCTTCCGACCCACAAAGTTTGCATATCGACCACCTAATGGAAGGACAATCAGAATTCGTTTTACTTAATTAAATCTAGGCCGCTACCATTGGCTGGCTACGATACAATTAATACATATATATTGAAATATTTCTTCAAATAAACCCTACGTGTATGAGGGACACAAGTCAAAGATTATTCACAGTTTTTGTACTGCACAATGTGCTCGGCCACCAATGGAAAAAAAAGAATTGAAGTACATGCAAGTAAGTATGGTAGTAACAATAATCCGTAGATGCAGGTTCTTCAGAGTGAAAAGCAGCACATTAATAACTTGCACGTAGCTCTTCATACCAACACTCAGCCACTTAATGTAATCTCGTAGTTTCTTCTGTTAGTGATCGGTTTACCGTCGCGGTAGCCAGAAATTAGTATCTCACGGGAATCTAGACTCTTTAACACAAACGACTTATTAATTTCCTGCCAAGACTTACATCGAGCTACAACGATCACGGCGGCATGTTACCAACCAACGTCCTCCTTCCACTCGACTCCACACACTGATCGATTAATCGATCGTACGTATCGCAAGTCACCGATACACATAGCATTTGATCCTTAACATAAATTTAATAATTAAAAAAAAAAAATTAAGTTAAGGGGCAGGCCTACTGTATGTAATGTGACAAAGCTTCGAGCGTACGGTTTATCGGATCAGCTTTGTGAATGGATAAAGGATTTTCTAACAGGTCGGTCGCAGTATGTCGTCGTTGAAGGAGAAAGTTCTTCTAATCTAGATGTTACATCGGGTGTACCTCAAGGAAGTGTAATAGGACCACTTCATTTCTTAATTTTTATAAACGATCTCGGAGACAAAGTAAAAAGCCTTTTTAGATTGTTTGCTGATGATGCGGTTATTTATAGGGAAGTAAGGAATTTGGCCGATTGCTTAGAAATTCAGTGCGATCTGGATGTTATTTTGGCTTGGTGCGCTGAGTGGCAACTTACTCTAAATTGTAAAAAGTGCAAGACAATGAGCATAAGTAACAAAAAGAAACCAATTTTTCAGAAATACGAGTTAAACAATTCAGTTATTGATATGGTTTATTCTATGAAATATTTGGGAATAACAGTACAAAGGAACATGAAATGGGACATACACATTAATTCGTTAGTAGGTAGAGCTAATTCTACGCTGCGATTACTAGGTCGAATATTGAAAAATTGTAATGAACAAAGAATGGAGATAGCGTACAAATCTCTTGTGCGTCCACATTTAGACTACTGTTGTGCCATTTGTGATCCGTTTTCGTAAGGGGTTGATCGAAAGTATAGAGAAAGTACAGAGAAGAGCCGCTCGATTCGTGACCGCTTGCTACAGTCCTTATGAAAGCGTCACAGAACTGATTAGTAGACTAGGCTGGGAGTCTCTGGTAGATAGACGACGCACGTTTCGTTTAAACTTATTGGTAAATATGTGTACACCCACTTTCACTTACGAATGTAGTGAAATGTTTTGGCCACCAACCTATATGAGCCGGAATGACAGGAAAGATAAGATTAGAGAAATAAGGTGCCGCAATGATTCTTATATGAATTCTTTTTTCCCTCGTACTATTAGGGATTGGAGTGCACAAAAAAAAGATTAGCTTTGATGCTGAGCACCCTCTGCCACCCACAATTTTGTGAATTGCAGAGTATATATGTAGATGTAGATGTAGAAATGGTACCAGTACACTACCCCATGGCACGCTCATTTTCACTTTTAACTTCTTTTGGTAAATGCAATTATTCATAAGCAAACAGGAATAATTAAGAGAAATGATAATGATGTGGTGTGATATTGTCAAAGGCCGAAGATCTTTCATCTTAAAGTACAATTTGTCATTCCCCACTCTGCGATATAGCCTCTAACGACAGAACAATATTCGGCGTCCTCCTGGACGTGTAGTATTTCAGGGAGTTCCATTAGCGACACGGTGCTTTTTCTCGCAGCGATTCCTGCCGCAGGTCAGTGATACCAGCCACGCACTCTGCGGGGAGAATTTTTAGAGCTCCCAGCGGAGCTCGTGCCGCCTTGCCTTGCCTTACCCCGCGTCGCAGACTCCCAGCCAGTGAATTATGGCTTTATTTCCTGCCGTTGCACGTAATCAATTTTCCCTGGCGACGCAGTTATTTTCCTTGCGCGCCGCTTGCTGTATGTTTTATACGGCAAAGAGGATTCCGGCAGCAGAAGAGAGCCATGGGCTTTACATCTGCGGCTCACGAATGGCGCGACCAGTACAAGAAAAGAGGGGGCGAACGCGCTCTGTGTGAAGAAACGCGACCCTTCCAGCACCCTCCATCAGATAATGACAGTAGAAATAATGCTATAAAATATAGACATCAAAATAATCTACATTGGTTGGGAATGTATATTAAAGCATTACTAGATTACTAATTTTGCGAACAAAATACGATAGATAGCAAGTTTGATGGTTTGAAGTACGATGAATGAAAAACTGGCTCATTTGTAACAACGGTTTTTTGTCAACTAAAACAGGTACGTGACAAATCACTTACAACGTCTTACTAAACAACTAGAAAAACCTTCTGGAGGCGTAAAACATGCTTATGACATAAATTCCTGGTATCTGGGGCTGCTATCTAGTGGTTCGTGATTAACAGCAGATGTAGAATTAACGAAACAGGTGTTCTCCTCATATTTTCATTCCGTGATGTCATATGGCATAATTTTTTGTGGAAAATCTTCACAAAGTAAAAAAGTTTTCATAGCACATAAAAGAGCTATTAGGATGTTGTGTAGGATAAAACCAAGAACTTCATGCAGAAAACTTTTTAAAAAACTCAATATTCTTACAATGACTTCTCAGTATAAACAGTATATTCTCTCGCGTGCTTTGTCCTATCTCATTTTAACCTGTTTACTTCTAATTCACAGGTACACAATTTCAATACAAGAAACAGAAATAACTTGCACAAACCTCAAACATCTCTGTCATAAATAAAAAGAGGAGTTAATTATTCTGGTATCCATCTGTTTAATAAACTTCCCGAGAGTATAAAACACTTTGCAGATAATAAAGATATATTTAAAGAAAAACTGAGAGATTATCTTATTGGAAACTCCTTCTATTCCATTCAAGAATTTGAACGAATTAATTAATTGTATTCAATATGAGTTTGAAAAATTCAGTTGTAAAATTTAATGTTTATTGTTATTTTCAATATTTGTCTTTGGAACGTATAATTGTTTTTACTATGATTATGACTCATATTGTATGTATGTGTATTAGCCATGACATGTTTCACATCCCAGAGTTCCTTCCTAAGCAGGGATCCATGAAACAAGATTGAAAAAAAAAATGCTTATTGGCGGCAGTGAAGCCTAGCGGCTTAGCTCTGAACTATCTCATATGCTGACCATGATAGTTAATATTTTTGCACTTCCAGTGTTGACTTTCGATAACTCCCTATCTTAATTTATTATTTTACCAAAGTGGAGAACTTCATCTTTAAACTGGTACCTCGATTTTGATTACGTATGGACTGTGGTAAATGGCTCGTCGCTAAAAGTTCCTTTTTGAAAACGATGATACTTTTGCACTTTTAGTACCAAATTCTGAAAAATTTCTTTCTTAATTTATGATTTTACGAAAACGTTGACCTTAATCTTTAAAATGATATTCCATTTACCGGTCAGGTATGAACGAAGATAAGTGAATCGTCACAAAAAAAACACCTTATAGAAATAGTATAAACGATTGTAAAGCTGTATGCCCGGTCACTGGTTCACCTGAGTTTAGTAACCACAGGCAGTGTTTTGACTAGGGCGGTCTTGAAATAACCTCTCCAGTACTTTTGAAGTGATTTATTATTGTTATTGTCTGTGAAAGGTAATTTTAAAACTGTGTGTTACGTTCTGTTTGCGCTTGATAAATGGAGTGGGACAGGGTGAAACATGGTGAACATTCATTCCGGACTACTATTTCGAAATACATGAAGGGTCTGATAAGTTTTTCGTTCCAAACCGATGGACGAATAAACATCAATAGTGCCACATGCAACACGTCATACGCACTGTGGAGAGGTTTGAGAGCATTTAGTCCTGGTCATTAAAAACAGTAGTGTGTTATTGACGTAGAGAGAAGTGCTAATGCCAGATTGATTAGTCTCAATGAACGCAGTGTTTCGCACTGCCTGACAACCTTCCACATACGTAATATAGTGAACGCGGAAACAAACCACCGAAGTCACTTAGATCAATCAAACTAGATTCTGAGTTTGGATTAGATGGCGGAGTTTTCTGCGACGGTATTCAAAGCAGTCCATATTAGTAAGTGCCTTATCGTCTCGTATTCAGTTTGACAACTCATTTATCTTCAGTATAATTTAAATTATTCATGATAAATGGAAATTTAAATTTTATGATTTTGCAGTGAAACAAATTATTCACCCTTTATTTCATTTAAAAACTCCCCTTTTCTGATAAATTCAATTTCATGTGTCAAAATTAATATTTTAATAATGAATAAATAATATACTCAGTACCTTAATGTTATGCGGATCTCGTAAAAAAAAAAGTTACTCATACTGTATAAGCCTTAATTATACACATCAGCCGACATATACAGCACAGTTAGAACTGAACGAGGCTGACTGATACGATATAAATATGTTATCTTTAGAGAATTGTTCAATCCAAACTGATGGAAGACATCTCATAGTACGAGATATTTGTAGAAGCATAATAAGGATCAGACTGCTTCCTACCTCATGTCCTCATGCAAGTAGTATATAGTTTCTTCTGATGAGATGTGCATAGCTTTACAACTACTGCGAAAATTAAGTAATTTAAGAAGGTATACATTCTGAATTCATCTCACTCCAGTAATTTTCTTTTCAGAGATTCATAAATGCTTCAATGTTAACCCTACAAGGTAAAAATTTCAGTTCACTTCATAAGCAGCAAACTTATTACTAAGCTGTTATTTCCATCCAGACTGAAATAGCTTGCAGAAATAAAATGAAACGGTAGTCGTACTGAAGCCTTTAAATTCAGGCTCAAATATCGCTGAGATCAGATATTTTTCCTTGAAATAACCAGAAGTACATCCAACTCTCAACTTTCTCTTAATAAGTAGGTAAAGGAAAATCGTTGGAATAAATTATATTTGGTCGTTATGGCCATACTGTCATCTACAGTATTGTATGTATGCTCCCTTTAGTAGCTGAATTTATGCATTGTAATATTGTACAACACTAGTATAGACAATACCTCACAAATATAATACCAAGCCTGGTAAACAAGATTTCGGTTTTCTAGATTTTACCAAAACCACAACGGATAAATGTTGTAATGGTTCCTACAAAAGCCTATCACCAGGTACCCTTCTCTCTCCTTGTTCCCAATATTCTTTTGTGCCTAATTATGTCGATGAGATGTAAATCTCTGACAGCAGGAAATAAAGAAAGAATATAATACCGATTTAAAAAAAAAAAAGAACTCTGCCCTCGAACGACGGTAAAATTTCGTACGTGAAGCCAACACGTCAATATTAGTTCTAGAGTCCTCAGACACTCGTTAGGGATACTATCTTTATCTATTACATTTAAAAAGTCCAGTTTTGCCAAGTAATACAACGAGCGTGATGAGTGAGCGGTAATGCTCTGACCTCGCATTCGGGAGGACGCGGGTTCGAATCCCCTTCTAGGCATCCAGATTTGGGTTTTCCATGTTTTTCCCAAATTACTCCAGGTGAATCCCGGGATGCTTCTTTCCAAGGACATGGCCGAATCACTGCCAGCAGTCCTTTCCTGTCTCTAATGGCCTCGACGTAAACGAGGCTTAAGCCAAAACAAGAAAAGAGCTAAGTAATAAATAAACACCGTGTATCATTTACAAAAGGTACCTCAAAGTGTGTGAGTGGCACCACTCATCCGACAGTTCCGCAATCTCCTGTGTTTAATGAGTTTGCATTAATCTTCTGCCAGAGAAATTGTGCGAGCCTTACGGTTTGTGGTCATTATCTTACGCGCGCGCTTTATCTCGTGCCGCTAGCTACCGCACAGCGGACAGCGACAAAACGTGATAATCGGCGACGGACGACTTGGCGCGGTTGCCCGATTTATCGTGTTTGCACCGCCTAACAACATTTCACGCGGCCAGATTGCTCGGCTGACGCATTGCGGGTCCCCCTGTCTGTTCCCAGGCTGTGTTAATTTTGATATAAATCACATGGCGACGAGCCAGCGAGGCTTTAAACCCGGCCCGCCAGCTGCGGCAAATATTTGCTCGCCAAATAGAATAATCCTGGAAATTAATACGCCCGTCGCCGAAATATTTCTGTCGCCCGGGGAGCCAACGCAACAAACAACGCAGTCGGTAGGATCGGTCGAACGACAGAGGTGCGCGGCGAGTCGTTGGGCTGTTTTTTCATTGTGTGCGTGTTGGATGTCGGTGTGCGTCAGGCCGCTAGAGCTGGCGCTATAAATTAACGTAATCTGCGACTCGTTCACGTGTAGCTAACGCCCTCCCTCACGGAGAGATAAAACTGTGGCTTACACGCTACGCGAGTACGTGTGTAGAAATATATATGTACACCGTAACGAGGAGCGCAGTTTGCCGTTTGGGGAGGAGTTCACCTAACTAATAGTACTGCCATGCATTCTATTTTTTTTTTTTTTTTTTTTTTGCGAAGTTTTTTAATCGTGCTATCGAGGGTTCTTACTAACGTATTCTGTGAGCTACGTATCGGCAATATGTATTTGGTAGTTTTGGCTATTGGCATTTGTTTAGTACGTAGCGCCGTGTCTTCTTCGTTAATAGGTCTTTCTTTTTAAAAAATTATTTCTACAGCCATCCATCACTGCTTTGCACATAAATCTTCACAAAATGGCTTAGAAAATTCTCAGAAAACTGTCAACGATTTGTCAAATAATGATTGCTAAGTGCCCAAAGTGATCGTGGGGCCATTGTTGCAAGCGGGATTTTCTTAGAGGCTTATATTAAATGGCTATTTAAAACACTTCAATCTTTTTCTTTTCTCGTTTGTATGTTTATATGCTGCTGTTTTCCACTTCCCTTTCAATCAGTTGGTATAAATTGAGAATTATTTCTTGACTAAATATTTTTTTTATGTCGAACGTGTGCATGCGTCTTTGCCCCCCTATCAGTTATGATCAATTTTTATGGTGCAACAAATATCATTACTTTGTATTAAGTAGATTTTATAACAGTATTTTACGTTTGGTGTGGCGACGAATAGTTTTAATCAACATAAATAAAATAGAGAATGTACATCTCCCAATGATTATTATTATTTTAAATGAAGATTGACAGAATTTTGTATCAATTGCCACATCTTCTAGGCGTGGTTGGCCATTATGTAGGAAGGAAAATGTTTTAACCCTTTGACTGCTGTTGACGAGTATATTCGTCATGCTGCCAGCTGACCCAGAGTGCTAATGACGAGTTTAGTCGCAGCCGCCAGTTTTCCCCTGAGCGCTGTTGACGAGTTAAGTAGCACCCGCCTGCCGCTACCTGTGTGCTGATGACGAATATAGACGCGCCGCTACCTGAGTCGTACAGCGGACTTCACGAACCATTTCTCAATAGCTTTTCGGAGTTCTGGTCGCTAGCTTATCGTCCCAATGTTTGTCTGTTGGAAGCCTAGGCTTCGCTCTAAAGTTCACTATTCAACGGAAATTACATCAGTCTTCTTTGTGTCCTGTATTTTATAAAGAAAATAGCAAAACTTCGTGGGTGCATTGAGGAAGAAATCATGGTGATTCTTACGAGGAGCAACACTGGGGATGAACTACTTGATTTTGAGGGAAGTGATAGCTTTTCCACAGAATCGGAAGGCTGTAGTCATAAACCATACTCGTCAGCAGGGGTGACAATGCAGTCTCATGTTTCAACAAGAGATGTTAGTTGTTCTGAAGAATCAGAAAGTGATAGTGAAACGCTTACGAAGAAATTACTTCTTAGTGATAAATCTGACTGGAAAGAAAATGATTTTCGTCCAGTTAGTCACGCATTTGATGATATGCTATCGGGTCATGTGTGTCAAATAGGAAATGTGCCAAGTATTTTGTCAGTTTTCATGTTATTTTTTTTACAAAAGAACTGATGACATATATAGCTGATGAAAAGAATCGGTTTTATATAACCACTATGGAGAATATTCCAGAATCAGTGCATTCTCGAATATCAAAGTGGAAAGATACTGAATATGATGAAATTTTTTGTTTCATAGCTATTTGTCACTGATGCGTCGAGTGAAAAAAATTGAAAATTAACGAATTTTGGACCAGAGATGTTCATCTAAATACCGCAATTCTTGGTGAAATTATGTCAGATACCGCTTTTTGTCACTCTGGTGAGGTTTCGTGAGATTTACCCGGAACCCCCCTCCCATTTCACCTTACGTAATTAATGGACAGACAATGCACAACTTTGAAATGTTGAAAAATATGCTAAGTACTTATGTCGAACAAATTTCATCAAAGAAACAAAATTACGTATAATCGGGTAATTACAAAGCGCAGCAAACATTCAGTCAACATCGAGATATTTTTGGAATCTACATCTACAAAGATATTCCGCAATCCAAATTTCGGTGTGTGGTGGAGGCTGCTTGTGCAATTATCATTTTCAGGTATCTTTTTATATTCGTGAATAGCGCTAGGAAAAATAGGATGCCTTTAACTCTCTGTATGAGTTCGAATATCTCTAATTTAACAGTCGTGGTCTGAACGCGGTATGTAAGTGTGGAATTAAAATATTGCTAGCATCTTCTTCGAATCTACGCTCTTTCAACAATAACACTCTGATACAGTAAGGAACATATAGAAAATTTCAGTTGTTATAAACGGGTTTGCAGGAAAGAACAGTATAATATTGAGGTAAATTTAAGAATCACGACGCTTTCGACATAAGCTGCGAAAATCTAGTAAAAACTACAAGTAAGATGTAATTATTAGTGACGAAAAATAGGGTTAATGATTGTTTGATTCTGCAGTAATTTATTTGCAGAGAAACTATTTAGTGAGATTATTTATTGTATATCAGCCGTGAGAGGTAACGCCAAGAATATTCAGCACTGGGCGTGTGGCGCAGCGCGGGCCGCTCCGTCCCCAGGAATAATCACTTAGCACAGGTAGCCGGCCTCAGCGCGTCAGGTAGGACGATCCGCCGTCAGCAGTCAAAGGGTTAAAATACAATTCTTGATAGCGTCAAATGTGTTGACTCTGTGACGGTTCGTCGTTAGTCGTTGAAGTCATTGGATCCTGGAGGTACAGGGAACAAGTACGCGAAGGAATTCATCCATGGCCATTTTGAAGGAACCATTCCGTCATTCACCAGATATGATATCGGGGTTTCGTGTAGAATGGAAATATTAACCCACATCCTCCCGAATATCAGACCCTACTATTGAGATATGAACTGTGACAGCGAACCAAATTGTTCCTACGTAGTTACAATGTGTAACTGGATGCAGTTTCTTCTTCTTATTTTTTTTAAAGTGGGAACTTAATCTTGTGTAGGGCTTTTATCGGATTTTAACAGCCCATACACTGCTTCTAAGTTGTTTCGTCACTTTATTCTGGTACATGCGTTATACAACCATATTATATTTAACGATACGTAACATCTACTAAAAATAGTTCTTGGTTTATGGATTCATTCATAAGTACAATGCTTAGCTGTGCCTTGAAATATCAAACTACAATATTCACTCAATTAACAATGACATCAATCGCTATTTACAGTAATTTTAATAAAATAAAAAAGTATCGTAAAGTTAATAAATTGCTTAGAACACGTGATATTGTTAACATAATAATTATTGAAAATTTCTCGGAAAGCAAACTGAGTGAGCACTGTAAACGATTGTGACGTGTAGATGATTTACTTACGTCATTGTTAAATATCAACACAGATGCTGAAAACAGATACAGCTTGTTTAGATACAGATAACATTCACCTATTAATTAATCCAACAATGGCTGTCTTCTTAATGCAGTATGCACAGTTAGCCTAATAAAATTCAGTCTAGATTACCACAACCTATTTCACCTAGAGCACCCCATACATCCCATACTGTCATATTAAATAATTCACAGCTCGTTCTGTTTCGTCTACTACTTCATTTGCGTTATTGTACGGCTGATACCTTATATTTTAACGCAGGCCCATGTTTTAAATAAACAAGTTTTGTAAATAGCCACAAACAATTTAACAAAATTTTAATAGTTTATACAAAATTTTACTATTTAATTGCTAGCACAAACAATTCGTAAATTAATAATCAATAATTAATATTTGTGTACAAGGAAGTCCATAGTTTCTACATTATTACTATCTGAATAAAACTAACTTCATTCGTACAGTGCTGTGATTTATTTTTTCGTTTGTTGTTCGCATCTCCTGAAGTGATCTACGATGCTTTGATTCCAAAGGTTTAGGTATTCGTTTTCTAGAACGGCAGAAAACAAACGGGAAGAAGACATATATGTGATGAAATATTTAATTTCATCTCATAGCAGTGCCAACGAGCGGAGTAAAATATTGAAAGGGACGATGCGCTGCACTGCTGGTAAGCCATGCCGTGCGGCCTGAAGCGATACGAGGGCAACGTGATCCGAATGGGAGCGCTCTAGGGCGGCGTGTGCGGGTTGCATCTCGAGCCGTCTGCAGGCGACACCTGAACACAGCTTGCAACTGCAGCTGCAGGCTGCTATAGCGCCCCGAAGGTTGCCTTCCACTAGCACTACAGAAGTTTACAGTATACAATCAAGTAGCAAAGGAAACCTACGCACACAGTTTAGTAAGAACCCGTTGTTTCTTAAATTTAAGGGAATATTCTTGATATTGCTGTTTAGAAATAGGTAGCCAAAATGGCCAAATCTGAACCCTCTATAATTTCCTCATATCCATCAATATGTCACAGCATGGTAATTACAAATCTTTTGCACTGACCGATAAGTGGTTTCGTAATAAGATCTGCTTCCTGGCCGTATACAGATTCATAGGAAAACACAGAAAATAATTTTTTATTCTGCGACTAAACGTACGCTGTTTCATGTAATCATTAATTAGTTACGAGCTTTAAAATTCGTTAAAAATATGTATCCCAACGTCTAATTATTTAGCCATTCAACTGAAAATTCCGAAAAGATCATGATGATTACTCTTAGGAAAATCTTGTTTTGTATGAGATAGATTTTTATGATTTTCACATTGTTATAATACCTGAAATTATTTTCTTCACAACTTCGCTTTTCATTTTTTGTAATGAAATTTCTTCTATACATCTAACAGAGGAATAATTTTTAACGTGCCGCATTGGGTGTGTTATCGTTGACCAAGAAGTAAATGCTACAATCAGTGCAATATTCCAAATTAAATGCGTGTGTTGCTTTATATGGGTACCCGTAGTTGTCAGATGTAGTCAATAGAACACTTTAGCGTATATGTCACGCATTTCATGTATGAATATAGAAGAATATTGCAGTATTAATTCAAGTGACGTTTAAAGCAGTGGTTTAACCACTAAGAGCCAAATGACATATTTATTGAAGAGAAGTTTACTAGCTGTTTTAAAACAGATTTAAAAATTCTATAGTGTGTGAAAAGTAATACTTTAGATTAAAAAAAAAAAAAAACCCTCGTGAGGAATATTTGTATTTAGCTATGGGCGCTTTTGATTTGCATTCCTCTTTGCTAATAGTTTAATTGAGTTGAACCGTGACTTCTGTCTTTGAGACTGACATAAGAAGCCATATACCGAGCGGGGCGGTGTAACGGTTAGCGTTCTCGCCTCGCATTCTGGAGGACGGCGGTTCGAATCCCCGTCCGGGCATCCAGATTTGGGTTTTCCATGGTTTCCCCAAATCACTCCAGGCAAATGCCGGGATGCTTCCTTCAAAAGGCCATGGCCGAATTCCTTCCCATTCCTTGCCCCCATCCTTGCCCCCCATCCTTGCCCCCAAACCTTGCCCCCCATCCTTTCCCGTCTCTAAAGACCTCGATGTTAAAAAGAGACGTAAAGCAGTTAAAAAAAAAGAAGCCATATACCATTTACTTTTCTCAATTTTACCTGAAGCGATCAATCGGTACAAAGAAATGAAATAAGTATTAGTTTCTTGAACGCAAACGAGGTTTATAAAACTGCTCTTAGAAATTTCACTTTTGGATCTCGGTCTGGGTTCTCATATTTTCTCATCGTGTTCAACGATCAATTTCCAAGTTATTTCATAAAATCATACACGAGAGTGCTTGTATTGTTTTTCTTTCATAAAAATTGTTTTCATTTGCTCATTAGCTAACATTGACTAGTGTATTGGGTATTATTGTTATTAACCGGCACAGTTGGT
Organism: Vandiemenella viatica; assembly: GCA_031002005.1. NCBI lineage: Eukaryota > Metazoa > Arthropoda > Insecta > Orthoptera > Morabidae > Vandiemenella > Vandiemenella viatica. The sequence goes on from JARYHS010009186.1 coordinate 189,335,130, forward strand.
AGGACAACGGATGAAATGGTGGGGTTTGATTTCTGAGGAGGCTGAAGATTTTTTGTCGGAACTAAACAGTCGAAACGGCTCTCTAGGACCATTCGGCTCGAAGTACAGAAAATACTGTGAGGAAACTCGTCGAGGGAATATGACACTCACCTCATTTGCAGTGTTGGAAAACGGAACTCTTCCCCCTCGAAATTCAACCTGTATGCAAACTTGGTTTGTAGGAATAATGCTCTGTCCTCCGGGTAACATCCCGGAAGTTTTTTGAATTCTAACTGACCATCTACCATCCAAATGTGCCTTGGATTCTGATAGTATTGAGGAACATTGAAGCTGGCTGCCGCTCATAGAAAAATAATTCCAGATGTAAGAGAAACACAGTAAAACCTATAAAAAATTACTAAATTACTTATCACTTGATTTCACCAGGGAAACCAAAAATTGTAGTAAGAATCCATTTATTAAAGTCAGAACAAAAATAATGTGATATATCAATTAGTTGGCTGGTTTGTATCACTTAATTCATTTTTTGTTCTCATATAGCACGTTCAGTATAACCACATCACGGTCAACTAAACAAACTATCTTGTTAATCCTCAGTCTGTTCATTTACTTTTTCAGAATGTGCACAACACACATTATCAAGTCCACCCCTCTGAAGCCATTCTGCTACACTGTTCAGTGTTTTCGCTATTAGGTTCGTTCTTTTAGTGACTTCGCAATTTCTTAAATTTACCCGATAATTAGTATACACTCTCCGACTACGCAGAATAGCTAACAGTGAAAATCACTAAAATTACTAAAAAACATACAATTATTTTATACAGAAGCCGAGAATCTATGACTCTATACAGCTATAGTGAATATACAGCAATGTAAAGTACAAATACAAATATATCACTATCACTCTCCTGGTGATATAATTTGCAAGCGTTGTTATCTCACTTCCTTTTACTCTACACTAAATAAATCACGGGATTATATAGGGCATTTAAATTGTTGTTATGTCGATTTGCTTTCTGAAAAGTAATATTTCCTGTCCCTTTTTACTGTGTATTAATATTCTACAGCCACGTACTATTCAAAAGAAGACGATCTTTCGTCTGTTTTTAATCGCATATACACGAGAGGGACTAACAGTCAAATTCAAAAATCTTCTTGTTGGATCTTTGCCCAGTAACCTACTGCAGAATGCAATACACTGACCACTTTCAACGTCACCCATTTTCTGTTGTGTCCAGTGGACAAATACCAAAGTTCATCTGTTTACATGGGTTGGAGTAGAGAAAAATTACTAATAAACTTTTAACTGCTTACTTTTTGTAACAGCCGCTAGCTTTACTACCATAGTTCCTTATATGTTCAGAAGCTTAACTGTTGCAGCAACATATTTGGTATGAAACGATCAGCTAGATTTTATATTCCGTCACCGTGTTTATATTATGAATGCTATTTTAATTCACTTTGTTTTTAGATAAACGGGACAATTTTTGGGAGAACTGCAGTTTCTACATCAAAAGTATTCCCAATTAACCAACAGAGCTGCAACTTTTTGTTGACATACTAGTGTATCTACGGTAATTACTCACTTCACTTTCAGCAGTTCGTTAACTCCCAGGCTAGTTGAGTGTGCCTCACGATAACTAATATGAACTGTGATCCACAATTATAAGAATGTGTAGCAATGAAAGTTTTCGTAAATCCTTGGAGGGTGGTGGGTGAACGGTATTGTGCCTGCATTCATCGAAACGTGGGTTCAAATCACACTTTGGCTTTCCATGATTTAAACCACGAGATAGTTCTGTAACACAACTAGTGTAAATTATGTTCACATTCTATATTTCCATTTGTCCATTTATTTAGGTCCAACGATAAAGTATTCGCCGTAAATGAGTTGAGAGGCGCTAGAGTACTCGCAGTATGTTCTCGATAGTGTTCATATACCACATAAATACAAAAAATTACATTGGTTGAAGAATCGTTAGGATTTACTGGTTAATATGCCAATTAGTAATCTAAAACCTGTTAGCAAACAACTGAGTCATGGCGCTGATTCTAATCATACAATTCGAAAACGCGTAATTATTTCATTGTCTCGTTATGCTTGTTGCTGAGATTTTGAAAAAGCTACATACATCTGCTGTGTTGTATTCTATTCAACACTTAAGCAATTTAAATTTTGATAAATGAACGTTTCTGTAATTACTATGACAATCGGGTCAAAAAAGATGTTTCAGAAAACTTTTAAAATACAGGTAGGACATTTGTAATTAACAGTCGGTCGTTAATCGTTCCAACAAAGCGGTTAAAAATCTCGAAAAGAGATAACGCTTCGCACGAGCAATTTTAAATGACCGACCCCATTTCATTACGCCGCGCCGGTGCGAACAAACATATGCGCAATTTAATGCTCAACTGCCACTCTCAAACGCTGCGGATAAGAATATAATAGCCAGCGGGTCAGACAGAGGAACATACGCGTAAAAATAAAAATCATTAACCGGCCACACGCTACACGATGTGGGCCATTAATAGAGAATCATAAATCGCTGGGACAAAATGGCGGCCGTTGACAGACGGCAAACCACACGGCGTGACTGATGCGGTTTGGGACCCAAAGCCACCGCAACCAGGGCTGCCACCACACCGAACGAGCGGGCATATCTACAATGTTTACAGGCGAGCGCATTTGTCACGCGCTAATCAGGCTGCCTATCCCGCAGGGGCGGGCAGACTCGCTCCGCTGTTAATATTTCAATGCGGCGTCATAACGCTATCAATGAAGCCTAAAGCAGTGCTCAGTGATATAATAGAATTTAATTCGAATGGCAAATTTTAACCCACAAGGGAGTAATAAATCACAGTTACAGTCGAAACTGAGCTTTGCTTACGCTCTGCGCAGCAATGAGGGGAGGATTCCCTTTCTCTTTATGATCTTCCCTTATGGAGCTTTTCTCTTTCACCCTGAAATTCCAATTTACTGGCTGGAGGCTACGAGCCAGATTATGCGCTTTGCAAGAGTATTGGCTTTGGATTCACACATGATGAATGGCACCAACATTCTTAGAATTATTTTCAGTTCTGAATTTGTTCGCCAAATTCTTTGCAGTTCTTAAAGGATTTAAAAACGCAGACAGAAATTTTCAGAAGAAGAAAAATAATATTCCTTAAGTGTTTTAAATTATATGTTATACATGAATTCACTGCAGGGATTTATTAAAAATATTGACATTATTACCTTTTTCTAATGTATCAGTGCTCTTTATCAATAATTAGTTTTTCCGTATGAAATTATATTCTAACTGGATTATACTATTTGAGTGTGGCAATTTAAAAATAAAATTAAGATTTTTAATTTAGTTTGACTCTAAAACTGGTAGATATATGTAGTACACTCGGTTAACGAAAACAAAATCTACTATCATAGAGAATTTGAATAAGCACATGTAGTACTTGTGCTGTTGTGCTGCAGAGAAATTGTTAAATGTTTTATTTGCTTTGCCTGGGAACATGTACTGCTGTAATGAATTATTGCTTATATAGAAACTCGAGAAATATCCGAATTTTTGACTATCTTCAGAATTCGAATTCATTATTCCTAAGTGTTACTATATGTTATTATGCCTTTGTTCTGCGGCCTTGCTGTTAAACATCTCAATTCATGCCCTATTTAAATATGTAATACCTGACAAAAAAAATAGAAAGAAGCAATTACGCATACATAACAATAATGTACACATTTGAAAACAATTGCAAAAAAAGGAACTGTCATTCGTTTCTTCTCGAGTGGTGATCAAAAGTCAACACGATGTCTTGAAATGGTTACACAGCTGCAGTATTTCATATTTACACGTGAATGTACTGCGACATTTCTGTATTTTGTATAGAACGTTTGGCCGTAAATTTTAGTATTTAAGCTAAACTTCATTTACGTTTAAGGGGGTAGGTACAGCTAACACATACAAATATTTGTAGAAATTGAAATTTAATTTTCTCCAAATCTATTTAAATTTGAGATTTCAAATTTTGTAGCTCCATAGAACTGAAAAGTTATAAAAAACAATAAAAATATTATTTAACAATATCATAATCTACCATCCACACTGACAGTTAGAAATATGTCGTCATTAAGGTCTTTAATGATAGAAAGCATAATACTTTTGAAATTTTGCAGAAATCTTTTTTTTAATCTTGTAAACTAATTTCCAGGCAATGAGTTATACCAATAATATAAGACATTTAACTTTATATTGGTTGTTAATAAAAAACAGTTTCAAGAAATTATAATTTTTGCTTCTATTTGTTTAAAAATATAGGCATATTTTCCATTTGTAAAATGCTGGATAAACAGTAATGATAGGGACTGTAGTAATTAGTATGCAGAAGATGTCCTGCAAATTTGAAAAAGATCTATCCATGTGGAAAGAAGTTATCTTTAAAATTGCTGTTTTGAGATATTTAAGGTTAAAGATTTGGAGTACCTTGAAGTGCAGTAAGATTTAAATGGCTGCCAATCGTGCAGTACTTTGCTTAATCACACGTAATTCCCACACCGTCAAATATATTTAAATAATTTTTTCACCAACATGAAGTCAAAAGTAAACACTATGTTTGTGAATCGAAAGAATTTTTTTTTTTTTTTTTTTTTTTTTTTTTTTTTTTTTTTGAAACCTGGTAACTGTACCTACCCCCTTAAAGCAAACAATTGGTTATTACATTTGTGCTGTACCTCCCGATAGGCAATTTAATACTAAAGGAGCCTTGTATTTTAATAGAGTCTCATGCTACCAACTGACTGCTAAGCTAAAGAATTCAAGGAAATTAGTAATAAGTGAGCTGAACCTGTACATGAAAGAGAATAAAGAATAAAATCAGATTATGTATTGTATGCAGAAGAAACAATAATGGAAGTGAAAGAAAGATTTGAATATCGTATAAGTGTTCAAGGATAAAAAATCAATATGGTACGATTTGCTGATGACATTGTCTTGTTAGCAGAAGAGGCTGAGGATATTGAGCACTTACTGACTGTCGTGAACAAAACACTGAAGGAAGAGCTTGGACTAAATATAAATCAAAGCAAGGCAAAAGTGATGAAATGTAGCAGAAATGATACCAGTATTGGTAGATTAAATATAAAAATAGCGTCGGATGCGATAGAAGAATGTAGTAAATTTTTCTACATAGGAAGTAAAATTACAATCGATAGCTGATGTTAAAAGCAGAATAGCACTAGCGAAAAGAGCTTTCACGAAAAAGAGAAATCTTTTAGTTTCAAATATTAATCTAGGATTTATGAAGAACTTTTGAAAACTCTATGTGTGGAGTACAGAACTTTATGGCAGTGAGGACTTTAGAAATACCAGAAAGAAGGAAAAATGAAGCATTTGAAATATAGTGCTACAGAAAGCTACTGAAAATTAGGTGGACAGATACAGTACGAATTGAACGAGTTTTGGAAATGATAGATGAGGAAAGAAGTTTCTGGAAGAGTCTTACAGAAAGAAGAGACAGGCTGATACGTCATATTTTGAGACATGCAGGATTGGTTAACTTGTAAGTGGAGGGAACAATCGAAGGTAAGAACTGTAGAGGCAGACAGAGATTGGAATAAATGATTAGCCCAAGATTGGAAGGAATGGAGATCTGCATTAAACCAGTCGATATACTGATGACAACAACAATAAAATTAATTAAAAAAATTACAGGATACTAGTGGATAAATAATAGGAGTTCATCCTATTGTACAGCCAATGTGGAAGAAAATCTGAATGGAAGCCTAGAGTACCGGCGTGCATTCTGGAAGCATTAAAATTTAAGGTTATATATCCGGCATTGAGGTATGTGAAAGTTTGCTTTCTTTGTGACAATTTCATCATGGTTACTCCGGGGTTCGGATTCCACGATACGCTCTAATTCTCGTTGCGAATTTTGCTTTACCATATAAGATATGGATACGATAAATGCATTATCAACAGCATCCTACAATTACGTCGCTGAGGTCACAGGGAATTATTACTAATCTAACACGCCGAACACTACTGTGCGACTGTTTATTTTAGCGGGAGCTCAGTGACTATGAAACTGAATTTTAAATACCTCGTAATTTTAGATACGAAGGGGTTTCTCGCATTTATAACGTAATTCTTAAGGTTTTAAGCCTCGTAGACGTCGACGTCATTAGAGTCGGGAAGCCAGAGGTTTCGTTTCAAAGTAGAAATATTTCTGTTATCACTGCAATCAGATTTTTGCAACAAATGAAACGTCTAAAGATGTTGGAAAATAATAACTACTGTTATTAGGAATACTTCTTGTAGGAACCAGCACTAGACGCACTGATTACAACTATCATCATACTATTTCGTACACAGACATACAATATAAAATCATTTACAACAGCTGGATTGAGGAAGGATTTGATAACGTTAATTTGTTGCAGTGTACTTTTTCTGCTCACAGACTGAACTAGTGCAATATTAATTCGGCTTTTTTGTGTCGGCTTTGTATATAGCCTGATATTGATTTTGCATTACGAAAACTTCCTCACTGAAGGTTTACATTTTTCTGTATTGCGTTACGTACATTCCACTCTTTTAGACTGTAAGATCCTATTCTACTTATTGATATGGCTAAATATTTCGTCTTTCGTGATACGGTTGTGCAATATGCAGTGTAACTAACAATATGCAGTATTTCCAGATTTTATAATAGTTCTTTCTGAAAAGCTAAGCCCTAATAAAATTACAATTTTGAGCATTACTTTTAACGGCATTCTCTATATTAGCTGATCACTTGGTGAAGAGTCATTCAGTGTGAGTTTGAATTAGTATATTAATATTTTTAATCAACTTTGTGTCCCACGTGGTTACGGCAAAGGGTATAAAACTTGAAAATCAGCTAGGTCAGCTCCATAATTATTTTTTCTGTGACTCAGTGGCGTATAGCACATTGAAACTAATTGGATATGATGCTAACGAGGAATTTGTTAAAGCAAATAAAGAACGGATTTTTACACTACTGAAATGTGAAAGAAAATAAAAGACTTTTCTCTTTATCTAGCAGATTAGTGCTTAGATTCTGGGGTGACTGATACGGTGGATTGTAAAACAATAGTTGTCATGGTCTTTAAAGGCACCATTCCTTTTTTATTGCTTTACACCCCGCCGACGTCGAGGCGGGACAGGATTTCGGCAAGTAACGGGAAGGAATTCAGCCATGTCCTTTTGAAGGAAGCATTCCGGCATTCGACTGGGGTGATTTGGGAACACCATGTAAACTCCTAATCTGGATGCCCGGATGGGGATTCGAGCCCGCGTCCTCCCGTATATGAGGCCAGATAGAACGTTACCGGTCACCCACCACGCTCGCTACTGAACCATCCCGGCATTGGCTTGGAGTGATTTCGATAAATCATTAAAAACTCTGCATGACCGAACCGCGACCTCCCGAATGAAGACAATTTTGTTATGTTCATTAAAAAGTTCACCTGGTTAGATTATGTAATGGTGAACAGCTTACTGAGAGAAGATGTAAGGCAATCTAGAACTAAAAAGGTTGTTTCACGGAAAAATGATTACAGGAATTTAAAAAATACATGAATAAAAAGCATAAATAAACTCTTTAAATTATGAGTCGTTTAACGAGCAACAAATAAACGTGATGTACGAGACCTGAAAAAATTCTGGGTTGGTAAATATAGTTACAATCGTTGCAGCAAATCTGCAAGAAGTTGACTTTATTTAGTGATCCCCTAGCTTTCTGTGTTTACAGAGTCAGGAGTTAGCACACACTCCATCCCATGATACTGGATACAATAAAGTAACGTAAAAGTGTTCCTACGGCATCTGCCGCTTCCAGAAGGATTCGCGTCATCATCAAGGCATTTAGTTGTTTACGAGTATAAATACGTCTTTCGGTTAATTGTAGCATATGGGTTCTTAAATGGCAAAAAAATCCGATTTTAGCATTGGAGGTTCTTCCACAATGATGCCGCATGCTGAACACACCAGGTCGGGAACGCAGCGAAGCAGCTCTTCACATCTCCTCCCGTCCCTTCCTACGATTTCTTTTGTCGGATAACAGCCGTAGAACGAAGAAAGTGTGAAGAGCTCAGTCGATGCTCTATAGAAAAATATTATTCTCTTAACTCATGTATGTCATTGTAAGTCTGCGAAATTAACCCTTTGACTGCTGACAGCCGATCGTCTACCTGCCGCGCTGAGGCCGGCTACCTGTGCTAAGTGATTATTCCTGGGGACGGAGCGGCCCGCGCTGCCCCAACCGCCCTGTGCTGAACATTTCTGGCGTTACCTCTCACGGCTGATACACAATAAATACTCGCACTACATAGTTTATCTGCAAATAAATTACTGCAGAAACAAACAATCAGTAACCCTATTATTCATCACTAATAATTCTATCTTGCTTGTAGTTTTTACTAGATTTTCGCAGCTTATGTCGAAAGCATCGTGATTCTTAAATTTACCTTAATAGTTTACTGTTCTTTCCTGCATACCCGTTTATAACAACTGCAATTTTCTATATGTTCCTTACTGTATCAGAGTGTTTTTGTTGAATTGTAAAGAGCGTAGATTCGAAGAAGGTGCTAGGTCAACCGTCCTACAATGGAAACAGGCAATTATTAATAATTATAAGATCATTATTTAGTTATTCTGGTGAAACTGTGAAAAACCCAAAATGAACAAAAGAAAGAGACGTATGATGTAAGATGAATAACAATTTGTAAGTGCTGGTAGCTCAATGGTGTCAGCTTTTTATATTCTGAGAATTCCTTGTAATTTTTTATATACCGTCATTGCAACATGCTGAATCACGTGCAATATATGCAATTATTACTACCAGAAACCATATACACGTTTCATTCTTAATTCTGACACTTTAGTATAGAAGACTAAAAGTTTGGTGCTGTGTAGTTACTTAAGTTATCATTGGAAAGTTTGTTAATTTTCTATCCTGTGTACAAAACGCATTTTAATTATTTAAAATATTACAAGTATTATTATGTAAGACTCGAGGTTAACTCGGAGTTGAATATGAATAAAATCTGGTCGGGTAACTAGCCGAGTTAGTCCATCGAAAAAATATGACGTTTCGGAGGTTATAAGCTATGCCGCCATTGTCAAGTTACTTGACAATGGCGGCAGAGCATATCATTGCCGAATCGTCGTATTTTATCGATGGACTCACTCCGCTAGTTACCCAACCAGATTTTATTCACAAGTATAATTAGCCACAACTATTGAAATCACCAACCCAGAATAAATGTTTGAAATTTTCTATAATCATCACAGTGATAGTATGCTGAAAATATGAGTAGAAATTGAAAATATAAAACGTAATAGCTTAGATATAACTGTTGTACAGAACACCATGATAAGATAACAGCGTCAATAACTACCATTAAAAAGAAAACCGCCAGTGGTTCTATTCCACGGAAATTTACGAAATATACCAGATTAATTGACGCTAATGCCAAAATGTGAGTAAGGTCACTAGATTTATGTAAAAATGTGAGTGAAACTTGCTAAATAGTTGATTCATGACTATAAATACATCATGATGCTGGTTATTGTTATGTGTAATTAGCAATTGTAGGAATCCATACACACAATTCACCGGATGGTTGCATAACTTTTCACTGTTATTCACATCGGTTAGATACATGTTTCTAGATATTTGCATGTTATTAGTCGGGTATTACCCAAAAGTTTTAGTAGTAACATATAACATTCAAAATACAGTTATACTACGATCGCTCTCATCTGGCACGTCAAGGTCATGTGCCCCTCGCCCCGCGCCTCACCTCACCACCTCTCTTGATGCCTTCCCCTCCGAGCAGACCGCTGCCTACAGGCATTGTCGTTTGTCGCAGTATTGTTGTGTTTATTCTGATACACCTTTATAAAACGCTCTAAGTGAAATGGCGTCAGATAGTTGTTACATTAGGAGACAGTCAAAAACAATTATTTTTTATGTGTATAATTTTTTAATACGTTAGAACACACTGAAAAGAAAGTTAATATACTTTTTAGGGAACCGCTAAAAATGACGGCAGAGTCGTGTGGCGTTTTGTTACGAGCGTGTATGTAGCGAGCACAGCTGAGTGTTCAAGGATCATCCTTTTCTTCTCCAAAGAAAAACATTCACCGAGAAAAACTGGTCACAGAGATGGATGACTTTCAGAAAGATGTCATTCGACGTTCCGTTCTAGAATTTTATGAACGAGGTTAATACCCTACCTTACGAAAATTGAGGGAGGTACTGAAAGAGAAAATTAACTACACTGGAGGCGTATAAATTATTAATAGCACTCGACTTCATATACAGAAAATGTAATGACGGTAGACGTTTTCTGATGGAAAGGACAGACATTATTGCAGCAAAGGCCTCATTTTTAAGAAAAATGCACGATTTCTTCGACCTGTCATCCACCTTGACGAGACGTAGGTAAATAAACATCACGCAAGGAAGTTTATTTGGAAACACACTAAACGCAATAGTGGTCTCATCAACGATTTCTATAAAAATAAACTATCACTTCGAGTAAATATCACTTTCATTTCAAAATTTAAACGACGTGTTTAGAGAATTAACTTCCAATGGGAAAGACATCTAAAAATTGTATTTAATCGTCGAAATGTCTTGCGCAACTTTTAAAACTAAAAGTAATGATTGGAAGCAATAAGTTTTATTCATTGATATGTAAATAATTTTTATATTTATTAACACATGAAATTGTAATTGGTAAACACGAAATTTCTATGACATACGATTCACTCAATTTCGTCTCTACAAATAGTTAGAATGTTCGATTTTACTGAAGAAATCATCAAATTAGATGCAACATATTATACCACATACGTCGTGATGACGTTTGCGCATGCGCGGCAGCTGTTTCCCCTTTGCCTGTAGAGGCTGGGGCAGCGGAGTGGGGGATATAGCAGAGTGACCTTGACCCGCCTTTCCTGTCTGAACATAGTATAGATCGATAGCAGAATGATATTTCTGTGAAAGGTCATAAAAGTCGGTTTATTACCAGAATTTTTTGTAGTAATAAAAAACCCGTTTCACAGAACACGTGCGGTACCACATATGTTCAAAAAATTCGAGTGCCCTATTATCGTAAACATTCATAGTCGTTCCAAGATCTAATTTTTCATGTGTGTGTGTGATATTACTCTGCAAGAAAATAAAAACACAACTCGTTCTAATCTGCATAACCACAATCAATCAGATAAAGATTTTTCTATTGAAAAAAATATGTGTTTAGGCAATTTAGCTTTCTCCTGCCTGCTCTTTTTCCTCCCTGCCTGCCTCGTAATTCTTTATCCCACCTGTTCCCTGTTGCTTCTCGCCCCTAGGTGTTAGCTGTCCGCCACACGCGGCGCGCGGCTTCGCAGACGCTGCCCCTGGCGTGCAGACGGCCAGTTACCCACACGCTATCTGCCCGCCCATCTCTCCAAGCGCTATCGAATGCTTTAGTGCGTAGTTACCTTGCGTAGGGGGCATAAACACTACCACCCTTCCTCGTGGCTCTTTTTGTTTTTTTGCTAGTGAACACCGCTGAGGCACGCATGGCCGCATGTTTGTTTTCACGTGCCTCTAAATGCTACTGCATGCTAGGAAAATTACTACTTTCGGTCTTTCATTTCTACTTTAATCTCTCGATCAATTATTCGTTGCGATTTATTCAGTAATATATCGTTACCGTAATTTTCTCTAACTGGCTACTAGCAACACGCGAATGTAATGTTCTTAAATTTTTCATCGTGCTAAAAATAAATACTTTAGCCTCATACCGTCATTTAAATCACTAAAATTACTTGTCTATTTAATTTGAGAGTATTAGATCCTTAAAGATGAATTAGAAAAGCTTGGACTTATCGTAAACTTGGAAAAGAGTGAATATATGGCAGAGCAAGAAAACCTTTGGAATGACCTCAACATATGAACATATAAGTTAAGAACACTGTTCATGTTTCAAATACCAATGAGTTACAATTTATGCAAATGGCAGAAGTATTGAGGATGTGTTCAGCAAGATACTACATGGGAGAAGGACGAGCCGTCAATTTAAATCACTATTGTGGATCAGCAAAATTACAAAATACACCAAAACTACTAGATATGTCAGTGTAATGTAAAGTATCTGTAGTTTAAGTTCTGAGGCGTAGGAGATAACAAAACGAGATAAATGTAGAGTTTATCCCTTGAAACAGACTTTTGGAGACGCACTAGTCATACATTAAAATTCAAATATATTAGAAATTACTTAATAGAAGGGAAATTCCTAACATGGTTCTGTCACATTCAAGAATGAAAAAAATTAGGAATCGATACCACCCAAAAGAAAGAAACGAGGATGCCAACCGGAAGTTGGAAGAAGGACGTAGAGTAAGCTATGTTAAACAGAGGACAGTAGGAATGCGACTGGTGGGACAGAGTGCATTGTAAATCGAGAAGCAAGAAACGGCGACAGCTTTAAAAACCGTATATAAATATATATGTATATATAATCTTAGATATACAAATTGAACACTTTCTCTGTAGCTTGAGATTTCTGCATCCATTAAACATCGCTTCCGAATCCGAAGTTTACCCTATTTGTCTCGATATCTGTAACGTGATTTTATAAAGCACTGGAGAAAATTTATTATAATGATTTTTTACGAATCTAAAAGCTCACGGGAACTTTCTAAATGTGCAGTTCTTATTTCTTCATTGACCGATTATCAGAAATTTTATGAAGACTTTTATTCATGATATCAATTGGATATAAGTACAATATCTACAACGTTTTATTGGATAATTACTATAATTATAAATTAAGATGAAACCTTTGTTACAGTTGCAATTGTTGTTCACATCTATTTTTGATTTGTAAGCATTGTTACTCTCGATTCTTTCACTAATTGAGAAATATTGTTCGCAAGGTCAATTATTTTTTTTTTTTTTTACAAATATTTTTTTATGCCCTTCCACATACTAACCTTTAAATACCATAAAAATTATAAGAAAATAGCAGACATGAAATTAGAGTTACCTGTTAAATATTCTTGGGATATGTTTGTTACATTTTGAACGTAAAAAATACGGCTACTACATATAAAGCTAATTTTGGAGTAAAATATATATTTATTCTCAATTCAGTAAAAGAAGTGGTGTATAACTGTATTTGATTATTATGTAGAGCAATAAACTTTTGAAATATTTGCTTCAAACTGCTTGAGGTTTATCGTGTTTACTGTTACTATGAAAACAGTGAAGACATCACTTGTAACACTCTTTTGGTAATGTAGTCAGTTGTTCTTAAGTATGTTGGTACTACAAGTTTGGAACGTGGTAGCGCACATTTATTACAAAGCCGAGAATGGATGGGGCATTTCGTGATGTGTCACCGTGGACGCGGAGTGTCCATAAATATTTCACGGATGTTAAATATTTACGATCCATTTTATCAGCGGCTCATCAACTATGCCGCAACACCGGAGCGCTGCTTCATTTTCACGTCATATCGCTCCTAACCACATAGGGGCTCCGCTGCAATGCTTGGCATGGCCTCCACCTGCAAAACAATGGCCTGTCCTGGCATTGCCTTACTCCTACTTCTTCTTCTTCTTTACTAACTTTTCACAACATTTTGTGGTCGGCTTCCTTTGATGAGTTTTACACATCGTTGGCAAGGCAAAATTTGGAGTTTTGATATTTCAGCCACATGCCAAGTATTTAATAGGAACTTAAATGCTTGTGAAACACAGCTGGCCCTATTTACACTCGACGCAATGAAAGTTATCGATGCAGGTTCACAAGTAGATGCAATTTATTTAGATTTTCAGAAAGCCTTTGACTCTGTGCGACACAACCGCCTTTTAGCGAAGCTTCGAGCGTACGGTATATCGGATCAGCTTTGTGAATGGATAAAGGATTTTCTAAGTGGTCGGTCACAGTATGTCGTCGTTGAAGGAGAAAGTTCTTCTGATCTAGATGCTACTCCGGGTGTACCTCAAAGAAGTGTAACAAGACCACTACTTTCCTTAATTTTTATAAACGATCTGGGAGACAAAGTGAAAAGCCTTTTTAGATTGTTTTCTGATGATGCAGTTATTTATAGGGAAGTAAGGAATTTGGCCGATTGGTTAGAAATTCAGCGTGATCTGGATGTTATTTTGGCATGGTGCGCTGAGTGGCAACATACGCTAAATTGTAAAAAGTTCAAGACAATGAGCATAACTAACAAAAAGAATCCAGTTGTTCAGAAATACGAGCTAAACAATTCAGTTATTGATATGGTTGATTCTATGAACTATTTGGGAGTAACGGTACAAAGGAACATGAAATGGGACTTACACATTAATTCGTTAGTAGGTAGATCTAAATCTAGGCTGCGATTACTAGGTCGAATATTGAAAAATTGTAATGAACAAAGAATGGAGATAGCGTACAAATCTCTTGTGCGTCCACATTTGGACTACTGTTGTACCATTTGTGATCCGTTTCGTAAGGGGTTGATCGGAAGTATAGAGAAAGTACAGAGAAGAGGCGCTCGATTCGTGACCGCTTGCTATAGTCCTTAAGAAAGCGTCACAGAACTGATTAGTGCACTAGGCTGGGAGTCTCTGGTAGATATACGAAGCACGTTTCGTTTAAACTTATTGGTAAACTAGCTGACCCGGTCACGCGTTGCTGTGACTTAGTAATTATAGTACGTTGGATTAATGTTATTCTAAACTTCCTAAAGTAATCAAATTAATATTCACTAATAAAGACAAAAACATTGTAGTCGATTTGGAAATTCAAATGTAACTGGTAAAGAATTAGGGAGAGTTGAAATTAAGGACAAACGATCATAAAAAAATTAGTTTACATTTTATTACAAATTACTTAATTGAAATTATATAAAAATTGATATTTATAAAAACAAATAAATAAATTATTTTTTATTTATTTATTTATGTAAACTGAAATTTCAGTTTTATTAATGAGGCCTATGAAGCTGATTTTTAAATATTTTAACAATTATTTTCATTATTTTAAATTATTACAATTTATAATTTTAATTTATCTAAGCGTTAATTGGTGCACAATATTTTTAGTTAGCCTGTCTTTTGCTAATATAAATAGATTTAATGGTTTCCCTACACGTGAGCAGGCGACATATGGGAGAAACACGTATTTTCCAAATCCAAGCCGAAACGGACATTGTTTGGCCTTGTGACTTATTTACTGTCACAGCGAAAGCCAAACGAATCGGAAATTGAGGCGTTTTAAATGGTATTGGATATTCTGACTGTTTCATTGGAATACGTGGCAACAGGACGATTTCTCCTTTAAACATTCCAGTCAAATAGTTGCTTCAAGAACATTTCCGGTGATCCTTTTTTTTTTAACTGCTTTACGTCTCTTTTTTAACATCGAGGTCTTTAGAGACGGGAAAGGATGTAGGACAAGGATGGGGGCAAGGAATGGGAAAGAATTCGGCCATGGCCTTTTGAAGGAAGCATCCGGCCATGGCCTTTTGAAGGAAGCATCCCGGCATTTGCCTGGAGTGATTTGGGGAAACCATGGAAAACCCAAATCTGGATGCCCGGACGGGGATTTGAACCACCGTCCTCCCAAATGCGAGGCGAGAACGCTAACCGATACACCACCCCGCTCGGTCCCGGTGATCCTTTTGAACACCAAACGTGTACCGTTGCATAATCTAGGTGGATTCAAATTGCGAAGAAGAATAATCGGTGAACCAATCATTAACCGGAGATGTGTGGCAGCATTCCTGTTATATCCAAAGAGTTTAAAAACTCATTTGGAAAATTTACGGCTTCATTTTCATCTACAATAGTATCTATTGATTTAAAAGACATCAGATCACCTGGCAACAACTGTCGTATCTGGAAGTTAATTTCGTTGACATCAACAGTTTTTGCTGCCAAAATAGCAAGATTACTGATCCAATTATGATCTAAGTAATTATTTGATATATCCAGGAACACACGCTGAGGTTTATTTTTGAGTGAACAACAGTGCAGAATTTGTCTGGCAATTTGATGTATTGTGTATTTCGATGCAGTTTTATTTCACCTTTTCCAATATCCAGCAATTGCTTACAAAATACTTGTGCCGATGGATCATTTTGCAACTGTATTCGCATGTTCATGGTTAATCAAAGTGTTTCAACATTCCGCCATAAAAACGATTGTTTTAAACATACGTTAATATCATCGGCAAAAGTAGAGCAAGGAATCACTGGTAATGTCTGTCGGAAGCCACCGGATTCTTGCATACGACGCTCAGCTGTCCTGATTCTTTGAACATCCTTACTTGCCGCGATTTGTGTTCCTGATTGATGAGCTCTCTCGTCGTGCGTCGTGCCTCTCTGCTACATGCATTGTCGAGGTTAGATTCTTTGGCAACATTTCACTGAAAAATATTTGAATTACAACAAAAAGTGCCTTTCTGAAAGCCTTAAAATAAGACACTATAATACAGTGGTGAAACCGCAATTTTTGGGTCCATTGAAAAATACAGTAAAATGGAAGTTAAGAGATAATGAGGATACATAACAACATTGAAAAATAACAGAAAAAGAAGAATGATATTTTTTTCGATACATTTATAGCATGGATGACACCAGGCATTCAAGAGGTTTAGAAAGATTTGAAACGAAATGTTACCAGTGATCTGTATGGAAAGAAAATTTTTCGATAGCAGACTTTGAATATGGCAGGATTCAAAGGTAGAGAGGAGTGCAATAATGAAGGAGTACGGGGGAGGAAGAAAGAAAAAACAACAGGAGAGGAATTGAAATTGACACGTGGTCTCTAGCTAAACAAAAAGAAGAAGAAAACTGATAAGCTAGCGAGAAATACTTACACGATTCTAATTTATCGTAACGTTTTCTTCAATGTTATATTCATGTGTGTAATTACTTTGTCGTTAGGTATAATGACACACAAACGATGAACAACAATACAGTATAATTATAACACAATACACAGCACAATTAAAATTGAAGAAACTCACACATATGGCGTGGAATAGACTGTAGCATAAATAAATCGAAATACAACGCCATCTACTTGATGGTTCGATAAATTAACACACTGCCATCTGTTAGGAATAAACTGTAGCATAAATAAATTGAAACAGAACTTGATCTACTGGATGATTACCCAACCTAGCTAACCAAGTATTGTATCGATAAGTTAACACAACGCCATCTGTTAGAAACTTATGGAACTATAATAATAATTTCGTGTGGTCGTAATGACCTGGTGACATGGTTTCTACTGGCTGGGCATTCTTCCACTGTCGTAGGCGCCTTTGCCTATCCCGCCCATCCTACCTGGTACAGGGGACCTACATTTTAACGTCGAATCCGAACCACAATACCGTCCTGGCGTATTTCACCTTACACGGCATGCTGCACGGGAGGTTAATGCCAGGTTAAGTGTCTATAAAAATCCAAGCCGAGACAGGGACTCGAACCGGGGACCTTTCCATCTCCAGTCAGACGCCCTAACCACTAAGCCACTAGATCTCTTATATTTGGTGGCTTACAATTAATTATAAAACATTGTCCTATGACAAACATTTAATGAACATTTATTTCACAAATAATAAATATTGACGTCTATAATCCAGATAAAAACTATACTATCTTTTAAGTTGGACTAAATCACACACATTAAGCCAAATTTCATCTAAATCTGTTATGTAGTTTCGGAGTTCATCCCGGACGAACATCGTGACACGAGATTTTTATATATATAAAGATATGTACTCCCACTTTCACTTACGAATGTAGTGAAATGATTTGGCCACCAACCTATTTGAGCCGGAATGACAGTAAGGATAAGATTAGAGAAATAAGGTGCCGCAATGATTCTTATATGCATTCTTTTTTCCTTCAACCCATTGGGGATTGAAATGCACAACAAAGAGATTAGCTTTGGTGCTGAGAACCCTCTGCCGCCCACAATTATGTGAATTGCAGAGCATATATATGGATGTAGATGTACTTCCAGGACGTATTACGCACTAATTGGGGAAGAGTTGCTGTCTGTCTGCGCAATGTTTAACTATGCTCTGTGTGTACTAGGTGCATTTTTCGTTGGTGAAATGTGTGGAGAATGAGGTGGATATTGGTGGCCGACCCGGTATTAGCCTTGATGGCTGTCGAAAATCGCCTAAAACCTGCAGTCAGGACGGCCGGTACGTTTAGGCCCGGGGGTCGTGCCTGGCTCCGTTGTACTTCCATGATCACGTGTACGGTTCCTCACTGCACCGAGTCATACTGGCTGGTCGTCGCAATGCCTTACTATAATCTTCCGCTCTGGTGGCTCAGTGATTAAGGTGTCTCACTGGGGATCGAAAGGTCTCCAGTTCGAATGCTGTCTCGGCATGGATTTTCAAAGGCCCTTAATCCTACCTTCTAGTCTGGCACAGCTTGCTGTGTAATTGGAAGTACGCCAGAACGCTTCAGTGGTTCCGATTCCACGTTTAACTGTAGGTCCCGGTAGGATTGTCACAGCCAATAGAAACCACGTTACGAGGTCATTCACCACACAGAATTATTATTACTGTCTTCTATTTAAAGATCATCATCTTACATTCATTGATATCTGTCTGATACAAATATTGATATTTTATCTTATACTAGCCTCGTACCCGCGACTTCGTACACGTGGATTAAATTTTTTTTTTGCCAGAATCAAATATAAATAGTTGTTGGTAACGAAGGATTGGTCCCAAACAATATTGAGTCGGCATAATATGACAGGAAAGCTATCACTCTACCGTCGAACCTGCCTCTTGAAGAGAATCAATTTCCAACATATTTCTGTCACCATTCGATAAGATTTCAAAATTTCGTGACTACAACTGTTAATCATACTGGTAAAATATCCTGTGCCCTTCATACAGCTTTCCTTATAAAATTCCATCACAACGATATGGCCATATAGTCGTCAAAACGTAACAAAAAGACACAGACTTACTTCCGTATTTATATTAGTATTACTGTGGTTCACACT
The DNA here is from genome assembly GCA_031002005.1 of Vandiemenella viatica. Lineage (NCBI taxonomy): Eukaryota > Metazoa > Arthropoda > Insecta > Orthoptera > Morabidae > Vandiemenella > Vandiemenella viatica. Next base: position 189,354,179 of record JARYHS010009186.1, read on the forward strand.
CACACACTGACTGCGAACAACACCTGAGGGATCATTACAACGTAAAAAAGTGTACACCTACAAAATTGCGAGACTACCTACGATTTTCCTGGCATTGCACCCCTAACTTAATATTTCTACAGTTTAACATTCAATCCAAATAACCTATGGCCCAGGCCTGACTCTTACGATGAAATTTTTAAATTTTTTAGCATTTACGGGGATTTGAACCGCAGACCACGACGTTCGTAAGCAAGAGCTTTAGCCACTGAGCTGCCAGTTCACTACACGGACACATGGTCTGGAGACGTCCACATCCAACGTGTCTGTCTGTCGCCGTATTTCGAAGTTATGAGACAACATGTGTTATTTATACAGATAATTTTTCAACCAAATGTAGACAGTATTTTTCTCCTTGTTTCAAAGGATAAGTGTGCAAAGTTTCATCGAGATTGGATGAAAACTGTGGATTTGTATGAAGAACAAACAAACAAACAAACATTCATTATATATAAAGATTAGTCTAAGTCATAAAAATGGTTAACTAATCAGTAAATTCTGATAAGCGTTTGAGAAGATTTGCTAACTAAGTAATACATTCCTCTTTAGAAGCTAAAAATACATTTTTTAGATTAACTGCACACATAATAAGATATGAGAATGAGAGATGAATTAGCTTAACAGTTTGTATCTTGATTTATTTTGATTGGAGATTGGGACGGGAGGAATTGACAAAAACGCATATCTCATTTATGGGAGCTTTGTCATCGTTTAAAACTTTAATAATAACTTCAACTTTCACTTATTTTGGATTTGACATTTTCGTATAGAGTAGCTCTTAGCAAGCGATTGAAAAATATTTTTAAACACTTCGTTCAGTGAACGATGTTATCCAATAAGCACATCAACCACCGAACTTGTTTATCACCGAAATTGTTTATCATTATTTGGTTTTTATTTGGTATTATTTGTGCTTTAACATTTATCAATAAAATTTTTAATGTTTGTCAACAAGGAGCCTGTGAGGGAACGGGAAATATTTGTCAGGGGAAGGTGTAAAATTACTTTTAGAGATAATAATTCAGCGTTTTGAGAGTAGGATCAGTCACTTTTCCAGCGTATTTAAGCACAAGTAGTAATTTTAATGGTATTATAATATACATTCCTAACAGTATGTTACGTTTTTGTATAACAAAAATAATTTTGATCTTAAACTAAACTCTTTGGTCTGTGTATGTCAGCAAGAGGGGGGAACAAAGTGCGGGTTGTTAGCCACACTATCCATTTGGCCTGCGTCTCAGTAGAACCAGTCACTTTCCATATTTACATTAGGGTCCCCGGAGCGGCGTAAAATATTCAAAAATTCCTCACGCCTTTCCGGAGAGCAACAGTGACGTTTATACGAGACTGCTTTTAGATTCATGATCCATATGTCAGCCTATTTGAGGTATATCTCTACGTATCTGAGAGTAACCTTTTTTTTATTTCTTTATAAATTTTTTTAATCATGGAACTTAACTCCAATTTTGTATGTTTTAATTTTAACGTTGTTCTGATTTTATTGATAATTTCTAATTAGTGATGTAACGAATCCCTTTTCATTTTAATTACAGATCACTTTTATCTTATAAATCAAGAGTAAAATTTTCAACTCACGAAACTACTTTCTACTTGTTGCCAAAACGATAGCCTATCAATAATTTTCTAAAGTTACTGAAGCTAGCTGGAAATTCATTTGTTATTTCTCTCTAAATAATAAAACCATAATTTTTATTTTTCCGTTCATGGATAACGTAAACATTATTATTGTTTACAAATTTCAACAAAGTAATTATTTTTCCTCTCTTTGAATATTATTGGCATATTTAAAAAGAAAGAAACCAATGTGAACTGAATTTGCATTACATTCAATATCTTCAATCGACTTGCGATTTCATTTAATTTTGCGAGCAAAATTCGTGGCCCATGGCTTGGAGGTATTTGGGAGAGGGGTGTGTGTGTGTGTGGGGGGGGGGGTATATCCGTGTCAGTCCTATTTCTGGTTCACTAACATAGACGAGAAATTTAATTAACATTTGCGTGTCTTGTGGTACACAAGAGTGACATAACCTCTGCATTATGTAGGGTGCTTTATTTACATTTGCGATAGCAACGTATTCTGTAACACGCTAGGGAAGTATGTGTATTAAACGAAGCAGTTTTCTTGCTCAGTGCTGCTTATCAGTAACGTCGGTACAACAGCGAGGAAGTCAATAAATTAGCTACTTAGTGGTCCCTACTACTGTAGAGCTAAACACTCGAATTCACGTACCATATAAATCGTATATGGGCAGAAACAAAATATTCGACCCAAAAAAACGTCTTTACTTTGTGTAATATCAAAGGTGGTCTGAATCAGTGCTTGTCAATCTATGCTCCGAGGACCACTAATGATACGTAATGATGGTTGAAGTGGTCTGCAGACACAATAACATAAATTATGGTACAGTATAAGGCTGTAAACGAGTATTAATTATAAGCCCAATTTTTTAATAGCCACGAATATTTCAATGACCAGACAAAAATCCGGCAGTTCCACGATGAGGATAGGATGGCATTGTTCCTACAATAGCCTGTTCATATCCAGTTAACATTTAAAAGAGCGCCCTTGGTCTAAGGAATATGTGAATGACCGTTTTGCGAGGGTCTGGTAGTACGTGTGAGGTACCGCGATACGTGATAGGGTTGGTAACATAAGAGTGGTGAAATTAACAAAAATAAAGTGTAAGGTCTAGTATCTTTATTTTATCCTATACATATAACCTATAGTAATATTATTATTCATTTGGTTTCTAAATATTAAGAGCCTGGTCAATATGTAATTAACTTTCTCCGGTTCACTTTCATAACTGTGTTTCGGGCGGAATTTAAAACATGTGTCAAAATTTATTATGTTACTAGCTGACCAGGCAATGCTTTGCTATTGCTTGACTTGGTTTAGGCATACCAAATGTAGACAGTATTTTTCAGTTTATTTTAAAGTATATGTGTGCAAAGTTCCTTAAAAAGTTGGAAAAAAACTGGCTTTATATAAGGTATACTGGCAAAAATTAAGGGGGTTTAAAGGGGAAAAGGGGTTGCAATTTTGGATACCATATGTTGCAAATTTTGGTGGAAATCTGATTAATTCTATGGGTTTGTTTAAATTAAGGGGTGGAGGTTTTTTTTTAAAAAAAAAAAAAAAATCAGGAACCTTCCCAGCCGTACTCTCTACAACTCAACAGAGTTTCATCATAATCGGATAAACATTTGTGGGTTTTGATAAATATAATTGGAAATTAAGAAGGGAGGGGGTAAAAGGGAAGAGGGGTGGGATTAGGCTAACCAAATTTACATAGTATTTTTCTGCTTGTTTTAAAGTATACCTGTGTTAAAATTCCTTCAAAATCGGGTAAAAACTGTACCTTTATATATGACACAGTGGCAAAAAATTAAGGGGATGTAAAGGGGACGAAGGGGTTGCCTTTTTGGAATCCACATGTAGATAGTATTTTCCTGTTTGTTTTAAAGTATACGTGTGCAAATTTGTATAGAAATAGGATAAAATCTGTGTATTTGTTTAAATTAGGTGGATGTGAAGGGGTATGAGGGATGGCGTTTTTGGAAACCCTACCTAAGCAATATTTTTCAATTTGTTTTAAAGAATTGGTTAAAATCTGTAGGTTTTCTTAATTTATGGGGAGTAGGAGGGAAGAGGAGGTGGTTTTTGGGTGGAAAAGGGGAGAGGGATTAGGTTTTGGTTAAAATAATGTCTATAGTGTTTTTCTGTGTGCCAATTTCCATCAAAATCAGATAAAATCTGTCGGTATTTTTTAAATTATGGATGCAAGGGGAAGAGGGGGTGGTTTTGGGGTAGAAAGGGTGAGAGGGATTGTGTTTTTGTAAAATTAATGTCTACAGCATTTTTCTATTTTATTAATAGTACATGCGTGCAAAGTTCCATCGAAATCTGATAAAAAGTGTAGGTTTGTGTAAAAATTAAGGGGCGGGAAGGGGGAAAGGGGGTGATTTTTTGGAATCCAAATGTAGACAGTGTTTTTCTGTTTATTTTAAAGTATATGTACGCAAATTTCCGTACAAATCGGATAAAATCCGTAGGTTTTGTTAAGTTATGGGGTGTAATGGGGAAGAGGAGGTGGTTTTTTGGAAATTTTATTTCTTAGGAACCACCCCGGATGCGCACTCGACAACTCACCAAAGTTTCACCATAATCGGACGAACGGTTTAGGAGCGCATAGAGGACAAACAGATAGACAGACAGAGGGTGTAATTAAGGTGGTGGAAAGAGAGGAGAGGAATTGGGTTTTTGTGAAATTAATGTGTACAGTATTTCTTTCTCTTTTTTAAAGTATACGTGTACAAATTCTTATCTAAATCGGATAAAAATGAGGATTGCCTAAATAATGGGGTGAAAACGTAATGGGGTTGGAAAGGGGCAGAGGGGATGAATATTTGGAAACCATACGTAGGCAGTATTTTTCTGTTTGTTTTAAAGTATAAGTGTACAAATTCTTATCTAAATCGGATAAAAGATTTGGTTTGCCTAAATTATGGGGTAAAAACGTAATGGGGGTGGAAAGGGGGAGAGGAGATGAATATTCGGAAATCATATGTTGGCAGTATTTTTCTGTTTGTTTTAAAGTATAAGTGTACAAATTCCTATCTAAATCGAATAAAAAATGTGGTTTTGCCTAAATTATGGGGTAAAAACGTAATGGGGTTGGAAATGGGGAGAGGGAATGAATATTCGGAAACCATACGTAGGCAGTATTTTTCTGTTTGTTTTAAAGTATAAGTGTACCAATTCTTATCTAAATCGGATAAAAATATGGTTTGCCTAAATTATGGGGTAAAAACGTAATGGTGGTGGAAAGGGGGAGAGGGGATGAATATTCGGAAACCATACGTAGGCAGTATTTTTCTGTTTGTTTTAAAGTATAAGTGTACAAATTCTTATCTAAATCGGATAAAAATTTGGTTTGCCTAAATTATGGGGTAAAAACGTAATGGGGGTGGAAAGGGGGAGAGGGGATGAATATTCGGAAATCATATGTTGGCAGTATTTTTCTGTTTGTTTTAAAGCATAAGTGTACAAATTCCTATCTAAATCGAATAAAAAATGTGGTTTGGCTAAATTATGGGGTGTTATGGGGAATAGGGCTGACTTTTTGGAAATTTTTTTTCACAGGAACCTTTGCAGACGCACACTCGAAAACTCTCCAAAGTTTCATTGCAATCTGATAAATGGTATAGGAAATGTTTATATGGGTAAAAGAAAAGGGCTGTTTTAAGGGTTGGAAAAAGAAAAGGGCGGTTTTAAGGGATTTTCCGGCAATTATTCGAATTTTTCTCGCCGTAAAAACCATCCTTGAACTCCAACGAACATTTAAAAAAAAAATTGGCCAAATTGGTCCAGGCGTTGTTGAGTTATGCGCTTACCAACACATTTTGCGATGTAATGGTGGTGGAAAGGGGGAGAGGGATGAATATTCGGAAACCATACGTAGGCAGTATTTTTCTGTTTGTTTTAAAGTATAAGTGTACAAATTCTTATCTAAATCGGATAAAAAATTTGGTTTGCCTAAATTATGGGGTAAAAACGTAATGGGGGTGGAAAGGGGGAGAGGGGATGAATATTCGGAAATCATATGTTGGCAGTATTTTTCTGTTTGTTTTAAAGCATAAGTGTACAAATTCCTATCTAAATCGAATAAAAAATGTGGTTTGGCTAAATTATGGGGTGTTATGGGGAATAGGGCTGACTTTTTGGAAATTTTTTTTCACAGGAACCTTTGCAGACGCACACTCGAAAACTCTCCAAAGTTTCATTGCAATCTGATAAATGGTATAGGAAATGTTTATATGGGTAAAAGAAAAGGGCTGTTTTAAGGGTTGGAAAAAGAAAAGGGCTGTTTTAAGGGATTTTCCGGCAATTATTCGAATTTTTCTCGCCGTAAAAACCATCCTTGAACTCCAACGAACATTTAAAAAAAAAAATTGGCCAAATTGGTCCAGGCGTTGTTGAGTTATGCGCTTACCAACACATTTTGCGATTCATTTTTATATTATAGAAGATAATGACACAGTAAAATATTCCGTAGATATTAATAATATACACATAGGTAAAAAAATAAAGTCCATATAAGTTAGTGGTCGGCAGCATTATTTTTGGAAATTTACTGGTCCTTGGATAGAAAAAGTTTGGAAAACGTATGTTTAAATGATGAATGAGTAAAAGATGAAAACATTGAATCTTTAATACGTGGGAAGATAATAAGTTATCGTTTTGACTCAGAAACAGATTATTACAACCCTCGTTAACACTTAAGTTGTATGTCTATGAATCCTTGCTTCCAGAAAATACGAATAGCAAGGATCCTTCGGAAAATGTATGTTCTTAATATGTGCAAAGTGGCTAGAAAAATTGAGAACAGAGGGAAATTTCAAACGCCAAATCCAAGAATCCATAATAAGGGCAGTAGTTGGGACACTAGGAAGGAAGTATAAACAGCAGGTAATTTTTAGTGGCTCCTCTATATGTTCGACACTGCGCTGTTGTTACTGCAGAAGTTTTTTTTTGACTTGTTATCGAGAGAAGTAAAGAGGAGGTTTATAGATGTATATGTCTGTAGTTCATTGTATATTATGACGTGTTAAGTCCAAATCTTGTTAAAACAGTACAGGTGTTACAGAACTGTCTTGCTCATTTGGGTACACGAAAACATCAGATCATTTATGACGCACGAAAAGTGGTTTCTAAACTCAATCAAGCAAGTCGCATCCCAACTAACATTACTCCACGGAACATCTGAAATTTCACGGGCTTAGCTACGTAGAAAAGTGAATCAATGGACACTAGTTTAAAATGCAATGTAATGATATATATTTTGGAAATGGTAGGTAACGAAAGAAGTTTGTGGGAGATTCTAATAAAAAGAAGAGACAGGGTGTTAGGATAAATTCTGAGACATGCGGAATTGCTTAATATATAAGTGGAAGGAACAGTTGATGGTTAATATAATCTAAGACAGAGATTAGAATATATGAAGCAGATAACTGAGATCATAAGTTGTAAGGGGAATGTTGAGATGAAGAGGTAAGCACAAGATAGGAAGTGATAGAGGGTTGTATCAAAACAGTCGAGAGACTGAAGACAGCAAAAAAAATCTGTGCATCGTGCTTGATAGCCAAAGTATTACAGACTTGGCTATGCCAATTATTAACAGAAACTTTTCACGCGTTGCGGAAGAGAAGCACTGACGAGTTTCCATACCCACATCTAGAAAGTTATAGGAAGTATTACTTCTGGAGCGATAAACTTTGACGTCCAATGTGTTCTTAATCGATAGCATCTGTCAAGATCTGTCCATGTGATGTTAAGGGGGTAGGTACACTTATCAGGTTTCAAAAAATGATTTTTTTTTATTATTCACAAAAACAGTTTATAGTTTTGGCTTCATTTTTTCAATATCTTCAACAGTGTGGGAATTATGTGTGATTAAGCAAAGCCCTGCACGATTGACAGCCATTTAAATCTTACTGCACTTGAAGGTGATCCAAATCTTTAACCTTAAATATCTCAAAACAGTAATTCATCAAATGGTTTTAAAGATAACTTTTTTCCATATGCATAGATCTTTTTCAAATTTGCAGGACATGTTCTACATACTACGTTCTACAGTCTGAACCATTATTGTTTATGCAGCTTTTCCCAAATAAAAAATATGCCTTTATATTTAAACAAAAAAAAAGCAAAAATTTTAATTTCTTGAAAAAAAATTTATTAATAAAAAATATAGAGTTAAATATGTTATATTATAGGTTCAACTTGTTGCCTTGATATTAGTTTACAATATTAAAAGAACATTTCTGAAAAAATTCAAGTACTATGCCTTTTATCTTTAAAACCCTTTACAACAATATATTTTTCACTGTCAATTTGGATGGTACATTATCCTATTGTTAAAATATTTTTATTTTAAAAATCAATTTTTATATCTAGCTATAATAGTTCTATGGAGCTATGAAATTTGAACCCTCAAATTTAAATAGATTTGGAGAAAATGACATCTCAACTTTATCAAATATTTGTATGTGTTAGGTGTACCTACCCCTTAAAAAAATACGTGCGTTACTGAAATTTTATGTGGTTTAGTTTCAAAATAGGAAGATAGCAATACATCTACCTACATTCATCAAATATCGGAGTAAATACACAGAAGTTGTATATATATTGAAAAAATAAATCTCACCACAGATCTGGTGATATAGAAGAAAACACATAAAACTACTCAAGTGGTTGATGGAACTTTACTGTTGAGTGAGACGTCAGATTGTCACAATGAAATCAACGTAAACCAAGTGACAATCGACAATCTAAATTCTCTGTTTCCATTATAAAGAGAGATCGATTGGGACAATTTGAATTGTACAGTAATTTTTCGCTATTAAATAATGTCAGTTCGAATGTAAAAAAATGTACAGTCAAATCGATTCATTAAATATTTATTATTTATCGTAGGATGAGTGTTATGTAATTTGCAGAATACACAAAAATCCATGGACAGTTGCCCAAATTACAAGGTCGTGTAATGTTATATTTTTGCTTATGCTTTAATCCGTTCATTCCTTTAACCCAAGGCCACGATTTCGATTCTAAGTTAACCTGCGGGCCACAATTTAAATTCTAAGTCAGCCTGCGGGGCCATATAATACTTACCTACAGTTACAATAGATATTTAAATATAACAAAGATATAAGTAACACAGTTTAATCACAAAGTAAAAACCATCAATGACATCTTTGAAAAGGTTTTCGAGATGGCATATTCTTTACCGCTGCTGTTGGAGGGCAAATGAGCCTTGCTTTAACCAATAGATGGTGAATGTTGTGAGATCCCACTCACAAAATCATTGTTATAAAAGTAATTGTAAATAAATAGGTTAAACAGACTTCACAGCATAAGTAGTTTGTTTAATAATTTAGTTTGTTGTAGTTTACTGTTGTTGTTGGGGGAGTGGGAGTAAAGTTGTCAAGATGGCGAGAGAGGACTGAAGAAAGAATGTATGGAGAGGATTGTGTTGGCAGTGTATTGTAGCAGCGAGTGTTTGAAGTATAAAATAAATTTTGGCAAATGAATGAGTGTAATGATTGAATTATTTGACGATAATATCCGTTGCGCTAAAATGTATAACTTGTAAAGTGGTTTGATGACTAGTAGAAATAACACGCTAAGTGATTTCTACTTACTGCTGGTTAATAAAAAATTAGCAGTGGGACTTAGCAATGTCCCTTTGTAAGCCCGAGAGAACAGTCAGAAACGATATGATGGATTGTCTGCGAGGTGACTGCACACTCACAATTTGCAGACCTGACCAGACCCCATTTTTGTAGCAGGTAACTGCATGTTCCTTGTCCTTTTCGAATCCGGTTCATGATTCTGCATGCCGATGACTGCTCCCACAGATTTAACCATAGGTTGTCGAGGTTGAAAGTGGCTCTGATAAGGTCGATTGCTGTGCGACATGACAGATTCCTTGAATTCAATCGCTAGTGTGTTGCTTGCGTAATATCTCGATATATGGGTAGTGAGGGTTCTTGTGAATGATATTCCAGAACCTCTGATCTTTTTAGAGCTGAAGTTGGAATATTAGTGAGAACATGAAGTGCGTGTGATTCTAAAACATCCCACAATTATTCGCCTCATCTTTTTTGTTTGTCCAGGACTTTTTCAACAGAATAAGGTAGATCAAACTTTTGAGAATATTACTATTTTTTATTTTATTTTTTACTTTAGCAACCACATTTGAGAGATGTTGGCTGAAAGTCAAAGGCAGCTAAGTAGATGTATTCATGTCTAGTCATGCTAATTAACACAGTCCTTTTGTTAGGCTTTTGTAAGATAATGTTTTGCCTTAATTCCCAGTGATGCATTGTTTGAAGGTCGATGAAAACCATTAATTGTAAAAGAGATCAGATGATGGACATAAGGAATTAATTTTGCACTGCAAACCCCTTGTTGCAGTAGTTAGCCCTCGCGTGTAGCGATTCGCCACTGTGTTTGTCGTCTGCCACTGCCCCTATAGCGTGCGGGCACGCCATGTTCGTTGCGGTGCGGTCACTCCAAAGTTTTTCCCCCGCAGCGGGTCCCGCGAGTGTCTGCGGAGCCGTTATCGCTAACGAGGCGGGCGCCCGGCTACCTGGTAAGTGAATATTACGCGACCGCCCGGCGCCGGCGAGGGGAGACCAACGGAGGCCAGTTTGTTAGGGCGAGGAAAGAAACGGCGCGATAACGTAACCAGACGGCACTTATCTTTATCTCATCACGCATAGCGCAGTTAGAGGGAGAGAACTGTGGGGGTACTGCGGTAACGAGTCATAACTCCTAGTAGAATCTAATTACATAGAATGATTGTATGGAAATCTTAGTGGCAAGTTGCTAATCACCGCCTACCGCAAACCATCCCCTTAGCACAAAATAAATAAATTCTGTTGTGCAGTGGGTATAGAAACTCAGCATTTCACTTGACAATAGGCTGGGTGTGTTAAAAAATCGTATTTGATAATTCTGAAAAAATATCGCAGTCATATAAGAAAAGTTTTATTTTGAAAGATAAAAACAAATTTAATCCCGCCTTTTATTATAAACGAATGAGTGACACCTTAAAATTAAACAATTTTACTAGCTATAACCAGATGATAATTTTTTCTGTGTTCTTTGTTCCTGTCATGGCCGCCATGTCACACTTTAGTATTTTTTGACAGGTGAATATATGCATTCCTGTTTGCGCTAGTGGTAAAAATACAACCTCCTTTCATTAAGAGCTTTCTTTAAGTCATCGCCCTCTTAAGTTAGCTGATTTACGAACTAGGTTGATACTATTAAAAAAAAAAAAAAAAAAAAAAAAGCCCCTATTGCCACCGAGCTTGTAATTTATAATGCAAAACCCGTCCACCATAGGAAAGATAATACTCGTTAAACTTGTTTTCCAACCGGAGCCGCAAGCTGCCGCTCTGATTCTCGAAATGAAGATTATCAAGTTCATAACTCGTACCACATACTCTAAACGTCTCCTGGTCTTTAATTTCTGCCAACAACTGGACGAGATTGTCTTTCTCAAGAGACATTCGCCGCACTTAAGATGTTCTTAAAAAGAAACATGCCACTGTTCTGACTCCTGAAAGGCAGTGCAAACTCTTAGCGGTTTAAAACAACCACAGGATTATAAATGGATCGCCAACGGTGGGGACAGCTGGCCCTGGTAAGAAAAAAATTCAAAAACGTAATACCAAGTACCACAAACCGTGGATCGAGAGTTGAATATTATCTTTCGGACTTACATATTCATATTTTTTTCTGATTCTGCAGCAATAGCCTTTCCGCCTGCTCTTCGATGAAACTGGAGTCTTATTGTGTAGGGAAAAAGGAGAGGGGAACTGTGTTTGAAAGATGCGGTTTCGTTCCTTGTTTTACAACCTGGGTTTTGGTTTTCCATTGTTTGTCCAAATTATTCCATACAAATGTCATGAGAAATTTTCTTCACGTTTGTTTTCAATATTCCAGCTCCAACGACACTGACTACAACTGTGAGGCAGTAAGAACGTATGTCACAGTTGTCATACGTTTCGGAATAATGGTTAAATTGTAGTTTCTTAGGTTGTGAAATTTCGTACTGCGTTACCAGTGCGTTTATGAAAACTTCTCTAATTTTTTTATGATCCTCACTGCATTATTACATTTTATATCACTAAATCCTAATTCGATTCTGTCATTTGCAACGATTTACTATGATTTAATGCTGATGGGAAGGATTCGTGTTTAAAAATTACGTTCCAATATTAACTTCATTTAAATATCATAAAAATGGTATATTTTCTTGAAACCGGCATATCTGTGGTAATGCCTGCTGTCTAATGTGATATCAGCCCACGTGTAAAATAGTGCAACAATAGGATTAATAATATGCAGCCACTTATGACGAATCATAATTATTTTTAGAAAAAATGTCTTCTTGATTGTCGAATTACTTTTTAACTACATCAGGTGGTTTTACAAAATTAAAGTGAAAACAGACACTTATAATGAAATTTAATTATGGATAGATAGATAGATATGTTCGCTTTGATCGCATGTGGGAATAGTCTCGGGGATGTGGAACAGTACATACACTTATTAATAATATCAATTACGTTGCCAGCAATTGATTACAAGTTAACTACTTAACAAACCAAGACCTCAACCTCAGAAGCCAGGCATGACTGTAACGTTGCACTTAATTCTCTATCATGGTTACTTCCAAGTAATAATAACTTCTTCGATTTCTTTTTACGACCTTTGTACAACGTGTTGTTTTTTTACAGCTTTGTTGCAATCATACTGCCCGGCTGTTGCATCTGATACCTCCTCAGTTAGATTTTCCAACAACCCAAAAGTGCTGGATATTTCCAACTGAAAACTTAATATAGTAATTTATCATTAACACCTACTTGTCTCCCCCGTTTGATCATCGTTCACTAATTACTGTTGTTAACAGATTTCTTTTGGCAACGATACATATCACAGTATTTCTATTAAAATGAAGATGTCTTTAGAATTTTCTGATTTCGTATATTTAATCCTTTTATGCATCTCTATCATGAAACTCTGCGAACAAAAGATTTTACAAACAATATTGGTGGCCGTGGATATAATTTAAGAGATTATTCTACTTTTTGCAATCCCACTGCGAATAAATAAAAACCTAAAATATATTTTCAAGCCATCCTGAAATAAAAAATAAAAAATATCTCGCAGAAAATGTTTAGCAATAAATGTGTTGATGTTATTGAAATCGTTAAGCTAATGTGACCTAACCTGATACTACTATGAGTATAAATTAAACACGTTCCACAGAAAACGGGGAGAGATAGATATTGATTGTTTGTATGATTTTGCGTATATTTCAATACCTGATACACCTGCTGACAGCACATTAATTTAGTAGGCCAGCATTATTAGTCAGGTGCGTATGATCACCGCATGTAACTCAGCTCGATGCAGCGGTTTTTTTTTGTTTTTTTTTTTTTTGTTTTTTTTGTTTATTACTTTCCTATTTATTGGTTACAAAATTCAGAGATGTATTAACAGACCGTTATTAATTTCTATAACGATTCATTATATATCGCACACATTCTCATCACACTGGCCGTAGTAACTAAGCGATTATTAATTATTCTAGGCATTTCCAATAAATTTGTTACGTTCGCACTTTACCATACATGACAGAAAATTTAATCAACGTGAAAATGATGGTTTTAAAAAAAACTCTCGGTGTCTGACATATTCTGGAAATTATTGTAGAAGCGGCATTAAAGCATAAAATAAAATAAAATAAAATTTAAAAGCTGATCCTTTACTTAATCTTTATTCACATAATTAATTTTCAAGTAGAAGCATTTTAGACTATTTTTAATCGATAACAATTTATTAAACTAAAACAGTTTGATTTCAATCTCTATTAAATTCAGCGAATTGTCGAGCTTCACCATCCAGCAGCAGTGTTGAAAATTCATTTCCAAAAATGAAAGCTTTCCACTAAGTACGAAATTCTACCTTTAAATGTAACTAAAAGAGTTAATCTTAGAGGCTGGATTATCAACGATTCGCTTCCTTATCTGTTTCTCTTAAATTTAAGCAAGTAGTTACAGAATATACATCTTTTCTTCAGCCTACATGTGAAAAGGTATGTGAACTCAATTTTTTGATATTGCATACCTAACAGATCATTTTTTGACAATAAGATCTCTAGAGTTTACGGACATTTTCTCGTAGAGTATCTAGAGGCAAGTAGAAAAGACACAAAGGAAAACCTTGATAGCTTTAAACAGTAAAATATCAACTACCTTAACATTCAATGCTCCACGTTTTTGGATTTAGCACCAGCGTTAAACAGTTGCAGTTAGATGATGGAACTGTTGGGCTTAAAAATTTTACAGTAATCCAGCAAGCTGAGAAGTCACAGTTCTGTTTACCAATTAAAACCAAACTTCTTTGAAGAACATGGGGCTCATAGAACATTCCACGTAATTTTTTTCTCCTTTGGCTTAACGCTTTATCGTCTGTTGCGTGAGGAATGGGAGCAAGGAACATGAAAGACATCGGCCGTGGCCTTTTGAATGAACTATCCGGGGATTAGTTTGCAGTGATTTCGGGAAGCCATGGAAAACTGAAATCTGGATGGCTAGGTGGGGAATTAAACCAGTTTCTTCGACATGCCAGGACTGACCGTTTGACTCTGTAGTTCCTTGGGTTGAGGTGAAGTTTTACACATGACTACCGTCCCAGGAGTGAGAAAGAAATTAAGAAGGTAAACATTTATTTGACGTTTAAACCGTAAAATAAATCGATAATGATAGTTCTGTGCCCCTCCTTCCCGTAGATTTATGAGGAGCTGTTTTCAGTGGATATAAACTGTATTGACATTTAAGCAACGGAAACGGATGGACTAAATACTTGAATCTGAAATAGAGCTGAATATTTATGAGGTTTTTAATGCTTATCGATGTAGTAAAACAGACTTTACATGAGTTGATAATACATTCAAGGTTGATACCGAGAATAATAGAACGATTAAAAGCATTTAATCAACGTTAACGACGTATTTTAGCGTTCGAAACCACTTAAATGCTCAGCTAACATACTTATAGCGAAAGCTTGATTTCCAATTTACCCACGAATTCTGTGTTTATAACAGTATTACTCGTATGACGATGCTATTAACTCGCAATAATATTCAATGAGTTATCACGCTATAACCTTCGCGATATGAGGTGTGGAAGAATGCTTTGCGCAGCATTCACTGGTCGATGCGCCATGCAGTATACGTTGCGTGTATTGTAAGCGTGCGCAACTTTTGAGCTTTCGTGGGAACAGCTCGTAAATGCACAAGATGTGGAGATCTCGTGGCTATACTCAGATCGCTAAGTGAATATGAGGGAGGTGCCGGACTCCACTGAACCAGCGTGACAGAAGTGAGAACAAACCTTGGAGCTCGGAGCGACTGAGAACGGTTCTCAACACTAGTTGAATCCCAACTAGTGACAGCTATTCGGAAAAAAACTTCTCTGATTCCTTGTCAAAGGGAAGAACATAAAAAATTCCTTGAGTGGTATACGATGAATAGTGGCTGGTTTATATTTGGATGAAAGAAGAAGCAGATCATTCGTAGCAAATGTTTATTTGGCAACTGAAATAGGTAGTATGTAAAATATTTACAAAGATATCACTAAAGCTCCTTACTTAGAAAAAATACATACTCAGTGAAACGTTGTACTGCTATCTGGTGGCAATGCGACACCTCCTAATCGACGAACTATTGCATACCATGACCATGACTATTCATTAGTATTGTAACGATTCGCTAAGCTCCCTGTTACATATAACTTTTTATTGTATATAAAGTAAAGGAATAGATATTTTTCCATTTCTTGGGATGTCCACTGCATGTTCGAAAGATGCGTTTGAAAGGATAAGAGGCAAGGATTTTACGCTTCAGTGAAGGGCAGACGGGCTGGCGCAGAATGTTAAGAGGATTAGGGATTTCTGGCGGGCAACCGGCGGTAAACAGAATTCTTTCCTCCCGAAGGAGGCATCGGCTCTCGAAGATTGCCGAGACTTAACGCGGCGAAGAGAAGCACAGATTCACATGACGTCAGATGGTCAGCCAATCACAGTGAACATAGTACTAAGATTCGGGGAATTTTATGTTCTATGTCGTCTTCGAGCCACAAGAGGCGGGGTCAGAGTTTACCTCCATGGCGGCAGAAAAAGACGAGACTTCCTGCCGGACTTCCCTCCAGTTGGGAGCCCAGACAAGTCACTGGTGACTTGCGGTCCATGTGTGCTGGGCTGACTTGTGTCCTGGAGACCATCTGAGGCGCACTTCTGACTTGCGACTTGCCGCATACTGTTGGCGTGGCCAGTTACGACGCTCAGCGCTACCTGCCGTGGAACGGTAATGTGTTTCTTCGAAGCCATTCAGCCTGCAACTTCCGTGAAACTGTACCCTTAAGCGCATCTGAGATAAAGATCCTTGCTCTGATCTGATAAACCACTGAGCTAGACTGTGTAACTGTCGAATGCAGGTTAATCATTCGTGGCGTCCCAACCTATTAAAATTCATTATTGTTTGCCATCATCATAACTGGTAACATACTTTGTATTAGAATAATTGTGAGATTTTTAAAGTACAACTATACTTGTTTTCTTGCATTTAAAGGGCTCATTGTACGTCTGAGCGTTGCTTAGAAAGTTGCAAAACCTCTTGTTTATTAACGTAATGGTAAATACGCTCAGATTTGTAGATGCCATTGTAAAAATCTTTATTAAAATGTCTTTTTGTGACAGTTTTCAAATCCCAGAATCATCCAATTCTCATTTAAATAATTTACATTTTGACATTCAATTATAGTATCCTATATAGCGTAGAATATTAAGAATTAATTAATAATTCCCCCCCCCCCTGGTGATACGCTACAATTGGCGAACCCAAGCGTTGGGGCACGAGTAAAACGTGGTATTGAAACCCAGAATTTTTAATAAGTTTCATGGAGTGTTGCAAATGGCTTTTGGCAGTTTTATTATTCTTGTAGAAAATAGATAGTGCATAACTTCATTTTGATGTTGCACTCGTTACATGTATTTTGTGTTTGGTTTCTTTTGAAAATTTATGTGTTCTTATGTGTTCATGTTTGTGCTTAATTTTGATGGATAATTTGTGCGAAGGTTCTGCCCGCATGCACTTGCTGTGTTTATCCATTACAGCGTTGATATTGATTTTTGTGATCTGTCTGTCTTTTGAAATTTTGTTTGATATGTGGTGCATCATTTGCTGAATTTTGGAGGGGTATATGTACGATTTTTCTTGAAAACCGGAAATTTTTCATTTGTGTTAAAATTGCGTCGTGTTCGATTTCAGAAACTTAGAGATCATTGCAATTGAAAATTCGTACAAACACAGGCACTGAAATGGCGGTTAACACTAATAACATGGCAAATCAAGGGGATTTAACACCTCTAGTCCAAATAATGATGGAACAATTTCAGAAATCTCACGCAGATTTGGGCAGTAAATTTGATAAGTCATTGGCTGAGAACAAAGAATTTCTTGAGAACCGATTAAATAGTTTATCGAAGAAACTGGACAGCAGTCAAATCATGGTGCGTTTAATTTGTTTGCTGCTTGTAATTTTGTTGATATCTGGTATTTCAATTGATACTGTCAAAGAGTATTTTGTACCAGTCGGATCTTGGCGATCGTTGGCTATTTGTTGCGTAACTGTAACGGGGTATGTATACAAAAAATGGATTATGGCTGAATAATGTATTAACTACATCTCGCTTTGTTTTAAAGTTGAGCTATGGGCCTGATATATTGGAAACGAATAGAGAATCGGACAACAGCTAAGCGAGTACTTGAATCGACTGTTAATTCCAGAATCAGTGCAAATAACGAAAGTGAACATTTGGAAAGGCGAAATAATAGTACAGGACATGATAAAATCAATTTGTTGTTCCTGAAAGAAGCATTAATGAGACTGAACATCCACGTAACGTTGCGGGTGACCAGAACATACAAGGGCCAACACTTGAAATGGTACAAAAGTTAATTGCACAACACCTGGAAGTAATTAAAACACAAATTAACGCTCAGCAAGCAGAAACACACAAGCAGAATGCACATATGCTCGAGAAACTGAATGCTTTAAGTAACCAAGTGGAAACTAAGTTTTCTGATTTTCGCGAAGAGGTAAACGAAAAAATTTGATGACTTTCAAATAAAAATTCGAAAGGAAATATCTGGTATTCAGAGCACCTCAAATCAATTAGATATGAGATGTGGAAAGTTGGAAGATGCTCAATCGAAACACATGACAAGTATTTTAAATACGGAACAGCTGGTTTCAGATTTTCGTAATAAAACACATCAAACGCTCTTCGCGGTTGCTGAGAGTATGGTTGAAGTTGATAAGTCAGTGAAATTACTGCATCAAAATTATCAGGAAGTGCGCGAAGTGCAAAATACCTTCCAGGCTGACATTATTTCAAAATGTAAGGCAACTGAAGCGATGGTCAGAAAAGGTATAAATGAGAGAACATTATCCATTATTTCTGAAGGCAGAACGTACACGCAAGACGAATTGGTACTCCCAAAATTCGAAGTGCGAAAGGGAATCAATCCAAAAGAATATATTGATGAATTAGAAAATTACTTTGATCTCAAAGGCACACCGGAAAATCTAAAGACTCGTGTAGCATCTTTATGTCTTGGTCCAGAGGAGAAGCTTTGGTTTAAGTCCTTTTGTAAAATTGACTTTGCAACCCAGAATTCAAGAATGCTTTTTTAAGTGCATTCTGGACGGCGACCGAACAGAGGCAAACCCGAATTCGGATCTGTCAGGGAAAATTTGAGGCAAGTGAAGGCGAGTCATGTTTGTCTATGCTTCAAGGTTATCATCTCTGTCGGAATATCTGGACAGACCCATGACAGATACAGAACTAAATGCCGCCCTCACTGAGCATTTCCCTGCAGAGATTCAGGTTAGACTGAGCCATCCCGCAATCACCACACAAAAGCAATTCTTGGAAAACCTTGAGATACTTGGATAGGATCGGCATAAATCAAATTCAGGATCATCCGGTGAGTGTCGATCAAAGTCATAATTTCAACAAAAAAGGTCAGGTAACGGATAAACGATGGTACTATAAAGAATAATTACCGACACAATTACCGGGACCATCAACCGGACAGAGATCCGAAGAACATGGGCATTCGAGCAACAAGAATCACCATCGTTTCGAAAATAAAACGGCGCGTGTACAGAATAATGCTGTGAATAAGCAATCAAAAAGAAATACCAAAATTGGTTCGAGTGAACAAGTAACGCATTCGAACGCAAGGGTAGACACGCACCGAGAACTGTCCATCACTACGCCAAGCCCGCAATAAAACTAGAAAGGCAATTTTGGGGTTGAAGTGTGGAATGTAAATACAGAATTAAGTAGTTTAGAAAAATTTATTTAATAAGGAAATAAAGGGCTGATCAAGAAGCTCGTGTCATATAAACACTGTGGATGAGTTTGAAAATGTTAAACGCGAATACCTTGAATGTATCGACGTGTTTGCAACAACACCGTCAGGCTTTCGGAAACCGCTAATCCAGATCCCCTCAGGTAGACACCCTTGCCACAGGCGGGACGCTTTCCGCTAACAAGCGAAGGCCGATGAATGGAATCGCCAACAGCTTACATAGGAAACAGTTTTGACGTTACAATTGCTCTGATAAAACTTAGAGGCATAAAGATAACGTGGTGATTTGTATAAAATCCTTACTGTGAAGAAGTAAAGAAAACAAACACAGTACTATAGAAATTTTACTGTGCTAATATTTGCGTTCCGAGTAACACAAAAGCCTAGGCCTAGGTAATAAAAATGGAAAGGGTAGGTGAAAGTAAAACCTAGCTAAAGTGTAAGTAAAGGTCATATTTCCACACAGTAGATGGGGAGACAATAAATGACTTAGGCAAATATTGAAGCGCAGATTAAAGAGGAATTACGAAACATATGTTCATGGTGTAATTCACCAGCAAAGGGTTTACCATAAAAGGATAGCGTGAAGAATGAAAGAAGCGTTGATTCAGTGCAAAAAACCACTGCAGATCGCAGTTGTGAGTACGGAATGTGCATTACCAGACGTGCAATATCCGGAAAATTTGCGTAAAAGCGTGTATATTAGGACACTCATAGGCCAAAAGCACTCAGCTTGGGGTAAAACATATCCCGAAGATAGAAAATATTTTAATACTACGGTAAAATGTGCGCGACGTTATTCGGCCGGTCGACTTACAGTTCGATAAGCGGTCCTAAAACTCCTTTGCTGAAAAGGTAATAAAACACCCTGCTTCAGGAGGAATAAAATGACATAAAAAAGGGCGCATGAATATTTGTTTAGAAAAGACACATTAAACAAGACAAAAACATACGCAAAGTGATCGAGGTCGGAACAAACAAGTTCTGGTACGGGCGAATCCTATATCGGATGCGAACAAAAAGTTGATTTCGAAGTTCTTTTGGCTTTATCATGGTCCGTTTGCCGTAGAAAGGTGATTTCGAACCAACTGTTATATGTTAACGGATGGAATTTCACAGATGGGACCACACAATGCCCGGAATCTCAAGGTTTACCACGCCGCCTAAGGTGTATGTGTAACAACAGATGTACCAGGTACACAGAGAAACCGCTACTCCCAGGAAGGTAGACCCAGATCCTTATCTCGGGTAGACGACCCATTAGCGGACAGAGGCAGAGAGCCGCAATTGCCGGCGGCTGGTGTACAATAACAAATGATTTGGCATATTTCTACATTCGTAGCAACTATGCATTTTTGATTATAAAATCCTGAAGGGAAAATTTAGTTTTTTTTTTAAAAAAAAAAATATATATATATTTTATTAAGATATGATCAATTAGATTCCTAAAATTTGTGTAATATCACTCACTTACTTCAGTTTCTCTGACAATGTTCTGCGTATATTGTAGATATTAAGGTTTCCTAGAAGTTTTTTTTAATTTTTTAGCCTTTATGTAAATAGGTCTATGTGTAATTTATATTCTCATGTATATGTTATTATTGTGTTTAATATATGTTTGTATGAGGGATGGCTATCTGAATTCATGTGTATATAGAGTAAAGGAATCTAAGACGGCAAAAAGATGTAAGAAAGCCCATTAAAATTCAATTCACAAATCGAGAATCGCGGTGATTTTGGATCTCTTTTAAAAACTGTGGTAATTGTTAAAGTGCTAAATTAGTATGTTTTGGTCTCAACTAAAGTAGAATCACAAAACTCAAAATAAAATTATTATGTCATAATAATTTTCATTAACAGTGGGGCATTATGTAACGATTCGCTAAGCTCCCTGTTACATATAACTTTTTATTGTATATAAAGTAAAGGAATAGAATATTTTTCCATTTCTTGGGATGTCCACTGCATGTTCGAAAAGATGCGTTTGAAAGGATAAGAGGCAAGGATTTTACGCTTCAGTGAAGGGCAGACGGGCTGGCGCAGAATGTTAAGAGGATTAGGGATTTCTGGCGGGCAACCGGCGGTAAACAGAATTCTTTCCCTCCGAAGGAGGCATCGGCTCTCGAAGATTGCCGAGACTTAACGCGGCGAAGAGAAGCACAGATTCACATGACGTCGATGGTCAGCCAATCACAGTGAACATAGTACTAAGATTCGGGGAATTTTATGTTCTATGTCGTCTTCGAGCCACAAGAGGCGGGGTCAGAGTTTACCTCCATGGCGGCAGAAAAAGACGAGACACTTCCTGCCGGACTTCCCTCCAGTTGGGAGCCCAGACAAGTCACTGGTGACTTGCGGTCCATGTGTGCTGGGCTGACTTGTGTCCTGGAGACCATCTGAGGCGCACTTCTGACTTGCGACTTGCCGCATACTGTTGGCGTGGCCAGTTACGACGCTCAGCGCTACCTGCCGTGGAACGGTAATGTGTTTCTTCGAAGCCATTCAGCCTGCAACTTCCGTGAAACTGTACCCTTAAGCGCATCTGAGATAAAGATCCTTGCTCTGATCTGATAAACCACTGAGCTAGACTGTGTAACTGTCGAATGCAGGTTAATCATTCGTGGCGTCCCAACCTATTAAAATTCATTATTGTTTGCCATCATCATAACTGGTAACATACTTTGTATTAGAATAATTGTGAGATTTTTAAAGTACAACTATACTTGTTTTCTTGCATTTAAAGGGCTCATTGTACGTCTGAGCGTTGCTTAGAAAGTTGCAAAACCTCTTGTTTATTAACGTAATGGTAAATACGCTCAGATTTGTAGATGCCATTGTAAAAATCTTTATTAAAATGTCTTTTTGTGACAGTTTTCAAATCCCAGAATCATCCAATTCTCATTTAAATAATTTACATTTTGACATTCAATTATAGTATCCTATATAGCGTAGAATATTAAGAATTAATTAATAATTCTCCCCCCCCCTGGTGATACGCTACAGTATTGGCCTTTACGTGTTTGATTATCGAAAAAAACTCTGTCTTAGTTAAAAGTGTCACCGCAGTGGAGAACTTAATCTTTAAAATGATACCTCATTTATTGATTTTAGTTAATTATCGAAGGAGAAAGATGGCTGGTCACAAAAAAACCTATTGAAAATAATATATATGATACGTATTACTTGTGTGTTTTCTCAGGATGTTGGAACGGAATACCGGTAGGTAGTATTTTCCTTTCTTGCTCCTCCTATACGTGAGTTTGTAATTGATGATAGGTTTTATTCCCTTTAGAGCTTTACACGTTTTCGACGTCAAGGTCATTAGAGGCAGGAGAGGTTTTGGAACAAGAAACGAGAAAGAATTCGGACTTGACATTTCGAATGAACCATCCTGGCTTTCATCTCAAGTGTTTCGGGAATCTTGGTGAATGGAAATCTGGAATGCTAAGGGGGATTCAAACTCGCGTCTTTCAAAACGTCAGGCCCAAGTGTTCCCACTTATCCAACAGTTTCGGTATGACGATGGGAAAGCTGGATTTATCTTTATAGCATAATCAACTGATTCAGCGAGTTCAGTTCATAGAGGCGCCCCAAGGTCACTCGACTATATCCAAGCTCCGTTGTTTTACCCAGGCATGTGAAGGAAAGAGTGCCCACTGAAAAATTTGCATCTCAACTACCCGGTCACAGCGGGCAACTCTGAGGGCTAGGCAACGGGAGGAGGCGATGAGGTGAGGTGAGGAGTGGGTCAAGGGGAACGTCACCTTGAACCGCAAGTTGAGGATGAACAGAGTAAAGTTACCGCATAGTCCAGCTGATGGCAATGTTTCGAGCATGAAGTCTACTGTAGCTTTAAGAAATATACGGCTACATTCTTCTTTACTATCATTAACAAGAAACACTGTAGTAAAAACATGCAGAAATTGCTGCAGACAAATACTTCACATACTCGTACTTTACTGTTCTAATCACTGTTCATTAAGACGTAAGAAAAACTTTCATTCCGCTTGATGCTAGTACAATACTCGCTGCAATATCTGTCTCGTAGCAAGGCTTGTTTTAAAAGTTCTGTTTTTGGACAAATTCCCTCAAAAACCTAAACCAAATTAATATATTTATGCTCTCTATCAGCTGATGTTCAATAAAATACATGTTTTCTCTCTCATTCCTGCAAATATAACCCACAGCCTACCGAAGACATTACAACAGTCATCTCTACTGCTGCATTGTCAATCGTAGATTTTAAAGTGCAGTTTACTAATACAAATAGGGTAGAATCGCAGAACACAATGAACGGTATCGCATTGGTTCAGCGGTTTTGCACTACCTTGTATGACCATCATCGGCAAGTATGGCGGAGATCTCGGGAGAGATCCAGTTCTTCCTATGTAAGGGCACACAGGTGTTACTGGATGCGTCATGGCATGGGGTGCCATCGCATACGACTTCAGATCACGTATGGTAATAATTGAAAGAATTTTGACGGCACAACGCTACATCACGGACATCATGCGTCCTCATATGTTACTTCTATGCGACAGTATCGTGGTGCCATTTTCCAACAGGACAATGCTCGTCCACACACGACACCTGTCTCTATAAACTGTCTGCGATGCTGAGGTACTGCCGTGGCCAGCAAGATTCTCAAGTCAGTCCCAAACAGAACGTGGGTGGAATCAGCTTGGACGACAACTCCATCCCAACACCAGAATCCAGGATATCAATGACCAATCACAATAGTTGTGTGCCAGCTTGCCTCAGAACAGGATACAGCAGTTTTATGACACTCTTGTCAACGGAACCTGTGCATGCATCCAGGCCAGATGGGGTGCAAAAGGCTTCATGCTTCCAAGTTCTTCGTAAGTTTAACTCGACTTACCGAAATAATGTCATACACCTCAAACCGTGAAGTATCGTTTAGTTTCCTCCTACATTCCAGGGTGCTTCTGAGATTGTATATCTTATGTACTGTACTATCAGATTTTAAACTGAAAATAATAGTCAGAATCGACAGTAGATTTTCCTGAACATAGGAAAAGCTTTCTTTGTAAAACATGCTTTTAAGAGATGAACAAAGGAATAGTGCTATGCCGTGAGTAAACTGACTGTATGATTTTTTTTGTAAACGTGGCCATCAATCATAATTTTACACCACACGCGCTCCCCACAACAACCCGTTTAAGAGAACGAACAGCTTCCGCCGGTTGCCTTTGAGTACATGTTACGGCAGCAAAATTTATGGGTTCATAGTCAGGTTGAGTGGGGGTCTAGCGTGACGCGCTAGGAAGTCGTAAGTGAAAATTACACCAGCGCATGCGTGACGGTATGAGTGGCTCAGTGGAACCTGCTGAGTCAGCTAAGTACTAAAAACGGTAACAGCTGACAGTACTGGCACCATCTCCCCTGAAGCTACTAAGCACGTAATAATGCTTTAATTTTAGTTTCATAACGCCCGTTCGAGTTTTACCAGTGGTGTTGCTGGTATTAAACAAGTGTTGTGTCCCATTTTGGATAAACGATGCTTGTGGGTATGTGATTGATTCTCGAACCTGGCATTCAAGAAGACAAGCGTTTAATGCCTGGTCCACTCATTTTAGTTTTCCATGATTTCCTGAAATATTCAGGTGAATGCCGTTATAGTTCTCTCAAACCAAGGCCAATTTCCTTATCCTTCCTTGCCACCATGCCTCCAGTTCTGTAGAGACATCGATATTTGTCGGCTCCTAAAACCAACAAAAAAATAAACGTTTGTATATTGGTGTAAGCATTTGACTGAAATAATTTGAGGGTTTGACTCTCCTGACAACTTTCCGTATTGCCGAAAATTTTAATTGTTTTAAATAAAATAAAAATTGTATTCAAGTAACGAATGGATTACGCTCATTAAAAAATACACATAGGAATGCTCATATGCAATAAGTACAGTTTGCATGGTAAATGCGGGGACTCGACGCGCTAATGG
Source organism: Vandiemenella viatica (assembly GCA_031002005.1). Lineage (NCBI taxonomy): Eukaryota > Metazoa > Arthropoda > Insecta > Orthoptera > Morabidae > Vandiemenella > Vandiemenella viatica. The sequence goes on from JARYHS010009186.1 coordinate 189,379,226, forward strand.
GACAGAGAAGCGTCTTTAACACACGCTTACCACACTGCAAGTTAAACATTCAAACATACTCACACGATTTTTCCTTATGTTTATACATTTGAAAGCCATATAACTTTCTGCAACATCTCTTTCTGCGCTAGAAAAGGTAAATGAACTGGATGCAATAATATAGAACTAGATGCTATATTGTGCCTCTTACCTGTACTTACTTTTCGTTTCTGTTTTACTTGTGGAATGGCTTTAGGTTCTCACGTGCATAGTTATGTGCTAAATGAATAGGACAATATTTTGGAACCCTGTTTACAGAAAATACTGAAGTAATTTATGTTGTGAACAATATTATTTGGAAATATTACAATCTTGCTCTATTGTTTCATTACTCGCATCTTTATTGATCTTTGATGAGTGTTACTTCCAAATGTTCCACACATTTTTAATAGGTAGAACGCTTTCTTCTTATTTCTTTTCGTATTAATCTCTTCACATTATAGAAGCGTCTGGTTGATTCAGTAAGTGATTAGCAGCAATGCAGCAAGTCGAGAGGTTTACTACCCATGTTACTAACATTTGTCAGAAATTTGATAAACAGAGTTAAAATGGGAAGTACTACCCATACAAACACGTGCGGCATGAGACGTGAAAAATCTACCAATCCGAATTGGAATGCTGAGTTTAATTCTATGGAGCATGAAAGTCATGAATAGAACAAAAAGAATTATATTTAAATCATTGGTGGAAAATGTAGTCTTATATGGATAAGAAACCTGGACAATCAACCAGAAACATATTAAGAAGATGAAACCATTAGAAATTGGTTTCTGAAGAAGATAAGCAAGAATTTTATGGAAAGAAAAAGTAAGGTACACCGAAATAATAAGACTAATGGAAGTGAAAGAAGGAGTTATAGTACGAAAACGATTAGGATCGTATGGCCATGTAAAAATAATACTAGAATACCAAAACTTGTACAGGAATGGGAAGTTGAAAGGGATGAAATAAGGAAAATAGGACGGCACATTTTTAACTGGTTCCAAAGTAGACAAACGGCAAGGAAAAGATTTGGTGCATTGTAGAGTATGCACAAGTCCGAAGTTTTCGGAGAAAAGTTTGGAGAATATAAAGTCAAGGCCTGTGTTCCGAGCTTTTACTGTTACTGTATGTTGGAGTAAAACTTTTGTACTGAGGAAAATCTCTTAGTAATAATAATAATAACCAGACTTAAAAGAAAATGATCTTTGGTATGTATTTATAATGACAAGAAAAACATATTTCCCAGTATTAATATGCAAGCGAGCACAAGGTTTCCTTGAAGATTTAGCTTTGACATATATTGGTCCCTTGTTGTAAATTACGTAAAGCAAGTACTTACTATAGTCAGTCGTTCCTAATAGCGATCGTACGGGTAACAGTGTGACGCAAGCGGAAACGTCAAATGAATATTATGGCTACCTGACGGTTGCGTGTGTTACGGCGTTCGTGACAACCCAACAAACCATTACTGCAGTGTGCTAGAAATCGGCAGCGCTTTGCAAAAACGTGGGGACCGAACGTAATGTGCCGACACTGTACCTGACTGCATTAGTTGCAAAAACTAGAGAATATCTGAGAAAATTCTGCGGTATATTGTTTTTTTTTTGCTCTTGTTACTAAATATATACTTGTTTCAGAAGCTTAAGAATTTAAACAAGTGTGTCAACGCTTTCAATTGGAAATATATTATTGCGTCATATTCGACACCAAAATATTTATTATTATTATTATTATTATGATCTATTTTTGCTTTCTGGTTGTAGTTTGATGAGAAGCTCACTATTTTCTATCAGAATTATATGGTTTCTAATATGTATTGATTTGTCTGTACATGTGAATATCAGAGGTGATATTTCTTACACAATCTTTGGACGCAATCTTGATTGATGAGACGTGAAATAGATAAGTGATACGACAGTTAGCCTCTCATTCGGGTGGAATTTGAATTCATAATCTTGTACTGGATGTCACGTCGAACAGTCTTATCCCAGGTTTGGGATGCCTGTGCTGGATTGTACAGCGCTCCGATTCTACTATATTGGAAGTTTTATTTTGCGCCACGATGAAATAGAGAAAAGACATTTTCAGCTTCAAAAAAGCCCAGCGCGGAAGACTGACAATAGAAAAACAAGAAAATTAGTTTTTTAGGAATGAGTTTCAGTCTTTTAATGCCCTGCGAAAAATTCGAGACAGCATTACTGAAAATCACTTTGTCTCTTGAAGTTCATTTTAACAAAGATAACTGACAGTTAATTCTGTTTTTGCATCATGACTATTTTCTTAAAATCTACTTAATTTTCATAGATAAAAATAGGGTTAGATGTATTAAGAGAGGTAAGTGAATTCTGTTACTTAGGACGTAATATCATAGCCGATGGTAGAAGTAGGAATGACGTTAAAAGTACGATAACCTTAGCAAGAAGAGTCTTGTTGGGAAAGAGAGATCATTCAGTTTCAAATGTTGATTTAGGACTGAGAAATAACTTTAAAACTGTATGTATGGAGCAATGCTTTTTATGGTAGTAGATCACGAACCTAAAGAACGCCAATGAAAGGAAATTGAAGAATTTGAAAGGTAATGTGATAGAAAGATGTAGAAATTAGGTGATAAGGTAACGTAGGAGTGGAATGTGTTTTAGAAATTATGGCCGAGGAAAGAAGTTTCTGCAAGACTCTTAAAGAAAGAAAAGGCACAATATTGGGCCACATTTTAGCAAAGTGAGATTAGTTAATTTGTTAGTGGAAGGATCGGCTGAAAGAAAAATCTGTAGAGGAAGAAAAAGATTAGAATACATGAAACAGATAGTTGAAGACGCAAGTTGTAAGAGGCATGTTAAGATGAAGAGGCTAGCTATAGACAGGATCATAAAAGATTGTATCACATCAGTCGAGATATTGATTAAAGAAAAAAAATTCTCTTGGCTTTTTCCTTGCATTATCACACATTTCATTTATGTTATTCCTACATATTGTTGTAAATGTTGTAAGTACATATTTTTTTAATCGAACATTGCTAGGACATCCTTCAATTGATCTGTGGCAGCTACCAATTGGCCCTACAGCATCGTTGTAGGTCGTCATTTTCATCTAACATGAGTAAACAGTTCCTATTTTCCCTTCAAGGACTGTGATTTAATTTGTATTTCATCTGCGCTGAAAAGGAAAACCAAGCCACCACTCTACCAGTTTTGTACAAAAATAGTAGTATACAGTTTTCTGCAGTCAACTACTTGACGCCAAAAACTAATTACCTCCTTTGCAACCGATTTGTCACCTAAAAGTATGATAGGTTTTACATAGCACTTTTTTCAGGTACAGATGGACAAACTAATTTCAATGTTGCTTCAGAATAAAAAAAAATCAAATTAATAAATGTCTCCTTAACATTTAAACGATATTGTTTAGAATACATCCTCTAATTTCGTTTCACATCCCTTTTAATATTATTATCTGATGTCTTAAAACCGTTAAAAGAAGTAAACTCGTATGTCTATAACTAATTTTAATCAAATCTTTGAGAGTGAAAATCAGATTCACTGATGAAGATAAAAATTCATAATGTATTGTCACAAACAATTGCGTGAGATGTGCTCTCAGTGATGGACGAATTTCCCACATCCTCTATGGTTTTTATAGCTTCATTCTTTTACTCTTACCGCGCTGAATGCTGCAAGTGTCGGGGGAGGGGGGGGGGGGAGGGTGAGTAATCTGCCGAATGCACCTGACCGTACTGGTGTTACATGCACCACGAGTGCTTGCTAGTTACAAGTCTCCTCTCGTAATCATGTACAACACTGTAAAACGATCCGAGGCCTCGTGTTTGCTGGGGAGTGCACACGCTTGTCGTTTAGCTCATGCAACACGGATAGTACACCGTCCACTAAAACAACGAAACCTCTAAAACGCTGTGTTAATACGCTTCTGATAAATCCACTAAATGCTGCGGAAAGGACCCATCAAAATTTTTAGTCCTTCTGCACTTCAAAGAATATTTTAATAACTTGAAAATAATTAACTTAAGGTCCTCAAAAACTTTTTCATATTTTTACAAAAGATTATTAAGTTTTTTAATCACCATAGCTGATTCTTAAACGGTTTAGTAGCACATTTGATAAATATTTAGTAGCACTTCCATGCATGCAAAGAGTTGACACTGAAGTACAGTTTTAAAAAACCAGAATGGCTGGGGAACTAGAGACAACTGTGAAATTATTTCAAACTGATATATGAATGGAAAGGGACGTGAAATTACATACACTATGACAAAGGAACAGCAGAATAAGAAATTTTAGTATCACAATCAGACTACACATTTCTATTCTATCGACAAATTACGATCATATTTTTCAATAAATTTAGTTAAAAATTACGACTTCTATATGCTACCTTTGTTTACATAATTATGGAATAAGAATTAAATCGTGTATTTCAACATTCTTCAGTTTGGTATGTGTAGTTAAATGTGTGCGAGGTTAAGTACCTGGTTAATCTTCTTCTCCTGTTGATTACATCATCAAATACAAAGTATTTTTTTTCCCAATGCAGTGGCATTATCGCTGGATGATTGAAGATCTGATTGCAATACGTCGATTCTGAGTTCTGGACATCTCATCATTAGAAAGTGTGGTATCTGGTTACTATCCCAGGTATCACGATGAGGCAAAAATGTCTCTACAGCGCCCAACTCAAACTCGAAAGCTGTTCAGAGACTTCGATATGGGCGATGATTGTTCAGACTCTGGTAGTCAAATTCGCCATGGTTAAACTTTAAATGTACATATTTTACTAACGAAAATCATTATTGTCGTAAGACTATTAAATGCTCTACATTCTATGAGAAGAATAATGAAGGTACTGAGATGCGTGGAGCTCAGAAAAGATACTTCCTTTTTTTCGCTATATGTGTTAACTCTCTTCTAACGAGTTTACACGTTTCTTTATTATTATTTTTTTAAAAAAAGCTTTAAACATAAAACGGTCCCGAGCATTAGGAAACCTCATTGAAAAACTTATGATTAAAGCATTAACAGTAGGCTATTATAATGATCACCTATATGACAACATAAAATGAATTGGTGAGCTGTCGAAAGTGTTGAAACTGCTCTTGTTTGTTCCACAAATCAAATATGGTAAGTTACTAACTTGTAGGTACTTTACTTCGACTACCATAAATATTTATTTTGTCCTAATAATTTAAAACGATCTTAACTGTAATCCTTTACAACTGTATATAGCATTAATGTAGAACCTAGCATTGAAATTATCCAGGAATCAATTTCAGTCGTTATAAAATCTCTCGAATATTCCTATTCAGTATAGAAGTTCTGCAGAATTCTATTGTAGTTGCCGAATTCTAGTACTGTCAATATACTACTGAACTTAAATACTGCGATTCAACAAACTAACTACCCCTTTGACGGAGATGATATTTTGAAGACTTCGTTTTCGCGTATGTTTCAGATTTCAGTGTCCACAGCATTGACATCATCTCAACTTAAATTACAAAAACAATGTTTTGGGGAATAGAAGATGTGGAATCCAAGATGTTAGATAGACGCATTTCAATTATCCACTTGACTGCAAGGTAAATTCATTATCATCTAATGTCAAGGTCACATTAGCACCAATCCTGTATCAAAAGTTAACAGCAAATATAAAATTCAGACACTTCACGTGCACTGCAGAAAACCACAAAAGCACGGTTTAGAAACTTTTGCCTTAAAGCATGTCTCAGCTGCAGTCCACCATCAGTAACAATATTTCGTGCCGGGCACGGTACGTACTTTAATTCTGGGAAAACGAGTGTCGAGGATTTTCCTGCGTGTGGAGTTGCGAACTCACCGGTGCGTTCTCTCGGCAACGTATGAGTTTGTTTCCATGTGCGTGTTGACGAACGGCGGTACAAACTGGGCGCAAAAGGTGCGTAATTAAAACTCAGGTAAGCGTAAATCTGATTCTCGTTTCCATTCCCCACCTCTGACGAGAGCGCACTTACTTTCATCATTTATGGGCGGCGGAACACAGCAATTACGGAACAGAATTTTATTGTTTCGTGGAGCACGTTTCACAAATGCACCTGCTTGCGTTGTCTCCTGTTAGTATGTGCACATGTCGGGTATGGCTCTTTCACCAAAAACCCATTTCACAGAAGAAATGTAGCTCTCAATGCTTTTAGATAAAGTAAAAGTAAGATAGGAAATGAGATTCTAGTAAATATGTACTATTAAGAGTTTTAATTTTTAAATTTTCTTTTATTCCACGAAGTTTGGTATACGTAAAAAATTCAGAATTACACACTATCTCGTCTTGTAATCAACTCAACTTATCTTGATTTATATCGTAATCAAGTCTTTGCTTTATGATTTTATGACTTTTTGTTGACACAACTTATGAAATGATAATTGTTTAACTCCAAATTTATTTTCAAAAAAGTTGTACATCACAAATTGTTATTATATTTTGATAACATCCTTTCAATGACTAAAAAATACGCTTTCAATTTCTCTTAGAGAGAATATTTCTATCTTTATGATCGTATATAAATCCACAGTTACTAAGAAATTTTTAAACACATATTTTTTCTGGATTCATATTTTTATCCATATCCTCAAGGTAAGTATCTGACGTACGTTTAGAATACTTCTTTTAATCTGTTAACAGTCTGACACTTTTTTATCTTACTTAGTTATTTATGAATCACTAGAAGACTTTCTATCGGATTTTTGCAGATTATTTCATGCGAATGACAAACAATTTTCTTACTAACGGAAATATTATAGTATTACATAAATATTTTTAGTAATTAACATTTCAACATTTTTATTCTAGTTTCATGTTAATTTTCAGCGATTCTATATTCTATTAGTCATTTAAGTTCATTTTAAACTGATAACATCATGGATTACAAATCGATAGATCAGTGACAAAGAGGTCTTAATTTAAAAAAAAAAAAAACTTCCATAATGCAGTATGAAATTGATGAAAGTGATGTACAAAGGAAGAAGTATATCCTTGAAATATAGAGGAAAAAGTTTTTTAAAATAGTAATTTTTTTTTATGAATTAGCAACAACGTTCCAGGCCTATGCCTTTCTTTGTTTTGATTAACTGTATAGAATATAAAGAATGAAGCACGTTTACGATTTCAACAGCGCAATATAGCACTGGGCTTTGGAATTTTTGCCTATTTCTCTGTTTATAAGATAAAGGAAAATTTACACTTTTTCTGTAATTGATATGACCCTCAGATTAATTATGACAATCAGTGAAATACGGAAGTACCATGGAAGGTTGTCCAAAGCTTGGTTGTTACAAGCATTAATTTTCTAAAATAAATATTAGTAGCACCGTTCCTTTGTTTATTTTCCTTGGTTCTGGATGTAAAGTCACAGCAGCTGTCCTGTTTGCCTAAGCACAGTGCACGGCTATATAAACGGAGTAATGCAGAGTGCAGCGACACACAGGGAAATGACCTGGAGGCGAGACAGCTATTGACACTGACGTCATGAACAACGGGTTGGCAAGCGCTGGCGGCGACTTGCTGACGGAGGAGGTAGTCACAAACAGGTGGTAGTGCATACACACTGAGCAAACAGACCCCTTCGTTACCCAGCGCCGCGCAGAAGTAGCTTCCCATACCTGCAGCTGTCATTAATACGAGATGACCACAGGCGTGTTTGAGTCTGGTGTCAGTGTCATTACTCTTGGAAGGCCGGGTTTTTCTAACACAATGACATAACAGATCTTCTTTGGTGAGTGACAGAAGAACTTTTTACCAAACATCAATTTTCAGTGTAATTTACACACTGTCAGTTATAAACGCTGTTGCTGGATGTAAACATTAAGTCTTTGAATGGTATTTATCGGAAAAGTCATTGTGTTAACTTATGATACTGTCTGCTTACAGATTGCTTATAAAATTAATTGATGAAATATAAACATTTTCTACACATACAGAAGACTAATTACTGTAGAGACGATGACCCATACAAGTTCCCATCACCGGAAATATGTCATAAAGTGACAGAAATGAGGTGTATGTTGCACAGGATGGATCAGACATGACAGTCCAAGGAGATGTACACAAAGTAATTCAAAATATTATGCACACAGTAGCATATTAACAAGGCAAAAATAGAAATCAAATACGTAATCATGGAAAAAACAAACACATTTTTTACAAGACTCCACGCCAAAAACGAAAACACGCAACAAGGCAATAAACATTGGTACACACATAAGGTGTGCAATATCACGAAACACCGGAAACGCTTTTAGCTTCTAAAACTAATTCAATAACAGAAATACAGGTATAAGAATAAAACCATTATTGAATTTAACGGTTTAATTTAATAAACACATAAACGTGAAGCATAAAACTCAGAAATATAGTTAAGGGGTAGCAATCACAATTCATTCGATGCACATCTGCTACAGCTATCATAGACGAATTAATAAACAAAACATTTACAAATATTAAGAATAAGAACCATTTGACGCATAAACTTACAACAGAGGTAAAATGTAAAGTACAAAAATTTCATCGACGAGGAAAATACTCCTCGCAAACTAAATGTTTGGCAGCAGTCTAAATGAAATTTAAAAACAACTCCACTCATCATTCAAACATATCACTGGAACTCAGATCAAACAAAACGCGAAGAAATCAAACGCAAATTGGTAACACAGTTTTTCCTCCCAGCAGTTCATGATTATGCATAAACAATTGTATTTTTTAAAAAAAAATCGTTCTAAGATAACTAACATGAGTGAAAGCTAATTTAATACACAAACGTTTGAAATGAGTACACTCATTGTCAAACATATTTGTTCGAAAACATGAGAGAAAAATACAGTGGATTATAAAGCAATGTCTTAATATGTATAAGATACTATGAGCAGATAGTAACATCAATTTATAAAGCCTAAGATATTAATGATATTCAGCGAAACATATCGAGATTCAAGATTATAAAATTCAGAGATTTCAGAAACATTTTTTGAAAAGGATGAAAGTTGCTTGTTATCTGTGTCAAACATCTGTGTTAGAGATTCTAGTTTGGTTAGTGAAAGACATAAACCATCGTCTACAAACTTGAACCGAGCGTGGTGGTGTAACGGCTAGCGTTCTGGCCTCGCATTCGGGAGGATGGCGGTTCGAATCCCCGTCCGGGCATCCAGATTTGGGTTTTCCATGGTTTCCCCAAATCACTCCAGGTGAATGCCGGGATGCTTCCTTCAAAAGGCCATGGCCGAATTCCTTCCCATTCCTTGCCCCCATCCTTTCCCGTCTCTAAAGACCTAGTTGTTATAGGAGACGTTAAGCAGTTAAAAAAAAAATACAAACTTGAGTATCACATTTGTTGAAGAAGTAGCAGGTATTTTGCCGGAATGTAGTTGACTTAGACCCTACTGTTATCAACTAGATTAGCCGACCCTTGGAATGACTGTTATGAAACAATTGTCTGGATTACCATGGTGTTGAACTTGATAAATTCTCTGCAACCTTCTGGACAGTCAAAAGTTTGAGAAAGCTATGACGTATGAGAAGGGAGTCTGTTGATCGAGAATAAGGTCATTAATAATAGGAACCGATGAGAAAATTCAACATTCCGCTGTCTTGGCAACAATTGAAAGACCAATAACACTACCTCGGTTCCTTTATCTAATTGATAGTGACGAAAATAAAATTCAGACATACGTGGAGATTATGTGTCACTGAATGTGTAACAAAAACAAGTTCTTCAATATTAAAACGAAACACTCAACCACATACTCGCAGGATGCTGGGATGAATTGTCATTTCATACCTACTCTCCTATGTGAAATTAACGACTGTGGACTATGAAGTAACCCCCTTCCTTACAGGCAGTGGTCTCAGGTTTCTTTAATGTCGTCCGGGGTGCAAGGCTGACTTGCCCGTGGGAAGGAGGTAGGTCTTTTCTCGGTATTTGCTAATTCTACCGATAGCTTTGATTCGATGTGAAACGAGAAAAACATTTGTAAAGGTTCAGAGACGGGAGATCATTCGATAACAGATAACCGAATCAGCAGACGAAAATATTTCTTTTAATTATTTTTATTTATTTACTTATTTATTACTCTTATTTCATAGATACCTGCTGAGGAACGACATCTGTGATGAGGAACATGACATGATTAATCTACATAAGAGTACATAAAAGATAAATAACAATTGAGAAATAGTATTATATGCTGAGCAATGAAAGAAAATAAAAAATAATTTTTACAACAGAATTTTGTAAATGGCATATCAGATACAGTTAATTCTTTTGTATGAATTGTTGTGTGGAGTGGATGGAGTTACCAATAAAGTAATCCCTCAGTTTTTCTTAAAAAACATCTTTACTATCCACAAACTGTATTATACTTTCAAGAAGTTTTTTTTTTTTTTAACTTATGGCTTTACGCCTCATCGACGTCGGGGTCATTAGAGGCGGGATGGGATTGGGGGCAAGGAGCGGGAAGGAATTCGGCCATGCTCTTTTGAAGGAAGCATCCCGGCATTCGCCTGGAGTGATGTGGGAAATCGTGGAATGTCCAAATCTGGATGCCCGGACGGAGATTCGAAACTCCGTCCTCCCGAATGCAAGGCCAGAGCTTTAACCACTCACCAACCACGCTCGGTAAGAAGCTTATTAAACAGATGTGTCTCACAATAATTTACTCCTCTTTGTACCAATGATTGTGATGTTTATGTTCTGAACAACTTATTTTTGTTTCTTGTGTTGAAACTGGGTATCTATCAATTTTAAGTAAACATAATAAAACGTTCAGCGACAAAGAACATGCGAAGTCGTTGCAAGAATATTGAGCTTTTTAAAGATTTGTCTGCAAGAAGTTCTTGATTTTACCCTATGTAGAGTCCTAACAGTTCTTTTCTATGCTGTAAAAACTTTTTTACTTTATGAATTCTCCAGAAAATGATACCGTATGACATTTTTCAGAGTCTTCAAGAGTTGAAGCCAACTACACATCAGTAAACCAGCTCAGCGGTGGATATAACAGCATGGTTAAATTTCATACATTATAACCGAACATACAATGTGTTATATATATATATATATACATCTTGACACTCAGCAATTAGTTCAGAGATATTTATCTCATTATGTGTTGCTGAAATTGCAACACATCAATGTTTCATTTGTTCTTTGGATTCACATACGCATATTTTAATCAAACAAATTTATATTTCACTCCTACTGTAAAATCAATTTTGTTTGATAAATAGATATCAAATTTTGCAACAAATATTTAATTGAGAACCGAAATAATTTTCCATGCCCATTTACTTTTTTTTTTAGATTTTATGCCTTCTTATGTCGGAAAGAAATACTTGATATTCCTCAAAGCAACAGTACAATCTAAACTGTTTTTCAATTACTAAATTACCGAGCATGGTAATAGGTAAGCAGTTAACGCTCTGGCCTCGAATTCGTGAGGATGACGGTTCAAATTCCCGTCCATGCACCCAGGTTTGGGTTTTACATGGTTTCCCCAAATCACTCCAGGCGAATGCCAGCATGCTTTATTTAAAAGGCCATGACCGAATTCCATCGCGTTCCTTGTCCTATCAAGCCTTTAATGACCTATTGGTCTACGAGCCGAAAAACCATAAAAAAGTTACTAAATTCATCAATTTGACATACTCTCACTTACTCCTTCCCAATAAACACATTATTAAAATAAACTTCTCACCAAACGTTGTATTGTAACACCTCTTAACACACACTCATGTGACAATTAAGTTTTTCCCGGCGTATGGTAAACAGGAATTCTTCACGGGTCTTCTGCCGGATAAGATCTTTTAAACACGACGTTTCGGCAGTCACCTCCGCTGCCTTCACCAGATGAAGGCAGCGGTGGTGACTGCCGAAACGTCGTGTTTAAAAGATCTTATCCGGCAGAAGACCCGTGAAGAATTCCTGACACACACTCATGTTTATCGATCATTTTGCTTGTACAGTCTCAAGATGTAATGTAAAACGGAAAGTGTATGAGGACAATTTGATGGAATTAATGATTGTTTTCGGTCAATTGCTTGGCTTCGAGGCGTTCAGAGTGCTCTTGATTTACCGTGCATATTCCTATTTGCCATCTAACTAAAATGCGTGTATCGATATTGCACTAAATTCACGCACTCATTTTATTTATTTATACTGACAAAATAAGTGTCTGTGGAAAATAAAAAGCAAGGATTATTTAAACAAATTAATAGGAGCAAATTCTGTTTCCTTTAACAACCATGGTTTGGGCATTTATATCTGAGTTTATTCTTTTTTTCATTATTATAATCATACAATAGTCCCAGAAACAACTAATATCTGTATCTCAGCTATATTAACATTTTGCAATTGACAGTAAAACGAAGTATCTGTGAATTCAGCTGAGTTGCGTCAATGACTCCATCTTGTATCATAACTTGAGTCTGTACAAGCAAAAGTATCGACAAACATGAGTATGTGCGCACGGCATGGTTTTTTTTTTAATACTGTTAGGTCTACAAGAATGTATCCTTCACGGGTAAATCATATCATTCACTAAATGCTGCCTCTCATCCCGTCAATTTTAAGGGTGGCCAGCATGATTTACCAGCATTGCTTACAGTGCAACTTTTCTCAATTTTCTACATATTAGAACATGTAAAGAAAAAATTTTCAGTAATTTATATTTATAAAATCTTTGTAGGATCACGCACTTAAGGCACTGAGTATTATTAAATAATCCAAAATCATTCTCATCAGTAGCTAGATATACAGATTAAACACAATCCACTCTCTGTTTAATGTGGATTCAAGAAACGTAACTTCTATCTGACGACTTAGTATATAAAAACAGGAAATGAATATTGTTCCACATTTGTTAATCAGGTATAAAAAAATGGGTTGGCATCTATAGTCAATACTGACATCCTTGCATTTGCAGTTGTGCGTATATATCATCGTGGTCATTCATCTGCAAAATTATTGTTATAAATCTAACAAACTAATTACAAAATTCACGTAAATAAATATACAGAAAGTCTAGAGACATTCGTTAATAGTCACCAGAGATGTTAAAATCTCGGAAATAGTGGCCGTGACAAAGATTAGTACATGTTTATTCAACAATCAGTTTGTAAGCAACTATAAACAAAACTTGTATTTAATTTCACGGTTATTGCAACTCTTTCCATAATACATTCTATACATTTTCCCACACCAAGAATAGCAAACCATACATTACTTTCATAAAATCCCACATCATATTACATAATTTTGATATTAGTTCGTATTTACATTCATTTGTGTTTATTTCGATGGCATTACGTACCCCCCCCCCCCACCAACACACGCACACTAATGTTCCATAAACAAGCATTGAACACCAGGCATTACGGAAAAATAAATTTTTCATTTATAGGTTACTGAGTGTGAAATTGTGTTAATCTTCATAGCGGTTCTTAATAACAATAATAAAAACTGAAATTATACTGTAATATTGTTTTATTTGCTGTTATCTGTACCTATAATATCTAATTCCATATAAACAAAACAAAGGAAAGATATTGATGGTGATGTCTGTAGTTCAGCAGTTATATTGTTTATGAAAAATTCGTCGTTTTATTGGATAAACAAACACTGTCATTGAAATAGTAACAGTAACTTGCGGGCATAAATTCCACAACGTCAGATTCCTTCAGCTGTTGCCTTTTAAGAGGCAAAAATTCAGTCAGTGTCGAGCCATGTTAAGTATTCTGAAAGACCAGCCTACACATTAGTTTACAACACGTAGAAGCTGAAGGAAGTAGCTGATGCCTATTTCTCGCATTAAGATGTCTTGAGTGGGCGTGTGCTACTGTCCTGATACCAGGTTTTATTCTTATCCACTAAGGCGGCCGAGTTAAGAAACGCACGCCGGCACGGTAGCCGGCGATTGTCTCTGATATGCATAGTCGGTTCCTGCGAGGGTAATTACCCTCCTGGGAAGAGCCGCAGCCACCCTCTGGGCCGGGGTGCCCAGAACGCAGTTTTATCTACAGGCGTCCGTCCAGGAGGAATGTCTCCCTCGGGAACGACCGTCACTGCAGAGCCCAGTGCGTGAATAATTGAAACAAGGTCATTCGCCTGCCGCGTAGACATCGAATGGTTGCCCCAAATAACGCATCACGACATCTCTCAACACAAAGAAATTTAACGAATACCATTAATTTATCAATTATTTCTTTTAACAAAAATAATTACTTTCTTTCGTAACTGAATAGTTTATAAGATAATATAAATAACAGACATCAAGCCCAAAAATGGAAATGAGTTGTGCTTTTTTTGCGTTTGTTTCCAGAAAACCTTGAAGCTATTGTATCTTGATTATTGTGCGCATTCAATTTAATTTTGTTCATTGGAGAAATGAAAAGTTTTTAGTTAGTATTTTACTCATGAACTCAATTTAAACCAAATGTGAAATAAATGTTGTATACTATTAGTTTGCGTAAGGTGTAAATTATTTATTATAGTGTAAGAGAACACTTGACAACCCTAATGTTGCAAGGCTAAATAAATAAATAAGAAGAGTGTTGAAAATTTGCAGCTAGAGGGAAAACATGCCGTGGGCTTTCTTGAAGCATGTATACAACGATTGGCCTTAAGCGAATTCCGTTACTGTGGAAAATTGAAGCACGTTCCTGCAAAAAACGAAACCAGTTTCACTGCTTAGGTTCCACGATTAACAAAAAATCATTTTAGGATTAGCCTCTCCCTCGAAATGAAGTACCTTTCAATTGATTTAAGTTCACAGAAAAATTATCGAAGGGTACAAACCTTCAGCTGCATTACTGAGCTCTCTGAACATTTACGTCTCTTACGGAAGTTTGTGTGCATATACAATAAGTCAGGAACAGTTCGCACCTCGGTACATCATTTCTGTTAGGATGACCGGAGTATACGAGAGGTGCCATTAGAATATGAAGTCACGTGAGCATCTGGCGCTGCTGTTATGGGTCAAGGATTCATTTAACCTTCGCACAAGACCAGGGAAAAAAGATTTCGTAGGTAACGATTCACTTATTATAGGAAAATAAAAATACCAGCTGCCGTGGAAGTCGTCAAACTGCTTGTTACTTATGATTGTTCTATTTAACATGGTCGTCTGGGTATCTGGGTAATCTACATTCACCACGTAGTATTGGCACAGTTGCACACGTAAGGTTACATTTTATTAATCAAATCCGATGTGTCACTTCTGTTTTTCTTTCACTGTGCACTTTGAAAATAATATTATCCTCTCACATTCATATCCTAAGATTTTTCAACTCTAAAAAATTTGAGGACAATTAGTCTACTACATGGTAACGAAGCAAAAATATAGTAAGAGTAGTCTTTAACCCTTATTTGCTCTGAAATCAAAGCTCACAAGCCAAGGCACGAAAGGACTCTTTCATGAAAATTTCCAAAGGACAGCAGTAATTACCCAATCAAATTACAGGAACCTAAAACATTAACAGTACAGTTCATGGATATACAGTAGAACTGTCCCACATTGTCGATAAAATTAATAAAATTTCCAAAATTAAGAATATCATCAGTAACTGTACAGGATTGTCTTATGTTATTAAAGGAAAGAATAAAAATTCTGTTAAAATCTGATATGATGTCTCTAACGAACTCAAACAATCAAAACTCTGAGGCTGTCACACATGATGTCTGAAGTGTAGTAAAAGGTAAACGAATTCAGTACTGAATTTGTACGAAATTCTAAGCTTGCTTTACACAGGCAGAAAGAAGAGAAACATACTGCTAAAGAAATAAGAAGAGCGATGACTTCACCAGCTATCCAGACATCATGTTACAGAAATCAGCAGAAAATTCTTATCAATATTTCATATTTTCAAGATTTTCAATATAAGCACAATGAAAGCAGTCTGCCAAAATCTATAATCTATTCAAGTATGCGCATTTCTATTGTTAAACTGACGACAGTTAATTAACGCACAAACCAGAACTCGTGCAAACAAAAACATACCGCGAATATAAAAATTTAAGGTAAAATCTACATTTCAGTTGGGACTGGCCAGAAATTTGGTGCAAAATTTTCAGAAAGAGTAGAGTTACAAGTATTTGTGGTTGAATGTATATAAATAGGGCCTACTATATTCAGTAAGAAAACTCTGCTGCAAATTAGAAACCACCACTATATAACTTAATTTAAGTTAATTGTATGATGGTTGAATGTTGCAGATTGTAGCGAGATGACTAGATGGGTCATCTCGTACAATGTAAATTAATTAATGTTTGATATAATAACATAAGAAATAAATATATATTATTTTCTTGAGTTGGAGACAGAAATCCGCGTCTAGCTAAGGGTTGTGTTAGCGTGAGCGACACTCTGACGGAGCCGGAAGTGTCCGAGAGGTCGAGACAATGCGGGGATTATCTCTGAGACTGGTACTGTTGAGAAAGGCTGGACTCTGGGGAATTTTGCGGAAGGGATCCGTAGATGCGCCGTTCGCTCGGTATCGTGAGAAAATTTCTACATATCCTCTCGAACAATCCCGACAAAACCCGAAGACTTTTAGCAAATAAGAGGCAATGTATTAACCAGCATAGAGGTGAGACTTTTGCGAAGCTAGTCCGATGTTTTTATTACCTCACGTGGTTGGAAATATTACAAATTTTGTGTTTTTCATGATACTCGCCGAGGAGAAGGAGAGACGAGCTCTGAGGGGCGAGAAGAGGTCATTCCGTCCAGAACGATCGCGCTGGCAACTGCCTGCCAGACTACTGCGCATGATTTCGTTCTGGAGGCTTGGATGACTGAGCGCCTAGTCCGATAGATGTTGTCACTTGTGTTGGTTGACGTGACAAGTGCCTAGCATTACCTGGATGGTGCGCTGTTGAGAGGCGATAGCGCTCTTGTTACGACGCTGCGTGCAGCCAGACAGACACGGTAATTATACCTCCAGAAACAGTGTGCACTCAGACGAATCATTGAGATAACACTTTAACGGTCTTATGAGTAAGAGTTCTTATGCCGCCGGACATTAATTCCTGAGCTAATTGTGTCTAAAAGCCGAGTGCTTTTGGTTTTCGTTATCCAGTTTGAATTGAAATACTGATTTACATGTTTGGAAACTTTCAATGACTATTATTTGTGGGAAAAAATTAACTCCCTGGCGCCCTACGTAATCCAGTTAAATCTGATGTTTTCTTTTTACTATTGTCATACAAGAATCGCTCTCGTTATGTATAAGAGATGTTTTGCTTCAGTTGCATTTGGAATTTGTAACTCTTTGTAATGTACATGTATTGCAATTTCTTAGCTTCAATTAACGATAATTGTTTGTTTGCTATGTTGCACCTGTAAGACAAGGTATTGCGTTGAACTTTATTTTGCATAGACAGATGTTTAAGATTAATGGTAAATATACCTCTGTCTGTAAGCAGTAATGAGTACCAAATAAACAAATATTTTAGGATCTTTTCAAATATTAATAACAGAAGTAATGGTTTCACCTCTGTTTCCTGAAATTAATATATGTGCTTTGTATAAGGTAGTGGAAGGTGGCGATTATAAATCATGCAAGGTAAGCAATTAATCTGACCAACCTACCAATCCGCTACAAGATGTGAGATGTAATTTTGGACTGTGGTTTATATGAATTCAAATAAAACCATTATATGTACAAACAATACATCAGTTACATCGATCGAAAAAACTTTATTATACAAATATTTAAATACTCAGAGTAACGTGAATGTATGTAATACATATCGAAGATTGGAGGAATATATTATTTTTGAAAACTGAAACCAGGAATCAATTTTTCACGAACGATGCAACTTTGGAATTGACTTTGAACATCATCTATTTGAAACGACTGCCATGTTGAAAATTCATATTCAGGACAAAGGGGCGGAGAAGACCTAGGATCATATTTTTTTTTTAAAATTTATTTAATAGTTGTTTATGTGAACCGCCTGTGTGATATGATCATCGTTATGGCACTCAATTTTGTGTAAGACAGATAATACTCTATACGCTTCTTTTATTGGAATTCTTTTGTTTGGTACAGTACCTCTATATATGTAAAACTTCTTCTATGAAGACGGAAGAGCAACCGTTTTCTTAGTAGCCGTCCATCAAGAAATATTACATTTGTTTGTATTGGACTAAAGACATCTTCTGTAGTGTCTCTTCAGCTTCCATGTCACATTTTTATGATCGACAACACATCTCACAATACGGGTGCCACAAAAATGGACAGCCAAAGACAACAAGCGTCTATTAAACCAAATGTCTGTAAAATATAACGATATCTGTTTCGTGAAATGTTTCAATTAACTCGAATTTATTCTTAATATGTTGTATGAATTGTAATTGTATATAAATATTAGCCATAGGCTATTTGAAAATAAAAACATATTCGGTAATTTAATTAAC
The DNA here is from genome assembly GCA_031002005.1 of Vandiemenella viatica. Lineage (NCBI taxonomy): Eukaryota > Metazoa > Arthropoda > Insecta > Orthoptera > Morabidae > Vandiemenella > Vandiemenella viatica. The sequence goes on from JARYHS010009186.1 coordinate 189,397,687, forward strand.
TGAAACTGTAAACAGGGAACTGCTGTTAAAAAAAATATATATGTGTAACATCACTGGAGAGGTTTATACTTGATTAGAAAATTATTTAACAAAGAGGCATCAGAGGGTTAGGTTCAATAAGGTTCTATCAGAAGAAAGAGAAGAGAAATATGGTGTTCCCCAAGGTATTAAACTGGGTCCCTTATTATTTATATTGTATATAAATAGTCTTGCAAAAATACTAAAGATTGTAAAATTCACGTATTTGCAGATGACACACTAATATATTATTATGGAAAAATCTAGAAAAAATGATGCAGGTAATTAATAATGAGTTAAAATTAGTTAATGAATCTCTAAATAAAAAATTATTAAGTCTGAATGTGGCAAAAAACAACATGTATGGTGATGGGGAAGAAAATTTTAGGGAACAGGCATAGGCACTGCATTCTGTTGTGATAATGGAACTAAAATTAATTGGGTTCAAAATTATAAATATCTGGGCGTAGTTATAGCAAATAAGCTTAAGTTTATAGATCATGTAGATTATATAAATAAAAAAGTAGCAAGAAAGGTAAATTTAATATACAAATAAACAAAGATAAACAGGTATTGTTTTAAGCAATTGTGTTGCCTCACATAAGATACTGCTCCACATTATTAATCATGTCAAGCAATATAGAAATATGAAATTTAAAAATATTTTAATAAGGGAATGAGGGCTGTACTATACAAAAGACGAACTGAAAATGTCAGTAAGATACTTAAGGATTAGGATACTTACACATTGAAAAGGAAATAATTGGGGATGTACTGACCTTTGTATACAGGTTGGAAAGTAGATTATTACCAAGATATGTATTTGGATTAGTACGAAGGAATAATGATGTACATAATTACAATGTACAAGGCAGGCAAACCATTTTCATTCGACTTATTATAGAAATAGTAAAGCACAGAAAACAGTGTTGCACTAAGGATTAAAAATATATAACAAGTTACCTGAATAAATAAATAGGATCAGAACTGTTGGAAGTTTCAGAGAAAAGGGTAAATTGCTAGAAGAGAGAGATTGTAATAGTTTTTTGTGAAGGATTCAATGAAATTAACACCTTGTTTGTTTTTTTTCCCTTTTGTTCTTAATGTGTTGTATGAATTGTAATTGTATATATATATATATATTAGCCATAGGCTTTTTGAAAATAAATAAATAAATATTCGGTATTTTAATTAATTACCATTTTTGCACACAGAAAACTTTGATTTACTGGTACTTTCTGCTAAAGCACTTGTACAATTCGTTTCGTCTCCATAAAGATTCCTCTGTCAAATTTTTCAATCCAATGTGATCTAAGAAATCGAAGAATCGTAGTTGGTGAGTGATAGCATGTAACACAGAAAAATAAATAATACGTAACAGTGTAATGGACATGAAAACAACCAAACAAAATCCGGCAACAACCACTGCGGTAGGTAATATGAACAGATCGTTGATAATAATAAAAGTGGAAGATCGTTTTGTGCGTGGATGCAAGGCAGACGCCGTATTCGTGCAGTACCACGTGCCACTGTAAGCATGTGTGTGTGTTGCTGTGCCAGTATGGAACGAATCGGCGGGCGCCTTCGGTCCCCTGTGACTGAGACAAACAGCGGTACGTGATTCGAGTGGGAAGCAACGCTCTCAAGGCCGATGTTGTGGGGACAGCCACAAAAACAGAAGCGAACGGAGCCTGACAAACGGCGATGTTTCACAAATTGGCAGAGGAGAAAAGATGCTGTGGGTCAAATGTGCTGCGTAAAATTAGTGTTAGACTGCTTTATTTTTCTTATTGCTAGTTTGGTGTTTTTGTTTTTAGAGTTATACAGTACGAACTATATCAAAAACTAACTAAGAAAAACTAGTACAATCTTTATGCAATTTGATTCAAATTCTAATGAGGATCAGAAAGTATTGAAACATTTTTCAGTGTTTCCGTTGTTTAAATAAACAAGTAAGACTTTTCATCCTCTGTACCTATCCAGCCTCTTGTCAACTACGTCTGATTTCTGTAAGAACCTCCTTTTTGTCATAATTGTTAAGGAGGAGTACTAGTATCAATGAAGATTTGATGCTACAACATGTAATTATCTTCTCTCAAATTGATAGAAAATTACGAATAAGTATAATGCAGGACATTCAGATAAGGAGATATTAATTCATGTCACTTTTATGGTTTATTATTCAGTGATTATTTAAATACGTAGCAGTGTAGAACGCTTCAATAATCTATGAACATCATTGCCTTAAATATTTATTTTATGTTCATTATCAAGTCGCAAATACGAGGTATGGGATGTATACTTGATAGTCAGTCAAGTGATAATTTATAGTGACAGAATAGTTGTACTTAAATTACTTACAGTGCTTTCGATTGACAGCTGTAGATGTAGCTGTAGCTTGGAAAAGGACTCTACCCTTTCCTACGATTACAAAACCAGATCTAATATCCTCACCGTCACTGGTTCTTAGAAAAAATAAATCTGTTGAAAAACACAGATTATCTAGAAGAAACTGATGTTTCTTAGAGTTCGACGGAGCTATAGTCGTCATATAGATGTGTATGATTCTAAACTAATACTTTGCTGAACATTTTCCTTTTCGAACTCACACACCATGCACAAGGCACCGCTGTGCTGTCGGAATCACAAATGAGATATGGGAAGTTTTTGTATACGCCGAACTTATACTTGTTTTTGTGTTGATATGAATGTTGCACACGACGGTTGTGAAGCTGGATTGAGCTATACCTTCAATATTGCGACACGAATTTTACCTCTAATTATAAAGAAATTATTTCATGTAGCCCGCTTTCAGAATAATTAGTTGATTATTTTTCATGTAATCTTTTTTATTTGTTCTGTGTCTTAATCGAAATCAATGAGTACATCAATTTTATCATGAATAATTGAAGGTTAATTAATGTTTTTATACAAATTTCTGTCGACAATTTATTCAGTATGTTTATCTCGTTTGAGCACAGTGCTGTAGAACTGACATCGCACCAATTTATCTGCCTGGCGCTGTATTTTCTAGCCCTTTGTCCTGAAAGGGCTTTGCCCGATGGGCCGTTCATCTCATACAGAAATTTCTCTACGTTATTTCGAGTCAATCACTTATGGAAGCAGAGTTACGGCTTTGCTAGAGAATTAGTGTCGTAATTTGGAGCTTGGTAAGAGAGGAAGTTAGAAACCACCAAACCTGGGGTTATTGTTTTGTGAGATTCGTTGAGCCAGCAACAACGACAGAAGTTCTAGTGGCTTTTGTTTGTACGGTAAAGAATTAGACCTCCCCACAAATGAGAAATGGATGGACGGATTGTTATTTTCGAAATCAATCGAAGAAAGGGTTTCCTATCCCACCGACCGTGGTGGTGTAACGGTTAGCGTTCTGGCCTCCCATTCGGGAGGACGGCGGTTCGAATCCTCGTCCGAGCATCCAGATTTTGGTTTTCCATGGTTTCCCAAATCACTCCAGGCAAATACCGGATGCTTCCTTCAAAAGCCCATGGCTGAATTCCTTCCCATTCCTTTTCCCCATCCTTTCCCGTCTCTAAAGACCTCGCTGTTAAGAGACGTTAAGCATATAAAAAAATAAAAAGTTTCCCGTCCAGGAATTCGATGAAGCAGAATTTCCTTCCTTCTAGAAAGAAGCAGTTCGTTACAACGATGGGACACAGGAGCGATGGAGGCATTCGTATTTTCGTAGCAGACTCCCTCAGATTGGTATAGAATTTCGAAGTCAGTAGTATAGAAGTAATTTAATCAAGGGCAGACTGAACACAGAATCTCTCATAAAAATGCGAAAACATTTCTCAGTTTATTTCTATTATTATTACTCCGTGATTCAGTAGAAGTTGATGGAGGAGGATGCGCTGCATCTATACACATTTCACACGATAGAACGCAACATAAACATTCCTTGTATAGGTTAAGTACGCCACGCTGGGCCTAACTAACTCGGTTTGACTTCGGGAGAATTACACATTCGTCACTGTAAGCTTAGCATGAACGTATCTCTTATCACCAACCACGACAGAAGCTAAATTAAAGGTGAACAGACTCTCTGCCATTCCGGAGCGGAACAATACTTCAGTCTCTCCCTACCAAAAATGCAATACGCAAATACAGTCTTACTCTTAATTTATCAGTATGAATTTAATTAATTTTTAGCCGAAACAGAAAGCAGAGTGGTAGAAACGGTCCAGAAGAAGAGGAACTTTGTTTCAAAAGTTTGAAGCGTTTATAATCTCGATAAACCATCATAGATGGCATCTTCCGGCTTTGTTCTATTGCCAACCACGGACGGTTCTGAATTGGAAGTAAAGCGGGGTATCAGAACTTCTTTATCTGGTACCTTATTTGAAAGAAATTTCTACTGTAACTATAGTAAAAGCTTTCAGCATCGTATCCTCCATCTCCAGAAGAGACATCCGAAGCTGCAAAAGAACAGGTCAACATCAAATCCACAACACAGAAGTGTGAAGCTTATGATAGCGTCGCTACCAAGCTGAGTAAGACCACGAAGCTGCATTCTACGCAAGTACGAGAGCTAACATGCTGGAACAGAAATGTGATCTCCAAGAAAATTCAACTGGAGGAAACTACGACTCAGAAATGTACTTTGATTGTAGGTAGATTTGGATTTGAATTCTTCTTTGTTTCGTTTTGCTATCATCAGTCTCTTGACTGATTTGATGCGATCCTCAATCACTTGCTACCTTTCACTTATCTCTACATCTCAACATTCCCATTACAACCAACGTCCTCAATTATCTGCTTCTTACATTCTAATTATGTTTTTCCTCTACAGTTTTTACCTCCAACCGTTTCCTTCACTAACGAATTAATTGATCTCTCATGTCCCATAATATGACGCACCATCCTGTCTCTACTTTCTGTTAGAATATTCCACTTCTTTCCTCACATACCGTTTCCGAAACACGTTCATTTCGTAATTTATCTTTCCTCTTCATTTTCAGCATCCTTTTATTCCACTACATTTCAATGCTTCAGTACCCCACTTTCTGGTTCTTCATGAAGAGCATGCTTCGCTATCATAAAGCACTGTGCTCCACACATATAATTTAAAAAAATCCATTCTGATCAATATTTTAAACTAAAACATTTCTCTTTTAGAAAAGCTCATTTTACTATTGCTATTCTTCTTTTAACATTATTCCTGCTTTGGCCATCAGTTGTAAGTTCACTTCCTTATGAAGTAATTAATAACAGAATTTATGCAAGCGAAAAAGAAATACTGTTTGGCGATACTGTGAAACTATAAGTTATATGATTTGAGCGTGTCAAAAGAATGTGAGAAACTCAATGTTCAAGAAAAATATCACAAAGTGTCTTGATAATGCAGTAGGAGAGGTCAAAGAATAAAGAGTACCGAAGTCGCAAAGGATGAAACTTGATTTTTTATTTTTTAAAAGTAATTGTATAGAATAAACAATAGAAGGTAGGGCTATCGGGCAGAATCAGCAATTAAAATCTTATGTAAAGTTTACGAACGCATGGAATTATTCGTTTAAAGCTGACACATACAAAATCTCTAGATTAAAATGTTTAGAAATTTAACCAAAATTCCAGAATTGATAAAAAAAAATATTTGTGTTGGTAAGGATAATCTACAGAATAGATAGGTGTAATATCATGAGCGATATCGTCAAAGTGAAGGATAATAGTAGTTTACTATTTTAGAGTCACTGGAAGTTTCGAGCCTATTGGATGTCGGAAAACGAAATCGGCGATCGCACCGGAATTCGACCGAGAAGGCGCCACTGTTTATTCAGACGAAATGGGGCCCAGCCTTCATAAACCAGTCGGGAGCAGCCATAAACAGCGCTCCCAATAAACGTGTCGGCCAGAGCAAGGGTCGGTCAACGAGCTCTCGTCGACCTAAAAGCGACCGGTGTGGCGGGCTGCGGCACGACAGGGGTCGCGACAGCCACACGTGTGCCGCCCAGTCGAAATTATGTCAACGGTTTCTGATGTTGTCAGCAGATCTGAAGTATACGTGTTTAACATGGTTTACCTCTGTCATCATTTGTAATGAACGGGGCATTTTTCTCTCTGCTGCAATTTCTTTTTTATGGCCAGTTCGATGTTTTGCAGTGCAGTGTAATTTACAATGGAATTGCAAAAGAATAAAGTAGCTACGACGTGGTGAAGAAATTAAAGTCCCCTGTTAGAGTGCAATTAAATGCTAATCTGACCGCACGTTATCTCGTGTCAGTTGTGTAATAGTTGTTCTAAAATCTTCACCAATTCTACTATTATTTTTCCACGCAAGGTTGAGTTTTTAATTTTGGAACTGACATTACGCAAACAAATGGTTTGGTGTTTTGTAAGCCAACCAAACTTTTAATCAAAACCAGTTTACAACAATAGTTTCATCTCTGTTATAACCGCCAATAATTTCGTGTCGTTCCCAGCGCAACATATTTATTTACATTAGTATTTTTAACACTACATGATCACAAAATTTTACTTTCTTTTTTTACCACACTATAGAATAAATACAACTTTATCTATTATGATCACCAAAGTACAGTATGAAACCGTTGTGTTTACTCGGTTAGAGACCAGTGAAGGATATATTAATCTAGGTTTTATTTAAGTGATATAAAAATACATAAGAATCAAAAGTTCTCACACAGTCAGGCACCAATTGTGTCAAAAATTCGCAGAAATACTTCCGCACACCGGATTGAAAACTCGTGAAGTGTATTTCATAGGATTGCTATATTTATAAGTATTTTCACTCCCTTAGTGTTTACCACAATTAGATTATTATTTTCATAGAAAACAACTTGCCATTGTATATGAACAATTTTTTGTCACAAAGGTATTCAAAATATGTATCTTCGATTGCAAGTTTATTTTTTTTATATTTATGGAAAGAAAAAGAATACATATCCCAGCAGAACTCCCAACCAATTTAACGCAAGTTACACTGAAAAATAAATTCCACTCATATTTTTCAAATCAACTGGGAATTTCTTTTATAGTTTAATACGCTCTTCAGCCAGAGACGGGTGAGTGATTAATGCTTGGCTTGTTATTCTTCAGGGAATGAGGGTTCTAATCGCCTTCCAACCAATCAAGATTTCAGTTTTCTCTAGTTTCCAAAAAATCGCTACACGAAACTACCGGAATAGTTCTTTCCAGGGCTGAGTTCCTTAATGCTCCACTACTTCAAATGACTTCGACGTTGATGAAACGTAAAGCATTAAGCTAAGAATACTACAGTACATCTGTCACTGTTCGTAGCTTAGTAGTGGCTCGATAGATACATTCAACAAGATAGTCTGTAAAACATTCTATTATTCCATAAATATATTCACCACAGTGTGTCTTTCTACTTGATTATTTTATCAGAAATATGTCCTTTGTAGATTGTTAGTCTATTAGAATACTGTAAACAGAAAACATTAAACTAACCTGTTAACAACTACAGTGAAATTAGTTGTGTATGAATTTGAATTTTACTTCAGACATAAAAAAAAAACACTTGTACGTAAGAAAGACCACAATATTTCGCATAAATACTTCCAATATCTCTGAGATCACTTTAAGAAGAACAAAAAATTGGATCTCATTTCGCACATGTTTATGTACGCATAGAGAACATTCAGAGGGTTCTCTTAAGGATACAAATCATTTTAAAAAGAAAAAGAAATTTCAATTCCCAGTGACAGCCAACTCAATGTTTTTGTCTCTCCAACACTGTACAGATATCATATCAGTGTGAATATTTTACATCTTTGGTAAGGAAGACACAAGACGAACACAACATTTAACTAAAAACACCGCTGCCCTAGGTAGGACTGGAACCGATGACCCCTGAAACTCGAAGCAAACACGCCACCCCTACGGTACCGGAGTCGGCAATACTGTCTATGGAAGAGGCAGGTAGCATGAAACTAAATGGATTAGAAAGCTGACAGGAAGTATTGTTTTGAAACGTTGAATTTACTATTATATAATTCCTGCATAACCCTCAACTCGCAATGAGGTTTCTTAACTACCACGCTTTTACCATGTTGTATAAATCTTTAATTAGTTTCAACACCAGATAAACGCTTTAAGTACATCTTTCCAGACTTCATATTTTACCATTCACAACACAGTATTTTAATCCAACCTTTAGAGAAAAGTAGTTATGTGGACTCTCCATCTACAAGAAATGTGTACATTGGTAGTTAGTTACACATTTTACCAATAACTACATAAATGCCATATGTATGTCCAGACATGGACATACTAACTACAAAACATGGAGCAATGGGACACAAGGAGGACCTTGTGTCCCATTGCTTTAAGTTCACACCATGATCAGATTTGTAGTCTGTGCACCCATGTTACCAGAAATACTGGTACGTGCAAAATTGATCATATTCTACAGCCCTGGTGATGAAATGAGCTGCGTTAGCATTATACCGTTTGTATAAATTTATTTTCATTGTCTTAGTTTTCATGAAACATGAATGCTGATGACTTGGTATTCTGGTAAGGGTAATACTTGATCGAGCGTGGTGGGTGAGTGATTAACGCTCTGGCCTCGCATTCGGGAGGACGGCGGTTCGAAGCCCCATCCGGGCATCCAGATTTGGATTTCAATGGTTTCCCCAAATCACGAATGCTGGGATACTTCCTTCAAAATGCCATGGCCGAATTCCTTCCCGTTCGTTTTCCCCAGTCCCATTCTGACTCTAACGACCTCGACGTCGGCGAGGCGTAAAACCATAAGTAAAAAAAAGATAATATTTGATCAAGATACGGTAGTTCGTGAGATTAAAAACATGCTCAAGTCTCTTCGCCTGTGAGACCAGATCGTTACTACCTATCCACCATGTTCTGCAATTAAATGTCATAATTTAGTACAAACTTTTCTAGGTGTCAATATGCTGCTTTTCTTCGTGCTATCACATTGTTTTCACTGCTGCAGTTGTGCGAAATCTCTGATTCTAAAATCATCAATATCGATCTATCAATACAGTAACCGATCCAGATTTGCAGGCGTCAGAAACGATGTTATAAACAAACAGATTTTAATTAATGTAATATTTTTGTGAGCAAGAGGAGTAAGGAAACCTCAATACATTTTTAAAGAGCAATACAACAGAATTGGCGTGTAAGTGGTCAACAGAACATTCGAAAATTAAACTGCCACATTATCGGTCCTGCAAACAAAATTTAAATTTATATCAGATCAATTTTAAGTTTTTTTCATTTCTATATTTAGAAATTGTGAAGCGAATTATAAAAGCAGCTTTATAATGTAAATTTTATTACTTTTTCAAAAGATTAGTCAAAATTAAAATCGAAGTGCACCATCATAATTCAAACGTGTTATTACTGCTAAGTTTCTTCGTGTATGTATTTTCTGTATTTCTCCGGACAGAAAAATTAATATTCTAGGATCTGGTGGTACAATTTCGGAGGCAGTGCATATTAATTGCTATTATAGTATATCTAAAGCATCAATTAGTATAATATCGTTTTTTATATATGTTTACTTTTTATTTTTTATTTGCTTTTCCTTTACATTAAAAAAAAGTTAAACGTATTTGTGTGTTATTACATTAATTTATTAATGAAAAATGAAAAACAATAATCGTCTTAGTACATAAATCTTTAACAGTTTTTAACTTCAGAAACTGAGCTTAAAACTACTTCTAATTCCTTAAGTGATGCAGGACTTATAAAGATAAAACTGTATATAAGCTTCTAGGATAAAAGATAAAATGGAATTAATCGTCGTTTCGTCGGCACAAATGTGCAAAATGCACAACAATTCCTCATGGTGGCATTAACATATGCTTTGCTGAATACAGCCAGCTCGAATTTATAGCGTTGTTAATAACACGGTAGACAGGCGAGAAGGCAATAAACCTGGGTTTATGCCTGGCTACGTTTACAAACCGTTGGACATTGCACTACGTTTCAGAATCAGTTGGTCTAAAGTATTTACGCACAACCAGATTAGAGAAAATCTAAAAATTATTCATTTCCTTATCTACATCTATAAAGTAATTTGTTATACTGACCCGTATGTTATGTGTTAAAACGAAACTAGCGGCCATTGGAAAAATCTGTTTCAAGTTCAAATTTTCACAGTTCTCACAGTCGGAGAGGAAATTTTGGACCAAAATCCCGATTACGAAACACACCGGTTTGTGATTTACACAGTCTTCAGCTTGTGATTTTTTAAAAATGTTAGAATATAAGCTTTATTAATATTCTAGGGGCAGAGAAAGATTTTTGCAATGAGCAATGGGATACTTGCAGTCATGCTCAGGATCTACGACGTTAATTTTATTGATTAATAATTAACATTGCAGGTGCTTGTAACCAGATAGTTTTCAGTTCTATGGAAGGTAAATACTTCTTTGTTTTACATTACACTTTGTCAAGTTTCTATCACTATTGGCAATTAATGTCAACTTATATTTGTTAAAAAACTATGATAAAATGCATTTAATATGTACTTCTTTTCCAACGTTTACCAGCGTATATATTGCATAGAATTTGTTTAGGCTGCTGATGAACTGCTGCTGCACTTGCAGCTTGCTTTAATGTATTTGTAAAGTGAAATTTCGGGAAACAGAGAGAGAGTGATCGCTATTTATATCACATAGATGCTGCGACTTTTCTGCAGTACTAGCAATGGCTAAGGCAAAAAGAAAACAATATAATTACTTTTATTCAAGACGGCGATACAATAATTTTAAAATGATCATCAGATTATTATAATTTATTTAAAAATAATAAAAGGAAATACTTCTGATAGACAGTAGTTACTGCCAACGCACCGTTGTTTTACTGAAATAGTAACAGAAATCAATCATTTTAAAACCGATTAAATAAGTTTTACACTATATATCATTATTCTTATACTTTATCGAATAATTTTCGTAAAGTTCGACATAAAAATAATTCACGTTTTGGGTTGGTTGAGAGTGAAAGGTGACTCATTATTTTCCTCATGAATCTATTGCCAAAGACGGGTTATAGATCAAATTTTAGCTAGATAGTAACCGTGTCTGAATTCTGACATAAACCGGTATCTCTGATATTACGAGACTAAGTGCTGTAGTTTTTAGGCTACTTGAGCTGGATGCCGATTACTCGCTCTGAAAGATGGAAATTTTCTTAGAGATAAAAACGAAAGTAAACCGTCGACTGATATGTTTCAGTCGTTACGTAATAGCGTTGTGTAACTGCCTGCTATCAAGCCGAGAAGGAATTAACAGGGGTGCCTCAGTGTTGCGCAACATCAGCGAACGTGTTTTCCCATTTGTTCAAAATATGCTTATATAACGCGAAAAAGCCGTGGAAGCGAAATAACCGCACACACCGTTATAAGGAAAAAACTGTTCTGAAAGAAGCTAGTGGTGTAGGTTCACCTACTCTAAAAGACCAATTTCACAGATATTAAAAAAATTACTGGAATAAGATTTTTGTTAACTGCAAAGTTCAAAATGACTAAGTGTTTTTATACACACTGCCTGAGAAAAAAAGTAAAGCACCCCGAAGGGAAGGAGGAAAGCTCATGGATTGACAGGGAGTGGTATGTCATTTCAGTGATTTTAAATTTGAGTCGAATTTATAAGAAAACTTGGTGGTATGAACCCATTTATCAGTACGACGTTACATCCCCTCTGGCCTGGATACAAGAACTATTTCGGTTTGAAAGGGTGCCATAAAACTGTCGTATCTTCTTCTGAGGCAAGCTGGGCCACAAATGTTTTACTGCTCCTTGATGTCATGGATACTGGGAGGGAGTTGGCGTCCGAGCTTGTTCCACACATCGCCTCACATCACGTGAGACACGTGCTGCGTGTGGACGATCATTCTTCGATTAAACAAGATACTATGGCATGAGAGTTAACACATGAGGACGAGGGATGTCCTTGACGTACCTTTGTGCCGTTAGAGTTTCCTTATTCTCCATCAACCATGTCCTGAAGTCATACTCGATGGCTCACCACTTCATGGTGCCACGACGAACACCACTGTGCCTCTCCAAAGACAATGGAATAGTTAAACGTCCCCCATTCCACCGCCATACAATGATGGTTATCCTAGATAATGCAGAATTGTTGAACAAAGTGGTTGTCGTCGGGTTATCTTCAACGATGACTTCCGGTTCTTCACTACCTCGGCTGCCGAAATAATTCATGGTACAATTTATAACTTTTACACCCACTTTAATTATTTCATAACACGTATTTGTGGCCATAACACCTGGTTTCTCATACTCAGCTCCTGATACAAGTATGAAACAGGTTCATACAAAAATATTTTGTTGACACCCACAAACACTTTACACGCAATGTGGCCTTCTTCGAACAGTTTACTTTGTTTTTTAAACGTCTCTTAACAGCGAGGTATTTAGAGACGGGAAACGATGGGGGCAAGGAATGGAAGGAATTCGGCCATGACCTTTTGAAGGAAGCATCCCGGCATTTGCCTGGAGTGATTTGGGAAACCATGGAAAACCCAAATCTGGATACCCGGACGGGGATTCGAACCACCGTCCTCCCGAACGCGAGGCAAGAACGCTAACCGTTACACCACCAAGCTCGTACTTTACTTTGTGCTCAGTATTTTGCGTTTAGTCATTCTTTTAATATCAGGTTTTTTTTTTAATTTAATCTCCACGGTATCAATATTTATTTCTTGTATTAAGAAAAAAGGAGTTTCCATATCGTTTCTTCGTCACTACAATATAATACGCGATTTCAGTACGTTCACTCAGCTAGTTTGCAGCAATTATCTTTACTCTTACCTCTTCTACATCAAGTCCTCCACATAAAATTTAGATCCGTCGCATTAAACCAGCATTTAATAGTCTTCTCTGATGCAGTTGTTATTTTTACGCGGAACAGCACGCACAACAATTATATCACTCCTCCTGTTCTCACTCGTATATCCTTCTTCTATAGAAGAGCAAATGTTTACTGCTGCATGTAAACATTTATGACTCGTGAGAATATTTTTTGGGGAATTCTACGGATACTTCTGATTTCTTCTGCGCAGAATATTATGATCATAAATTGTGATAGAGAATTCCTGTTGCGCTAACTTCATCTTAAAAGACATTACCTGATCCTTACTGACGCTAGTCAAAGTTGGGCATATTAATACGTGTTATCTTGGAACGGTGATTCAAATTAATCAGCACTAAACTACACACCATATGGATCGCAGCTTCTAGTTGTTTATGAATAACAAATAATCAATGTAACAACTGAATTCAGGAAATGGAATAATATGCCTGCGACCGAAACAGATTTTCTTAAAATTACCTAGAGCTTAGAAAATCCTTCTTGCACAAGTTAGCCACAGAATTTAGTTGATCATAGTCTTCAAGCGCCAGCGTAATCTCTTGAACCTGAAACACAAATTAATTGAATACTAAACTACAGTATACTAGTTTAGGTGTAAAGCCGCCCTGTACATTAGTAGTACCTTCGCAGTTTCCAGACGTTTGGAAGCCGTAGCACCACCCAACATTGAACGGAGCAGGCGAACTTCCCGGAACCGCCCTGCCAGTCAGTAATTAGAATGAAGGGAGGTAGCGTGGGTGGAGTATGCGCTGCCTAACAGGTCCAGGCACACATTTGTCAAGCGGTAGTCAATCACCGGGCTGGACGTGGAGTGACGGCGCGACTGCCCACCGCGGCGATAGATCTTTATCAGCAGCCACCAGACAGATGGGCCACCTGCGGATTTATGCCCCCCGCGACGGACCACCACCAGCCAACCCGTCAATCGTATATTCATCCGATCAATTAGTCGGCGTGCCCCTCCAGCAGCGAGCAAGATTGGTCATAACACAAATGATTTATTGGTCAATCCCGTGCAAAATAATAATAAAAAAGATTCGGAATCAATACAGGTTACCTACCCCACCCCAGAAACCCCTTTGACATTCTGCACGTGCGGCGGGGATGAAGCAGGGTGATGATATTAAAAGCCATTTTGAATTGAGCCCCCACCCATACTGCACCACTCACGTGAACTGCCGATACAATTAACTACTCTCTGGAAGCGTTTGATGATCAATCAATTTTCGAGTGCACTGAATTAAGCAAAAATAAAAGACTGATGTAGCGCGAGAGATATGCTTTTAAGTTATAAAGTGAAGTGTTCGTCTGCAGTTAGCTGCAGCTTTATTTCATCGTTAAAGGGCTGTGTGAATTTAAAAACCTGCAGACTTTTTGTGAAATACTCGTTTAGTTACACACCCATTGGAACGTTTAATAACCTAAACTTTTATCATATTTCGGTCCTAATTGGAATTGCCACTAATTTTTACTGAAGACAATAAACTGAATGTTTTGATGTTATTTCACGTGGCACTTTGAGTTCTAGTGTGGCGGTGGAAGGAGAGCCTAATGTCATATATCATACAGCCAATGAAATTATAAATAAAATAAAATATATTTTTTCTTTGAAAATCATACCTGGCATGTAAAATATCAAGCTCTGTTATAATACAGTTCAACCATGATATATGACAGATTCTTGCAATGTTCGACAGAGTCTCAAACGGATAGCTTAAACCAGGAGAGGAAGTTACTAAAACATTGACCAGTTAGAAGAACGAATATAAGCAGCAAAAAGAAGAGAATGAAATTGTTTGTGAAAGGATGAAAAATATTTTGATTGTTTTGAACGACGTAGCAGATAACGGAATAAAATGTTAATTGCAAAAGTTAAATGCAAACATTCTGCCAAGTGAAAAAGATAAATGAAAGGGTGTAAGGCATTGTTTTTTTTTTTTTTTTTTTTTTTTTTTTTTTTTTTTACAATTTTATAACCCTTTACTGAGTCAATACAATACTGGACGAGGTTACAAATTTTTTACATATCCTGAATCACACTATTCTTAATATTTTCTAAATTCACTTTCTGGATGTGTGAAATCACTTTCTGAATATCTGAAGTAGAGTCGAAGCTAATTCTTTTCATCGCCAATTTCAGTTTTCGAAGAAACATGAACCGATTACTGTCAAATCTGGCAAATAAGGACACGGTCGAGAACTGTGTTCTATTTTGATCAACTACACCCAACAATCTGTCATTTGTGTGGCTGTGAATTTTCCTGAAACCGAATGCATGTCCAAATTTTCATTTAGAGTGAGATGAAAAATTTATTTAGGAATTCCAGTGATATCCTTGGTGAGCCTGTTAGAAAACGAACGTCACAAAGAATTTGAGTTATATAAACATTTTATAAGAAATGTGAAAAATTCCTAGTAAATGTTCACAATGCAGAGCTAATTTAGGAAATGTGTATAATAATTTATCAGATGTTATTAAATACATAACTTTCGTAGGAAATGTGTTTATTTCATGGGGATTGAGTGCAATTTCTAATCGATACTACGGGTGTATAAAAATTAATATTATACCGTAAAATTAGTGAATGAATGAAAATAAAACACAGATAAACTGAGAATCATAATCAACCATTCTAGCAAGTCATTTTTTGAATCAATTCCCCGTTTTCTGGCATTTGAATTTTACTTGACACTGTTGTGAAATCAGTTGATATATTCGTTACTACTGGTACAAGTATTTTTCAGTGCGGGTGCTTAGATGAATTCTGTATTGAGTTATTTGCCCTGAATATGTTCTTTGTTTCTTAAATATGTTCATTTAAGTGACATTAACAGCCCAGAAATCACATTGTAACCTATCGACATCCAGAGTCCATTGCTCTTTATGAAATCCTTGTAATGGTCATAGTAGTAAATCCACTTCAGTTTTATATTTCGCCCACCAGGAAATCTTGCATACCCGTTAAATTGTATTAACGAATCATTGTTTCGTTACCGTAAACTTATGGATCATTTTTAGTGTCATTTTTATCCAACTAAGAAAAAAAGCTACATTACCGACCGATATAAGAAGTATAGTCACTTGTTTTGGTGTTATGTATGAAGCTCTAAAACATTTTCGGAACGCACTCGAAAGATTTCGCTAGTTAACTCATTCACTCATCATCACGTACGATGAATAAAATCACAGATTACATAACCGATAAAAGAAATAGAAAATTTATTTAAAATTGTTGGTAAAATTGATTAGTTACATATTACCTCTACAAGCATTACTTAACGTAACAGAGATTTCAGAGTGATGTCGTTTTCCAAGTAGGCGCTGCGATGATTGAGGAGTGCTGGAAGGAGGCGCTCAATAAACTCACGTCTCGTTCCAGAGCGGGCGGAAGCCGCAGATCCAGCTCCAACCGCCCGTCCCCAAGTTCCAGCTGAAACTCCGCAAGAGTTTCCTGCTACTGCTCAGAAGGGAACTTCTTATGTAGCTATTGAATATCGGTGAACGCAAGTTCTGTTACCTAAAGGAGTTAACGCGCCTAGAGATTCGCCAGGTATCCTCTTGAATCAGAGAGCAAGTTTGCGAATCGATAAATTAACGACGTCGTAGTTTTTACCTGCTACTCCAAATCCCTGTGAAAAAATTCTGTTATTAGCTAGATGAATTACCTAAATGATTCATTGGCTAATTGCTTTCCGTCCAAAATAAAACGATATGATATATTTTTTAAAAATTCTCTTGTATGAATATATTAAGCGGTGTTTGAATGCTAATAATGTTATCAGAGAAATTTTAAACAACTCTAATCCTACTATACATTCAGAATGGTTTCCAAAACAACAACTAATGAAGAATTTCTGTGAAATGGGATCCAGGAAATTGAATAAAATTAAAAGAAATACGAATCTCAACACTTTCTCTGAAATTCTGAGAATTGAACTGAAAAACTTGCATATTGGATTTCTACTTTCTGCTGATGCAACCAGTAATTTGACGATGAAACTGCATTTTTTTTTTTTTTTTATGTCCCATCGTTGACGTTGAGGTCACTAGATGCGGGGAGAATACAATTAAATTATTTTTAACTTAGAGACATTACATCAGTTATTTATTTATGTGAAATTCACATTATAATAACAAATTATCACCACAGTTTGAGAACACCTTCGAAAATTCGTGCTATTGCTACAATTATGCAGAAGCTTACGGAAAGAAGAGACAGGCTGGTAGGTCATATTTTGAGACATGCTGGATTGGTTAATTTGTTAGTGGAGGGAACAGTAGAAGGTAAGAACTGTAGAGGTAGACAGAGATTAGAATATATGAAGCAAATAATTGAGGACGTGGGTTGTAACGGGTATGTAGAAATGAAGAGGTTAGCACAGGATAGGAAGGGATGGAGGATTGCATCAAACCAGTCTAAAGACTGACGACAGCAAAAAAAAAAAAAAAAAAAAAAAAAAAAAAAAAAAAAAAAAAAAAAAAAAAAAAAAAAAAAAAAAAAAAAAAAAAAAAAAAAAAAAAAAATTAAATAAATAAATAAAAAGAATGCTGAATCAACTGGAAGCTTTTCACTACCCGAGCAGCGCAACTGAAAGTATGGCAAGGAACAGTTGAAAGTTTGCAATATGGTGCGTTTGTGGTTTATTCTAATTTATGATAAGTGCATTAGCTTCTGAGGAAATAATGGTTGGTATAGGCATCAAATATCACCACAGTTTCTATTTTTTCAATGTGAAATTTTAGAATTTTTTTAATTTACGCAATTAGAGGCATAATGCATAGTAATCATATGCGAACGTTATTAAAACTTTTTATGTTCTTTTGAGATTCATGGTCGACCATTCTTCCCCTGAATTGTTTGTCAAATGTATCAAATAGTCTGTAGTGCCCAACAGGTATAACAGCCGTTTGATTTCACTATTGTAATTCTAACACTAATTCTGGCTCTAATCGATTAATAGATACGCAGTGAATATCCTTAAACTTTGGTGACATATCGTGAATTGGCTTGTGATCAAATTTTTCAACACTACGCATGAGAGAATATGTATTTAAATTATCTGGGGAAAAAATTAAATATGGCCTGTAATATTATGTTTAGTACGCTGGTATTTAGAGGATTACACTTTTAAAAAAATGTGATAAGTAGTTTCTGTATCCGTATCTAGAACCGAGTCGATATTAATATTAGCAATACCAGTAAGGGCAATAATAAAAATGACGACTGATATGTGATATAATCCGCTTTAACACGCAGACTGGAAATGGAGGTAGCTAATTGACGAACTGAATAACGCAGAGCCTTTGGGCAGAAATTAAATTGATTACGCGTTTGTCAACAAAACAACTCGGAAACTGTATCAAGCGCGTTAATATTTACCCAGCAGCTGCCATCTATTCAATCCATAAATTCGAATATTTGTGATGCAAAATTTAAGCAGTAAATGCGTTACTATAATCAATGAAGTTGGAATTTTTACATGCACGATAGAATTCGCAATGTAATATCTGATAAACATCAAAATTTCCCTTGGCTGTGATTTATTACAAGTGGAATAATTTCCAATTCCTAGCATGCATTTGCTGAGTATCTTTTATTTATAACTGACTGTTTAGATAACCTTTGGGCGGAGTAAAACAATAATTAATTAATATAAACTTAATACTAAACGCCTGATATAAAGTAATAATCTGTAAATAATGAAAAAGAAGTCTACGATTTCTGAAACATACGAACAAATGCAGTGGTTCAGTACTATCAAGATGGTATTCAGATTTGTATCGTTTATTAAAATAATTTCCATATCTTTTGTGTGTATACCACTATATGATGTAACTAAAAAAATGTCAACTTTTAATAGTGTAGCTGCATATAATGATGAACCAGATACCTACCATCACGATTGTTGTGAAGAAATTTAGTTGAAAAAAAATTGACACGTATGATTATGAAGAAATTAAACAACTTTAGCGAGAAAATAAAGATTTATTAAGGTGACAAAACAGCATAAAATTATAGCACAGATTACCGGAATAACGATTAAACACTAATCCAAAAAAAACTATTCCAAAAATGATCTTAGCTCTGTATGGTAATTAAACTTTTATACTTAACCGCTTTGTCCAACTACTCTTCTGTTATTTCTCTGTCAAGCTGCAATAATACAATTTAATCACTTGGAAGAGTTGTATAAGTATTATGAAATTTTGATTCCAGGTTTGTGAAACTGTAGTGTAATATTTGCCACATTGTATTTTCAATGGTGTCTCAAAGACGCAAATTTCTGTTTGATCCAGTATTATTTACAAAAAACATGCATTTTACACCCTCAATATGGACCCAAGTGACTTCAGACTGATATAAAAAGTTAGATTAGCACGGAAAAGCATCAAATTTGAAAGTCCATAGGACAAAAAAAACGATAGAGGACATTCAGAGAGAGAGAGTAGAAGAATCGTCGTTCTGAATAAATTTCCATAGACCATATACATGATATATTTTTTACTGGCAACTTATCTCAGGTTAGCTTAGACTAAATCAAATTTCATTACAAAATTCAAAAATATATCTCTAAACCACCGCAACATCAGCGCTGAATTGTGCTCCGAGATTCTTGAAGATTTAAATAAATTTGCTTACTACATAACACAGTTCAGCTGTCATACAAGACAATTTTTTTGAATGATTGTGTTCAGATTCACGAACTTATCGCTTAAAACAGTAGAAGAAGCTGCGAACACGTTGACTACATAACAGGGTGAATAAAACAACTCAGCTGATTTTGAACTATACCAAATACCATCAACGACATTCCATTTCTTTGAGGAATAGAATGTTTAAAATTATCAAAATCTACCTGCATTGCCAGAACATTTAGAAAATATCCTTTCATATTATATAACATTAAAAATTTAAATTTTAGTGCTGTAACATCGTGTGGACAAGTATGAAAGAACTTAAATGCCAACCTCTAGCATAGGAAATAACTTTCAAGAAGTGTTAATGCGGATTCGAGAGCAATTCATTACATGATTTGATTAAATTTTTTCAGTCAGTTCTTCGAAGTCCACATTAAGCTACACTTATACTTTCTTTTTTCTTTTAGCAAATGTTCTCATCCATCTCACAGTAGTAATCAATATGAATGCATATTACTGTATTTACAATGTTGTTGCAAGTTTGATAAGCAGCTTCATATTTTCGTATATAATTCAAGAATTGTTGTAATGATTTGGGTTCCAATGCGCAGGATTAATCTTGCGCTAGGATTCGATTTATATCACTCTAAAACGAAATTTGTTACAATGCTTATAAAGGTCTGTGAGTTTCTTTTCGAATTTTCATCTAGTTTTTATTTTTAAAACATTATCAAAAATAATAAGCTATTTCTTTATCTACATTCATTCACAAGATTTACACTAGAAATTGAAAGTATTTTTTACTTCCATCTTTGCACGAACTAAATTTTGATTATTTAATTAGCGCTAGATATTTGGACACTAGAAATATGCAGGCTCATTTCTGTTGTTGCACTCACTCTACCGTAAGAGGTGCCTAGTAGTGGACATACCTCCTAGACGTTCCCCATCTGAGCCGAGCCCTTGCCAGAAAGCATGCCGAGCTGTGGGGTGTAACGGAATCCTGCAATCCAGGCCCCCGTCTGCTTTGTGGCCGTTGCTTTGACGTAAGTGTATTCACAGGACCTCTCAAGCTTCAACCAGAGCGCCACAGTACTGCAGAAATTACTGACAGCAAGTTGAATCTGACCCTCATAACGTAATATCATTCCTCAAAGAGCTACGTACTGCATAAATTCACAAACTTTTATCTGTATGTAAGGAGACTGAGGTACGGCGTAAAAAATTTGGTAGAATAAAATTATTCTGACTTTTTCAAATGTTATATAAAAAAGGAAGAATATATACAAAGTTAAACACATAAAACAAATATGACGTGATGTGTTCTGAGAATCAAGTTGGTGGGATGGATACAAAAGTGTTGTAGGAAGTATGCCATAAGGATTGAAGATTTTTAAAATGTAATAATAATAATAATAATTCCCTGTGGTCGTAATGACCTGATGACAGGATTTCTATTGGCTGTGCATTCTGCCACTGTCGTAGCCGCCTTAACCTAGATCGGTAATCGTACTGGGTACAGGGGACCTACAGTTTAACGTGGAATCCGAACCACGGAGGCGGTTTGGCGTACTTAACATTTCACAGCATTCTGTGCCAGAAGTGAAGGTCGAGTTAAGGGCCTATGAAAATCTCCGAAGCGACAGGAATTCGATCTCCTACCAGACACCTTAACTACTGAGCCACCTTACCACTCCTTTAAAATGAAAAAAGTAATAGGAGTAGTATAAGTGATGACTGAGCTAAAATGCAGGCGAATATTTAGAATTTGCAATGAATGGAACATAATTAAATATTGATTTGATGGGAGAAAAAATACGAAAGAACTTTATGTTGCACCATGGGATTTATATGAAGCCTTCCTTGTTGTCTCTTATATTTTCATATTTATTCATAACACACCGATTTAAAAAAAATCAATCTGAAGTATTTCTTTGAAAATAAAAATAACTGTGAATAAAAGTTGATGTTGTATTACAAACTCCTGCGTAAGACCACTGTTTACTTCTTGGAATGATCATTCCTTTCTTTCAGCGCGTTACCGTTTTTTTCTTGAGGACAAATATTGCTTTCTTCGCAATGGAAAAAATCTCTAACATTTAGCTCTGTTTCAGTTCTTCCGTTATTTTTGACCGCACTTCCGAGGCACAATGTTAACTGAAAGTTGAAACGACGACCAGACGATTGCACCAAACAACAAACAATTTAATGTTTTTGCAATACTATTTGCTTCAGATCTGTCGCAAATGTGATGGCAAAACGCCATGCGTAGGCTCTGTATGAATCAAAGTTTATATTCATTTCATTACGTTAGTTTCAGCAGGCTGTATGATCCTCATATTTTCTTCCGAATTGTCAATTGCAATGCTCTGTCTTTAGAAATGCAAGTCAGTATTTCTTTCGGCTTACGAACTGAGGTAAACTTTGTGCTAAAGTGTATTCTATATTGCTGGTGGATAAACGGGCATAATTTGAAGCGAAAACTGAGAATGATCATTCTGTTAACCTCCATGATAATGCAAAATGGATACAACCAGTTATCTGTTTAAATGGGTGAATGTAACATAGTTTGAATTTAATTCTAGTTACTGAATAAATAACACACAAATATTATCAGACTCACTTTATTTCCAATTAACTCTTCAAAATATGAGCATTGGGGGATAAAGTAAATCACTTAGTTTAATAAGACCAATATCGAAAATATAAATGATATTAGTTTCAAGCAATGCAATCAGTTACAAATTAAATTAAGAGCCTAACTAAACATAATAACCATAATTTTAATGTTTTAATTTGCAGGCCAATTATAATACAAAACTAGCATAAAATCTATTAATAAACCAAATAGTTATAAAACATAAAAACTTGAAACATTGTCGTTAAAAATGGTAATATTTACTGATGTCGCCACGTAATGGTTATTTCAGTAAATAAAAACTGAGTGGATTCATATAACAAAGCTGGTCCTGTGGAATAGGTGAAAGATAGATTGAGTTCTCAATTACCTCAGAAATTATTGAGGTCTTCTGAAAAATCGCTCATTATTTTCGAACGCGGAAATAACCGAACGTAATTTACAATTATTCGAACTAGACATTAAGAGGAAGAAATAATGTTTCACCTCTTGTAAATTATGCTGAGAGGGTAAAAAACAGGGAACATACTTTTTGTATGAAGTATATTAACTGAGAAAATATTAAATAATGTGGAAGAACAGTATTTTAGTAATAAGAAAGTAAATACACACGCGATTTTCAAAGAATTCGTGATACGGAGAACTGAAACAATTATTCTTCTCCAGTATCCTTTGTACATAAAGTATTTTAACTGAGCAAACATTAAATAACGCGTTAAAACAATATCTCAGTAATGATAAAGTAAACCAGCTACTGGTTTACGAGGAATACAAAATACGGAGAACTACAACGAAAACTTATAGTCCAATAAAAGAAGTGACGTAAGAAAACATATTAATTGATTATGTAGTGGCAATGAAGATGAATTATTATTTACAACAATAAACAAGGAATTTGAGAACATGCTTCGTAAACACACACACAGCTGAATTTAGAGGTGCTCAATGAAAATAAATATTACCATGTTCCTGAGATTTTCACGTATGAGCTCACGAACTTGATAAATATCTGTCTCCAATATTGGTATATCAGAGAAGTATCACACAAAGAAAATGTCAACGGAGGTGTAACAGTGGAACATTTATCTTTGTATGTGGCGTAATGTAATAAAGTCCTTATACAGGGTGACTGTGCAGGATTTCTAAATATTGAAAGAGGTGGCAGAATGAATAATATTGAGTAAAAATGTTCATAAAATCATTCATTTTAGAGATACAGGTGCTGAAATGTTATGCATAAAATACACTTCAGAAAATGATCAAGAGCACACAAATAACTTATAGAAGTACTTTATTCATCCAAAAACACAGGAACATTTAAATTAAATGTTCGAAAATCAAACCATCAACTTCAATACACTGCAGCTCTCTTCGCAACAGTACATGTATCTCTTCTGAGTACGTCTTATACTTTTATGAGGGTAGCAGTGTTTACAATGCGAGTGAAAAATTCGTCTCTGTGTTTACTTTTCCTTTGCACACTTCCTTTTTCAACCATCCCCATTCACAAAAATCTAATGCGTACATGTCGACTACTAGCATCAATAAAAAGCTCGAAATTGTGTATTGAAGTGAATCATTGGATTTTCGAAAATTTAATTTAAATTGTTGTAATATATGCTGGTGTTTTTGCAAGAATAAAGTACTTCAATAAATTGTTTGTGTCCTTTTGATCATTTTATGCATAACATTCCAACACCCGTATCTCCAAAGCAAATGGAAATAGGACACGTGTTTATTTAACCGCTTTTACTCAATATTGTTCATACTATCACCTTCTTCAATATTTACCATTAATGCTGAATCACCCTGGATGTCACAATATTTCTCATAATAGCTTCATTGCCTTATAAGAATCAAACTGTGTTTAATAACACGAAAAGGATTTACAGCCATCGTTATGTACATAGAAAGCAAAGATTGTAATGTTACCTTCTTGAAATACTAATCTTACATAGTGAAGGGATCACTAATAATGAGTGAATTGCTAGTTCATTACAAAGTTGGATAAAAAGTGACATTTCAGAAAAAAAAACCAAAAAAATCCGGAAATAATTATAAAGTGATTATTTTTCACCACAATACATTAATATAACAGTTACAACAAAAGTACTAACCTATTTGTCCGTGTATATTAATTAGTTTATAAATTAATAAAAATTACTGAATGAGTAAATTCAGTTATCACTACGATTATTCAAGTTAATTCGTAAGATACAATCAACTATAATAAACAAATGTTGTACGGTTAAAACTCTTTGAACATTCGACAGAACCTTCCAGTCGCGCTGAGTTATAAGCTACTGGATAACTGTACACTTTGTTTTTATCTTATCCTTTTGATATCTGTATTACCAAAAACGTGTTTAACGTTACATTCTATTAAGAATACCAACGATTTTTTTTTTTTTTTTTACTATTTCATTCCTCCCAGCTGAAGGCTGGGAGGCGGGCTGCTGCAGAGTCATGAAGACTCTTTTCAGCCAATCTACTCTACGGGGAGGGAAGGGGGATGGAATGTCAGCAGTAGCCTTGTAGGGAACCATCCCAGCATTCGCCTAGAGTGGTTGAAGAAAACCTCGGAAAACCTCAACCAGGATGGCCGAACGAGGTTAGATCCTCCTCCCATCTCGGTGAATACCAACGATTGCACGAAGGTTATTTATTAATAATTAGAGAAATGTACTGGAACAACATTGCAAATGGATATTTGCTTTTCGGATATAGTCTATTATTATAGATATAGATAAAAGGTAATGTTCGTATGTGTGTCCTCTATAGGCTAAGAAATTACTTGAACGATTTACAGACGGTTATTTGTAAAATGTTCCTTGATGTCACAAGAAGGTTGAAAGCTAATGAAATAATCGATTCGACCTGTAGAAAGAAAACGTCATTAACTAACAAGAGAAACCGGATCAGTGTATATTTCGTTATGTGCGTTATTCTATTCTATTCTATTTAGTTACGCATCCCTGAATAAAATAAATAAATAAATAAATAAACCTGTCAGAACACTGAAAGAAAAGTACATATTCCGTTGAAATATTAATAATATTAATGTTAATTATTAGTTGCGTTTTCATAGTTAAAATTCGCTCGATGTAGATTTTTCCTACGCAATCTGGTCAGCGATACCGTTGTTACAGTAAGCTAAGAAATACCTACAGTACATCATTTTCAAGTTAATGAATGCTAATTGATGAAAATTGTACTTAGCGAAGAAACGAATTGCTAAAGTGCTGCATTCACGCCTCCTTTTTGACCGGCTTACAAGATATTTATTTCCAATGTAGATATTTTAAGTTCTCGAAGAAATGATTTGCCGAAATACTGAAATAACGGCATGTACTGCGTTTAAATTACTATACTAATTATTAGTTGTTTTTATTACTGATGTCACTATGTCAGACACATGTAAATCTTTCCAGTGAATCGAATTTAGATAGAAATACAATGACTGTAATAGAATCTATGAATTTTGAACAGCAATATTAGTAGAAGTTGTTGTTATGTCAAAATGTAGACAGGACCAGAATGACAGCTGACACACTTTTTTACATAATAATTCACAATGAATTTAGTTTTATAAATAATTTAAGATGCTTTCAAAAGCTCTGAGTTACTGAAGTTATTTTTATACGAATAGAAGTAGTTCCGTATTTATCGTGCTGAATGAGACCTGGACCAAGAACAAAACCAATATTACGGGGTATAGCATATGGTGTTGGTATTCCTAATTTATTTTTAATTTAATTGTTTTCCCAATTCTGACATCATTCATTCAGTAGAAGTTCCATCTGTAACGCTGTGTAAATACAGCCGAAATATGTACAAATTACAAAATACGGCTATGAGCATTACATAACAACAATTCTATTTATTTAGGCAACCGCAGATAAATGAATTCCTCTTAAAATTAATATTACGTTGCATAACGTAAGTTGTTAAAATTAATTTTTAGAATCTTTCGTTTTCACTGGGGTCATTATTTCAGCCTTATGGAAACTGTCTTAGCCGTTAAAATATCTATCTCTATCACAGATAACAAAAAAGAAAAATGTAAGAAACCGTGAAGATTTTGGGTAAAATTTATTTCGCGATGCGTGATGACAGTAGCATGCGAAACAAGGAATGTATTAATCCGCGTGTGATTGTAGCTTTGATTTTCTAGCGGCAACATTAGTGGAGATTGTTGTTGGATGAAATTCAACCTGGACCAAGTTGACAACTGAAACTTTTTGCTACAGCACAAATGACCAGAAATTACATTTAGCTTTATTTTATAACAATTCTATTTAGATAAGCAGCTGCAAAGAAATAAATTGTCAGAACTCTCCGTGAAACCCGTCATTTTCGACAGGCTTTGGGGATAGTCTATATATAAAAGGCAATGATCGTATGTGTGTTAGCTTTAGACTAAAAAAACTGCTGTGCCTATTTTCGTGCAGATTTTTACAAAATGCTCAGTGTTGTCTGGGGAAGGATTGAAGCTATTGAAATCATCGACCTGACCTGTAGAAAGAAACCATCACTCACTTACAAGAGAAACTGGTTCAACGCGTATGCCAGGTGGCGCAGGAAATATATTTCTTATCTCATTGGTACTGGCAACCATACGTCATTGACATAAATAGCGTTGGTAATCTCATCATCTGGAATTGCCGTGATCCATTTGTATGGTTATCTTACAATACACTGATCACTTAAAATGCCATTGAATATACAAAACAGCGAAATATCAACTCACATTTTTTTTTAAATCATCTGAATGAGTAAAGTACTCCAGCAATCAAGATAATATGGGATGAAAGCACAATGGTGCATATAAATCGGTGGAAGCATGTGATTGAACATTGCAAGTCTTTCGGTGGTGCGCTAATACTCCACAAATTTTCGACAAACATTTCCTGTTATTCCACATCCAACAACTTCTGATGAACTGAAGACATATTTCAAAGCATCACATCCGTGGAGACATATCAATATATTTTCTTTGACGACAAACATGCGAATTAAATATAATAAAAAAACGCTCCTCGTGCAGAACATTATACGGGAAACCGGAATAATTACTTCATGCGTAGTCCCATGTATGGAAACCAAGCATTTTTTGTATTTATGCTAAATGGAATTCCCACAAACACTGAATTGAATTAAATTAAATTTGGATGAAGCGCATGCTCCGGTGGCAATTTCTCTAATCATCTATTTACACATATGCGTTATGGCAGAACACAAGTGGACAAAACATGCTGGATATCGTTCTAATAAAGACTAAAGAAAGTTATGTGGAGTCTCAAGTAATTGAAGGAATAAGTTATACAATACAGTTCTAATTGTTATTATAATCCTGGAACATTGCAATGAAATTAAAACTGAATAAAACGTAAAATTAATAACGTATATCTAAAAATCTAATTTTAATTAAAGATAAAAATAAATATCAAACTTTAGTTTGTTCATTTAATGCTTATATTTAGTCAAATCAATGAAGCATTGTTGGGTCAGCAAGTACCCAGTAAAAACATCATTGTTATGCGACTTTATGCTAGTGTGATGTCTTACAGGACTTGGTTAATAAACGAATTTTGAATGCACAATTTACGATTTTTTCTTACGCAGAGAGGATAATATCGAGATTTAAGGATGTGCTGTCACAGAGAAATGGACAGCTTGTAATTAATACTTTAACGAACTTCGTTGATGGTAGACGTCTGAACGCGAGGCTCGTGTATGTGACTCTAATGCGACAAGCGTAGGTTTTCGAAATTAAACACGGATTTTTTCGGTCCCCTTTTTATTTTAAGCTTGCTGTCACTCTGACACGTGGACATGCTGACACGAGTAACGGCAAAAACATTTCTCTACAGCCCGGTCTCGTGTTACGAAAAATTACAGAGACCGCTGGAAACAGTAAGCAAAGCTGGGAAATTCGGAGTGGGAGCCAACCGCAAAGAGAAGTGAAAACGACACAGCGCTCAGTTTCTACAGATGCAGCACAGTTCCAATCACACGAAAAAACAAGGGTTACTGAAGCTTGGGCCACAATTTTACACACTAATCAACTCATTTAATGTGATTTAAGGTTGTTTAAAAGCATTTAGATTTGTGAACTATTCGAGGATGACGTTAACGCCATTTAACTTGGGTATATTGAGAAAATCATTTAAACTTACATCATCTGAGATAAATGGAAATTTTTAAAATGGTTCTTAGCTTATAGAAAATATCAGTAACTTTGTTAAACTTTATTTTAAAATTATTATAAAAATGGTGTAAATGAATGTACTATCTAATATGTTTATATTATTATCATAATTATAAAAAGAAAGTAAATTATGTTTTGAAACTAAAACTATAATTCACTACTCACTAAAATTCAACAAAAGAAAAAATGAATTGAGATTATTAGGCTAGAAAAAATATAGTATGAAGAAAATCACTTCTCTTCTCATGACGCTGAAATTGTTTTATTAATATACATTTATGAAAGAAATAATTGTTTCACTGACATTTTTTGGTAGTTATATCCTCTGCTGCCGCGGTAATACGTATGTGTATGAATGACCAATAAATATATAATTAATTTTCGAATAAAGAGAGATCCATTAATAAAAATTATACTTCCACTACAAATAACGCAATTGAGTATTCTGAAGTTTTGGTATTATTATTTATCTACACAAATTTTAAGCTGATAAGTATGTACTATATTTAAGTATCCTTGGAAGAATGAAACTGAGCGCGACGGAGGTGTGTAGTGATAACTCATCGCAGGTAGCCCGCCATAATCTACAGCAGCAATCTAGCCTAAAATCATTTTCTGAGGTTGTTATGGAATTCTATTCAAATGATGGTTAGCGTTTTGAATTGGATGCATTGGTCTATGTTAGCAAAAATCATAATGACACATCGATTTTCCGACTTGAATTTTTATTTTTGAGACTGTCAGTAATGTTAAAAGATTTCAAGTTTAAAACGAACTGTGTACTATATATATGTTGAAATATTCCTGGAATATAGTAGACGGCTACCGCTAACACATAATTTAAGAAATACGTATGGTAGTTTGTCTTAAAACTAACGTGTATTAGTGATTATCATAATGCATTTTCCATGTGGTATTATGAGTATAACATTATGAGGATCCACTAATTTCTACCCTAACCTGGATTAAAAATTCTTAAAAAAAGTGACATCAAGATTACAGATACAAATTTTGTCTGTTTAACGGTTAGATTTGTTTTTAAGTTATGATACATAACTGATGAGATTATATATTACATAAAAAAATTTATATAAAATACAAAGAATCAAGCAGTTTAAAAACTATTTAATTTTATTTTTGGAAGCATGTCTTGCTTAAATTAAATCATTCTACACAAACTAGATATTAATAGGATTAAAGAATCACATACACGTTGAACGATGGTGGTCAGCACGTAGTATAGTTCAGACATTTGATTTTGAATAAAGCAAGTATTTCCAATTAAATAATATTTGATACAGTTGTAGTGAATATTGGAATTTTTTTAGAGGTTTGCACATTTAGGTCAAATGAAGTGTAAATCTAGAAAACATTTTTATTTAGAGCTTCAGTTTTGTTTTATAAATCCTTGTAATTTTTATGCTGTATAAAACAAATTTGGGTAAAGTATTTTAAAACTCATAAAACATTTCCTTATGATTTATTGAAGTGTGAAATCTAGTTCTAATCATGTCATCCTTAGTTTTTACGAACTGCAATACCGACACGAATCAGGCGCAAAGTATTCACCCTCCTTCATCGCTTATCATTGGTATAAAACACGGTGACGTTTCCATTAGACATTTCTCCTGTAACTCATTTTGGAATGACTTGTTTGCACGGTTGGATTGTCAACTCACTATCGTTGGAATACAATGCAGAAAATTAGAGAAGGGAATTTATTATCTTGCACCCCGGGTGAAGCCCCATCGACTTATTGAAACCTAACGTGACAAGGTATATATTGGCGAGACAGGACGCACCGTCAAGGATAGACTAAATGAACGACGTCAGCAAATCAGCTGTAGCTCAACATTCAGTCGACAGTGGACATTCAATTTTGTTTGACCGATCAGCGTTGTGGCTGTAGAAAGCCAAGGCGGGTGAGAGAAGCACTAGAAAAACAAGAGACATAACAACATGAACGCTGATAGTGGCCTACAACTTAACCATATTTGGTCATATCTGCAGAGAAAAGGACCAAAGATCCACAGCTCCAAAACCACAAATTTTTTGTACACCCCATACCCAAAAATAATGTATGTATAAATTAAAAAGCAATAAACGTACAAATTAAAAAAAATGGCTGAAAAGAGCAATAAGGCCCTGGTCTGCAGTCAGAGGAATGATAGATAATAAAAAATAATAATAATAAAACAGATACGGGAGACTTCTGTTGAAAGCCACAGCACGATTGCTGAAACGTTAGATTTTAATAAATCAACGCGTCTCCACCAGGAGAACCGAGATAATACGTACAATGACCATGAAAGTCTACGCAATGAGGAGGGAATATGTAAGATTTTTCCTCAGCAGCTATGCTGATTCCCGCTTTCGTTGAAAGCAATCCAAAAATATCAATTGAGCTAACCCACCGTGAATTATCTGGTCTTCTTGAAGCAAATTTCTGCTGTCGATGCGTAAAATAAACTACCTGTCACATCAAGTACAAATATTGTTCTCCTTCCAGCGAATTGAGACATGCTGAATTGGTTAATTTTTAGTGGAGGTGACAGAGAAGGTAAGAACTGTAGAGGAAGACAGAGATTAGAAAAAAAAAAATGTTTACTGCACATCGTTTCAGGTTTCATCCTGCTCTCAGTGACCACTGCAATCATTGAACACGAATGTCTTATACGTCGGATTGTACAGTCACAGTTAACCGTATATAATTAATCAGCAAAAGCTGAAAGTGCTCTTAATTCAAATTGTATTGTGTACTAATAGAAGTATTACAAATTTTACTGGACTATAATGACTGCACCAGCAGCGCTAGTGGCAACGTGGCGCAGCGCTTAATCTCTTGGAGCTGAGTCCACCACCTGGCCTGAAAACATGCCTAGCATTGATATTTTTTTACCTACTGACAACCGTATAGCATATATCTATTAAGTTCACTACAGTAGGAAACCATAATCGGGAGAGACTCGAATCACACTGCTCTTTTCTATATAAAAATTTATTCAGATGTTTCTGATAATATCAAGGCTAGCCATCAGCCTCTAAAAAAAAGTCACCCTTTTACACAACTCGGTCGATATTCATAATTTATTTCTATACCCACTACACTGCAGGATTCGTATCTAGAATTAGAGGGTAATAAGAAATAACTGCCGGTTTTTTTTTTCCTTTTCTTTTCTGAACAGTAGACTGAAGCTGTTCTGGCCGATCAGCTGGCCCCTTACTTTAATCCTGCTCTTGAATATAGACAACAGGTGCTGCGGAACTTGCCACGGAACGGTCACCTGATAACTGATCCTACGCAGAAGTTACTGGGTGTTGACGTGCCAAGGAAATACTGGAGTACATTAAACCGCTTTAGGACATGACATGGTCTGTAACGTGCAACCTTAAATAGGTGGAGCACTTAAAGGTCGCCCCTTATTGTGACTGCGGTATGGAGCTGACTGTTTAGCGTATCGTGCAAAATAGTCTCACCAGTTGTTTACTGGGTGATCTGTCTGCTACTGGAGGCATAAATCGAATGGATAGACTCGTTTGACGTCATCCTGTAGCTGTTATAACTGTATTTGTTGCAAATGTTGATATATTAATGTTGTTGATGATAGGAAAATGTGTATTCTCTAAATAATAACGATAAACAATAGCTTAATAAACACTTCTCTAGCCGTATATAAATGTCACAACTCTGAGACGTCTCGCGGCCGTCTCTCTCTGCCCTCTTTTTCACCCCACTTTTTGTTTACACGCTACCGCGGAAACGGCAGAAGGCAAAAGCCTACTCAGTGCGATGACGTCATCCACTCTTCTGCTCCTTACCGACGCGAAGCTGTTTCAACATTTTGATAGCCGGGTTCTTGACCACACTAAGCTGGTATCCAAAGTCCCTGTTAACTAAAGAATTAGCTGTTCTGATTTCAGCAGTTTCTGTTATAATGCTGTCCAAAAAATCGCTGACCCATTTCCGCGGAATCGCACAAACAAAAAAACAAAAAAAGGTAAAGGCAGTGAGTTTTCGCAGCTGTATTCGCCTAGAATTGACGGAGGTAGAGCTCCACATTGATGTTTCCTGACCGTAGTCACTGGAATGGACGTGCCGTGGTCAGCGATACGGCCCTTTTTCTTTACCTTCCATCGGAGTTTCCCCGATGGTACTTACTTAATAACGGGCTGGGAGCGACTGGGGGACCGTTCCGTACGTCCAGCTTCGAGGAAAAATCCTCTGCTTCGTCTGACATCGAACCCCAGTCGCCTGCCCGTAGTCAGACGCCCTATCGCCTGAGCTACGCGGCTGCTTCAGCATAAGTAAACAGTTTGTTAAAAATAAAGGCAGAGATGGACGCCTTCGAAACGTCCCACGGTTGTGACATTCTACATCTACATCTACATATATACTCTGCAATTCACAAAATTGTGGGTGGCAGAGGGTGCTCAGCACCAAAGCTAATCTCTTTGCTGTGCATTCCAATCCCTAATGGTACGAGGGAAAAAAGAATTCATATAAGAATCAGTCCGGCACCTTATTTCTCTAATTTTATCTTTCCTGTCCTTCCGACTCAAATAGGTTGGTGGAAGAAGTATTTCACTACACTCATGAGTGAAAGTTGGAGTACGCATGTTTTCCAATAAGTTTAAACGAAACGTGTGTCGTCTATCTACCAGAGACTCCCAACCTAATCTACTAATCAGTTCTGTGACGCTTTCATAAGGACTGTAGCAAGCGGTCACGAATCGAGCGGCTCTTCTCTGTACTTTCTCTATACTTTCGATCAATCCCTTACGAAACGGGTCCCAAATGGCACAACAATAATTCAAATGTGGACGCACAAGAGATTTGTACGCTATCTCCTTTGTTTGTTCATTACAAATTTTCAAGATTCTACCTATGAATCGCAGCCTAGAATTTGCTCTACCTACTAAAGAATTAATGTGTATGTCCCATTTCATGTTCCTTTGTACTGTTACTCCCAAATATTTAATAGAATCGACCATATCAATAACTGTATTGTTTAACTCGTATTTCTGAACAATCGGATTCTTTTTGTTAGTTATGCTCATTGTCTTGCACTTTTTACAGTTTAGAGTAAGTTGCCACTCAGCGCACCAAGCCAAAATAACATCCAGATCGCGCTGAATTTCTAAGCAATCGGCCAAAGTTCTTACTTCCCTATAAATAACCGCATCATCAGCAAACAATCTAAAAAGGCTTTTCACTTTGTCTCCGAGATCGTTTATAAAAATTAAGAAAAGAAGTGGTCCTATTACACTTCCTTGAGGTACACCCGATGTAACATCTAGATTAGAAGAACTTTCTCCTTCAACGACAATATACTGCGACCGACCAGTTAGAAAATCCTTTATCCATTCACAAAGCTGATCCGATATACCGTAAGCTCGAAGCTTCGCTAAAAGGCGGTTGTGTGGCACAGAGTCAAAGGCTTTCTGTAAATCTAAAAAAATTGCATCTACTTGTGAACCTGTATCGATGACTTTCATTACGTCGTGTGTAAATAGGGCCAGCTGTGTTTCACATGATCTTTTCTTCCGAAATCCATGTTGATTTGTTGTAAGCAAATTATTATAATCTAGAAAATTCATAATGTTCGAGCATATAATATGCTCCATAACTCTACTACAAACAGATGTTATAGATATGGGACGATAGTTCCCAGGATCACTTCGATCACCTTTTTTGAAAATCGGAGTTACTTGCGCGATTTTCCAGTCTGAAGGCACTTTTCGCTCTTCTAATGATTTACTGAATATATCAGACAGAAATGGCCCGATTTCTGCAGCATACTCTGAAAATACTCTTACTGGAATTCCATCCGGGCCCGGTGCTTTCCCCCACTTCAGGAGCTCTAATTGCTTAACGATACCTACAGTATCTATTCGTAATGATTCCATCACCGACTCGCCACGGCGTGGGAAAACGGGAATACTATCCTTATGTTCATTTGTAAATGAATTTTTGAATACAGTATTTAGTACGTTAGCTTTATCGCGGATTTCATTAACCTCGGAACGTTCACGAATTAGTGCTGGAATATTGCTGTTGGTACAATTAACTTTTCGTACATACGACCAAAATTTCTTTGGGTTTTCTGTGAGACTCTTAGAGAGAGAGTTGGAGTGAAAATCGTTGAAGGCCTCGCGCATTACATTCTTAATACGTCCTCTTAAATCAGCTAAGGTTTCTAAATCGCTGCGACACCCCTTCCTTCTTGAGCGTGCATGTATTTTCCTTTGTTTTTTGAGTAATCTTTTGACTTCGCATGTGTACCACGGTGGATCATCCTCTCCCTTTATTGTACGATTTGGTATATGTATTTCCATACCTTCCCTGACTATATGTATAAAACGATGCCACATCTCTTCAAAGGTGTCCTTTGTTGACTTGAAGTTATGGCATTTATACACGGCTGGATGCCCGAGAAGACTTTAATAATTTACAATAGCAACGTTTGTACATAGATAAATAACAGCTTTTTATATTGGCTTTGCAAACACTATAGGACTGGATTTAACAGTTTTCAGATCAGTAATGCAATCACGAGTTATGTTCGTCCAACTTTTATCTTGCTTGTCTCGTCAGTTCACTACTGTAGTAACAACGTATCGATTTGAAGAATCACAGACCTGAATCACGATTCTGCTGCCCTATCCTTCGTCCCATTAGAAATACTGAAAATGTTATGAATGAAACTGCGAGGCCGGATTATCATTTTGATTCGACCGAAAGAGATACGGAACGGTAATGGCGCCATTGAGTTCTTGCGGGCCGTGTGCTGCGGTTATTGTTCGTGGCCATCGGAGCGCGATTTTTGCGCACCGCTTGCTGTTTGTGCTGAATCGAACTGAGTCCTGTGGAGCCCACCTGCTGTGTTCTCATTACGGCCCTATGCCGCTCCGATGAATCACAACGCTGATCCTTTCAAAATATTCAGCAACATACAAATACCTCGGCGAAAGACATTAGGCTGGGGTAATATATAGAAAACAACTTATTAATTCCAATACATCATTCTCAATATGATCTAGCGACGATGGTTTCTTGTTTGAGGCAGATAATGATTATCTGCTATTGCATCGACCATTTCTCATTTCGGTTGCGATTGACTATGTTTACAAAAATGACTAAAGCGAACGAAAAAATTATATAATCCTAACATTTAAAAGACATCCATGAATATAAATAAACATTTTTAAGTAAGTCATGACATAAGCATCACTTCAAAGTGGTCATATCATGGAAGTAAAACAAATTAAGCTACGCAGTGATAAAACTTATGCACAATTACATGTTTTAGCAATTAAATAGGCGCTTATAAACAGTATGAACTTCTTGCTCCTGGAATATTTGGGATAAATACACCTAAAATCAGGTATACAACGAACTGCTGTGATCGAGCGAGTTAAAGCATCAACGCATTGGAATGGGACTAGGATTAAATCTGGAAAGGCGCGCAGGCTATGCTGATTACGGATTTCGTAATCCACAATCCCAAAAATCACACACGTGATAAAACCCAAGCAGTTGGTTCAGCTGGTTGCAGCATCGTGATGGTGCTTAGAAGTTGACATAGGTTTCAGGTCCTGCTGATGGAAGAATTTTTCATCATCATGACTTGGGTGGCAGGTGCATAATTGATAATCACCAGATTGTTCTGGGTTGAATCTCTACTTAATGCACATCGAATGAGGGCATAAGGCACTCTTGATGGTGATTCGTTCATCGGATGAAGACGTTAATCCTGGCGATCCATTGGATGTCCATCAAGACAGCAGGGCTGAATCTGACGCCACCAGATTTCACCCTCTATCTTTTTCCATCTTTCGTTCATTCACAACACAAACAACATACGAAAGTGAATATATAAACAGCTTACTCGTCAACACAAACCAATAATCATATAAAACACTTATATGATTATAAAGGTAATGGAAAACCACCCCAGTTTAAATTTCCAATCAAGCACAAATCTAACGCCTGAGAAGGAAAATAAGAAACGAAATACTACATTTCAGCTCCCCTATTAACAACACAGATTACTGGAACTCTATAAAAACCAGCTAGACTTTAAATATTTTCGGTAGCAGAAGAAATGAAGTAATATCTTTTGTTAAATCAAGACTCATCGAACTTTCAGTCTCTTGCACTAGCTTTACAGTGCTCACGGTTGAAGCACGGCAGCAACAGTAAAACCGTCATAACCGGATCACAGAAATTGGAAGTACACAAAATATATCTGTAAACTGTTACACATGATCACAGATTTAAAATTAATA
The DNA here is from genome assembly GCA_031002005.1 of Vandiemenella viatica. Taxonomy (NCBI): domain Eukaryota; kingdom Metazoa; phylum Arthropoda; class Insecta; order Orthoptera; family Morabidae; genus Vandiemenella; species Vandiemenella viatica. Next base: position 189,434,343 of record JARYHS010009186.1, read on the forward strand.
TAATAATAACGACCCTATGCTAATCCATGAAGATGCAGTTCACTATCGGAAAGAGGGCATTAGACATACTTTTTTTTTAACTGCTTTATGTCTCTCAACAGCGAGGTCTTTAGAGACGGGAAAGGATGGGGGCAAGGAATGGGAAGGAATTCTGCTATCGCCTTTTTAAGGAAGCATCCCTTAGAAATACTAAGAAACAATTTAATTACAACGTTAGATCTCTCTTTAATGTACGGGACGGATATGAACAGGTCAGAAAAGATGTTAAACTTAAACAGGTAAAGGAAACAGATAATGGGAATCAGATCACGGCCATATATTCTGTGAATACAAAAATTAACACGGTATATTCAGAAGAATCACTGATTTTTAAAGTTATTAATCATTCACTACTGTTTTGAAGAATAAAATACAGTGTTTTGCATTGATCTGTAACTATTTCTCCAGTGAATTTTCTATATCCAAAGCGTCACAAAGTCAAACTTATCTTTACCAACAAGATTAAGACTTTGGCTATGTGGTATATACACTAATGAGCCAAAACATTATGACTAGTGCCTAAAGCGAGACTGAACGCCGACTGGTCGCTTTACTGGTATGCCGTACAGAAAGGAGAGAATATAAGCGGAGCAGAGACACATCAGATCTCATAAAGGCTACGATATGTGTGGCAAATAGGGAAATCCACCGACATGAGTAATTTTGAAAAAGGACAGATTGCGCTTGGGAACGATCATTTCGGGAACGGCGAGAGTGGTCGGCTGTTAGCGTGAGTACCTATGGAATTGATTGAAGGGCTGTGAAACCATGCACCGAGCGTGGTGGTGTAACGGCTAGCGTTCTGGCCTCGCATTCGGGAGGACGGCGGTTCGAATCCCCGTCCGGGCATCCAGATTTGGGTTTTCCATGGTTTCCCAAATCACTCCAGGCAAATGCCGGGATGCTTCCTTCAAAAGGCCATGGCCGAATTCCTTCCCATTCCTTGCCCCAATCCTTTCCCGTCTCTAAAGACCTCGCTGTTGGAGAGACGTTAAACAGATTTAAAAAAAAAAAACAACAGTGAAACCATGTGTATCGACAAGGTCGGAGCTTGTCTGCTCTGTAAAGTAGGTCAGTGGACAATCTGTAGCAAATCTGACAGCAGAGTACATTGCTGATGTAGTTACAAGTGTTTCCAATTACATCGTTCAGCGCGAATTGTTGAACTGGTGGTACCACAGTATTCAGCTCCTAATTATGCCGACGTGGCCACAACGACATCGTCAAATGTGATTTTATTATTATTTCTCATGTCCAGGACATAACATTACAAGTTGATCAAAACAAATAATATTAATTAATTAATATTAATCTTTTGGACTATAGAACACAATTAAATGGAATGTGACCAGAATTCCGCAATCCTGACAGCCTTCTCATTTGCCCTAAAAATGTCTTCGATAGTGCAGGTATGAGATAGATTCCTGCATACCAGAAGATGCTGTGGATCCTGCAGCTCACCACATTCACATAGTTCGTTTTCAGTCGTGTACCACCATTTTTTTATATTAGATCTGCATAGAGACACTTCAGTTCTTAATCTATTTAGTGCCTTCCATATGGCATATGGCTGAATACACCCCGCGGCCGGTGCCTCTTTGATATTCCTCCAGTGGCCTTCAGGCAACGAATTTCGCCATAGTTCTACACGGCGTGCTCCAGATGAAAATGTTATGGCTGTAGTTGACTGTAATTTTTTTTAATTATTATTATTTTTTTTTTTTTTTTTTTTTTTTTTTTTACTTATTGCTCTACACCTCATCGACGGCTAAGGTCATTAGAGGAGGGTTGGGAATGGGGACAAGGAATTCGCCGATGGCCTACTTCAAGAAAGCATACCGGCATTTTCCTGGAGTGATTTGTGGAAACCACGGAAAACCCAAATCTGGATGCCCGGACGGGGATTCGAACCCGGGTCCTCCCGAATAGGAGGCCAAAACATTAACCGTTCACCCACCACACTCGGTAGAGTTGACTGTAAGAAGTTGTTTCTTGACTTTAGCCTTGCGGGTTGAGGTTTGTGTCCAAACAAACGGTGTCTGTTTCCTCTTCTCCATCTCTGCAGCTGTTTTCCTTCGAATGCCAGATGGTGCTATACTCATCACTTGGTATATTTTGCTGACAGGAGTTGGTTTCAGGCAACCTGTTACAATGTGACCAGTATCATTCAGTGCTATATCAATCTGCCAAGCATGTGCAGAGTTTAGCCAAACTGGTGCCAAGTATTCTGCTGCAGAGAAACTGAGTGCCAGGGTAGATGTACGAAGCACATTTGGCTGTGCTCCCCAGGAGGTACTTGTAAGTTTTCGGATGATGTTGTTCCGGGCGGACACTTTGAGTTTCAGAATTTCGCATTAAAATGTTTTACGCATAAAGATATATGATATACTGAGACCACTATCTACCAACTTTCAACTATTTTAAACGGACCGGTAAGTGTTTACTAGCCGGGAGTCAAAGATATTGTCAATGGAATTAAGTTAGCACTGCAGCTGAACTATCATGTTTTGCTACTAACAAGAGCGATAGATAATAAGTGTATCCTAGATCACAACTATGTTGCTAAGCTCATAAAGGAAGAGAGCTAAATGCCATTAGTGATAGACTCAGATTGGAGACGTATCTTGTAGTCATTATCAGGACAGCAGATGCACAGTGGCAATGATCAGGTTTTGAGGAGCTCTAAGCTGATCATAGTAACAGAAGGTTTGTAGCATATGTTCACGAAACTTTAGGAATAGCTATAAAAACATAAAATTTACTCTTGAGATCATTAAAAAATAAAAATAACAGCGCTACCATACACCTAAATTAAATATTTCATTATAAATATATGACTGCTTCTGACAAGGAATGTGAACGAATAATTTTTACTTAAAAAGCCTTAAACTTTTTATTTTTGACTGCTCGTCGATGTCATTAGAGACAAGAGAAGATAGTGGATAGTGGATAGTAAAACTGGAAGGAAGTAGGCAATGTAATTTAATAGCCCCATCGCGACTTGAACCATAACTGGTTTCGGAAACAGAGTGAAAATTGAGGACGTCTGCATCGTGAATCGAAACCGCGTCCTCTCAAATAGAAGTCGCGAGCGTTAGCTACTCACCCATCTGGCTTGGTAATGCGCTTTCGTTTTATTTTTCATTTTTCCAAAAATATTACTTCCAGGATTTAAATAATTTCTTTGCTCCATTTAGTAAGTACTGAAAACATCAATCTAACCACATTATGTGAACGAAATAATACAAAGAAAGGCAAAACGTGAAGAAACACTGTTGGAGAGTAATTTACTAACTTTTACTAATACAATAGTAACGATATCGTAGATTTTAAGGATAATGATTTGATATTAAAAGAAAATAGATTTTACTCCAAGAAGAAAAAAGTGACGACCTAAACTGGTTAAAAAATCCCTCTCCACACATTACTGCAGATTATCTACGTTTTAGGTAGTAAAGGAATGATTTATCAAAGCGAACGAAGCTAAACGCATCCTTCCGAAAGGCACATCCGCTGCCCCGAAGTCGTCAATCATTTGTTGTTTCAAAGGAGGTTTTGCTCTGTGTTCATAAATTTCGCCTGCAAAATTTTCAACTGAGCTCTACAATGAAGCGTTATTTACCTTTGAATACGAGAATAATAGCTGCGAGGCAAGTTTTAACTTTTAGAAATTAAAATTACGTGCTTCGTATGCTTTCCAGAGACTCAATGTTAATTAAACAAATTGTAAACGCGGTCCTCGAAACATTTGTTTGCACAAAGGTCCAACCGTAAGTGGAGCACTTCTACACGTGAGAATCCCACTCCCCGAGAATGAAAGCTACCGGAGAGCAATTAAAATAATTAACTCAATTTAACGGAGTCACAAAGAGTTTATTCACCGTTCTGTGTGAGTCTTTCATGCATATTCTAGCGATTTCACCGCGCGGTTCACAGTCACAAATAAGATTCGACCTGAATAATTCATTTTGGTAACAAAGCTACCTGCATGCCGCTTGGCTGAATCGTTGCGCGTGAAGTATGCATGCAAATGTGCTGACCAGAGCACGAACGATTATAGCTTAGACCTCTTCAGGATCATACAAAAGCTAATTGTCTGCGAAAAACGTCGAAAACAAAATATGACTGACACATTATGAAGACAGTACTCCGTAGAAGAGAGAAAATCAGTCGACGGTAAAATAACCTTCCGTCGGGCGCAATATCGACATGAATAGAAATAAGGATTCTACTGCCAGCATTTCAACTCTTTTGTAATTTTAATTAATAAATAACATTTACATCGAGTGGTGATGTTAGTAGAGGCAGTGGTTATGTTGAACTGCATTGTGGAACAGTATAAGAACTAACATTTTGTATTACAGCATAAGACATAATTAGTAATATGTAGTTTTTAATAATTTTCACATCTGATAAATTTTAGTTAGCCAACCAATGTATGAAATTCGACTTTAGGCTATATCAAATGTCTGTGCCATCCAGTTATTCCATTCAAATCTCCCGGTTGAAGTACTAATTTTTTCCTTATTGCTTGAGATTCGTCTTGATTACAAACAACTTTGGTAGAACACCATAAGTATTATTAAAATGAAATAAGCATGAAATTTCCGTGTTCATCACCTTCTTCTCATGTCGTTGACATCATCCAATATGTAGTAGTTTTTCTGCCAATCCGATGGCTTTGTCAGTAGCTGATTGGAGGTCAAATTGAGATACATTTATTCCAATTTGTGGGAAAGACAGCAAATGTACCATGGTTTCTCTCTCCCCGCACCAACATTATGTATCTGGCTGTTCTCCCAGGTATCCTCAAGAGGAAAAAGTATCTTTGCTTCCAACTCGAAGCCTGTTTAGCAACTTCCATATAGGCCATGGTTGTTCAGACCCAGGTGGTAAACCCTTTTTTGACTTGATCCACTCAAACGCTTGTTGTAATCTCTTCTCCCAAGCCAGTATTCTTTAATTGCTGGCGCTCCAGTTGGTGGCTTTGAAATTCACATGAAGCTTGAACGGGACTTTAATCTCGATGGCGCTGGTGTAGGGGGTGTCGGACGTCTTCAATCACTTTAAGCCTTGCCATGCTGGTGGCAACTTCCCGCCGTATATCTCCAGAGGCGATGCCAGCTAGTATCTCCACTTTGCTCACAGGCGATGGTCTGAGGCAACCTGTGATGAGCCGGCATGTTCTGTGGAGCGCGACGTCTACTGTCTTAGCATGACTGGATTATTGCCACACAGGACATGCGGAGCAGCATAATGCTAAGGCAAAGGTGCGGATGACGCTTGGGTTATCTCCCCAGCTAGATCCGGTCAACTTGCTTAACATGTTGTTGCGTGCTGATACTTTCATCTTGACATTGCGACAGTGGCTATTAACAGTGAGACCTCAACCAAGAGTTAGGCCCAGGTATCTACAGCTTCTGCGTTCGTCACCTGAAACACAGGCTTTTTTGTAACATTTCCTATCAATATTGTTCAGCATTAACTTGGCACATACAAGCTGTAACACAGTTTTTCTCGACATTTCACTTCACAACAAATGAAGGGTAGCGTATTGGGACCATTGCTATTCATTATTCTAATGAATAATTGTGTTGATTGTTCACTATCTGAAATTAGATTGTTTACAGATGGCATAATGCTGTATAAAAGGATCAAAACGATAGAGGACTGTAAACAGTTGCAGGGTGATCTGGACAGGATATCTAGTTGGGTTGGTAAACATGGGATGAAGATAAATACAGAGAAGAGTCATCTAATTAGATACACAAATAAAAAACATAAGGTTAATTATGAATATAAGGTGGGGAAAGAATTGCTTGCTGAAGACTTGAAATGTAAATATCTTGGCATTACATTTGATAACAAGCTTAACTGGGCAGGACACATTGGACAGGTGGTATGAAAAGGTTTCAAAATTCTGCACTTGTTGGAGAGAGTGATGAGGGGATGCACGAGAGAAGTAAAGGAATTGGATTACAAAACTTTGGTCAGACCATTGCTCGAATATGGTATTGTAGTATGGGACCCACATTTTGAGTATCAAATACAGGAGTTGGAGAAGGTGCAAAGAAGGGCTGCTAGATTTTTTTCTGGAAATTATCGCAGAATGCAATCAGTGACAGATATGATAAAGGAGCTGGAATGGGATTCATTGCAAGACAGGAGGAGGATGAGGAGGGTCATGGGAGTGGACAGGGCGTATAATGGCAATGAGGCATGGAAAGATATTGCAGTAGGTATGAAAAGTAGTTCATGGAAGGGAAAAGATGACCATGACCACAAGCTGACACTCGATTTCAGGCACAAGGGTGTGGGAAGATTTTCTTTTTTAGGTAAGGGTGTCAGGGATTGGAATGAGTTACCAAGGGGAATGATGAATAACCTACCGAAAACGTTAAAAAATTTAAAGTTAAAATTTGTAGAGGGCAAATGTAGGTGAGTGTAGGATAGGGGGAAGTTGGGTGTGTAGGGAAATTGCCACCGGAGCGTGTGCTCCATTGCAATTAAATTAAATAAAATTTAATTGTGTACTTATATTGTTAATGCCTAGTTTTAACTATGCAACACAAATGGACTGAGTAGTAACAACTACAAACGCAACGAAATGAAATAGCTTAGCGAAAGTTCGTTGCTATAGACACTAAATTCTTAAGTTCTATTATGTTAAGCCAGCAGTAATTACACTATTTAATCGTGTCTAATTTGTCCCCCGAACTAATTACAAGTCTGAAGCAGTCAACGTTACGAAACTTAACAGAGAAATTAATAGCGTCCATCTCTCACCATTAACTATACTGTACGAGAGTGGTCTGAAAAGTTTCCGACCTCAACGTGAAGATGGCAGCACTCGTTAAGCTAGTAAATTTCGTTGCTTATCTGTTGACAGTTACTCACCAAAGTTTCAGCCATTTTGGAAGCGCAGTTGTTATGTAACAGTCGTTTGAGTGAGTTGATGTGAGTGTTTTTGTAAAAATGGGCAAATTCGAGTATCGAGCTGTCATTACATATTTGTTTTTGAAAGGCAATACGCCTACGAAAATCAAAGATGAGTTGGATTCTGTGTATGGGGACTCTGCACCATCACTTACCACAGTGGGGCAGCTGAATTTAAACATAGCAGTAAGAAATTGGGAGACGATGAACGTTTGCGACGTCAAAAAATTGCAACTACCGATCACGAAAACATCGCCAAAGTTCACCAATTAGTGCTAGACGACCGCCGAATTAAAGTGAGAGAGATAGCAGAGGTTATGAATATTTCAAAAGAACGTGTTTGCTACATATTAAATCAACATTTAGGTATGAGAAAGCTGTCTGCGCGTTGGGTGCCGCGTTTGCTCACATTAGACCAAAAACGTTTTCGAATGAACATTTCCAACGCTCTGTTGGCGCAGTTTTGGCGCAATAAATACGAGTTTTGGCGCCGATTAATTACTCTTGATGAAACTTGGATACACCATTATATGCCCGAAACAAAAATACAGTCCAAACATCCAAACAGTGGACTGCAAAGGGGGAAAGTGCTGGCTACTGTTTTTTGGGATAGTCATGGAATTATTTTAATCGATTACATTCAAAAAGAAAAAACCATTACAGGAGCATACTACGCATCATTACTTGACAAGCTGAAGGCAGAACTGGCGGAAAAACGGCCACATTTGCAGAAAAATAAAATCGCACCGTCTCACACCTCAGCGGTTGCCATGGCCAAAATTCACGAATTACGGTTTGAACTGCTTGACCATCCACCTTACTCACCAGATCTAGCCCCAAGCGACTTCTTTTTGTTCTCTCATCTAAAAATTGCGCTCGGAGGACAGAGATTTTCGTCAAATGAAGATGCAATCACTTTGGTGAACAATTATTTTGTAGAGAAAAACGCCGAGTACTATTTGGACGGGTTACAGAGATGTGAGCATCGGTGGGAGAAGTGTGTAGAGTTACAAGGAGACTATGTTGAAAAATAAAAAAATAAAAAATTCAGGAAAAATGTCTTGTATCTTTGTTAGGTCGGAAAATTTACAGACCACCCTCGTATTAACACAGAATAATGCCTCGCAACTGAAAGCTAACCATTAAGACGTTCCTCGACATACGCCCGTTCTTATCAACTCTTTTATCCCGATCGGCTTTTTTAACTATCAGAAAAATTGACGTGCACACTAGTTCCGCCAACCAAATGCTATGAAACACAAAGCACGTGTCTGCTATTAAATATCAGCGTATTCTGTCACTTCTCGTATAGCTAGGTTCAGCTAAAGGTTAATGGCCCTGGGCATATGACCCCAAATGGAATAATTATATTCTTAAAATGACTTTGATTGAGAGAGGACGATAAATATTTATATCGTTACAAGATGTACTTGAATTAGCAACCAGTTCAGAATCTTTGAAAGACATCGTGCTGTAAATAGTTTCAAGGAGGACATTAGATAATAGGCACGTTTATCTTGTTTCTGAGTTAAGTTTTCAATATTCTATACTTTTTAACATAAGAGTATAAGATAATTATTAGAAATTTAGAACAGTTAAGTTCTTACATTCTGAAATTTGCTTGATTAAATGATAGAGCTCGACTTTACCAAATAATAACACACAAAAAAATAAAATAAATTTAAACTTATCTGTTTATTAAAAAATATGTGTTGCGTTTGTAACATATATACATCCGACTGTTTCCTACCACAAAAAAAATACACCTTGCTGTCGGTTATTATAAAGTTGGTTAACTATTCAGTCCAATAATGTACTGAATACATGATGATACAATGAATATTCCCCCACAAGAAAACTGCCTTACGCCATGATGCATTGATGATGTAACTGAGCCATAATAAATCCATACCGTAAATTGTACTGCCTTCGCTCCGACTGAATATTTTCCAACAAAGATCTCAACAAAGTATTCAAATATTCCAGAAATCGGACGTTGCGGCGACAGTGGGCCAAATGGCAAACTAAACTACTGCAGTTTTCTTTTTTTTTATTTCCAGCATTAAAAATAAAACAGTTAGTACTCTGCGCAGCGGACACATCAAGCACAATGAAATATGTATAACGCCTCTCCCAAAGCCAAGGCAGACGACAGAATTTACATGAGAACCACGGACAAAGTGGAGACACGAAGAAGCAGCCAGTAGTCCACCGGGTCAGCATGCATTGTTCCGCTAATCGTAGTAAGCTTATCCCTTCCTCCAGCTGTTGCAGAAGAAGCCCAACGAAGTACTGCGGGCAATCGTTTGCGAATCACGAAGTGAATATCACGGCAGTAGTTCTGTAAGCCTATATCATCACTTATCGAGTTTCCATACTGCAGATAAAAGATACTTAATTACATCTCATGCAACATTTCAAGAAGTCACCAGGACAGTAGTTAATTTTACAAGGGTTTTCTCAGCTACTTTGCTCTCAAACGCCAACAGCAAACGAATCTATTAGCCGACGGTAAGAGGAGTTTGACGGACTCACACAACTGTGTTTTCTACGTTCTGCTACGGGCGACACAACATAAAATTGTCATTTTCTTACCAAAAAATATATTAATGTCTAATATTCATTAAAATAAGCTTGAATTACCTTTAAATAAGTCAGAAAATTAATGAATACCCAGTACAAAATGAGCAGCCAAATTAATACAAAATAACGTAAAATAAGTATCGTAATATTAAGGAAGCATACTGAAATGTTAAATGAATTTAAAATACTGTTCGTAGCTCACAGGCCGAATAAGAATGTCACGAGAGGCTACCCATTGTAAAGACTGAGACAGCCCTAAGACCCAGCTTCCTACAGATTTCAGTCTTATGAATTGATTACAAAGTTCTATATTTTTCGTTCGAATGAATACTTTTTTAATGGATGGGGATGGTTTAGATGAAGTGTGAACGATTAAAGCGTATTATTAAAAGCAGTATAATGTTAGAAATGTGGCGTAGTTGAAATATTGTAATTGTGAATGTTGTGTACGCGATAATGTTTTAAGTGTGACTTTCGGCTATTTGGAATGTGTAATTTTTTTAGTTTTATGTTGAAATGTCTGTAATTATCCTCTATTTTCTTTTAAAAAATGTTTCTTCATGATTCTAAATAATTTTGTTCAGGTTCTGATTGTTTTTGTATTATTTATATTTTTTGGACCGATTGTCAGCGATCCATAAGTATCAGTCGGCGCTTGTGATGTTTTATCGAAAATTCTGTAGCACCTGTTTAAGCTTCCGAGAATGCGATCGGCCGAGTTTTCTTGTATTGGTGGTAGCAGGACGCTGTGTCTATGGCATCTGTAATGTGGCTTAGAAACTTTGGAAGAAGCTGATGCCTAGTTTACGTATATGATTATTAGTACTGTTTTTCGGCGTAAAAAAAGGTTAGATAAATGTGTATCAATGCTGTTGTTATTTCAGCAGCTACCTTGTGATTGAGGAGTAATAAAAGTTAAGCATCATACTTAGCTGAAAGTTATAAATTACTAGGTGACCTGACAAAAAAAGCTGTAAATCTATCGATGCACTAATAAATTAACAGCGATCTTCTGTCAACAACTGAACACCGAGTGGTTTCATATGTCTTCCGCGGCAGGAGTGATTAATTAGTTACAACGGCGAACTGATTTTAATTGCAATGGAGCGCCCGCTCCGGTGGCAATTTCCCCTTTCCTGTATCCGTCTACTTTTGCCCTCTACAAATTTCAACTTAAAATTCTTTCAGCATTTTTGGTAAATTATTTATCATTTCTCTTGGTAATTTATTCCAATCCTACAAAATGAAATCTTCCCACGCCCTTGTTGCTGTAATCGAGGACTATCTTGTGGTCATGCTTATCTTTTCCCTTACACGTATTACACTTAATTTTTAAACCCATATCTTCCCACGCCTCATTTCCGATGTACGCCAGGTACACTCCCATGCCTCTCTTCACACTCCTCCTGTCGTTCAGTGAATCCTATTCTAGATCCTTTACCGTATCAGTTACTTATTGTTTCACTGCTCTATTCAAGCACTGATCTGACGAAAGTTGTGCTTCTCAGTTCCCTTACTTCTCTGTTGCGTCCCCTCATCACTCTCTCCAATAAGTGAAGGATTTTGAATCCTTTTCCCACTACCTGTCCGATGTGTACTGCCCAGCAGAGTTTGTTAATAAATGTTATGCCGAGGTATTTACATTTCAAGTCTTCAACAAATAGTTTTTTACCCAACTAATAATCATAATGAACATTAGTTTATTATCTGTGTACCTAACAACATACATGCACTTGCAGATAGTGTTTGATAAATGGAAGTTACAATAAAGAAGAAGTATGGTTGGTATTATATTCAGTATTGTATTTAATAGCACCTTTCCTTTATGGTCTTCAGCAGAACATGTTGTATACTGCTATCCGCTTGGGGAGCAGCTCGAGACCGTGTAGGTACTTCTCGAGTTTGAGCCTCTCAGACAAGCCGAGAGTGTCTCTTTGCCGGTCCTTACTCTCGCTACGTGTTGCATGTTGCTCGCCTTCTTCCAAGCATCTCTGCGACACGGTACGCCACTCTACTCGGGGCGGAGTGGGGCGAACCGGCCACTCCAAACGGCGCCGTGCCCTGCTGCCTGCGTCGCACAACTTGCAAACAAAGTCACTCGCGCTGTAAGACATTGTAACTCCTCTGTCACGGCAAAGTGTGAGTCCACTGGCCTAGAATAGTTACATCATTGGATTTAACAAACAAATTGGAGCTCTGCTGACACATATAATCAATATTAGCGCAAATAATTTACAATGGATCACAGAGGGGAAAGTGCAACTAAACAAATACGAGGGTTGGAACTTAAATAGTGGCAACACTGCTGTGGAGACACTATTCAATGGAATCTACTACTATTGTCGCTGATAGCACACGTTGTTGTCATACCTACCTTACCTCCGAGCAAATGGACTCGCCCGTCCCACGTCCCCGGCGTGCGCACAATCGAGGGAAACGCAATAACTTGTGAGCGAGAAGACTAACGTTACGGTGTCACTGTGTTTTCGAAACAGGAACAACGGAGTTGGATAAAGATTGAATGTGATAGAGGTCGTACAGCACGACAGTGTCATCAAGGTCTTCAAGAGGCGCTATGAGCGCGAAGGAGAGGATTTCTTGCGCCGTATCATAACACTGAATGAGACATAGGCCACATCGTACGAGCCAAAACTGAAACGCCAATCCAACGAATGGCGTCATAATGGGTCGCCGCGAAATCGAAAATGCGTCAGAGCCCTAGTATGGTGATAGTTATGGTGATCCTCGTGTACGACTGTGATGGTGTTATCCTAACGCATTACGTTACTCCACGGCAGACCGTCAATGTACAGTATTACTATTTGTTTTTGGAGCATCACCCGCGACCAGCTTTGCGAAAGAAGCGGTCACACTTTCTGCGCAACCCACCCATCATTTTGCACGACAATGCGCGGGTGCATAAAGCGCAAGCTGTGGCTGCTCTGTTCGGTCTATGGGACTGGTAAGTAATGTACCATCCACCATACTCCCCGGACTTAAGTCCTTGTGACTTTGATTTGATTCCGAAGATGAAGGAACCACTTCGTGTCATTCGCTTCACAATTGTTCCAGAGATTCGACAGGCAGTAGACCGCTCCATTCGCACCATCAACAGAACAGGCTCTGCTAACGGTATACTATGCCTTCCACATCGCTGGCAACGGGTTATACACAACGCTGGTGACTACTTTGAAGGACAGTAACAGGTGCAAACATGTAACGCTTTTGTATCGGTTGTGAATAAATAGTTGCCACTATTTAAGTTCCCACCGTCATATATCTTTAGAAAATTTCAGTGAGTAAATTAATCTTGGCCTGCTTGTAAATATGAGAGGAGATGTAAGACCTTAAACTTTCCGTCGTATCAAGCTGGCAGGATTTTGGGAGGCATTTCATTATCCTCAAATCTAATGTGCCTACAAATATAAATCAAATAGTTTACAACCATTGAATTCTTCCTATGCTGACTTACACCTGTGATCACTAAACGAATTTGTGAAAGGAAAACTTAGTACAGCACAGCGAGCTATGAAAAGGTCAATGCTAGCTTTAAGTAGAAACGATAATAAGAGAGCAACCGACTATAGATCGATCACAGGGATCACAGACATCTTGGAGAAGTGGCAGTGGACCGCCATATTGCTCGATAGAAATACGAAAGATGGACAAAACAGTCTTCGAGTGGAGCCCAAGAGATCATCAGGGACCGAGAGGAAGACCAGCAGACTGATGGAACAGGGAAAATTGAATTAACTGATCGCTCAAGATCGTTCGACCTTAAGAAGACTGCCCAAGCACTACCTGAAGTCATAACGCTAAGAGGCCACGTTATTTAATGATTGAACTGGCTGATGATGACTATGAGTTAACAATGGCCTGAAACCTATATTGGTATTAAAACACATATCATACTAAAGTTAAAGTATGTAGGTGTTTCTACGACGTGTGCCACATCTGAAAGGATTCGTGGAGGCAGACTTCCACATTCACATTCCAATCTTCTCTACTAGGAATCAGGATGCTGAGTGAGCTTTGGGAAACGTTTTTGACTAAAAGCTACGAAGAAAAATCCTCGGCTTCATTCGGAATTGAACCCCTGTCATCCATGCCGAAATCAGACTTACTTAAATCTGATTTTGAGAAAGTGAGTGATGCTGTACTATCGTCAATTACGATCATAATTTTCTTTTCACAAATTTCAGACTACAGGGTCTCAAAATTTACAACTATGAAGGCGGAACATGGTGCATTTACAACTTTTTTGTTTTTCTGATCTTTCCTGCAGTGAATTCGCAAGAGGTAAACATAATTCCATTCTGCTTGCTACCAGTTAACAATTCGTATTTTTCTTTGTTTGTTTTTTTGTTTTTTTTTTGTTTTTTTTTTTAAATCTGCTTAACGTCTCTCTAACAGCGAGGTCTTTAGAGACGGGAATGGATGGGGGGCAAGGAATGGGAAGGAATTCGGACATGGCCTTTTGAAGGAAGCATCCCGGCATTTGCCTGGAGTGATTTGGGAAACCATGGAAAACCCAAATCTGGATGCCAGAACGCTAGCCGTTACACCACCACGCTCGGTCTCTTTGTTTGACATACCTCGTGAAGGTATAATTAGTAAATCACTTGAGAAAAGACTACTTCCTGTGATGGCCACAAACGAACAGAATTACTGATATATTGTGAGGTTATATAAACTACTGTAAATATAATTTGTTAAACTATAACCAAAAGTGCTAAAAAATGTTCAAGGAAGTAGTAAAGTATGTTTCATCTAATTGTAGCAACTCCAACTCGACGAAATGTGATTTCAATAATCTACTGCCATAAAATAATTCTTTAAAAGTTGCTGAAGCTAGTTTTAAAACTCACAAACGATTGCAAACATTTAAAAAAAAAATCTAGAAATCTCCCTAGTATAATGCTCCAGATTAATTAAATATGTATTTTCTAAGCATAAGTAATTAGAATGCCTAAAAGTATTAAATGATCCAGATTCAATTAAATATGTATTTTCTAAGCAAAAGTAATTAAAATGGCGAAAATTATTCGATCATACTTTTCCATAGAGACTGATGAGCTGGTAGAAACAATGTCAGCTGCGTGGTTTATGGTTACACAGATGCTGGATTAATAGTAACGTAAACCAAATAAAAGTGATGGGATGCCAATGGAAACGGAAGACTAAAGTTCAGTAGAGTGAAAAGTAAATGCCTGGTGAGGTTTGAAGGGGAATTTATCAATAGACCAAATAAAACGATACCTTCGTTTTCTTACGTTACAATTGATTAACTACATAATGAAATAAACTGCATGTTTTGAGGAAACTGTAGGAATATAAAGGCAATATTGGGATAGACGAAAATGTGATTTATGATTACGAGACAGGCCGTATGAGGAAAGTATTTGCACAGAAGCTGGGAAAGGGGGGGGGGAGAGCGGGTGTAAGGTTACAAAAAAAAAATCGCTTATATAATCGCAGAGAAATACCTCTACGAAAAGATAGGGTGCGAAAGGATTTGAGAGACGATTGAAGTGAAAACTGTTTTACAAATAAGCAAGAGAAGACTTCAGTGTTACAGGAATTCTGTGATGAGAGGCGAAGGGTATGGTTAAATAATGTGAACTATCTGTAAGATGAAAGAAATGGAAATAGAGGATTACCAAAGACAATGTCTAAGGATACTATCAACAACGATTTGCAGACTATAGATTTTTTTTATTGTTGCTATCAGCCAGCACTCAATGTATTTATATGTCCTCAATGTTATTTAATCTTTCAAATTTTTTTTTTATGTGAACGCTCCATTTGTAGGACAACACAGGACACACACAACATAAACTTAACCCCATGCCCTCGGCCGAACTTGAACCGGCGACCATCGGTACGTGGAGCCCCTACGCTACCGAGGCCGGTGAGTATAGACTTATGTAAGAACATTTTTCAAGATTGAGAAAACATAGAACAACCACTCCGAACAGACTCCAATAGACTGACGGATGAAACCTCTGTGACAGCAAAATTTTATGTGAAATTAAATGTTTCTAACACATAAGTAACCTTAAAAAAAGTAAATTTTTAGCTTTTTTTTTGTAATCTCACTTGTTATAGGACATATAACCATTCGCAATTTTGTGTTAAAATGATGTAAATGATACTTGGCTGCAAGCTATATTCCAAAAAGCAACAGTACATACCTCATAGACATAACATGACTCAGTTGCACTGATTTTCTTTAGTGTTGTCAAAGGATTGTTCTTTGCAATAACTTAATTTAATTTTTGTCCAAGCCTTGTTATCCACATGGCTTGTTAGGTATTTTCTAATACTACAATTTACATTCGCGGTGTGTGAATTGTGAATTATCATATTGATTTGTGTCTAGAGAACTCATCCAAGACTGTTAACAGAGATACCGTACAAAGTTGTAAATTTTTTTATCAACAAAAAACTTTTGGTTAAAATAGCAGAGTATCACTGATCTTCCACTTTTTCTATAGGCTCTATCAGCTAATAAAAACAACTGTATTGTATGAATTACCAAAATCGAGTATCATGTAATACAGTCATTCTACGGTGAACGTAAACAGCTACTGGTAGCGATGCAAAAAAAAAAAGAAAACAAAAAACGTTGTGTTAGAGACGAAACGGATCACTGGCTTCTATTCGGTTCTTTAAAGCCTTTTGGTTCCTTTCAGTAAGCGAGTTCTGCCGGTGTACTTCCCAGTTTCCGAGAAAAGTAGCCACGGGAGTTTCTATTGTCGTCTGCTGCTTTTCATTAGCGGTGAATAGCGTATCGTCTCCATTTGTTTCTTTATACACAGGCTGTGACGTTATCTCGAAAATGAAAGACGCTTTGTTTATCTGCTTACCCCCGTAATCAGAGACTATTCTGCTTGGAAAAGTTCCTTGTTTTTCCTCGTCGGCTCTTTCTTCCAATAAGCGATACAGCCTGGGCCGAAGAGACGGGGGTAGCGGGGTGGTCTCATTCACTCCGAGTTCGCAGAGGCAGAGAGGGAGCATTTTTGATGGCGATTGGTTTTCATCAAACTGCCTTAAGAGTTGCACTCGTACCGACGGCTGAAGCGCACTGCCAAAGAGGAAGATGAGCGCGGCTGCTGGAAGTCTGCACGACGGGGCCACAAGTAGAAAGCAACAAAGAGGACTGAAGACGGCCTCAAAGTAGACGAGGCAGCAGCGTTCAAAGAGCAGCGCATTCAACCCGCGGTTGCAACCGCGCGCAGCGCCAGGTACTTCCAATCCAAGTTTTGAGGTTTTATTTTGCCTCTGAATCCTCCAAGCTAATACCAGAATATCCTCACAGTACGTGCGTCTACTACCGGTGTTCGCGATTTATCAATCCAGAAATATAATCTGAAACTTAATATCATTTCCATAATCAGCTATAATGTTGTCTTTCTATGATGTGATGCTGGCCTGAAACCGAATCTACTTTCCAGAATAAAGGAGCCATAAATCCTCCTTTATACCTAACATCGATAAACGAGACATCATTTTAAATATTAAAATCTCCCCTTTAGTAAGATCATAATTTAAGAAAGAAATTTTTCTGAATTCAGCCCTTAAATGGACAAATTATTATTAATAATACTTTTGTCAAACATTCATCTCCCTTCATACCAAACCGAAATTATTAAGGTCTACGCTTCAGTAAGATCGTATTTTAAGAAATAAATTTTTGGGTATTCAATATATAAAGGGCTATATACGCTATCAAGGTCATGCGTATGAGACAGTTCAGAGCCCAGCCGCTAGGCGTCGCCCGCATCGATAACGTTTGATCACGCAATCGCCAGATAGCAGCACCATACATCACAGAGATATGGATATACGTACAGTGTGTGTGTTGTTCAGCTTAGTTGTATTTCGGTCCGTAACACTTTGTGAGAAAAGAAGTTTATGGAAGAAGCTTACAGGAAGAAGAGACAGGCTGGTAGGTCATATTTTGAGACATGCTGGATTGGTTAATTTGTTAGTGGAGGGAACAGTGGAAGGTAAGAACTGTAGAGGAAGAGAGAGATTAGAATATATGAAGCAGATAATTGAGGACGTGGGTTGTAGGGGGTATGTAGAAATGAAGAGGTTAGCACAGGATAGGAAGGGATGGAGGATTGCATCAAACCAGTCTAAAGACTAACAACAGCAAAAAAAAAAAAAAAAAAAAAAAAACACTTTGGTTTCAGCGAAGAGATAGCTTCAGGTGATTACGTCAAAAGAGAGCTGCAGAATAGATTACATGAGGATATATCAGAAATTAATTGTTACAAATGAACAGCTTCTTCTTTCAATTCATATCACCAACCTCGGTATTCATCGTATTGTATTCGCAAAATTTTCGGAAGGGTCATCTAGTTTTTCGTGTATACAGACATGAAACATGCAGTCCTAAATAAGTACAACTGAAATAAAAACACGACAGCTAAGTGTTACACCACTTTTGCTGCTGTCACATAACATTTTGGCAATATTCACCTTGTATTTCCCCGTTTGCCAAATCAACCACCAGGACTCAAACCAGCTAACCCCACAGCAGGCGTCGGACACCTCAATCACCTGCACCTACGGGGTTAACGTAATGGTACCTACTTAAAAATTTAAATTTACATGGGATAATGCTACTACAGATCTGAGCCGCAAAGCACAGAATGCTACTCAGTTTAACACTTGCTGGATCTGGTGGCACGGACTGCGTGGAATTCTAACCTGCGAACCAGGGGAAATACTTGCTAATTAGACGAATTTCGGTCGCGACTATGTCCCACATCACTTAACCACCACTCCTTTTTATCGATTTAATGTTACGTCCTCTTACAATCGCATCTACCCGTTACTAGGGTTACGCCAGTTAAAACACCTGATCTCCGACGTATAATCAGCTTTTGTTTTTAGCAATCACCTTTGTCAATACTAATTTCACCAAAAAACTCTTATCATACAGAACACAAATTACACCTTTTACAGCTAGATGGCAACACATCCGCTCCGGTCAATGTGTGAATGTCACATTCGGCAACATTTCACCCAGCGCTGTGGGTGAACGGTATCGCTCTGGCCTCACATCCGGGAGGACGCGGGTTCGAATTGATTTGGATTTTCCATGGTTTTCCAAAATTACTACAGGCGAATGCTTGGTGGATCTTTTGAAATGGCATAGCTGATTTTTTCCCCGTTCCTTGAGCCATTCCTTTCCTGATTTTAATGTCCTCGACGGCAACGAAGCGAAAAGTCAGAAAACAGTCGGCTACGTTTCATCTCTTTGAAATTGTTTTTCATGCTTCAAGTTGCATTAAGAATATTTTTATTAATTGTATTGTCACTGACAATTATTATTATTTAAACCTGAATTTCGAATAGTTAGATAATTTCAAGAGTATTTAGTAATAGCTGACTTATTACGCTGGCTTTGAGCCAAGCATAAGGTTTAAGAAAAACTCGTTGTTTTCCTTATGGATAGCTACCTTTACAGAGCAAATTAACCTGAACACTGCTACAGAGAATTTATCACGTTGTTATCTTTATATGCGCGTTGTATATTCGTACAGAAGTCCGATGGTAGTACTTTAATCTCATTTCTCAAAACTAATTGTTGAGCTAAGACTCATCATGAGCTTCATTATTTATGAAAAGTCATTTTCACTGGAAAATTTAAAAAGTAGAGTACTGTGGCGATAGTATGAACCACGCGGTGTCGTCTATAAATTTTAAAGAATGGTGTAAATTTTTAAACCTTCGTATCTAGTAACTCCACAGTCTGATGTGATGAATCGAGTATATTGACGGGAATAGACATTACTTCTTTCAACAAACTGCCTTTCTTATTATTCTTAATGAAGAGTTACTAATTAGTAACTGTAGTTTTACACTTTCAATGATCTATAATTTTAAAGTATCATTTCTAAAAGTATAAAACGAATAATCTTTGTAACTATAAATAGAGAAAGACGTTAAACAAACTGGATGGTGGATCACATTCCGAAATCCATGAAAAGTTTTAAATGTATTAATAAATGTTATGAGAATCGAAAAATTTCTGAGGATGACAACACATTAAATGTGTAAAATATATGATTGAGAACATAGGTTGTAATGGATTTCTCTAACGATGCAATCAGGTTTTTTCTATGTAAAACAGTGTGAATAAACTCACTCTAACGTAGATGGATTTCTAAATATTATTTATGTTAGTTCTTCTTTTAGTTATTTTCGGTCATACGTCACTGGTTTGATTGGTCTGGTAGTTGGATATTGATTTTAGCCTTAGTTTCGTTCTTAATCAGGGAGAGCGAAGATCTACATCTACATCTACAACTTCTCAAAATACATCCTATGAATCGTAGTTTGGAATCAGCTTTGCCTACAACGGAAGTTATGTGCAAGTCCCATTTCATGTTGCTTTGTACTGTTACGCCTAGATACTTCAGGGAATCCATAGTGTCAACAACTGAATTGTTAACTTTGTACTCCTGAGCAAGCGGGGTCTTTTTATTACTTATGTGCATTGCCTTGCACTTTTTACAGTTAATTGTAAGCTGCCATTCGCGGCACCATTCCGAAATAACATCCAGATCGCGCTGAATTTCTAAGCAATCGTCGGAGCACCTCACTTCCCTATAAATAAGTGCATCATCAGCAAAAAATCGCATCCTGCAATTAACGTTGTCACCGAGATAGTTTATAAAAATTAAGAAAAGAGGTGGTCCCTATTACACTTCCTTGAGGAACGCCCGAAGTAACATCTAGTTTAGAAGAGGATTCCCCGTCTACAATGACATACTGTGACCAACCAGTTAGAAAATGGCTTAGGGAGTAAAAATGCAAGGCCATATGATCTCTAATACTCCTGTTTGCCGAAGCAGCGAGGCTATGGTTAGAACCTTAAAATATTCTTACTAAAACATTGCTAAGGTACTGTACCTATACATTTATGAGCGGAACAGTGTGCAAAGCGTTTGCGAAACATTCGTCCACATGATTGGGATGGTGTTTGGAGCACCGAGGGAACAGTTTTTGATCCATAGAAGGGCACAATAAGGAGTTCTCATTTCAAATTGGGACGGCGTCGTGGCAGTATCGTGTTCTATTTGCGTACATGTAGACTTAATTTTAACTAATGAGAACTGATATTCCCCCTCATGGACAATTTATAGTTTTCAGTTTGTTTCTTAGGAAGAAATAATATTTTTAGATCATAGCGAAGAGAAACATAAGACCTGTCCATATGACTGCGGGCAATTTAAAACTAAATGTTAATTACGACGCCGTAATACGGACCTGTGCTTTATAGATGCAGTGTGTTAATTAAACTTGTATCTTCACAAATATCATGGTATAATCGATTACCTCATTAACTAACCATGCAGAAATTATCATAAATAAGAAAAGGTCTGATAAGTGCAGTATACGAAGAAGCTTCTTTTTTTAAAAAAAAAAAAAGAGGGATCTCTTACAAAATTGAAACAAAGTTATAAAAGTATGCAGACAGTTGTTTGGGAGGAATCTGATAGGTTAGATGCAGGTATCAAGAAATTTTGTTCCCACCTTCAAGTTTCTTGGTACAAACTCTAAAATACTGATAGCTAATTAGTAAAGTGATATGTAGTTTCAAGTATCTTCTCGTAAACATAACTGAGTTCTGCAAACACAACTCTGGTCACAGACCGTCGGTCCCCCGTCGTCTTCTTGTGGTTAGTGGAGGGCGGGACGGCCAGCCCTCAAGTGGGGACGCACGAGGCGCTCGGTAATGGATCCGACTGCTCGCAGTCCAAGGGGACACCAAGCAGCTAATTACAGTGCCATCAGCAGCGCTGTATAGACCACTCCTTGCGAGAGGGAGCGAGGTACTCAGACCATCTGACGGTCTCTCACCGAGTAAACTCACTTATACAAATTTCGATAAACTGTAGTTGAAATTTGACACCAACGAAGCTGATGGATATAGCAAGTTTGTAGAGTTATGGTGGACAAAGTTCAAGAGGTACTTGATAGAATGAAGGAGCAGATAAGTTTATTTAAGTATTTCATGTCAAACACATTGCTAATATAACAGCTGAGCTAAAAGCAAAGCGTTATCAACAGGACACTAAAAACAAGCAGTAATCAACATCGAGTTCAATTGGAAATTACAGGAGACCAAAATTCACCACTTGAACAGCATTACCACTGGCATTAAGGAGGTCAATAACCATTGGGTATAGCGAGAAAACATGGGTGTGAGAACTGAGTCTTTACGGCACCTACACAGTTTTCATAAATTCTGCTGAACACAACGTTTCAACAGCTTTCTTCGCTGTCTTCGTCAGCTGAAACAGTTGGTGTCGTAATTTAGCACTGAATTGTCTGAGCTACTATACAACATCCCTCTATGAAGACAGGTTTTGAAACGCTATGTTTATCTGGCTGAACACCTGCAAAAACTATGTTGAATTATGCAATGAAGTCTTTAAGGGTGTACTGCCGGATTGTGTTGCCAACAACGCAATCCGGCAGTACACCCATTAAGACTTCATTGCAGTTACACGCCGGGAAAGTATCCGTTCTTACATATGTTTAATCATATTACTGTTGTTCCACTTCCAGCTATAGTTGTTCCTTACATAAGACTTTGCTATAGTTCTATCTACGCAACTTTTTAACTTGCATAATGCTTTCATATTTTCAAACTTATATTACCATCGCCTTTATAGTGGATACCCAATGTCCCACCTGAGTCAATCTCGTTCACCACGGACTGGGCCGGTCCACTTTCGCTAGTACATTCAAGGGATCCATTGTCTTCAGGAAACATTTCCCAGACTTAAGTCTTTATGGATGTACCGCGTTATGCTCAACCTTACCCCGTTCCATTTTAGCAGCTACCTCCCGTCTTATACCAGGGACAGCTAGACCATTTAATTTTTCGATTGATTTACCTCTGAGGAATAACGATGCAGTTAGGAAGGTTTTATGCAATGCCACATCAGCGTGTTGGTGATAAGCTTATTTGTACTAAACAGGACATACTCTGAAACAGAATAAAACAGTGCAGAATGATCATGTCCAGAAAAATGTTCTTCAAATACTCACTGCGTAACTTACTTATGTAGCAAACATCATTGATCAGAAATAATTATTAATGATGGTATCAACAAATACATTTTATTAATTTGGTAATTGCTTCATACTGTTTAGTGATAAAAAATGTAGTTGAATGCTATGAGAGTACTGTTTCTACGCAACAAAACATCTGTCAAACTGCTTAAATTTTTTTAAACAAAACAAGATTATAAACTCGAGCAACGTGTACTGTTGCAAAACTAAGAGTTGGATGTTACTGCTGGATGTGAGTAGCTGAAGCTGCAAGGGTGAACAACTGAAGATGAAAGCTTGTCCTCAATTTTTTCTTGTTGGTTAACACCTGTAAAACCAAAAATTTAAATGAACTGTAAGATCATACGGGTGACTGCTGCGAATGTGGCCTTGCTTTTATTGTTGCAGGGGCTTTAGGGTAATGGCATCGTGGTCATTAGCTCCGTTGTTGCTTTTCCAATTACCGAGCATGTTGGGTGAGTGGTAATGTTATGGCTTCGCATTTGAGAGGGCATGGTCCAGCCATCCAGATTTGGGTTTTGCACAGTTTTCCGAAATGGGAAAGCCGGGATGCTTCCTTCAATAGTCCAAGATCGAATTGCTTCCCTTCCGTTGACCCCAGTCCTATCCCGCTTCTAATAACTTCAACGTCAAAGAGTCTAAAAGCCAGAAGCAAAAAAATAGAGTACGCTTAATATACCGGACTGTCAACTCTGTAGCTGCGTGACTGGGTTTGTTTACCTCCCCCCCCCCCCCATAGGTTCTCTAATAGACACAGTCCACAGTAAATAAGTTATGTTATTGTTGGTTCAATATGAATCGCGCCAAGTTTTTGCTTAACGGAACAAAAATTACAGAAAAGAGATATATCCGGTACTTTTCCCGCCAAATAACACCTGCTTCAGGTTAGGAGCCTATATGGCTGGAATCGTATTTCAAAAGTATGACCGAGCGAGGTAGGTGAACGGTTAACGTTCTGCCCTCGCATTTGGGAGGACGCGGGTTCGAATACCGGTCCGTTCATCCAGATTTGGGTTTTCCATGGTCTCCCCAAATCACTCCAGTCGAATGCCGAGATGCTTCCTTAAAAAAGGCCATGGCCGAATTCCTTCCCGTTCCTTGCCCCAGTCCCATCCCGCCTCTAATGACCTTAGCCATCGACGAGGCGTGTAATAAGTCACGTTTCCAAGGCGACGCAGTGTGCACAGATAAAGTAAGGGCTATTTTTCGGCGAGCGGAAGCCGCGAGCCCGTTCGTCAAGCCACCCGCTGCGTTGTTGACAATAACAGCAGGGACAGCCAACCTATGGACAATAGTGACCCGCCACTCGGATATTCTTGTATCCTGTTGCATGGAATGCTGCTCGGAGGTGGAGTGGAGACGTGACACTTCTGGACTGTATGTCGAGGTGAGAAGAGGGACTGCGAGACCACCGCCATCCTCTGTGGGCCTGAGGTTCATTTCCCGTCCCCGGCAGTGAACAGTGCGCGGACACGGTAATGTGCCTATAACAGTGAGACTTATTGCAACATATCAAGAGCCCGGAAAATACCCCTGAGAAGCTACCCTGATTAGCTAGATACTTGTTTGAAATATTCAACTGAGCTAACCATCCGTAAAACTTCACATGTCAGATTTGTGTCTTTAGTTTGGTCAATAAAGTCATGTCTTTTGTGAACCCATATTCTTTATGGTCTTGTAACCCCTGAGACGTGTCATGTGCGAGGCTTAATATTAACATGCAGATAAATAAAGATTTTAATTGCTGACGCTATACAGGGTGTCTAACAAGTTTCAAAAATAAAGCCACCCCCACCAAAAGAGATTATTACAGGCGTAAAGCAATAAAAAAAAGTTTGGTATCTCCTTTCTTATTTTAACTAACACTTAAATTATACAAAATTATTTACATAAAATATTTAACATTTCATATAATACCATCAGTTTGAATTTATCGATATGAAAACATTTGTTTTACTGTTTTGAGTGTTTTTGCTCAGTAAATTTATTACACTTTTCAATTTTATAACATTATACTCCAAAAATAAGCTCCGCAAGTAATCAATAGAACTTTTCATTCTCATATAAAAACTTGTGTGGTTTTTTAATTTGCAAAGTTAATATACCTATATCTCTGTGTCTTGCTAATATCAGGAGCAAACAGCGTGTCAGCCAGACATATCGCAACCCTTCACCTGGCATTGCTAAGGGAAGATTCTCCCAGAGAAGATTTATCGCAGTCGGACAGAACGCAATGCTGGAAGTGAAATGAAAGCTGGTCGGGAGCTGTCAGGGCAGTCGGCTGTTTAATTGGGAAGAGTGGGCGCGTCAGGAGCAGCGTGTTGCCTAAATAGCATCAAGCGCAGGGCAGGCAGCTGGATTCAACACCTGTCGGCAAGAACAACCGCCAGCAGACTGGCCGCAACTTCTCTCACGCACTGTTACGCCCTTCACGCAATATAATCCCACAATTATTGGCTTTTAAATTTAACTACAAGCACCTGAACGTTTATTTGTGGTACTCACTCACAGGAATACATCGTTTTAACTGCACAGCATTGAGAAGGGAAATTTAAGACATTTATTTGTTTCTGTCAAGTCCATAATGAATAAAAGCGTTATCAGCGTTTATGACAATGCTTAGAAACGATTTTAGGTATTTAAAAATTAAAAGTCAATAATTCAATGATAATTTACTGATTGCTATTTGACTCTTTTGGGCGTAATTAGTGTCAGTGTATAACTGAATACTATAATCAACAAAGTAACGTGAACGCAAAAAGTAATGTGCATTTTCTGAACTGACTAATATTGGCAACATTATTTATCTTTAATAATCACTTTATCTTGTGACAAACAGACCTGTTTTTTAATCTAGTGATTTTGTCTCCCAAGATTTTATCAAGGAATGCAGCTATATATTAATTTGTGAAATATTTAATAGAATTATTTGTTGCAGGCAGTATCTACCATTTTCAAATAACTTAGTTGCTAAAAATTCAACCCTTGTGAAATTTCGTTTTTGTAAAATTCATCGTATTTACTCTCAAAAGATTTTGGTACTTTACTGGTATTTGTTAACAATCAAAGAAACTCAGTTATTTTTTTGTTTTATTCAGTTCTCCGTATATTTGTCAGAGCTATAAACACGAATAAAATCGATATTTGTGAATTTGTGCAACCTTGCTTTCCATTTATCTAAAAAGCACTGCCACGTGTGAATGTAACAGGGAACGAAATGATAACGCTGAAGAATGTACCTTACCAACTGAGCGTGGTGGGTGAGTGGTAACGCTCTGGCCTCACGTTCGGAAGGACACGAGTTCGAATCCTCGTCCGGGCATCGAGAGTTGGGTTTTGCTTGGTTTCCCCAAATCGCTCCAAGCGAATGCTGTGATGCTTCCTCCAAAAGGCCATGGACGAAATCCTTCGTGTTTCTAGTCCACAGTTCTTTCCCGCCTCTAATGGCCTTTCTGTCGACGACACATAAAGCCATAAGCAGAAAAGAAGTTCTTCACCACAGTACCCATAAGAGGCTCGTGAAAAATAACCACACTGCAATAAGCAATCAGCTGAATACACACAGTGACCGTAAAATGAATTTAAACAACGGTAGTAACTTTAGACGTAATTATTAAATTTCTCTTTTGATTCAGAGCAGAATGTAAGAAATTTATTATTAAATTTTGTTAGCAAATCTAAAGTTCTTTGCAGACACATGGGAGGAAGATGTCCATATACCGATGTTTCAACTAACGGTACAAGCTTTATTCCTAAACTTTTTGTTAAATTTTTTTATGTTTCATTTAGCTACATTTATCTTTGAAGTGATATGACCTGTTAAACAATAAATCTAAAGGATGTGGTATATGTAATATTAACAAAGCCACTTCGTGCTTACTGCCACACATAAATTATTACTGTCGTAATTATTTTGACACCCATATTTTCCTTTATGTAATGCCAAATTACTATACAACAGATTTTTTTATTGTTACGCGCATTAAAGGGGGATTCTCTCTGTATCACGTCGCCGCTGGTCCACCATTACTCTTTTGACGAGTGCTGGAGGCTCACTTTTTTTAATTGGCCACGCTCAGATTGATCCCACCAGTTGTACCCTGCCATTTAACTGCACCGTACCGATACCAGCGGAGCCATCAAAGCGTCCGGAACAATCAGTTCCTTTCCCCCCGTGATTTGCGGAGGCTCTGAGCCGTTTATTCGGTCCGGAACCAGCGGACAATAATTCCCGATGACAGATACGCCCCGCCCCTCCGCCGGAAACTTTATTGTGCGCTGTTCTGTTGCACGGTAGCCTAGGCAAGGCTGCCGCTTTTTGATACGGCGATGGGGCAGGGTACATGCTGGAGGGGTGAGCTTGATATCTATGCATGTGCTCTGAATCGTGCGGATCTGAACTGGAACCGATCGCCTATTAGCCGTCACACGGCACGCCGAATGTGTTGCCGCCGATGAATATTTAGCAGGATGCGTGAGTGAAGGTGGGTGGCGATATGACCAGAGCGCTTCTGTCTATTGTGCGTACCGAGAACTTCGTCGAGCTACTCGCTGCAGCACAGTCAACCTCGGAGCAACACGTGTGTTTGCAAATTATGCACACGCAATTAACCTTGGTGCCGACGGCTTCCTTCCGCCCCTGTGGCTGCAAGTACCAACCCCGGCCAAACCAACCCCCGCCTCTCACATACATAATTCATGGCCACCTGTGTGGGCGAACGCTCCTCTCGCATTTTTAAACCAATCGATTACTCATGTTCGTTTGTTGCAGGGAGCGGCGATGAATAATTTCCAGCTTTTGTCTGAGAGGCTGGTAACTGGTGGTTGACTAGCGCCGTTGTACTACCTGTCATGTTGGAGAAGAAGGTGTGGGAGTGTCTAAGCTGCTGATAAGTGTTTAAATCTTCAGTGGTCTTTCGTTGTTCGATCTCACGCTAGTAAAGCTAGTCTCCAAGAGAAACGAGGTGGGGGTATAATACCACACAGCAAGTGCGGTAATAAATAACATACTTAGTGAAAAATCTTTTAACATTTTTACGATACGAAGCTTATCTCTATGTGTGAAAGTAATCTTTTATGAAATTATCATTTCCAATAATGATCAAAATGTATAGATCTATCGTTAATAACTATGCATGTGTAAGGAATTAGTCTACCCAACTTCACTGCTCAGTTTTTTTTGTTGCTTTAAAACGTTTAATGATACGCTTTTCTGATATAGTATTAAAATATTTCCATTATGAATAAATGTTCATTAGTTCCGGTGGTAAGATAATGATTTGCTACCTTCAGAGAAAGATTATTTAATATTTGCACTTACTTTCAATTTTTTTTCCTCGAAACAAAAGTTACAACATACAAGGAATACGATACTAGAGTAAAAAATGGAAGAAGCGTCTCCATAATTATAATTCTACGTTTTGTCCAGCGTTTAGTTATTTATTAATTCAAGAAATATAAAATGGTTAAAATTATTTTGTTTTATGAGTCTAACGTGTATGCAATGATAATTCCTAAAAGTACCACTACCAGTCTCAAGTAATGCAGCTATATTTTGATTCGTCTGATATGAAAAAAAAAAAAAAAAAAAAAAAAAACGGATTATAAAATGTTCATATTGCAAGATCTTTTCTACAAGTCATCCCTTTTATACTGCGGGTGGAAACAGGACGAAAACAATGTCATTACAAGGGAAAACGTAGCTTTTAACGGCGTTGTTAATGCGTAAAATGATATCGTGTTTCCAACCAGGTAAAAGTGAAACTTTTCTGGAACGTTTCTACGGAATCCATGTCTGCCCCCATTTTCAACAAAGTTCAAATGCAAACGCATAGTAACTGATAGTTTCGGCGGGACCGTGGCAACGATGGAAAACAAAAGCCGAACCAAGGTGCCAGAGTCTTTTGGAATTGAATAATCTGGAAAGCCGCTGAAGTCAGAACAGCTGATTTTTTAGTCAACAGTGATTCTGCATACCAGATTAGTGTAGCCTGGTACTCAATGTCAATATGTGAAAGCACCAATGCGTCTGTGAGGGACAGAATAGAGGGTGACCTTATCACATAGGGTTCGACAATAGCAGCGGCAATGCCAAAACAAACAGTTACTAAGCCAGTGCGTTTGCATTTGGTTGAAAACGAGGGCACAGATAGATTCCCTCGAAACGTACAGTGGAAGTAACATTTTTACGCAGCTGGAAGCGCGCGAACATTTTCTTCTTTAATGTTATTGCATGTTTCTGGAAGGTGGGAGGCTACTGTTGATTGAGGTTCGATTTGTATGATCAAGAAATGATCCTGTGCTACGGTGCTCTTCCTGGATGTCCTAGAATCTCACCCTGGGTTCCATCATATTCCCGCTGGTCCAAACACAGTAGTGCAGCTTACTTGCAACGGTTCATGTGTCGGACTCAAATATCCGCACTCTCTCGAGCTTTGTAAATTGTGTACCTCTGGTTCCAACGAGACACCGAATCATACTGTGATCACTCCAAAGATGTACTGCGCTTAGCACACACAAATTCGACTTACAGACGAGATTTTGGTACTCCTGGTTGCATCTGTGCACCTATTGGAGCCAAACTAAAATTATTGCCATGTTTAACGTTCTGACCTTGCATTCGGGAGGACGCCGGTTCGAATCCCCATCCAGGCATCCAGATTTGGGTTTTTCACTACAGGAGATTTCCGGGTTGCTTCCTTCAAAAGGCTATTGCCGAATACCTTCCCGTTCATTGTATCAGCCCCATAGTCCCATCCCGCCTGTAATGACCTCGAAGTCGACGAAGCGTAAAGCAATAATATATTAAAAAAATAGCCGTGTTGGTGTTACGAACCTACCATCATTTCTTTTGGATTATTCGTCCTGGGTTTGAAAATGTTAATGGCAATAGGTATACTACGCAGATAATTGTAGAATAAACGTTGCCATTCAACATTTAAGCATTTTTTTATTTGTTTGTTTGTTATGTAAGCAGATTTTTGAGACAGTTACAGCTTAAGTAATCCTCTTACATCATTTATCAGAAAGCAACATGAAGCAATATTGTGTTGAATTTCTGGGGCTGTTGGTTTAAAAATTCGTATAATTTGATACAAATCCTTTCAGTCAGGGTTACAAATAATAACTGTTTTTTATTGTGCTTTGTTTTAGAGCCAGCTTAATTCGCCTCGCATAAATGAGACAACAATGAATGACGCAAAATACATTCAAAGCGAAATATTACAAAAAAACATGGCACGTGACATGCTTATCAGAGGGTTGTCCATTTGTGTGGTTGCCTTTTTAAGAAAGAAATTAAATATTTTTTTGGATACAAATTCGGTATGAAAGCAAAGCACTAGAATGAATGTTATACTTTTTACAAACAGTTCACAGGTACACGAAAAGCTTTGTATATTTGTAGTGTGTTTAGCGGAATGAAAGATAAACAGGTTGTTATGTTGCATTCTGGGGATTACGTTATCGGGGCGCAGGTACACGTCACGCTCTGATTACTGATATGGTCTCATTGTTGCGCAAGTGGAAACAAAATTGCAACCCTCTCTCATTATCTTTTTTCCGGCGGCCCGATGCTGTCTACTCATAAAAAGGCCAATGTAGATGCGGCCTTATTGTATTTACAAGCTTAGTATAATAGTACCTGAAAATGCAATACGAAAAAAAGGTTAAAATTATCGTGGTTGTAATGAAGTGTTAATCTTAAGTCTGAGCTACGAAGTACTGTAACAAAGATAATTGTTTTTACAATTGAAAAGAATTTCCTTTCTATATTTTTTTAAAATCAGAACGGAATATACCTAATGCTTGGTGATAAAATCAGGAATTAGTGTATAACTCACAACATATACGATTTTGTTCCTTTTAAAATTAAAAGCGAAACGAGAATTAAATAATTTATTCTCTCCTTCTCTTCTTATCACGCTAAGAACTGCGCCTCACTAGATTGAAGTTTGTGCTGATGGAACTAGGAAGATATCTCAAGTTATTAGTTGTTTATTGGTTTTTGATGACGGACGATAAAATAGTTCAGAAATCGTAACTCATCTCTTACGTGGAAATATTAAACGCCATTAGTCTTGCATCTCGTTGTTGGTAGGTACGTCAAAACCTACTCAAGGTATCTTTTTTTTCCCCCAAGCATTGTATATAGATTCCGGAAAGGCTTACTTTTTGAGCGTGGAGCTCTTCAAGACGACGCACAGAGGGGTATTTGACACAAAAAGCCGATCAAAAGTCAAAATTTATTTTTAGCAAATTCAGAGAACCCGTATCTACCTGACTCGAGGCAAATGTCTATAGAATAACAATCAGTTATGTTTTTTAGGTAAGCTCCATTCCCCACCCCGTGAACAGTCATCTTCTGAGCACATTGCAACACCCACGTACTGATCCGAAGCACATACGAGAAAATTAGAAGTTGTAGCATTTTAATTTGTGAGTGATGTTAAGTGAGTAGTGGTGATTTTAATCATGGATATTGTTCAGCCAGGTGCCTAGAATTGAAATAATAGTAACATTCATCCAAGGTATCGCACAACTTTATTTCAGTACAGTTTTGTAAGCTGACTCATTTTGTACTGATTTTTTATTACGAAAAGTATTAAAGAGTGATTTTGTTATATTTCCGGACCTTTCCCGAGTCTGATTTCTTATATGATATTAGTTTAGTGTACTATCTTGGTGTTCCATTGAAAATTGGGTGCCAAAAAGTGCCAAACGTCTATTTATTCGAAAATATTCTAGATTATTTACAATGAAACAAAATTACCTTTTTTTCCGTCACATTTTTTTCATGTAAGATTTTCTTTGTTATAGGCTCTTCTGGTATCATGCTCATGATCCGAAAAGTTATTTATGATATGATTAAACACGAGAAAGGAAATTATTTCGTGCAAAAGTTGCAATTAGTCGGGGAAAATATTTTAAATCAACCGACATTCACGGTCGAACAAAGGCAACAGTTCGAACAAAGGTTTTTCAAGGCTTAAATTGGAAATTAAAAGAAAATGGCACGCTGCTAAGAGAATTGAGAGTGTATTTTTAAATAAATACCATGATTGGTTCAAAAGATCTATCGAAATTCCCATAAAATCCAATCCGACCAATGTGGATTGGCCTATAAAATCTTTCGATGATTTGACCGATTTTAGCAAATGATGTCCGCAGAGATAATAGGTATTAACAAAACATTGATTGACAGGTTTTATACTATTATCTGAATGATATATAGTGGGCACAAGATAGATATTAAAAAAAAAATTAATCCCCACTGCCAAGAAAAATTTTAAATGTACTGTACATTGAACTGTACTCGTGGCATCCAGTGTCACCTATACAAGAAGTATTGATTGAGGGCCCCACTTATAATAGAGTATGCACTTTTGCCTGTAGGCAATCTGTCAGAAGCAGCAGCAGAAGCTAGAAACAAATATTTTCGACGATTTAGGGAGAGACACTCCAGAAAACTTAGTTTGGGTGTAGTGTAATACAGATGTCATTAATAGGCTTTCATTAACTTAGGATCCGTATTTGAGCTTCATCAGGCACAAAATCCCCAAAACATCTAAATCATTCAATCCAGAATATTCTAAAACATTACTTTAATGGGGCCCGAGTACTCAAGAAGAGAACGAGCCATAAGGTGAAGGTTCCGACGACGAAGGATGGACTGTTCGTCAGAATGATATTTAATGTACATATATGATTATTGTTTAGATATTTTGTAAATATTCGTTTAATATATTATAACGTGTATGAACACAGTACGTGTTCTTATTATTACTCCTACTTCACAGTTATAAGTTCTAATACACAAAAGAAGCGAAACAAAAATCCAAATTACGTAGAAATAATTTTGATCGACTTTTTGTGTCAAATACCCCTGTGTGCGACGCATGGGTCGGATGCCACGATAAACCTCTCGTCCAGTCTCGACAGAGATGAAATGAGTAACTACTAGTAACACTGATGTTGCAGCATTCTTATTATTATCATATTCATTGTGATTTATTTTCATTTTTTGTAGTTTTCCCCGTCTCAGAAGGAATTACTTCGATTGGTGAACCCACTGTGCTCGTAATCGCAATATAGAACAGTTTTAATCATTCCTGAAGGTGAACAAATAGCTAATTATAACACAAAACACATCCTACGGTACCGAGATAAGGGTGATAAGTCTCATTGTTAGATAGCTGGAATTATAATACCGTTGTGAGTGTACCTACGGAATATAAATTATTGGTTTCAATACGCTCGAGGAAAAACTGACAGCACTTCCCTTCACAGAGCTAATGTTGAAGCTACCTGACAAATTATTTTTACTCATAGCTACCTGCATAATATACTAAGAAATTTTTTGCTGTTGAATTTGGAGTACCTGTTTAATTTGTCACATTTGTTTACGAATATTAGAAACCATTATAGAAACAGTCCAGCATACGGTGTGATGTGAAATGATGACAATTGTAAAGTATATATCATTGCTCATCAATTTCTCCTTTTATAAAATGTAAAATGTACCGCTTGTAAAAAATATCTGTGATTCTGAGAGTCCATGATATCCTCGAAGGTCGGCATGCATGCTACAATGCTGACTGTTATAATATCTTTGTAGGCTTGGAGTATGCTATCAGACGAGAATACCGCAGACATGTTGAAAGTTGACATCAAAGGAATAGATTAGTAAGATTTAGTCTGGTAGAATTTTAACCAATTTCTTAAAGCAGACGATTGAAGAACTTTTGCTATAATATGCGTATGTTGACGCAACGTTGCTTGGGGATAGCAAGTACAATCATTAGCTTTAACCGTGAATATGTTACATAATCTGATGCGATCCAAATTCTGACTATACAAGGTTCTACATAAATCAGCCGCCAACGTCTAGTATATTTTGTTAAAGTACTGCAAATAGTAACAGTGGATGAAATTCTATTGCTGAAGGAAACAGTAAGTCCAAAAGTCACTTTCACTGAGTTTATTATTAACAAGTTTGAGGTTAATATGGTATCTGTTTATACCACTTGTGACTGAAGATTAAATCAGACTTAGGAATCTTTAACCCAAGAAACAGGATATTACAGCACAATCCACATTCACATGCTTTCGTTCACATAAAACGTTCTCCAAAGTTCACAAAATCAGATAAAGTATGCTTCCGGAACTGTTTCAAAGTGTATCAAGTTCATAAATTCATATCGCCGGCAGAAATAATTTCCAAGTCCTATATCTACTGAAAATTTTTATGTCAACAAACTATTGTTATGCCGAAATTTTCTAAGTTCGAAGCTCCATCTGAGTGAAAATTTATATCACTTTTCCTCAACACGAAACCAACTAGCATTAATTGTACCGGTGAAAAACTGCTGCTAGGAATGGAATTTCCGCAGTTTAAATACTATCGGGCATGGGAAAAACCTTATATTATTGGAATCCTTAATAACGTTTTAATCCTAGCCCTCTGAAATGTTTCTATTTTATACCTGTAGGATGATTTATTCTAAGAACTTTCGTCAGTGACACATTTTTCCCAGTTTTATCCGCATTGCCGTTATTAAACTTTGAATTGGTCTGTCACTCTAAGGGTAATAAGTGTCCTGTAAAATTACGTATATCAAATGATTATTTCTATGTTTAATTTATGTTTATGTTTCACGTCTGTGGCTATTTTCATTCGCATGCAATATTAAATTTAAACCTATTGCGTTTTTCTTTCAACCCCCAGGTGAGTATTTAAGATATCGAAAAATAATTTATTTCTTAATCAGTTGCGGTTTTATTGTTTTTCTTTAAATTTCACCCTAGTTTTTAAAGTATTCTTATCCCTTTTCCTCAACAAATTTTTATTTTATAATTAATAATTTTAGTTTCTAACTATTATTATATTATTACTTTGCTTAAATTAAACTTACTTTTAATCCTAAACTTGTATCTCTACTATCCATAAAGCTGAATCTCTTTACTTCTTTTAAAAACATATTTGGCGTTAGTCTATTTATTCCAGATTTTATTGTAAGGTCTGTGAATTACTTTTATCTGCTGTAAGTCTTACTGCCAGTACATTTGTGTCGGATTATTGTGTGACGTCACCTCCTGATTCGATTTCCTTGTTTCGACCTCATGGCAAAACAAAACTTTCAAACTGAAATACCATCCTAAATTTATCCGACCTAATAAAAATTAAATCAAAATTCTGGTTTTTAATCGCAAAACCTGTTGAAATAATTATAAAGCTTTTCGTTTACTTTCGTGGTTCCTCTTTCACCTCCATATACTTACTCGATACCACATAATTCTTTAGTCGAAAACTTTTTTCATATTAAGTTTGTGGTTATACAATTTGTTTTCAAACGCTAAAGGCGTTATATCCTCGTAACCTATAGGTACTAGCAAGCTATTGCTGCGTTATACGTTGTTGCTCACGCTCACTTTTCTTCAAGCAAACCGAAAGTTCATATTACCTGTTAAACAGCAACGGTTAGAACAAATGAACGAAGTTCAGCATTAACAATTGGATTTTGAAATACTGTAGAAGTAATTTCGGCATGTTCTTCGGCGATTTGTTAGCAGTGTTTCAATACTGTTGGTGACAACTAAGAATAATGATAAATTATACATATATTTTTGTGTGGAAATAAAGTTTCTAGTCCGGTTTTTCTAAACTATAACACATCTTTAAACAGGCAGCTTCTGTCTGTCCCTTTGTCCAGCCATCATGCAAAAACTAAAGAAACAATCTGGATGAGGTTTCACAGTACTATGAATGCTGATCTGCTTTCTATCTTACGACTATGCGTGACCGAAGAATGGAGCATGAAATGAAATTTCGTATATACCAAGAAACGATAGGACCACAGATCACACTGTAAATTAGATGAAAGATCGCGCTACATCACAGATAAACATTCCTCCAACTGTAAACATTGTATCTTGGGCTTCCTAAGTTTGGTTAAATATTTCTTAAGTTTTCTGAATTATAATTTTTAACTGAGCACATACGCTCCTACATCCCCATTCTCCCATGTCTTTATTCTTCACCACCCACCTACGTTTCTCCATTTACGAATTCCTACTCCTTCATTAGTCATTAGTTAAGTGTTCATCATTTTCCTTTTTAATTTATTCCTTTACCTCTTTTCACCTGAAATCGAAGGTCAGCCATTGTCATCCCTTCGAAAGTATAATAGAATACACGGAAAACATTAATTTAAATAACGGTAAAGGTTACAACGGTACTACATAAAAAATCGTTATGCTTTGCTAGGTTTTTTCAACAAAAAAACCTCCATAGTATCTTATTGTTTTATCAACGAAATTTGCAGGTTTTCTTACAGCTACCACTGACCGTATGCTAGACTGTAAAAGAAAACCTCAATACTATGCCAGCTGTTCCCAGTTACTGCGCCAGTTCGTTCATTAGCGCCAGCAGTTGTGTTATCATTCGAGGCAGCCACCCTAAGGGCCAACACGCCGTACGGACAGTCGGGTGACCGCAGAACACTCCCAGACAATTGGACGGCCAACTGGTGCGACAATACTGACCACAGAAGAGAAACACTGTGGGGTCGTGTCGGATCGAGTTAGAGGCAACCCAAGAGCTGAGTGCTGCGGTCCAACTCTGTGTGCAGAACTGAGTTAGCAAAGGGTCAAGGGCCAGCAAGTATATCGCTGATTTCGATCAAATTCCTCACACTTGCTGTTGACTATAAACAAAAGATGATTAGTGTAAATCTGTTCGACCAACAAAGGTACCAAAATACATGGTTTATTAGCCACCTTTCCGCAGTTGCTTTACAATAAATTTTAAATGAAAAATCCGTCTTTTAGCAACTGATTTTTTTATTATCTCTCAGACGCAGAACATAAAATCACCCAGCTCCATAGTGAAATCAATAGCATCCACAAAAACATACAATTTACCAATGAAATGGAAACAAATAAGAAACTGAACTTTCTGGATATAACAATAACTAGGAATGAATCCCTCCACTCATTCAACGTATATAGAAAACCTACCCATACAGACACAATAATACATGCAACATCCAACCACCCTCAAAACCATAAACAGGCAGCACTCAGGCACATCTTAACCAGATTAAATACCATCCCCCTAGCCAAGAATGATTATGAAATAGAATAAAGCACCATCATAGAGATCGCAAAGAACAATGGTTACACAGAAGAATTTATCAAGCAGTTCAACACTAAAATCCAGAAAAAATAAAGACACAGGCCACACCCAACATGACACACCCTAACAGCCAGAAACAAACTAAAAAGCAATGGTATACAATGAGCTACATTAAGAAATATACACACAGAATAAGCAACATATTCAGAAAACAAGGATTACACATTGCATTTCAAACAAAGAACACTACAGAAGCACCTGAACAGTAATAATGAGACGGATCTGTACCAGCAGTCAGGTATATATGAACTGATTTGCCAACAACGTCAAGCCAAATACATAGGACAAACAAGCAGAAAATTCACCACACGATACAAAGAACACATTAGAGCTATTAAATGTACAAATCACTCAACATTTGCTGAACACTTATTAGACCACAACCATCAACCCACCATGATACAGACAGACATGAGAATAATGAAAATAAACAACCACAAGAAACACTTGCTCACACTCCAGGAAAGTTACTAAGCCATCGGATTAAAGCAAAATTTACTTAACGAATTCACGCATTTAACAAATGAAACACTGTTCCAAACACTGAAGAATAATCCTGACAAACGAAGAGAATACACAAAGCAGTAAATCACATCACTTACAATACACAAATAGAGACATAATTTAATAACAACACAGACACAGATGTTACAACATAACGAAAAAGAAGTTGGCACCAATGTACACAAATGTAAATAGTGAGGAATGTGATTTGTGATATTCAATATCAGAAAAAGTTCAAAAAGCAAGAAACACATTACAATAGTAACCTCAAAAGTGGAATAGGAGTGATGAGAAAACCAACACCAAATCGGGTTACACAAAACATGCAAGGAGAGCTGTTCCTGATCAACATGTAATTGTCATAATCAAAAATTCGTAAGTAGAATATACCTTGTAAATATTTAATTTTATATAGTAATCTTTGCAAACTTTGTATTAACAACACATGTCGACATTCACAGTCACTGATGATGCCCCATTCAGAGGAGGCGAAACGCGTCTGAAAGATATAAAAAAAACCAGTTGCTAAAAGACGAATTTTTCATTTAAAATTTAAGGTACCAAAATTTCGTTGTAATAATACGTGGGACAGTAAAGAACTACTGTTTACAGCAAGGATGCTATTTTACAGTAGTGTTTCATTATCTATCGTTATTAGTTATGAGTTACTTTTCGAAACAATCGAGTTTTTACACCGAAAGCACGGAGACTGTAGCAAGGAGTAGTTTTCATTAATATATGTTTGGTCCATAAACTAATAATTTCTGGGAAACTAGAATTTTGTTACTACTATTTTCTTAAGTACGAGACTATCTACAAAGCCCGGTAATGGACTATCAGTTAATACTTTTGCCTGATCGTGCGGTTTCAGTTCATAGCACTAAGGGCAGTGGGTTAGATACACCACCAATAACACAGTGTAATCAGAGGAATATATCTGGCCAGTGGTAATTACAGTAAGGTTCTGTACAACAGAAATGGAATCTCTTGGTCCGTCTACCAAGCGAATTGCCTGCAGTAATGTTAACACTAGTTTTCTATTTGAAACAATGCACTTGTGTATTTAACATTCAAAATAAATGGAAAGCACGGAATATTACACAGCGAGATTAAGCAGTTAAAGAAACAGATTGACCTTTCATGTCTGTATTATAACACTGAAGCTTTGAGCACTACCTAAACCCCAATTTTAAATTTTACCCTGTGAAGTGTTTTGACTTATTTCATTTCTAGTAAAACTGTCCAAACTTGTTTATTGTGATTTAAGTTTATCCTAAACCCCAGTCCTACGCTGTTGCGTGCCTCATGACACAAAACCAATTCCCTTAGAGGAAATTAGTTAAAAAAATAAATCAGAATCTGATAGTAAAACCAGGCAAGTGTGAATTTATTCTTGCGCATTTAGAGTACCGTAGACATATACTGTCGTTCAAACGGTAGTGACTTCACTCAAAAAACTGTACCTTAAATATTATCAGGTTAGACTGTGGGCTCCGCTAATTGCTCCATAAGGTCGCATCGCGTTTTCATATGAAATTATGTAGCTCTTCAATTCCAACCCTAATTATTATAGGTGGTGAGTATCCCATTCACGAATATCTAATGCAGTGTTAACTAGGAGACAATTTAGTAAAGTAGAATTTATAAATAGCAGAATTTTGCTTTTTACGAAGATATACATATATTCGTAAAAAGCAATATATATACATATATGTTACAGCGTAGTCGATACTGGATTACTGACTTACTCGATTCTGGTGCTGCTGTCGGAACAGTAGTAAATGGAAGTAGTAATCACACTGCAGCAATAACTATTAACAAGGAAAAAAAGAAAGACAGACATTGAAGAAAGGATTAAACTGGTAGTGGAGGATTTAAATTAAAATACACTCACATAGTAAATTTCAAAACAAATTTGTTGTTAAATTTGTAAATCTAGTTACGAGTTGAGTCCAATTTTAAATATGTACATCTATCACAATAAATTGTACACAATAATTACATTTTACAAAGAAAATTGCTTTAATTCTTTAACCAGTTTACAATTAAATTTTTTTCCAATAAAACTTTACAATCCTTACGACCCAAACATTTACTTTAAAGTAATCCACATTACTGCAGACAATAAAAGGAGTTTTTGGTAAAATGTAATAATTTTCCAATTTTACAGTAGTATTTTCAGTGGTTCTAGTAGTAAATTCAGATCATCCATTACAATCAGTCTTCTCCTTGCAAATTGTTGTAACCCAAAATACACATACTTGTTATTTTTGTTACAACATACTGTGTTGATAGTGGCAGCAAATATCATAGCCACAAACGTACTCTTGAAACTGTTATGTTCACGAATTATATTAATACAATATTTCTGTCCTTTAATTCTATTCAAAACATTGTATATACAAGTTATAAAATACTTAATAGCATCATAGTGTCTATGAAACTGATATTTTAACAGGTCAAATATAATTTGTTAAGACATTTCTTCAGGATAAAAGAAAGTATTGAAATGTGAATAATGACTTGGAAAATAAATTATTTCAGCAGTATGAATACATTTGTATAAAGATTTTAAACACATTTTATAGTTTTTCAATTCCATAGTCTTAATGAAAAAAATAAATGATCTGATTTAAATTTACAAGTTTAATATCTGTGTGAATTATGGGCAGTATCTGTATTAGAAATTAATTGTAACATCTCGGTTAAATACTTGATTTTTTATATCCACCCCAGTCTATTTAAATTTTCCTATTTAATCTCAAGAATTCATAATCACGTTCAGAATCGACTGATTAATTACAGTTTTCGGATTGTCCGGACTGCGAAACATCTTGATTTCCCTCTTAGTGTTGTCTGTCTCGTGACCGAATCGTTTTTATCGGATAGAATTGCAATACCATGAAAAAAGATTGTTCCCCGTCTTTTAAAGAAAATATAGTTTCCTTATTGTCTTTTGTTAAACAAATACTACGAGATATTTTTTCTTCCTCCGTAATTTGATCTTGAAATAACAGAGATGAATTTAGATTTTCCCAGTCTGTTGAAGCTGTGTTTTCGGAAGAGATATTTACACCATCCGTTACATCTGTTGCATATTTGTGGATGACATGCCAATGTTGGCTCCCTGTTCAGAGTTTTCCAAAGATGATGAAAATGAATCTGTGTTTTATGCTTTTTGTATACGCCTAAGAAGTTTTGTAAACATTTTAAGATTACGTTTGTACTACTCTTGTGAGAAGACAGACTGTTTCCAATATCAGTCTGCGAATTCAGTACACAAGTGTTCAGAGATTTGTTCTGTTCATTCTGTTTCCATATGTACGTAAAATTTTTATAAAGCCAAGCAGTGAAACTAGACATTCCTCAGAATTTCTAAAATTGTATAAAATCCTAAAAATCAAATCTCTAACACTGACTAAATCACCAAATACCAGAATCAGTTTCATCTGATACAATTTTTCTTTTTTAATTTGAATTTATCTCTTCTTCTAATGCAGTAATTTCGTCTTGGCCAATAGGCACTTTCGTAGAAATCTGATTCCATTATTTTCGCAGACATTTTTCATTTAAAGAATTTGTCTATGTGTTCTTGCGGTTTAAAGCCGTTACTGATATTTAAAAGAGTTCTGAAAAAATTCGAATGTGTAATTTCTTGCAACATTCTTCTCATAGACATATAAAAAGTAGTTAGTCAGTTCAGTTGAAATTCTCATAGCGAAGCTACTTTCTCAGTGAATACCACAAAACAATAACTCTCTGGTCATAAATAAAGTTTGATAAAAAATTGTTTTTGTTTTACCAGTACAAATATTGAGATTAAAATCATAATTATCTTGTTATTCAAATAAGAAATTGGCATTGCTGCGTATATGAGATTCTATCGTTTGTTCAATTAAATTACGATTAACTTTTTTCAATAATGTTTCTATGCCAACAACTTACGAGCACTACGTTATACAAAATTGGTTGTTTATCTAAACTAATCCTTACTTAGTTACCACGAGGTTAATATTAATTGAATATGACCAGCTTTGTATTTATTTATCTTATTCACATTAATTACTTCAAAACTATTAAATAATTCAATCGCTCTCATGAAACTTATACTTAAAATCTTGACAGGGTTGATACAAATTATAAGTGTTTAAAGAGTTCAATTTCACATTTAAATTTGATAGACATGAAGGCCAGTTGAAAGTGTTGAGAACATATGGTCTACGATTTAATATTTTGATGGCAAGTCACGTTACCAATGAAAAAATATCTTGTTCGTTTACCTGACTAGTTCTAAAGAACGTTAGTTTAAACGCTGAGGTCGAAAAAAAGTTTAACGCGTATACTTATACCGGATTCTTTACACCAATATAATAATTCAGAATTTTTCTAAGGATTTTCGGTTTTGTGTCACCGAAATGCAAAACATATTCAAATTTGAAATCTGCAACATATTCCGTCTGATTAAAAGCATTTGAGAGACGAATAGCGTACTGGCAGAAGTAGGACTAAGTTTCCTTTCATCTACTGAACACCTAAAAGAGAGTATTGTCGTTATCCTCCTGTGGAGTTGAATTTTATACATGGCTCTAATGAATTCGTAGTAATAATGTATTTACAGATACAGTAATTCTGTTATTAAAACCAAAAACAAAGAGAGAGTTATCAACGTACCTCGAATGAGGAAAGGCACAACAAAAAACATGTCTTATATAATTAGCAGCTGCGGGATAATTCTAACACAACATACTTATTTTCTACTATTCCATTGTTTTCTGAGTCAGCACCCTATGAGCGGTTTGAAAGACTTCCGGCATGTAATTTACCCTTCCCATCTATACACCTTAACAATTGATTGGTCTTCAAAGGGACTGAGGGAGGATGCTGAACTAGGAATCTCAGTACCATTTTAAGAATCGGTGGAAATGAGGAAGGGATGCTGTGTTCTGTAGTTAGAGTGCATCTGTATCACTTGGTTGTAATGTACGGCAGTAAATCGACATATAAAGCGATCAA
Source organism: Vandiemenella viatica (assembly GCA_031002005.1). Taxonomy (NCBI): domain Eukaryota; kingdom Metazoa; phylum Arthropoda; class Insecta; order Orthoptera; family Morabidae; genus Vandiemenella; species Vandiemenella viatica. Next base: position 189,476,716 of record JARYHS010009186.1, read on the forward strand.
GGCGAAAGAGATATCAGTTGAACAAACAGGTGGCGCTGCGTTTGGAACACGTTTCTCAGCGCGAAAAATATAAAACAACGTTTTAGCACATACAATAACGAAATATATGCTTTTTTATTTTTTATTAAAATATTTAACAGACTAAAGCGTTCTATCACATTTTTCGATAATTTTCACAAACATGGACTATGTGTTACAAACTATATTAGCTGCCTACCAGGGATCGAGACTCAATTATAAAAATAATAAGTCTTTTTCCACTTATTGGTAGCGCGTATTAATTACAAATTCTACGGGGAAGCAAACTTGCTGGATCTGATCAGTTCCAACTAATCATGTTGGAGCAATATCGAATCGTTTCCAGGAATTTGCTACCACTTCATTCTCTTTATCATCTGCAGAGTATATTTGCAGAAAGCTTCCTGGATCTCCCAGGCAGAGAGTACTGTAAAGTTGGTACTGCCTACCTGGCAAACGCAGCAAGTGGTTTCTAACCGCGCGTTCGTACATTCAAGCCTGCGATTATTATTACGTGCCGCAATGCGGGCTCCTACGAGAGAGGCTGCGCGCAACACAGATAAAGGAAGGCACGCCAACCAGACACTTGCTTTCCACCTGCAGGCTGCCAAACGCAAGCCAAGTGCCAAGTTGGGGAGCGCGAATATCCGAGAACAAACTTCACTCCCACCCAAAGCACTACCTCTAACGATAGGAGGAATTACATTTTGGTTTGCCCAATGATTTAATCACAACACATTAAATATTTCCTAAAGAGGAATGAAGAAGGTGAAATATGATGCAGTAGGATTCTACTTCTATTTCAAAAAGTCATCTTTACTTTCAGAACATTTAATCAGAAAAATCATAGTGCGTAAAATCAAAAACATTTCATACTGGCGACGTCTGTCTATTTTTGGTTAATTTTATACCTTCTTCAAGTGATGACTGCCAAATACGGAGCATATAGTATCAGTGAGCCGTTTATGGTTGAAACAATGTGGAGGTACTGTTATCGAAAAAAAATATCTGATATGTAAAGTTGAAATGAAACACGTTTTGACGTCATATAAAATACGCTCTCACCTTATCACACACTATGAGATACTTAATGCTGAAAGAATTATACGCAGATTGTTTCACAAAACCATTGAAAACATACATGTTTTTAAAATGTATGAAGAACTCATGTCTACATTTTTGAAGGAATGATCCTTGAGCTTCTGAGTGCCAGCTGCATTTGGAGCTGCAGTTTACATTCACCGACGGATATAGTCCAAAATTAAGTCCTTAGGAATCATCACTTTATTATTCTAGAACTTAAAAAATAAACACACAAAACAGTAAGGGGCAATTTAAGCAAATTAAAATCTTCCATTTTAGCCATTCAGGTTTTTCACGACATTGATTGTCTACTAATATAGATTGATGGGTAAGACCATGTTGGAACTTTAAAATAAACTGAATTTCTAATCTGAGGTTATATAGAATCAATTAATTATTTTAATTATGGTTTGCTAATTTAATGTTAGATCAATTTAAGATTTGTGACTTAACATTCCAATTGTTGGCTGTCTGGTAAATATATGAGATTGTTGATTTAGCATCTTTATATACCAAACAAACTTAGTACCTTCAAAAATTTTTGTGCTTCAAAAGTCCATGCACATCAGTTAAGTGGTTAATTTAATCAAATAAATGCAAAATAACATTTAACACTTGAGATACAATTTTACTGAATTATCAGTATTGATATTTAAATGGCGATTCATTAATATTTAGAGAGAGATCATTTATAAAAGATTACTGAAATAGTTCATTGAAATATCTGTGTTGTAATAGTCAATATTCTGAAGGCTTCAACATTTAGGCATACTTGCTAAAAAAATAATAGTCGCTTAAAGGCAAGTGCTTAGCAGGAATATCACCGTACGACCAATACAATAAATTATCTTCGCAATCTAGAATTAGCATCAGATGGTTTAGTACATTTACAGGGCTACCGTTTTTAGGATAGTTGATGGTTACTCACTTAACCGTTTCTGAGACTGGACATCTCAGTTTTGAACATGGCGTACTATTGGACTGGAGAAAAACCATCTCTTTCTTCTTGTAAGCTTTGGTGATTGGTCAAGTAATTCTCTTTATCTTTCTTTATCTCTTTTATAGATTTAGTCCCCCGTTATTTAGCCGGTATCGACTGGCCGGCAGGATACGCCAGAACTTACGATTATATTTATTGACTTGCAGGTAACACTTTACACATGTGAACTTTGCATTAATAAGTTTATATAATTATTCTTGATATCGAACGATTAATTCTTTCCTAACATTCAACACCACTATTTATTTTCGTAACTTGATTATCAATACATTCATGCTTTTCATAATAATAATAAACTATTTTTTTTTCTCTTCATTTCTCTCTGCAACTATCCCATACAAAATTCTCTGATCACGTGACCTACCTACGCCAAAGTGCATAGCTCGTAAAAAGTTTATCTGTTATTACTAAAAATGTATAAAATAAAGATATTTCATTTAACACTGTTAGCTAATACCCCGCATAGCGACAAAATCTTCCAAGTCGTTCCAAGATGTGTATCTCTGACAGACTGACGGGGGTCGCGGATCGGAATCCTGTGCCTACTTCCGCTGACCGTGATCCTGACCAAGAGTGTCTCACCGCTCGCTGTCCTGTGTCGGAAAGATATTTGGCACCAATGTCTCTCGACGCAAGATTGCATCCGCACTTCATTTTCTGTGATCATTCTCGTCTATCGGGTTTACTTCTACTCTCCAGGCCAGAGAAATTACGTTACTTTTCTGAGTAATATCAACTGTTAACAACAAATACAAAGTAGAAAAACATCCATTTTTTTATCGGTGGCGTGAGTATTGTCTTGTCAGACTGTCAACAAAACTCGTAACATCAGAGCGTGTCATCTCTACAGACTCCATCAGACCTTGCTGTTTCCTGCAATTTCGAAGTGAAAATGAAAGATGTCGCCAAAGTTTTGGTCACTATGTGTGACATTACAAAGTCTCTGTCAACGATAAGAAAGTCGTTCAGTATGAGTTTCGACAATGTGAATCAACCGTCGTCGAAACGCCGTTACGATTTCACCTTTGTGTTTACAAAGAGCTATCCACCCAACTGCTGCATCAGTTTGGAGATGACACGATAGCATCATGGACTAACATCAGGCGAATAATGAAACTCTTCTAACATTTCCTGCTCGCAACGACATAAGTAGTCCCTAACAGATGCTGCTATGTCGGCCACCCAATGTGCAATGATGTCGACTGTTGACAGTATTTCAGGCAGCCGTTCAAATATTAATTTCGGTTGTCAACGTTTTCCTTGTGCTCGTAGCAAAGATCATATCTGCCATAACATACGTAAATGAGATGTGTAAAAGAGTTTTAATCGTTAGCATTCATATCTAAAAGTAGTTACACACGATGTCGCTGTGAGGAAGATACTGAGTAGTTAGCTCATTATTCTATTATTAAATTCTGTAGAAGTCTGTACAAAAATGCATGCCTACTTACAACATTAATCTCAACTATTTCGAACCATTGTACGGATAACTTTTATGATATCCCTCTCCGTTGGTTCAGATGTTTTCGGCAACCTGATCTGACATTGTGTTAGCTGGTTTGTGTCCAACTGGTGGATGAAATATTCAACATCAGTACCTTTCTGACAGAGTGGGTGAGGTGGTGGTGCAGAATCCGTAATCAGCAGACTGTGCACTAGTGTCTTGGGTTAAATCGCAAACCCTCCTCAGTGTGCATGGAGTGGGAGCGTACCATGCTGCTGGTAATCATTCGTCCGTGGGATAGGATAGGGAAGCTTAGCGATCCACGGTATCTTTCGGAATAGTAGGCCTGAATGGGTCGGCAGCTCGTTTTGCTACATCCCTTCCTTCATACTTCATTCACTCACTACCGAAATAACAAAATACGTTAAAAACATCACAGTCATCCGCACAAACAATGACACTTCCATAAAATTCCATTACTGGATAACGCATGGGGAAGTATTATAGTTAAATTTCCCAAGACTCTGCCTTGGAGGAATAAATCCCTCCCCAGCGGCACTGACGAGTGGATCACCTCTGGCCTCCCACTAGAGAACATGCAGGTTAGAATCCCTGATCGGCCATCTAGATTTGATTTTTCCATGATTTCCACAAATCATTGTAGGTGAATGCCAGGATGGTTCCTTCAAAAGGCCATAGCCGAATTCCTTAGCGTTAATTGCTCCCAGTCCTCGACGTCGATGAGGCACAAAGCCATAAGCAAAAAATAAATTAATACTTTAATAATATTTTATGTGGTTCACCGGGTAGGGCGATCATCATCGTAGACCTTGTAACAGCCCTCATACCTGAATTTTGAATAGTATTTTACTGTATGAAGTATTTGTAGTGAGCTGAAGTTTGCTTGAATGTGATCTGGTATGTTTATTTTGCAATTTCTTGTAAATCAGTGTATATAGACTTTGTTTTATGAAAGAAAATTATTTAAAGTCCATTTAATATGTTTAAGAACCGAATTGTGCAAGAGAATTTCTTAAATGTTTGTAATTCCATGTATTAATGCAAGTTATGATGTCTACAGGTCATGTTTGTACAGCTTAAAATGATTTCTGTAAATAATTTTGAATTTAACTATCTCTAATTAACATTTCTGATCATTTTGTGATGATGTTAAGTAATTTTGTATTATTTCCGATTGTTTTTAATATATTTAATTGTTTGAGTAATTGTTAATGTTCGAGAAATATCGGGCGGATACCTTTGAGGAATTCCAGAAATTTCCATAGAGACTATATAAACAGATCGGTGTAGGACAGAGTTAGTATTCAGCAGTTAGTTACTATACAGTTTATAGTTTGGTTTTACAGTAAGTTCACAGTTGAGTTTACAGTCACTTTGCATCTGACAAAGACTGTGCCAGTATCTCTGGATTGTATCTTTGCTTGCCACAAATATCCCTGACTTGTTGTTTTTTGGAAAATAAACAAACATCTTCAACATAACCTTCTGGTGGATTATATTTTAATTAATCAGTATATTAATTTAAACCACCGAAGACCCTAACAACCTCTATAGGATTAAGGCAGGTAAATATTCTTTATATGTATAAAGCACAATTGTTTAGTTATTGTTAGTAAAAAAACTTAGAAGCTTCATCAGTCATTAACGTCGGTATGTATTTTAAACTTATTTTAAAAACTATTGTATGCTGTATATTTCTTTTCGTAATTACTTATACTATATCTATTTCTATACTCACATTATATAGCTGCTGTCCTCATACCGTACGAAAAAAGTAACAAAACAATAATTTTTTGCAGAGAAGAGAAAAATAAAATAACGCTGGCACTACGATAGAAATTTTGTCTGATGTTGCACAGAAAAATAAATGTAGTCTATTAAAGGAATTCGACAGGAAGATATCGATTACTATCAGCAATTAAATTGGTCGAGAAAGTCCATATATATATATCTTATATCTCCAGTCTCCAGAAAATGAAAACGGTAAACACAATAAAATTAGCAGGCACCAATAGCAACAGAATCGAAATTAAGCGCAAAAAGTGTGCGAGGGCAAAAGTTTGCAACGCCCGCGGCAGCGAGAGTCGACGCAGCGATCGGTCGATATCGTTCATTATTGACGGTGCGGGTAGAGACTGATGGCTGGGCGAGCACGGCGCGGCCTTCCGAAATAAATGAATTGCAGGGAGCAACGGGCAAACACGGCATCTCCCTTTTGGGTTGAATTTTTTCGCTGAAATAATAAAAAAAGTAAAAAAAAAATGCGAACGTACACACACATGACTCACAAAAATTCTGAAACGCAACCTGGAAATTAAAAGCTCCTTTAATGTTGTTTGGTTTATATCGCCCGCTGTATCGGAGCCGTCCCAAGAGGAACCCTGCATCACGGTAGACGGCGAATCTCGCTATTTATTATTTGCCGCTGGTCTGTTTTCGCATGGGCGGGGAAAAATAACCGGAGAGGTTGCCTCGACGCAGCGCCGTTCGGTACGGAGTTGTTTGTTTTAATTTTTTTTATTATTTCTGCCCCGTCAGGGTTTACATCAGGTCCGTCATATACGAGAGGACGATATTACAGGTCGTAGATATACCAATTTGTTTGTTAGCGGTAACCATGCCGCCTGAGAGTACCTTCCTAAACTATCTACTATATAATTTCTTAAGTTCACTCACTCACCTCGATAGCTATTGGCTGGAGAATGGTGACGTCGAGCTCCAGCTGCCGTTCGTAAATTATTAACAACTTGAGATATCATTAGATGAAATTCGAGGTTATGTCCACATTTTAATAGCTAAGTAACTGCTACAATTAATTGGCATAACACATTAAATAAATATGCCTTTAGTAGTATTTCATAGTTAAAAAAATATCTGTTAATTTTAGTGCCGAGAAAACGTGAAACTGCTTTTCAGTAACAAGTCTCTAATGAAAGAAACATAAAAAAAATTAAATTACTCATTGGTTTCTGCTGTAATCACAAATACCAATTGTCATTTCGGCCAAGGCTAGATACTAACTTAGTTAAAACTTTCGTTAATGTTTCTGCTTGATCAGATTTTATGCATTATGGTTTATTTGCTTTTTACGTATTTTACTGACCACTATCGTTAATGGTCTTTATTCATGTTCGCTGTACGTGAGTTATTAGGTTATTTAAAGTGGACATCAGACCAAATATGTTACCGAATCGAGTATTCTGGCAATTCATTTCTTCCGAGATGCTCCAATATTTAATAATCTGGAATCTGTATTAAATCCTTTGGCCGTTACTGTGACCAAAGATTATATTATGAATATTTGCCCAGCCTCACTTTAAAATAAAAAAAATAAAAATGAAACCACTGGTGATGCTTTCGAAGAAATTGCGCGCTCCATTTAAACAGATATTCTTCAATATTTGCAGGGTGAACGTTTAGGGTGAAATACAAGCAAAGTTTGAAATTCAGCCTGTACGAATCTACCAACAACGTCCTACGGTAGTGCGATCGTCTCTGTCCGTTTTATTATACGTCTATTAATACTTCTAAATTCTTCAAGCTTAAGAGATTTTATTCACCCTAAGAGTGAATTACGGGTCATGTTCGTATTTTGACAGATCACTTTAACCTGTCTTAATCTTTGACCTTAATAACTGGAACTATTCTAGACCTGTCACGATACGCAAAAACGTTCACGGGATGGCACTAGTGCGTAATAAATTTATAACTGAGTTCCTCGATTAACAATTCACGGTAGATTTGAAAACGGCAAGAAAAAATCCTGCATCATCGTTTTAAGTAATCACAGCGTCGCTTTCAGTACTAGTACTAAAAGAGGTACAAAACAGTTAAATTAATGAATCAATATTTATATTCGGATAAAACTTTGGAGAAGTTTATTATTAACCGTATTAAATTATATACAGCGCGATTCCGATGGAAGAATGACACTAAATACAAAGCAACGTTCACAAAACACAAGATTTTAGACACGAGGGCATATGGGATTTAATGTAACGCAAAAAAACCTGAGTCAGAATGAATGGCCACAGAAAATTAGTCAACACCCGCAATTTGTACCTTCCAATACCAGAAAATTCCAATAGCCATGATTCCAATAACCTCAACGACTGCTCTAACTGTGACAGCAATCATAGTTTTCCCTGATAGTACCATTGCATCAGACCTTCGGAGTTGGGAACTAGTGTAACAGAATATCCTGGATCTCTGACACCCCCTGGCTTTAATCACCGATAAAATCTTACACTTAACCCATCACTTTTACATATTTTAACTAGTAATAATCCTTCGCGTCAATACTAGGTACCCTTTCTAGTATATATTCATTTTACCACCGTCTGCAATATATTATCTCAGACATTGCCGATATATCGATAATACACGTCTTACCAGTTTCCCCACCATTTCTCCCACTACCTAGCCAGTCATGGGGTGACGTTTTGTGTACACACACGTCAGGAACCAATTGGCTCGTTCTCTTTACATGAAGAAGGTTAATATCGAAATATTGTATTTATGTGTCCACCTCACGTGTATTCACTCGTCGCAGTCGTCATCAGTGGTACGTTCTTGGTTAATATCCCTTTTCTTTATTATTTATGTCGCCTAGGAGACGCTTCCTTTTTCCTTAGTTTCATTACTTCCGTAAAATAATATACTTGTGAAAGTGTGTCTGTTATTCGACGTGTTGTATACTAGTGCCATATCTACATCTATTTCATGATTTCACCGAGAGATCAGTTATCACATGTAACCGAAATCATTTTGTTTAGGGTCTTACCAACACCAAAAACTACTCATGAAGGAAATATCAGTCGTTACTTGGATTACATACTAGGAAATCTCAATTTTGAAAGTCGTTTTCACATTTCTGAACTATTTAAATATCAGTGAAAGGTATCACAGTAAAAACCTTCGATTAAAATAAATTCATGTTTCCAGTATTTTTAAAATTATGAGGAGGAAACCAACTGCGGATATTAATGTTCTTAAGATCACATCGTAAATCTGAATTAACAATCTATTCGACAGTTAAACAAATAGATAGTTAGCCAATTATAGGACCTAAAGAATAGTAAACAGTCACTCTGAGTATAGTTTAAGGAAATGCCTGAGCTATGTACACAAAAAGGTAAGATGTTTAACAACTTGGTAAAATATTGTTATGAGATTAGTGATACAATGAATAAAACAACGTGGTAATTTCAGTCCAATAAGTTTTGTTATTACGCGACTAGTCCGTGGATGCTGGGCGTCTATACTTGTAGTCGCCAAACGGCTGTCTCCAAAACCTTTAAGAAAGGGAAGCGCCCAAATCCGCGCATTAGGACGACCCCACACCCCTTTGAAGGAAGCATGTAGATAGCGATAAACACCCAGATGAGGTGATCATAGGCAGGTATTACGCCCGAGCGAACATGCCAATTTATAAAGATTTACGGCCTGTCAGTGGCAAACGGTAACCCAAGTAAATTACGGGGAGTTCCTGCTATTGAGCCGAAGATACACGATCAACTATAGATATAAGCCAAACAATGTTGGCCAATCTCTGCACAACAAAGCTGGACTTTTTTTTTTTTTTTACTTATTTCTTTACGCCTCGTCGACGGCTTAGATCATTAGAGGTGGGATGGTACTAGGGACAAGGAACGGGAATGAATCAGGCCATGGCCTTTTTGATGGAAGCATCCCGGAATTCGCCTGGAGTGATTTGGGGAAACCATGGAAAACCCAAATCTGGATACCCGGAAGGGGATTCGAACCTGCGTCCTCCAGAATGCGAGGCCAGAACGTTAACCGTTCACCCACCACGATCGGTGCAAACCTGGAACATTTGGTGACATAGATCAGTATGAGACTGTTACCCAAGAACATGTGATTGCTATTCTGGAATTTCTGTTCATATATTGCGCGGGAAACGCTATGATTGGAGGATCAGCAGGACGCTGGAGGGAGAGAGTGCAGAAGCTTAACTTTCAGTGCCTGCGACGGGAGCTTACGATTAAAACCATCACGGCGCATGCTCGGGAATCGTGAGCTGATTGTGTGTTCCACTATCAGACTTCAAATGTTGAACGATTTGGATCCCACGTTAGGTTGTGAGGGTTGACGACTAACAGATGAGGCGTTGCACTGCTGTCGATGTCTGCTGCAATTAAAACGGTACAGTGCTCAATAGCTTGCCGGACACAGTATTTTGCACAAGTCAATACTAGCCCATATTAACTCACCCTATAACACTTTTAGTGTGGGGTCTCATCCTCTACCGAGTTGTGAAAGCAAGGCTCAAGATATTGCCTAGAGCAAACAAAACTTTTCCTAGTGAGAAGGAATGCTTGTATGTATTTAATTCCCTTTTATTTATGTTTGGAGATTACCAATTTTTGTAAAGTCACATTAAAAATCAGAATGTATTGTTTTATTCAGTTTTAGGATTTTACGACCTCTGTTGTCGGATGTTTTGATTGTTTAGAAGTACCTAACATAAAATAAAACTTTGTATGTTGGCCATATGTTCTTTTTTATTCAATAAATTGGTCGGAATATGTGCAATGTCTAGCTGGTTCAGCTGTGCCTTTTTAAATTAACACCTCTTTCATAGTGAATAGTCAATCCCACAAAAACAATTCTTGTAAAAAAAGGACAAGTCTGTAGCTCGTATAGTGAAAAAAGGTTATGAGATCACCTTCTGAGCAAAGTCTATAATTTACAGTGTGTATTCACTGCAATTTATATTACAGAATGGTTTCTCTTGGTGTCATATATCGTTTATTTAGAAATTAAAAATTTTTTTTTGTGACTTGGCCATTATACACGTCATGTTTTAGTTAACCTATATAAATACCTTAAATGTGTTGCTTGATAAAAGTTAGCTGTTTTTTTTTAATTTGCCAAGTATATATTATACCTTCAATTTTAGTAAAAATTACGAAATGCATAACGGCCAAATCATCAGATTTTTTTCGGAATAAATGATCCATGACTGCAAGAGAAACCATTCTGTTTCACAAAGTGAAGTTAAAAGTGTAGATTTGGTCAAAAGGAGATCTCATAACTTTTTGTAACTACACGAGCACGAGACTTGGCCTATTTTTGCAAGAATTCTTTTTGTGGGATCTCATTTCTTTATGTTGTTGTCGAAATAAAAAATTTAATTTAAATAATTTCCAAAGTAATAAAAGGAAAGAAGTAAAATTTAACACAATAGCTAAAACTTAGTAAGCTCACTCTACAATGAAAATCTGAGGTATATAAAGAGATTAGGGTGAAAAGAAATTTCACGTTAAGGGGTAGATATATGGAAATTTATGAGTTTCAGATTTTTCTTATAATATGTAGGTAAAATGTTATCTGCGTGCCAAATTTCAGCTTTTTATGGCTACGGGAAGTACCTTAGAGTTTTGATGATCATCAGTCAGTGAGTGAGTGATAAAATCGCTGACGTTTGCATCCGAATAACATCAGAACTGAGAATAGTAGCGAAATAAAATTTAGTATGTGTGCTAAGATTGACTGATATCTATGTAACATCATGAATACGACCGAAGAAATTGAGATTCAATATTGGTCCGAATCGCTTCGAGAAAAGGGTAGGCAGTGCCATCGTTGAATCGACTTGGCGGGTGCACTGCCGAGCATCCAAACAAAATCAATATTAATTAACAATTAATACAAATAAAATCCACAAAATCCCCTTCTATTACTATATGGTGTCGAAAAAAGACAACAACAACAATGTTGTTGGTTGTAGCGGATAGAGCGGTCACCTTATTTTATTTTTTTATTTTTATATAATTTGAATCCACTTGTTAGAAATATACTTACAAGAGTAAGTGAACCTGTGTCAAGTCGTTCATAATTGATATTAGTTATACAATAATGAATTACTCATTTAAATTAGAAAAATAAGGTTAATGGCAGCTGTGGATAATTCGCCAATTTTAAGCACTGAATCCCTACGAATAATGCGTTAAACCAAAAGGCCGGAGTAGTCATAAAACGTGTAATCGAATATACTGTTCAATCAAACATTTAAAATAGTATGCACTTGTTGTAACACCCCTCAAACCTAGATTTTAAATTTAATTGTATTTTTTGAAGCATTTGTAGCAAGCTATAGTTTGATTGAATAATATTTTGTATGTTTGTTTTGCAATTTACTGTAAATCGGTGTAAATGAACTTTATTTTATGAACTGTAGTGATTTTGTGTGTAAAGAATTGCGATTAAGTGTTTATAATTAGTGAAAAAAGTGGTGTTTAATGGAGGAAAAGTGCTACGAGGAGAAATAAAAAATGTTGAAGTGGTACAAAATTGACGACGAACAGTAAGTATTGAATATTAAGGTATTTGTTTCTGCATGTTCGTTTGTTGTTGCTTGTTAAAATTTCAATTCTCTTAAAGTTTGTTGTCAAATTTATTTCATTATTAATGGAAAATGGCTGATAGAATTTACAAGCATTTCTAGAATCCTTTGTAGCCAATTTTAACGCAAAATTTGACATCAAAGTTTCTGAGATTAATTCTCAATTTACTGAAAATAATTCTTAATTTTCTAAATTTAACAATGAGTTAAATCTTGATGGAAAATTTGCTGACTTTAGAAGAGTTAAAGAGTGATAATGGCAATAAATTTTCTGAACTGAAACGAAGCAAGATATAAAATTCTCCGAATTAACTAACTGTTTTGATGTGAAAATCACTGAGCATTTCATGGTTTTAGCACTGTATTCAAAGAGGATATTAACAAATTAAATTCTAAACTGGATAAAGCAGTCGTAGAGTGTCAGGATAAATTTGAAAAGGTAAACCAAATTTGTGAAGATGATAAAGATGCATGTGTTGTTTTAATTAATGAAGTGAACTGTAAATATAGTAAGGAGATTAGAGAGGTCAATGGAAATTGTGATAAGATGAGGAAGGAGTATGTGAGTTTATTCATAGCCAATGATATTAACTTTGCTCAAAGGGTCAATGAGCTGAGACAGGAGATGGGACAAAATGTTAAAACATTGGTGTAGCAACAGGAACCATTAGCGCAAGGTTTAGAAAATAGTGTGAGAAAACGTTTGCTGGATTACAGGTTCAACTAAATCAAGGTGTTGTTCCCATAACAGGTAATCCAGTGGTCAGTGCTATTGTTAAGGAAGAGCTTGAATTCTATGATGATAGTGAAAATTACACCCTGTAGAATTTATAGGTAATTTTGAGAGATCTGATTACTTTAATGTGTAACCGGACAGTAAGAAAATTGCACTTCTGTTTAAACATCTAAAGTTTTATGCCTGGACATGGGGCGATAGACAAGTTAAGAAAGTGAATGCTTACAAGCTGTTCAAAGAAAACATTCTGAATCATTTTTGGTCAACAAGTAGGCAGATGTTTTAGAAGAGAGAATTGATGACTGGTGGGCCCTACAGACCGGGTAGCGAGACTCAGTATGATTTTTTTTTCACAAATGTTGAATTAGGGGTAAGTATTTAGACCATCCTTATGTGGAAGACGAATTCATTGATTTGATAGGAGCTACGCTACCAACTCAGAGAAGAAACTTAATAGTTACTTTGGAGGTAATCAATGTGGATAGAGTTTCGAAATTATTGAGGCGTTTGGATGCTCAGGAGTCATTCTCTGATCGGTATTACACTCATTACCGTAGGGGGAAGAGCAGGAGTCCCCCAAGGAGGGATGATAGGTCTAGAGATACTAGGTACAGGGGAAGTGGCCGTGATAATTATGCAAGGATAAATGATAATGGGGTAGTGAGAGATCAAAACCCACAGCCTGATAAGGAAAAGCAGCTTGTGGGGCAGCCAAACTAATGACCGCCACTGCATTGGACCCCACAGTGGTGGCAAAAAGTATGAGTCCAGGTACTATTTCCCATGAAGTAAATTCTGTTTTTAAAAACACTGGTAGTTCAAATGTAAATACTGATTTGGGTAGTGGTAAGTCAAAAGTAAGTGGCTCTAATTGTCCGAGAGATGGAAGTCATTCCTAATTATGATCAAGTAGTTGATTTAAGTGTGAAGGAAGTAGTTACTGATAGTAATGCGTCTGTAGTATCTACCGATTGTGACAAAGTTTTGACTCCTGGATGTGACGAGGAAGTTGATGAACGTAACGTGGATAGTAATCCTATTGTGGTAGACAATGTAACAGGGAGAAGCAAATGAATTTAGTGATAGGGGTATAATGATGAGTGATGTAATAAATGATGTTGGTGATGCTAGGGTTGATGATAGGATAGAGTAGAAAGGGGATAACCATAGTACCTTATGACTCGTTTCAGTATATGAAAGTAATAGATGTCGTGTAGAAGATTTATGGAATGGTCACAGTTTAACTACCAAAAGAAATGCATAATTTATAGTACATAGTACAGTATGGCTATCTGAAACTGGGTTGATCCAGCAAGGCATAGTTGGGACTAAGTTTGCTTGCATAGGTGGTGAGGCAGTTTGTAAAAGAGCTGAAATTGAAGAGTTTCTCAAATACCTTGAAGATGAGGGTGATATGGTGGTGTGGATAGGAGACCCAGATGAGGAGGAGAGTTGTGAGTTAGAATGTTTGTCTACCGAACCGAGAGAGAGTGAAAAGGCTTATGTATCAATTCCTAAGTTGGAAAAATGCTCTGAATGTGACTTAGCGGATACATTGTTTAGTTCTTTATTTGATGTAGATGATGGTATAGAGGAAAAGGGTGGGAGTAAAAAGATCCTTCTATCGGTCTTTGACTTGAAAAAATGTACAGAATGTGACTTAAGTGACACAATGTTTTGTACACTGCTTGATGTAGGGAGTAATAGTGAAGTAGTAGTTGCTGTGAAAAATAATCATGATGTGGAGGAAGTCATTGAACCAGATGTTAGGACCATTGTAGGTACTGATACAGATAGTTTGTTATGTATAGATAGTAGTCACCAGTTAATGGATAGTGGACTAGTAGGTAATGAAGGACTTAATTGTGTGAATGATGACAGTGAATCTGTGATGACTGGTTCAGCAATGTTGTTGTTAAGGAATAAACAATTTGTAAAAACAGAACCATATGATCTGTCAGCTGTTCTATAGATATGCCAAAGTCTACTGTTTGAGATAATTCAAAGTTTATGTCTCTGTCAGAATATAGTGAATCTCTGTGTATATAGAAGGGTAGTATTAGATGTTCAGTCAAAAGTAGAAGAAAACTGGAAAGTTCAAAAAAAAGTAATTTACTTAGTTTTGGGTTTTCAGGGAAATCTTGGAACCCAATTTTACAGTAAAATTTAGGGGCCTTACCAATGTCTGCGAAGGAGTGCCCTAAAGTTTATTATTTTTAGCACAATTAGTTTTTGGAATGCCTGTTTTGAGGAGGCGTCACCACCTGTAAATATCTGATTTTGAAAATAGTGTTGTGTCAATGAGATGTATATGAATGTCAACGAGTTTGTTTGTGTACTCCGGTTAAAGTGGTAGTTATAATGATACAGAAGGTTCAAGATGTAGTAATTCAAATGTATGAAACAATTTGAAAAAGTTCTGTCTAGTGACTTTTGGTGTTTTCATGATGTTGTGGTTGGCTGCTCTGTAATGACAAATTATCAGCTATCAAATGTAAACAGACTGTTGTCATTAACAAACAGACAGCATGAATGTGACTTATAGTGAATGAATAACTTGTATTAATTGTAACCAGAATAAGTGTCATGATCTATGTATAGATGTTGGATGTAATGAAGGCTTGTATATCTGGATTGTATAATTGTAAAAGTTATTATGGTTGGTTAATTGTGATCTGTTGATGTTTACATTATGTGTACATACAACCTACTTAACTCCTTGAAGGATTCAATCAATTTGAACTATGTAAAGTCAGGTGAATTTCGGGGAGGAGTTGTAACAGCCCTCAAACCTAGACTTTAAATGAAATTGTATTTTATGAAGCATTTGTAGCAAACTAGAGGTTGATTGAATATTATTTTGTATGTTTGTCTTTCAATTTACTGTAAATGAACTTTGTTTTATGAAAAGAAATTTGCAAGTACTATTTAATATGTTCAGGGACAGAACTATGAAAGAGAAATTGATTAAATGTTTGTATTAGGTATTAACGTGAGCTATGATGTTTAAAGGACGATTTACTACAGTTTAAAATGATTTATGTGGATAATTTTGTGTTTAAGTATCTTTAGTTTTCAGTTCTGAACATTTCGTAATCATTATAAATGATTATGTATTGATTTTGATTGTTTTTAATATGTTTTTAATTTTTTAAGTATTGTTAAAGTTCGAGAAATATCTGTCGGAAGCCTTTGTAATGTTATAGATGAGACTTATTTAAAGCGAGTGGAAGAGACTCAGACACAGTTTATGGATACAGTTTTACGTCGGCAAAGACACTCAGTTGAAATAGTTTTGCGTGTATGACAGTATTGTCTTTGGAAGCAGTATTGAATGTAATCTCTGGAGTTTGTGATTACATGTGACCAGTATCTTGAAGTTCGATTTCCTCTGAGCAATTTAAACAAGTTTAAATTTCAAACTGTATACTGGACTAATTATTTTATATTAATTAAACCACGCGACACCCAATATTGTGGTTAAAGTCACAGTATCATTTTGTCTTCGAAGACTATGTTACTCTGAAATTGCCACTTTAGAGAAGGAGAGTGGCGGATATATACGAAGATACAGCGGTTTATTCAGAGCCCTCATCGCTTTAAGGTTTGCGCTTTCCTTTGAGAAACCGCAATGCTTCTTCGCAGAATTTCAGACTTTAAGATGATTCTACCTCAAAGGAGGGGTGGAATTAGCTTCCTCGAAATTCAGGAAGAACTCCGGTATTAATTTAAGCAGATGTCAGATTACTGCTATTCTTCTAGAAGCAAAGATCAAAGAACTGTCTAGAAAACAACTCTTAAAAGAATCGGAGGAAGATATTTAGAAAAACAATTCAGAACTTGGGTATAAGTTTTATTCCACCAAACATAAACACGTATATAAACGCTCTCGTCGTCTAATATGTATGCAAAAGTAGAACTCTATATTTCAGTGAAAGTATTTTAATTTTAACTGAGCTACTACGCGATTAGTGGAACAGCTGATGACATATTTTAAATCAAGTTGAATAATGATTTAAGCAATAATATCCAAAGAGCAGAAATTCGTTGAGTAAGACTCATTTTTACACACTTTGCTGTGTTTCGATGTGCACTACAAGCCGAAAAAAACCAGCAGAAACAGCCAGATCTATTTAAAACGGTTGCGTTGACTCTAACACTGGGCAAGTGCATTCCTAATGCTGTGTATCAACAGCTGCAAAAATTTACTGCCAACTCGTTTCAGTATGAACATTCAAAAACAAGAGAAATAGTAACAGAGGATGATGATGACGATGAAAAGTGTGGGATGCCATGCATTCTTTCCATTCAATCGCCCAAAACATTACAAGCAGAAGAATCTTTACACACCTTGTAAACCGTATTTAAACTATTATTGTAAGCACCAAACAAATATTGAGGATTTTTTAAATCGAAACACTCAAGCTCTCCTGTAGTATATATATATATATATATATATACGAGGAATGTCCACAAAGTAAGTTCCGTTTGATTATAGTCTATAAAACAAACGTGTACAGATACAGAAAAAATATGTATTGTACAAAAATCTACAACTGTTAAACTACTTTTCTACATAGCTTCCGAGATTTTGTAGCCACTTGGCATAGCGTGGCATAAGTTTTTGTATTCTTCATAGAAGGTTACCGCCTGTGTTTTCAACCATGTGGTAACATGTTATTTCAGCTCGTCATCATCGTTGAAGTGTTGACCATCAAAGACAGATTTTAGGTCTAAGTAGAGACGAAAATCGCTAGGAGCAAGGTCCGGGCTGTACGGAGGATGATCAAACACGTCCCAGTGAAATTACCGTAAGAGTTGTTTGGTCATATTCGCCGCGTGAGGTCGGGCATTATCGTGGATAGTAATCCTCGGCGCTTGTTCTGTATTGCGAGGCGCAACTTCTTAATGGTCTCGCAGTAACCATGTGCGTTGATTGTTTGGCCTCGTGGTAAGAAATCAATCAGCAAATGCACATGACTTTTCGAGGTGTCAATATTTGCTTAGGCTTAACCTTCGTTGGGGATGAAGTATGCCTCCATTCCACTGATTGCCGTTTTGTTTCAGGGGTGTCGTACGATACCCAAGTTTGATCACCCGCGACTATCCGAGAAAGAAAACCATCGCCTTCTTCATTGTAGCGTGCCAAAAACTGAAGTGTACTGCCCATCCGTTGTTTTTTGTGTTGTTCAGTAAGGATTTTAGGTACCCAACGTGAGCAAAGTTTTCGAAATTTCAGTTTTTCAGTAACGATTACATGAATTAGTGATCATGAGATTTACGGAACATCAATAGCAAGGGAACTAAGTGTAAAATTACGGTTGTGCTTAATCTTCTCTTTGATTGTGTTAACCAGATCATCAGTAACCACCTCGTTCTTCATCGTGCACTTGATCACGTCCTGCATTGAACAGTCTGACCCATCTTTTAACCATTGAATCACTCATAGCATTTTGTCCGTAAACCTCGCAGATTTGCCGATGAATTTCGTTTGGTTTAACTTTCTTCGCATTTAGAAAACGAATCACAGATCTAATTTCACACGCGGTGCCATTTGCAATTACGGCTGACATTATAAAGAAGCACTACAAAGCACACGTCAGCAGCAGCGATCTGAAAATAGTTTACTTCTCCTTGAGTCAGAGTAACTGCCACGCATGCTCGGAACTGCGATCGTAGCGCTGCCGCGGATAGAAATAGAAACGGAACTTACTTTGTGGACGACCCTCGTATATATTATATATAAGGGAAAAGAGGCGCCCGCATACATCAGGCGGTAGAGCAATTGACCATGAGCAGGAAGATAGGGATGAAATACGTGAAGTAGCCAAGGACTTTTCATCGAAGCTGAACGTTCAGAATAGCTCAGTCTCTTGAAAATGAATCCATAGAAGGAAACTTTGCGGGGAAAGCAAAATCGGCCAAGTTATTGAGACCACCTTGTCACCACCACGATTAGACCAACAGGTCGGCAATTGGATAAGCGGGGTGTCGCCAGTTCGTGTATATAATCCTTGGTTATGTACTTACTAATTAATACATCCTAGTCTCCAACCTGTAAAATTTATTGTTTTCTGGAGTAGAAATATTTGATTAGTCCCTTATCGGACTGATTACGAGGTCTAATTATACTTTCTTCACCTATTAATTTATCATAAATACGTACATTATTTCATGTAAAACAACTGAACCATCTTTTTATTTAGTCAAATAAATACTTTCCTCTCTATTCAATCCAACAAAAGTAATTAGACATATTAATTGCCTCTTCAAAACGCCAAATGATAATTCTTTGCCTCCACTGACCATTAATTACTTCTCTGTTCCGCCACACTGTTACAATATAACTGTCTCAATACGTTTCTTTCCTCACTCTCTTATTGTTTATTACTCTCTGACTTGCAGGTCACGTGACTCAAGCCAATAGCATTCTATACACCTTTATTGCAACCTTCTCTTTTACAGATTATTTATTCTGATTTATCCACTTATTACAATTGAACAATTAACACTGAATGTCTTGTCAAGAAAATAACAGGAAAAACAGAAAATAAGGAAACGAAACCCTAAATGCAATACACGTTTCTTGACAAGAAAAAACGAAACTAAGGATATCGAAAATCGGGGTCTATCTTCCGTTGACTAGTATGATAAATACCGAACTGCTGACTCTATATTGCATGAAAAACATATACATAGGCATCGATAGACTGCTGTGATTTCTGAATCATATTACATTTTTACTTATCGTCTCCCTTGTGGTATTCTAGTAGGTTGTTTCGGATTGGAAGTTTGTGAGTGCTTGAAAAAAGTCTCAGTTACTCACAATTTCACAAAATTCAAACAAAAAATCCTCTAAAATATTCCGCTTCGTCCCTCATCTTGCATTTTAAATTTTTTTAGTATCCAATAAAATACCAAGACAGAATCAGGTACCATAACAGTACGTTATTGAAAACATTGGCGAGTAGATATATGCATACCACTTAAAAATTACTTCTAACCTGGTGGATAAGCTGTTTAAACTGCTAGTATTTATAATTTCCCAATCACTGAAAATAATCGATAAAAATTACAATAACTAGCAATCCATTTTCAAATTTACAGGGTAAGGGTCCTTCCCCATGATTTCTGGCAGTTTGTTCTTACTCCAAATACTTTCGCAGAATTAGCTCTCTTCAATTTGAAAGTTGCTGTCAGCATTAGCAGAAAGTAGACAATGCCATATATCTCTCGGTTGATGACAGGCACAATTTTCTTCTTGCTGCGCGTGCGTAGACATGCGACGCGTTACTCTCTCGTCCGTAATTAAAGCCGAGGCGACTGCCTACCCCTGCGAACAGACAGGCCCGCAGCGCAAGCCGTGTTTTGTCAGCTGGCGAGAGCTTCTTGTTGTACACGGTCACAGGCGGCGGGCCAAAGTGTTTCTAACGGCAGCTAGTAATGTACGGCCTGAGAGAGGCGGGAAAGCTGCTGCCAACTTGCAGGTACTGAATATGGTAAGCGAGCACAGTATGTTAACGCAGGTGTATATATACACTAATTGGGAGGCGACGTACCAAGTTCTCTTCGCTGTTAATGGCTGTAGGAGATTCAGAAAGTGTTTCAAGCATACAAAGCATCTCCTTATGTCACAATTCATGCTTGTTACTTTATTCACTAATGAGCCAATTACTGTGATCCAATTTAGAAACTACGTACAAATCAAGATTTACCTTCTCGGTGAAGTTTCTTAACGCATTTGGTCCGAAAACAAGGTCATAAACGATTTCAGTCTTTTAGAATGATCTATCTCTAAATAAACATTCGATCCAACCATATTCATCAGTGCAAATTATTCTAGAATAAGGAAGCAATGGATTAATCGACTGTAAAACAAAAAGTGCAAATGCTTGAAAATAATCACTAACGAAACGTGCATATTGAAAAAGTAGAATTTTTTCTTCCGGATAGTACTAACGGTGTGGAGAGTGGTAGTACAATTATTATATAAGTTTATTCATCATGAATATACAATTTATATATTTCTAGGCACAAATATTGAACGTCTAGTAATAAAATTAAATCTTTGAAGATAAAAGTACAAATTAATGTCATGTAACAGGTACATTTGACAGGTTATAATAAATAAACTAAATAAACTAATGATGAAAATTTTCAGGCAAAATGGTACCACCACTCACGTTAAACATACATATTCAGGTAAACAATTGATTTTACCATGAGCGATGACGCAAGTTCTCATAATCATTAACTGAAAACATTGTTGCAAAAATCTCAGAAAAGTCTGAATATATTGCCATTTAAAGTTAAGAAACACAACTAAATAATCATTTCCCACCCAATCGACTAGGATATTTCATGAATTCAAAACAATTATGTTACAAATATTTTATTTACCAAACATTTATTCTTACAATGTCAATTAAATTCAATTTAAAATAACATACCATTGCACCGAAATAATTAACGAATAATATCTAAAAACAACCTCACAATAAGATGTTAAATTGCTTAGGCTCACACCGCTGAAAATTCCCAAAGAGGAAATAAACTTCTGAATGATCAAGTATACCAAAGAATTTAAATTCGAAAGCCGTTATTGAGCACAAGGTAAAAACATTAAACGAATTATCATATATCGGTTACCAGTTAGTAACTATAATCCCTTAATCAATTAAATGTGCCACCAAAACGTTTCATCATGTTGAAACTCATCCATCCTGATACATCTGCAGGTATGTATCTTGTAAGACTGTTGATAGTGTTGGAGACAGCAAAAAGAAAACTAGCTAAACGTCTTACCATGATTAATTAATTAATAATGTTGATAATGAAGTTAAAAAAATGTAAAAATGTAAAAAATGAATGTATATACCGCAGTGAATGCCTAGTACTGAACTAGAGATTAGATCATCTTGAATCGCTAGAAAGAAGAATCATGAGGAGAATCTTGGGTCCAGTTGAACCAATAGAACTATGGAAATTAATAATTTATTATAAAATTTACCAGAACCTAGAAAATATAACATAATCAATAAGAATAAGGATATTGCTGTTTGATGGACATATCAATGAAATGGGTGATAACGGATGAATAAACAACAACACAGGGTAAATTGCCAAGTTATACTAGCAGTCAAGAAGAAAATTAATTTGTTTAGTTTTTGAATGGAGATTTTCCCGGTATATTGCTGAAATATAATCTTCATGGGTATTCCGGGGGATGGTATGAAAATACAACGTTTCAATAGTAGTAAACTTAGAACCATCGGAAGCAATGCTTGACAAAGACAACAGAGCCAACCTCCAGAAACATTGGACACCCGTGAAGATTATATTTCGATTTGTTTATTAATAACTGAGCAGTACGTTTACCCAGGTAGTATGAATAGTCCTGCCAGAGTCAATTCCACGGTAGACCACAATGGTGTCGAGTAATTCATAACATGAAATACCACCAATTTGATAATCATCACTTTCTGCAAATAAATATTGATTTCTTAATAGTGTATATTCATATATCAAAACAGTCTAGAAGAATAGAAATTACTATACCCACGTGAATCTGAGAATTATTTAATACTACTTTGTGTCCGCGACTCCGTTCATGTTTGTTAATAATTTTGAAGATACTATATATTTGCACGGTACCTTAAATATCTCCACGATAAAAAGTCGAAAAAAATGATGAAATGTAGCAGAAATGATACGAATAATAGTAGATTATATATAAAAATAGGATCGGAAGTATTAACTGTAAAGGAAGACAGTGGTTATAATATATGAAGCAGATAATTGACGACGTGAGTTGTAAGGGATATGTTGATATGAAGAGATTAGCCCAAGATAGGAAGGGATGGAGGTTTGCATCAAACCAATCGAAAGACTGGTGATTAAAAAAAGTTACTCCTTGAAAAATCACCAACCTGCTAGTGAACGTCTAGTAAAAATCAGTTCACTCGCTAAATATGTTTCACGTAAATTATTTATATTTGTTAATAGCTGAAAAAGCGGAAATATGTGTCGCATTTTAGGATATTAATGAAGAACATTCTATATCATTCTAGTATGTCGTAGAAGATTCTAAAGATATTTTAGTGTGCTTTGGGCAAAATATGAAAATGCCCTAGGTCGACCAATTTCAACCATCATATTCTCCACACCCCCACAGCTAACGTAATGCAATCATCATAGAGCACGATAGCAGACTCGAGGCCACTATGACACACATACTTCAGTGTCCTGTGCTAGGTAGTTACTGAAATATAGGGACAAAAAAGTCAGTTTTTATATACATAACATCATTTTTGTCACTTCATTACTTCTGGTTGAAAGATAAACACACAAAACGGTAACACAGGATTATTGTGTTGCATTAAGAAATCTCTAATCTTCCGAATATAACAAAAAGCTGAAATATCTTTCTCACGATAGCTGTGTGAGGTAGTTACAGATTACAAAGCAGATGTTTGAATTCCCTCTCTGCGCCATTCCCCAGCCTACCTGCGTAGGCACACAAAAGAACTGAATTAATCGCCCCACTTGGGCCCAAACTTTAATAACGCGCGACACACTAAAGGGAAGACCTTAATTTACTTTACCGACAAGATAACTTAGCATAAAAGCTCACCCAAGCACATGCCATTAAAACTATGGCAATAACTAACCCGCGATAAATTCCCATAGTTTACTGCTCTTGTGGAACTTTCCTTAGCATAATGACGGAGTAGCGAGCTTTATGTGCACGCTCTGTACATGAAAATTTTAGGTGCCTTTTGATATGTAGAGCATCCCGTAGCTTAAAAAATGCTCCCGTACGTTCTCGTCAGGAACTTGCATCTTGAGAATCAGTATCCATTTTGAGGTTCTTAAGTTTTGTTTAACTAATCTTTGGGAACAAGTCGGGTACAATGTCCGAAAATGTAATGAAAATGGTTTAATTTTGAAAGTATTTAGAACAAATTTATCATAAATAACCTATATTTTTTATATTATTGACTTAAAATTAAATCGCAGTAAAGATTTTAGAATATTAGAATCAATGAGTATTAATATATATTTATAAACATCAGTTCTGATGTGCTGCCTCCTTAGATAATGTGGAATTTTCTGGTTATTTTTCTCCTCCATCTGTTCCAGCAATTGCCTTAGACATATCCAATGTCTTTCCACTTTTGCCTGTATTTTTTCTCAGAGTATCTCCTTATCGCCGAAAAGAATGTAGGTTTCGCTGTTCGTATTTGGAGGACAGCATCTTTTTCAGTTTCATTTCTTTTAGACTTCTCTATTCCCTTTGCTTTCCATAATACTTTCCGTATCATCCTAAAATACCACATCTCGAAATTTTCTATTCTTCCCCCGTCCTGTTCCTTCTCTTTTTATGTTTTAGCATCATACTCTAGCTTTCAAGACTCTCAGTTCGTCACTAGTCCTACCAAATGATATTCAGTAATGATACAGCATTTCTTCGAAATAATATTTTTCGTCGTACATGCCAGTGCTATAAAGAATCTAAAAAGTTCTTGCTGTTATCACCATCACATTCCAGAATCAGTAATAAACTATTTCATCCGAATGTAAAAAGATTATCACAAAGATGTACATTAGCGAGAGAATATATATCAATTACAAGTTACATGAAGTTTTACCACATTTACCAGAAACGAAAACTCAATGAAATATCACTCCTTAACAACCTAAAATATACACCAAAATAAAATCAAATTCAGAGCAAATCAGACCATTGCTTCGTTGGTGACAAAGAGACTTTTTTCCGCTGCTCTAGGGCTTATTATGCTTACCTGTATCTGAAATTAACTAAGTGTAAAGTTGAAGATTTCTCGTAGCAGGACTCTCTTGCTGATAAGCTGACTTCTTTCCGATGCTCCAGGGCAGATTATGATTACCAATCTTCTGCTTACCTACAAACCGAAACGAATTAATAATGAGAGGAACTGTGAAATACATCTCAAACGTAAAGTTGAAGACTTGTGGTAACAGTGATAAAGTATGTAAGTGATGTCAGTCAGTTACAGAAACGGAATCGTACAGATAATGTGAGTCTGCGTAAAACACGTAGTCTACATTGAGGTCATTAGAATGTTGCTGACTGATTTCGAGGAACTAGATGCTGCAAATAGTTGTAGCGGACATTTTACTAAATGTTATTTACGGAACTTTCGAACCGTTAGTTTCCTAAAACAAATGCTAAATACAGATACACTGAAACGTATTTCGATTACGTTTTCTATTTTTTACCATCTAAACATTATAGACACAATGCTCCAACTCTGTAAATTTTGAAAAATGGACTTCAACTGGTGTTCAGTTTTAGAATACGCTTTCTTGATTAATGTGTTAATGAGTATTATAGGACAACAAGAATGTTTATTCTCGGTTTATGGTCATTAGATTTAGAAATCTTTGTTTCAGTTCCGAAATCATTAATCGGTTTTATTTTAAATGAACACTGCAGTGTAATGTACCAGATGGATTATAGTTTAGTGAAGGTTTTACGTAGATATTTGTTGCGTGAAAGGAACTTAGTATTAAATATGGATAGTGCTCTTAACTGACTGTAAGGTGTATTAGGAACGTTTTTATGCCACCATTGATCTTTCGTAAAAAGTAGTCAGGTTAGGAGAAAGGCGATATAGTATATGACAAGTTGTGGTCTTAGTTACTGCCACATTTGAGTAGTTTCGCAGTGATAAAAGATTCACAACGCTATATAACAATACACCATTTAATCAGCCAAAAGCACGAGAACACCTCCACGAGAAGTGTCGCCAGTGAAGACCGCTTTCATTTCTTCCATTTCCTTTGCTGTGAAGAGCGAAAAGGATTATTTTTTTTTAATTTAATGTGTTACAGTTACCGTAATACGAAGGTATTTTTCATCTTATTTTACATACGGCCGTTACATTGTAGAATCTACAATTAAACATTGCTCATGTTTCAAATATCTATGTGTTAAAATTTCTTCAAACGGCGAAAGCAGTGAGGATGTGCTCAATGAGACAGGACAGGGGAGAAGGGCGACTTGTCGGATAAAAAAGGCCAAACATACTGCAAACGGCAGCATAATGCAAAGTATATTTACCAATGGTTCAAAGAGATCGAAGGGGACAAAAATAAATAAAGATAGCTTGTTAACCCCTGGAGAGGTAGTAGCTGTACGCAAAAATTAGAACCCGTTATAAAAAAAAACAATCAGACATAAAATGAACGCAGAAAGCACTATCATAGATACTACAGAAGGGAAACGTCTCACATGGTTCAGCCATCTTCAGCGAATGAGAGATATGAGATGGCCAAAAAATGTTTGAGAATGGACACTACCCAAAAGAAACAAACGAGTTAGACCACCGAGAATCTGGTAGAAAACCGTAGAAGAATCCAAGATAAACAGAGTCCTTAAGGAATATGACTGGTGAGATCGAATGCAGTGGAACTAGAGAAGCGAGAAGCGCTACAACCATAAAATAACCGCATATATATATATATATATATATATACATGCATGTCATGAATTCGGGCTTGAAGTAAAGAAAATGAACTGAACTATAGAATAAACATACAATATGAGTAAAGTATTCCACTGAGAATTGGTTGCGTACTTACATAGGAAATATTATGAACTTAATCACTTTATGTCGGGTATTTGCTGCAGTTTAATATTGAAATCGTTCACAGCACTGGAGAAGAAGGTTAGAACGTCCATCAGTGGGAAAACCGGCTCTTGCAGTCTATAGTGCCTAATGTCAGTACCGCATATTTACAGCCTCTATGAGCTACTGAGATACCTTTCTCCAGTTGACATCCGAGGAGCTCAAAATCAACCCATTTACAAACAGTCAACTTTCAGTTCGAAGTCTGTCTCCCTTTTTTACACCACTAATTTCTAACCCCAGTAATTCGTAATTTATAATCGTGCTGTCAGAGTTGCCGATCTACGCGAGCAAGGATAATGGTAGAAAATTGTAAACAGCCTCCCTATGGCTCTACCTGAGGCAGAGCTCACATCAGTTCTGACGGGTTTTTAGTTCATGATCTCTTGTTTTTCTTATTTTCTTAAGAATACGAATCAACATGTCCCACCACAGTTGATTCACATATAACAGTTAGATATTTCTGCTCAGATTTGCTTTCTTCTTTTATTTCCGTCATCAGGCTCTCGATTGTTTTCAAGGAATCCTCTTACACATAATAACCTATGTTCTCATTTATCTAATTCCTATGTAATAATATTTGTGTTCATCTACTCATCCACCAATCCTCTAGAAAATTAACTAACCCACTTGTTTCAAAATCAGACCTCTTTTAGAAACTCTTACACAAAGTCTTCGCTCACTCATCATTTCCAAAAGGTTTCCATTTCGTACTTTAACGGCCTGCTTAGGTTACAACATACTTCTCTAGCACTACAATTGAGATGCTTCAATTTTCAATCTTTCTGTTATTCCCCAATTCCAAGCCTCACTTTCATAAAGTCCTATGGTCAACACACTAAATTATAGAAACTTCTTTGAAAACTCCTTAAGTATTTGAAACTATACATTTCTCTTTCTCAGTAACGTTCTTTCTTGCAATGTTACTACGCTTTTAAGATGTTTCTCGCATCGTCCAACGGACTTAATGTTGCTTCCTAACTAACAACAAAGGCACTTTATCCTATTTTGGTATTTAATCTGGTGTTAACATTGTCTTTTCAGAAACGTTTCATGACTTTCAGCTTGCTTTGATTTACGTTTTGTCCCACAACTGAGCAATTTTCTTTCTTTTCCTTTGCACGAATCTCAATCTGCTTACACCCCCATACACTAACTTTACTTCCACTATTCTCCACCCCAACTGGAAATAACTTCCATCATAGTTTATGATTCTCAATATCATCTTTACCTTAGGGTGTATTCCCTTATATCTTTGACCTAACTCTTTCCTCATGAAATATGAATGTATCGACACTCGTAAGTACCCTACTCTTGTTTTTTATTATTATAATTTTTATTCCACAACCTGCACTTTGTTTCAGAATCTAATAATAGGAATCCTGTAGAATCCGCTAGTTAGTGAAAGGAATCTGAGTTGTCCTGTTTACGAGCCTATTGCTACTGTGGTGAGTAACCGCAGGCCAACTACCCCTCTATATTTTGTTTACGCCGTGGCCGACTGGGCACAGCGCCGCCCTCAGTCGCTCGTAATTGCAAGCTTGGTGGAGCGACGCTGGACGCGGCACTTGCTGGCGCCGTAATTAACGCCGACGCCCGTGGGCGTGTCTGTAATCATGAGCGCGGCTTGTGTAGCCAGCGAGGCTTAATAGAGTGTCCACAACGACAAGCAGCACCCTCAGCTGAAATCTATAAACTTCAATACATCTTTCGCTCCTTTTTCGAAATTCCTTATCCAGCATACAATTAGATAAATTAATCCTGTTAAATGATGCTGCATGATAATACTTGATCTTCCAGGGTAAGAAAGGATCGCCTTCTTGCATCACTTGCACAGTACATTGTTTCATTTCTTGCAAGGGCATGTATTGCTGTTCACGTCATCTTATTATCACTATCGATGCTGACAACTGACATAATGAAGTGGCAATGAACATTAAAAGATTTATCAAATATCTATCATATTGACATCTAATGATATAATTTTATCACATTTTTCAAACGTGAATGAAAATAGTGTTTAATATGACATAACTAGCACATACTTTGAGATCTGCACAGTTCTTAAACTTTCTGTTTTCGTAATCGTTTTATGCATTAATTACTTTTTACGCTTGGGAATTGAAGTCGATAACATCGACTCATTCATCTACGAAACGTCGTAGATCTTATGCATGTTTTACATCGCAATCAACGTACGAGTATGATCTAGGCTTGAAAAAATAATGGATGCCTTGCATGGTTTGCTACTATATGTAAACGCAATTTGTAAATACTTAAGCTTTTATGTGTTATGGAACTGTGTTTTCTGCTTCTGTGCAATGTTTCCAAATTTTAATAGAGAACAAGGACCACTCAATTCAAACTGATTTTGAATACAACACGTCAATTTCATTATCGACACATCTCCATGAGGGGATTGACGGTATTATTGGTAGGACAACCTGTTATTGAAAGGGAAACCAAGCAACATAGCTGCGATTTGCTCCCCATTCCGCCTTCGACGTGGCCACAAAACATAAGCGGATGAAATGAAAGTATATTTTTAAGTTTAAATCGAGACAGAAAAGCCTTTGTACGAACCAATAATCTTTTTCTAATATTACGAGCTATGAATCTGCTTGTAAGTTCCTGTACATATTACACTCACAAGTAAACATATATAATCAATTCTTATGAAAGTTTTCAGGCGATCAAAAAACCCTTGGTTCTGACATGACACAATCAACTTTTGCAGAGTTGAAGGTTAATTTCAGAGGCAAAGAAATTGAATACAAAATCTGTAAAACAATCAAGGATCTTTCGATATCCCAAATAACTTATGAATTGACTACAAGGATTCACTTGTAATTGTAATATGTATAGGAAGTCATAATCATCTTCAGAGCTCTTATTATTATACATAGAATTTAGTTTCGTATAAAGGATTTCCTAACCTTCCCGTTTAAAGATATTTACAACATAATTTTAACGTGCTGGAAATGAAAGTTAAAAAAAAACTTAATTTAGGCTGAAATTTGTTTGATTAAACTATATCAGGTAAACCAAGAAAAACCCTTATTTCACTCAAGACATTTATTTTCGTTATAGGCTCAAAAATTTTGATCTACGGTTGCTTGTGTGCTATGTACCTTCTAAGGATTCTCTGTGTATATATTTTACTTGTTTGTTCGATCAGGAAATCGCCAGAGGAATGAAGAATGGTGATATATCATAGATGTGACCTGTATATTTAAGATGCAAATTCAGGTAGTGATAACGACATTTCTCAAAATATTATTTGGAAATTCTGCTTTGCTTTTCTAGTCTTTAAATAGTTAAACACATATCGAAAATAAAAAGAAATAAAGAAAACATATTAAGAAAATATTGTAAAATTAAGAAACAGAATTTCACTCGCTGCGTCTGTATCTATGAGTAACAATAAACATTGATGATAAATAATTCTATGGAATAATAATGCGAGTGGCATCTATCGTCCGGAGGGTTCGGCCGACAATTGACAGAGTTGCGGTATGCAGCGAAAGCGTAACTGTCCAGTCTACTTTAACCTAATCCGGTAACCCTTCCGGGTAAAGGATGCCTTCTTTACATTACACAGCAAGCTATACCAGAGGTGAAGGTCAAAATTAGGGCTTTTGAAAATCCTCGGCGAGATAGGGATTCGAACTGGGGACCTTCCGATCGCCAATCAAATGCCTTAATCCCTGATCAACAAAACCAGTCATTCTAAGGAATATAAAACAAAAATCTAATAATATAAATTCAGCGACAGTGCAAGATAAATTCACAAGAACATCATGCTCACCCATTTGTGTAGTTAATATTAATGAAATTATGTTTCTAATAGGTCATTGATTTGAAGCTGAATGCTTCTACAAGAGACAGACAGAGATGTATCACGAACACTGAGTACATAAGGAAGTGAAGAGACAATGATCTAAAAAATTCGGTGCGATTTTATTGTACTTTAGTAGAGGAACCGTTAATGAGATAGCAGCAAACTCTCTTACCGCATAAAATCAAAAATGGAGAGAAGGTATAGTCTCTCTCCTAATGACGTCTCAGACGAAAATCTGTAAACTCACTTCAAGAGGACGCTTTGCCATTCCCCACAGAACTCCCGCTAAGTCAGTGCGCGGCGCTAGGGTGTTTCTGGAGTACTCTTCCCCTTTCCCATTGCGGCTTGCGTCTTCCCAGCCTCTGTGATTTCAGCACCTTAATCGTACAAGTGCTGGCAACGACGAACTCTAGAGTGCGTTGTGTCGGTGGCGGGCTGTGGCGCGATGTTGCCTACAATTAAACGACGCAGGGGCAGACAAGTATTATTTGCGCCGTTCCTTTGAGAGTCGATAGACACCCCAGAGAGCCGTTCAGAGGACACCCCTGTTCTACCGGCAGCCATTAGTGAGCAATGAGGAACCCCTACACTCAGCTTCCCCGCAGCCTCATAAAAATAAATTGGTAAAGCCGAAAACGGCGAGAGAATCGTAATGGGTGCTGAGTCTGCAACGCGGAATGGAAAGGTAGTCGGAAGTCTCGAGCTAAGTAGCTATGAATGTTGAGTTGTTTGGAGTATTTAACTATTAAATATTTTGAAATTTAAGTTGCTTTGTCGTTTCCGATATAACTTTGTTGAAAAAACATTCGTATCGCTGATATTTTCGTAAAAGCAGAAGTAAGATGTGCGTACGTGTAACTTATGAGTTTAGCTACAACTAAAATATAAATTATTAAATATATTATTTAAATGTAAAATATTTAAATGCTTCAAAGCAGGATATCACCAGCTAAGTATCTGGTGTAATTAATCATTAAATATACTGAAATTTAAGTAGTTTTGCATTATGTTTTGGGAATATATTTTATGTTTAGCAGTGCATGTACTAATTATGAATGTTGATCTATATCAACGGCAACTGAGTGTGCAATGTTGTTTCCTACAAAGCATCTTTAGCTTCCGATGAAACTTTGGGGTAAAAGCATTCTTATCACTGATATTTTCGTAAAAATACATAAGATGTGCGTATGTGTATATTACGAGTTCAGTTATAACGAAAATATAGATATTGAAATTTAAATGCTATAAAGCAGCGTATCTCAACCTTTTTCAAATTGAGTACCAGTAAAAGATCAAAAATATTTCTACGGATCATTAAATTTAATCATTAAATGAAAGCCGTTTTATTTGAGCCTAGCTGGAAGCGTATTTTAGTAGAGTAACAAAGTAGTCCCATCCGCGTATCCTGGAGATAACAAACTTTTGCGTGTCGTTTAAATATTGATGGCTTTTACGAAGCTTCAATTTTATGCTCGTGGCTTTTGCTCTCTTATAGCCTTGTACAGTGGGAGTCCTGTATCCATTTTATGTGAACAATTTTTACTAAGACATTTTTTGTTACATCTTTAATTCAATTGGAATAAAAAAATTATTATTCTACCTGCGAACCACCTGACCTGCCTTGCGAACTACAGGTGTTCCACGGATAACAGTTTGAGAAACACTGTTTCAAAGGAATTCAGGTAAGGATCAGATTTTTATTTCACAATAAAAAGTTTTTGTAATAACTAAAATAGAAATCCGACGCAAAGGCTTAGACAATTAAGGAAAATTGCAAAGCATATGAAGTACGTAAATATGGCCCCTTAAAAATAAAAGCTGTTTTATTAGCTTAACCTGCTAACATGTCTCACTAAATCGCTACATAATAATCAGTATCACCATAAAACAAACGGAAGTATATGACTACTGTTACATTTTCTTCGGTTTATAATAAAAATTTGTATAGGACGGTTAGTTTGTTTTAACGATATCCTTCATCATCATTTACAACGAATTATGCATTTTAGAATTTCACTGAATTGTGTTCGTAATACGATGGACTAGGAATTTTGTGCTTGTTGCAACAGTTCTTCGCTCTCTTGGCAGTACCTCGCTAACCGGTTTGTTTTATTTTTGATCAAGTTAAAACTAATGACTCTTTGAAAGTTGAGTAACAACTAGATGTTCTTCGACATTGAAATGTGGGATTATCATTCTTTATTCGGATCATGCTGGAGTTCATTGAAATGGAATCGGTAACAACAGAAAATTAAATATAAAAATAGTAACAGTTGTAGTAGAATTGTTGAGAGCTTTCTCTTATATAGTTAGCAAAATTATAACTCATGAAGCAAATAAATCCCTAAAGCAGAATAGCTCCAAAACAAAGAGCATCCCAAAAGTAATAATTGTTTTTGATTAAAACATGGATCTTCCTGATTCGCGTTGCTCCAATAAAAAGTATTTGGTACGAGACCAAACATGTCGTTATAACCTATTATTATGACGAAATCTGCGATAAGTACCTAAAGACTTTGATAATATCGTAGATATCTTATTTAGTAGTATCCTGCAAGGGTGTATAAGAAAGCGTCTAAGCGTACACTCTGAGAATTGTTACAAACGTAATAAATATTAACAGGCCAAACTTTGAATTAAAAATATTTGGTGCAAATTTAAAAAGAAATTGTATTTACTTTCATTTTGTATCTTCTTTCTCTTTACGCTAATTCCAATCACTTGCAACAGCGCTGTATGCAACTATTAGACTTTATAGATTTAATTTCATAATTATTTGAAAACAGACGCATATTTGAAGGTTATGTCCAACGAAAGTTTAATCTGAAAAACTGTAGTCGGTGATTTTTTACAAAAACAAGGAATGATCACAATCTTATTTCCTTATAGAAACCTAAGGCCTCGTATCCACTTGAGCACGCTCAGGCGAATGAGCCGCTCAGTGAAGCGAGCGGCTCAAGTGTGGACGCCTGAGCACGCTCGCAACGAACGACAGCGAGCGCGCTCGGGGTGAGCCGATCGGTTGTCGGTATTTTGGAATGCTCAAAGGCAAGCCAGTGTTTGTTCGGCGCTCAGTGTGGACGGTATTTGGCGGTTTCTACAATGAGCGCGAGCACGTGGGACAATGAAACTTGCTTAACTCTAATTGATGCGTATGAATCAATGAGGATGTTATGGGATAGCTCCAGTATTATAATCGAACTAAAAAATAAGGTGCATGGCGTGAAATCGGCGAGATATTAAACTTTAGTATCGATGGTGTAAAGAAAAAAATAACAAGCCAGCTAAAGTCATTCAGGTGAAAACGATCAAAACAGAAGAGAACTTCTATAACGGGAAGTGGTAAGTCTTTTTTAACAGTATTTCTCACAGCTGAACGGATTTTGATTGAATTTAGTGTTACGAAATTCAGATCCTAAGTTCCTAAAATCATATTGATTTACCAATTTTTATTAAAAACTAGAAATCAATGCCATAATTTAAAAAAACATAAAAATAACCTTTAAATCTATATTTGTAAACAAATTAAAAATATTTGATTCTTGTAGGCCATTTTTCTTCTACAGTTGCTTAGTAAATTAGTATTTATTGTTTAATAATACGCCATTACAACTGTTGGATATTGTTTTTATTTTCCGGACGCGTTTCGCCTCTCGTCGAGGTATCGTCAGCGTACAGTTATGATTTTACATTTGCATATTGAGGTGTGGTCGTTGCTCGCCTGCGACCTCAACCAGCATGTTGTTTTTTACACTATGCTGGTTGAGGTCGCAGGCGAGCAACGACCACACCTCAATATGCAAATGTAAAATCATAACTGTACGCTGACGATACCTCGACGAGAGGCGAAACGCGTCCGGAAAATAAAAACAATATCCAACAGTTGTAATGGCGTATTATTAAACAATAAATACTAAATTAAAAATAGGTACCAGCCTTCATATAATTTTGGAGTGACTCAATAGTGCCATCACAGACTAACCGTACTAAACGGATGATGTTTTGTTTATATACTTTGAACATATACTGCAGGCTTGAGTAGGGACTTCCTGAGGCTAGGAATCTTGAAGTTATTATTAATTTTATCTTGTGGTGGGATCGCCTCACGCATAGGTGTATCGTGCATTTTAATATGAGGTCCAACTAATGACAGCAAATGTTCGAAATCGATCTGGTAAAGTTTTGAAATAGCTGATTGTCTCCTTCTAAAGTCAATTCGCGAATTAAATTATTAAGATAATTTCTTAGCTGACGATGAATTTCTCTAATCCACCAACTTGGTAATTATCTTTTCTGTTTTAACATCGCATGGATAATAATAAAGGCCGCAGCTACGCGTGACGACACGTCAATAGCCGAGCGTTTTCTGAGCACTGGCACCAGGCTCGTTCGACCAAAATTTACTTTTTCTTGAGCACGCTCAAACGAGCGCGCTCAAATGAATGAGCGGCTCATTCGCCTGAGTGTGCTCAAGTGGATACGAGGCTTAAGTGGCTGGTTGACTGTAATTACAGCTTAGGAGTAGGAGCATTATGATCTTGGATTTATCAAAAGGTGGCAACTTGTGAATTTGATTTGTTTTTGTCCCATTTATTCCGGCCATCGATTAAACCCATAACAATTTAAACCCATAAGCTTCTGAAGAGATATTTACTGGAAAATACGGCAAACATCATTTTCCCAATTTTTTCCTCCAATATGGGTTAAACTCTTGTAAACATAATTTAATTTATATATGTTTAGTATATTTAATATATTTAATATTCGCTTTCATACTATTCTATCATAATTTTAAAAGGAGCCAAATTCTGAGAGATAAAAAATTTAGGACAGAAATCTACACAGTTTTTATTGTTCGACAAATAAACAATATATAGACACCGCGTTGAAGATATTAAAATTTTTAAAAGCATTTTGTGGTTAAAACAAAATGTTAAAAGATGGGCGGATACTCTCTAATGTTTATAAACCTCGTATTCACAGCACAAGCAGATTTGAAGTGTGAAAGTAAAGTAAAGTATATGTTAAGTAATTAAAAATGTTATTGTGTTTGCAAAAAGCTAAGTTACTTACTCAGCAAGTTTTTCCCTCTAGCAGAAGCTTATTTCAGGCCACCTGATATTTAGAAAAAGCTCTACCACGATATCCTTCCTGATTGCTCGGTCGTAAAGAGCCAGCAAGATTAACGAACCGAGGCGATTACGAGCTCGGTTTGATTCAAAGAACTTTGCTACTGTTTGAGAAACTCCGCCAATCGGAAAGATGAAAGACTGTATCAGATAGGATCTCGGCCAGACTTTTTATGTGCTACTGGCATGTTTACAGCGAAGAGAGTTCCGCAGCATTAGTCTAATGTACAAGTCAGTCGAAAACTGCTTGTGATGGAGCCACAAGTTGAGACCTTGGCAGTTCCAACTTACTTTCGTGTTTTTATAATATCCGGTAATCAATATAGGTCACAAGGTTTAATTTAAATGCGATTATTAATAAGTGTAATACATTATCTTAATAAAAATTATTATTTGTATGTGATAATTATTGGCTGATATAATTAACAATTTTTTCGTTATTTCAAGGGAATTTGACGTTAAGAATGATTGGTTTCTAATTTCAAAACAGAACTGGAGAATGATGCAAATAGTATATTTTAATTGCTTCTTAGTTAACTGAATAAGCATATAAAATTTAATAATCACTGAACGAATATTGGTACATAATTGTATTTTATTTTCATTGGACAAAATTATTTGTCGACATCATCGCAATTAACAGCGAGAGATGATAAAGGTAAAGATTGGGAAGGAATGCAGCTTTCTTTCCTGCATTTACGTAGAGCGATTTTGGATCCCTTGGAAAATCGAAATTTTGGATGGCCGGAAGGAGATTTGATCCCGCACCCTCCTGAAAGCCAAGCTGGAGCGATATAGATCACCCACCACTATCGGCATTCCGGGAACATCATTTGCTTTTCGTTATGTGATCATTACACTCTGCACACTATTCTTTAGCGTATATCATCATTAGACATACATTTCGCTGTGGGAAACCAGGAAATGTATTAATAGTAATTACTTCAATGTTTGTTGCAAGATGGGCTTGTCGCTGACCCTAGCTGTAGAATCGTGTTATATTAGTGATCTGGTATGCCATAATGACTGACACGTAGGTTCTATGGGCATATATTCCTACGTTTCCCTATGACCTGCGCAGACTTTCTTCATGTATCTTCGGCTCTTGGATTCTTGCTCTTCGGACCTATCCTCTTCTTCTCTTGTACTGCCAAATAAACATGAGCATCTAGGGTAACTTGAAATGAAACGCTGTTTCTGGAAACCTCATTAAATCTGTACTGAACCGTAAATCATCTACAGTCGATGTTGTACAAGATAGGGAGGTATTCCGTAACCCGTGATACTGATCCTAGGGATGAAACTTAGCCCTACAGTTCACAACTAACAGAGAATGGTAAGGTTGGTGCAACGAATATCTATTCAGAGGTCTAGATGTTAGCTTGTTGCTCGTCAGTGAAGAAGTGAGAGTGATCAATGTATTCTAGCTTACTGGAAAAGTATTGGCTTGCATGCTCAGCACTGCACGTGTAGCTTGCAACCTGAACTGTCGATGGGCAGAAACTCGAACAACAGGACGTGCTTACTCCACGTCTGGCTGCAGTGAAACTTAGCAACCTTACACGATTTCGATAGTAAAATATTATTCTAGATGGACAATTTTTGGAGATTTCGAGGGCACGAGGTGAGAACTGTACATCGAGTGCCACAGTGAAATCACTTCATCTCCAGTCAGCTTAAAGTTCATACAGAGTTTATCGCAGAGGGGTTACGGGGCGCAGTCTTCACTGAGCAACAGCGCAGAAACCAAAGTAGAGGTCCAAGTAATCAAGGACCTCCATTTTCGCTTTCATAATGAGAGTGGGGTCCAGTTTCCAGGTAGTGGCCTTCACAGCTGACGTCGCCGTATCAATCAAGACGCCGGATAACATCGCCACAATTACGCCTGTAGCATGCATCGTAATGATAAATATTCAAACTGTCCACAAAACCAAACCGTAAACAATGAGATAAATTCAATTTAATTTTCATAGTTAAAGCCATGTCATGTATCGTCCATTCGTATTGTTTTCTCAATTTTGGATTCATAATATATGTAAATAATGTCAAAGAGCTTTCTTTTCAATGCACAGTACGTGGAGTAATTTTTAATTAATAAATATTAATTTATATTTTCATAATTATTTTTTACATCTTAAAATATTATTACATTTCAACCAGGTCATGAAATACAATAATATAACTGTTTTCCCCAGGTAATATCTGACACATCCAGCCTTTCAAGATTTTTCACCAAATCTTTGTCTGATCTATCTACACAATCGTAAGAATCATTCTTCTTCCAAAAACTTCTTATGAAAATGATATTTCGTAATTAACTCATCTTCAATTAGCCTCCAGCTATGACAAACAATTACTTAATTTTCATGGATTTTTGACTGCCATGAAGAAAAAATAAGTTTATGTCTGTTGAGAGCTGGCAATGTACGAGAATATGAACATACATCATATATATAGTCGTGCAAGCAACTAGTATATCTAATGTTCTCATTTTACGGCAGATATGTTTAGACACCCCAGAAATTGTTTCCCGATAAGCTATTTTGTTTATTTGTTACATGTTGTTTAGTAAAATTATTTATTTCCTTCATACCTTTTATTTTTAAATTGTAAGGATATGTCTAAGTGGTTTCCAAGCGGGTGTTTGTTAATATGAATAAACAAAAAGCGTTTCTATGATTTCGTTTTCTCCCAAAGATGTTTTGCCATCACACGCATTAATTTCGCGCTGACAGTGAGCTCCGCTATTCAGATTAGACGCACAGTAACTCACTTTGCAACTGCTCTAATTCTCGTATTAGTGACGAAGTTACTGGCAGATGATTCGAATGTGAGTGTTGTTTAACTTCAGAAAGACTTGGCATTCTGTATTAGCGTAGGTAGTGCCAAAAAAACGTCTGGTATATCAAAAATGATTCTGGTAGGTTAGATAACGCAAAACGTATACAGAAGATTTTTTTCGTAGAAACTATTATTTTATATTTAATGCCATACAGTTAACCTTCCCCCCAATACATTAAACAGATATTAATGTCAATAGTTGCGTAGATTTATTTTATTAATTTTTTATCAAATCCATTTTTTGTTGCTAACCCAACTTACTAAGTCTATTTCACGGATTTTCTTCTATTTTAACCATTTCTGGAAATTGCCTTAAGATAGTTCCAACAAATTTAAAAGTGTTAACTTCAGAATGCACATTCTTGTGGGTCGAAGCTTGTAGGTAAATGCAATGATAATGGGTAAATGATAATGTAGATGTTTGGCTTAACGTAAATGGTCAATGGAAATAGTTATGTAATGGCCCAGGAACTATAAATCTCCACAGAGTTTTATGCCTCATCTACCGTAAGGTTACGAGAGAGATGAAAATTGACGGATTAAGGTCTATTCAAATCATTTATAGCTACAAAAATGTTGTGTGAAGCTGGCGGACCACAGATTTTCTGCCGAGTAATTTTTAATTCAGTGATACGTCTTTCAGTCAGTATAGAAGTTCCGTATTAACATGCTACTCACTCAATGTTCAGTAATACTGTCACTACTCGTACATATTTTTGATTAAATAGTCATCGATTACATAAACAGATTGTTTTAAAAAATAAGATTGGATGCCAACACGGAAACATATGGAAAGTGTTCGGTAACTATAAATGAAGTTTATGCGGTACAGGATTTTTATGTTTAAAGGAAATATTCATGAACACCGGAATAAATGGCTCCATAATTATTTCTTATTGGCAAATAGGAGCTAATATGTAATCGAAGGTTTTCCCGGCGAATCTGATGCTTGAAGATCTTCAAGCAAATAGGAACTACTTGGAATACATGTCTTTATCTTGATGATTGGAACAAGGGAAACATGATAAACAAATCCTGGAACAGAGAAGAAGATGAAGAAAAACAGTGAGAATTGTTGGCGAAAATCCATCATTCAGATGATGATGTGACTACTGCCTGGATGACTAAGGTTTGATTTTCAATCAAACTGTGGATTTTCCTTCGAATCTGCAGGTTCGTACAGGATTCACATTGCCAACTTATAGTGCTACACAGCTCCGTGTGGAGAAAACCCAGCAGCAATGTGACAACGACCAATTCACTTCCAACCTTAGTGCCGCATGGCAATGATAGAAATACAGCACTCTTCTTACTCAAATATTAGCAAGTGATCTTTTCTGCATGATCACGTCCTCACCTTACCCAACTCAAAAATAGACTGCAATTTTTTTCATATATATATACATCTACTTTAGTCAAATGGATTTTTTTACTAATGTGCGTTATGTCAATTTAGTTTCGTACAGATTTCAGATTTTCAGATTTGATGTATAGAATCTAATCGATTTAACATTGAACAGTATTTTAAGATAAAACATTGTAAAGATTATGAATACAGCATAAAACTGTAACAGCGTTATTCCATTAAGGACAATGACAGCATCTCACTATAAATCACTCGACATGAAAGACGCCGACAGGTGAATGAGTATACAACATGGGCAGCTCATTTGTCAACGCCTGTAGCCAAAACACTTTCGGAAGCCTTGTTATGTCGACGGTGCTGCTATTTCATTTGTGCTTTCGCTGCGTGACGTATTACGCCTACGATTAAATACCACTGCCCTTTTGTCCATCTCAGTAATGTCTACACATCAATCACTAACACACAAAACTGGAACGTAATTCTCGGGAATTGCAGATAGCCCTAGAAATGAGAGCATAGAAATATTAGGAGACATTTGTGGAATGTTACCGTGCTTGCGTGAACGGGACACATACCGGTAGCTCTGAATGATATTATCAGCCAAAAAAATCTAGTATACCGTACAGCGCAATGCAATCTAAAGCACATATTAAGTACCTATTTAGACAGCTATTTCTTTGTTATTCGACCAGAATAACAATGAACACATAAATTTCAATAGGTAATTAAGTTGAAAATATCACAAGAAACTGGTTACCATTAAATGCAAAGAAAATCGGGGTATTGTATGAATTATGGAGTACATGAAATACTGTAATTGAATACTCGTAGGAGAATTGGGAGTAAAACATAGAACGGAACCACGTGTGTTTATTGAAACCTTTTATTTCAGTCATAATTTGACGATAGTTCTCTGACTTAACATCCACCAGCACGACCAAGATAACATGGACAACGAACGCCGAAGTCTACGCAATCATAGAACGGGAATGTTTACCATTACCAAAAGCTGGCACTTATACGGTATTTCTATATGATTAGGTCAGTATTCGTTATCGATAGGAAATAAACTATTCTCAAAGAACTATTCTTCATAATAACAACCATTATACACCATACAATCACAAACCAATAAATACTTCCAGTTATCTCTTAACTTACTAGTCTTGAATTCTGCTTTCTCCTTTTTTTCCAAATAGTTCCTCCATTACCAATAACTTTAAAAACATTAACAGGGTAACTTTTTTAATTCCAATTAACACTACCCTGAATAAAGAAAATATAATTTCAAACATTTTCCCTTATACACTTCAAGTATAAGGGGTGCAAAAAAAATTTTTTTTTTGATATGCGTATCAGGGATTGAAACAAATTACCAAGTGAGGTGATTAAAAATTTACCAAAAACACTGAAAGGACTTGAAATAAAAATTCATAGAAAGCAAAAGTAGGCGGGTGTTGAAATTATACTTGAAGAATTGAAAATTTAAAAAAATGGAACCTCTATCACAACTAAATTAAATTACATATTTAAAAATAACAATTTCAGGACATATAAATTTTTTCGATCAAGATTGTATACAGAACTCTCATAAATTCAATGTTGAATAAGTGGAATGTATTTAAGCTGATATTACGAAACGCTGCTTGCGGAATTGAAATACAAACAAACTAAATGTATACAGGTTGACTTCGTACAACTATGCACTCACTTAGCAAATTTCTTAGCATCAGCGATTGTTGCCAGGTTTTATGGCTTTACGCCTTGTCGACGTCAAGGTCATTAGAGGGGAAAATGGACTGGGGCAAGGAATGGAAAGGAATTCGGCTACGCAGTTTTGAATGAACGATCCTGGCATTCGTCTGGAGTAATTTCGGAAAACTATGGAAAACCGAAGAATAGATGGTTGTACGGAGGTTCGAAGGCGCATCCTCCAGAATCCAAGGCCCAGCGAGTTCATCACTTTGTTACGCACATGGTGACAAAGCGGAGGGTAAGAACTAAAAATTTGTTATGTTAGGATTAAAAAAAAAAAAATTAATAATATGGGAAATAATTCTTAGACGACCAGCCTAGTCCACAACAATGCAAAAAATGCATTTACTCTTCATTCATAATAAAATCTTTTTAATTATAAATTTATTTACTTGTGACTCAAGACTACCCTATGAGAAATGGTCGAAAATGTAAATAAAAATATTAAAGGTTTTCTGAATGTGTAACAACACAGTACACAGTTATGTTTTAAGTTTGTAATCAGAATTTTACACCAAAATAAATGCGAAATTCGGTATTAACCATGATATCTCCCTTCCAAAAATTAATCACAAGGTTTTCCATCTCAAAAACAGTGCTATCACAGCAGTAATGTATAGTATGTGGATAAATTTGTTTTTAAGCCTGGTATAATTTAGTAATGTGCTGTAGGAGAAACAATTGTTTGTTATTACAAAAAAGTCGTAGTAATATGTACTCAAAAACTATGCTTACTGATTGATTTTTTTTTTTTTTTTAAGTAATGTATTTAAATAATATGACTTAAATCAGCACGCGCTCACTAAGCTACGAATGAGACTGCCGACTGTACGGAAGTCGTATGAGGAAAAATAATTAATCAAAAGCTGAAAGAATTTTCTGTTAATTTTTAAGATCGTTTTCTTTTTCTGCACTATGCAGCGCAAAAGCGATAGCAGCTTTGCCAATCACTGTTATTGTGGACTGTCAGAAAACTCTTTCCGTGAACACAAACGCTAAAACTAATAACCACCCATGCTGAAGGGAAACAGTAATACCCAATTCACTCTACGATTCTGATGTAATTGCATGAAGGATGCACCCGAGCGATTCTATGTTGTTTGACGTCCTAAATTCTGTTTGAAACAGAGCAGCTCTGAGTAATGAGCGCGATCAGAGGTCTGCTGCCAGTCAGGTTATTAATGAGCCAATGACAAAGGACTTACTCGCCCAACTCATGAGCTGATGCAGGATTTTGTCTGTGCGGGTCAACAGTTCCTATACGTCTGCAGTTCGTATAACCATTCACATTTTATCGATTACCAACTGAAACAATACCACGATTTTTTTCTTTAATCTACTTTCTTGGAAGAACTGTATATGCATTTATTTATAGCATTGACTATGCAGCTTACTCATTAAAAATTCTAACTATTTTTGGTCCCAAAAATATACTGTAGCCCCGAGAAAAACAACTACCCAGAATTGTGTTTACCTGGAAGTCTCGTTATTCATTAAAGCTCCCAGAATTTTTTTCATAAGCTCCTAGGCACTGTAATGGAATTCACGATTTTATTAAAATACCAGATGAAATTTTGTAGAAAACAATAGACAAATTTCAAATTTTCAGTATCAAATATTACCATTGTCTTCTTTAACTTCGCATGATTCTCTATTCAGGAAATATTATTCTTGCCATTTTGCTTAAAAAGAACGAAATTCAAGTAACCTGCATTGTCTGAGCATCGAAGTGTGTTCGGGTTTGTGAATGAGAAAATTCTAAGTAGGAATTTCTGATATTTTAGTTAATATCGCAGTTGACAGCTTAATTTATTTAATATAATTTTATTGTTATTTAAAAATTTCTCGAAGGAATTTATTTATCTATCTATTTATTTATATTTTTTGAAGTTCCAGTATGCACATTGTAATTACAAAAAGAAAGAAATACAAGAACAATGAAATAAAAATTATATTCATGAAACTTTTCTCTAGAATATAATCCATTTAACAAAAATAAACATGAAACATTGAATTAATATACAAAGAACTTAGTGCAGAAACAAAAACAACTTATTTCCGAATGTTACCGATATTCCAAATTAATGGTCCACTTCAGTCCCTGTTTTCTTCCATTTGAATTATTTAATAATGATTCTGAGGATGGAACTGGTTAGCAAATATGTCACTTATTGGTTCTTATTCTAGAAAAATCCGGTGTAGACGTATTGTATGCGTTGAGTTCTTGTAAGGCGATATGCTACTAATCGCAACAAACACTTGAGATTGTGCCCAAATCTGACTTTTCGCGTTAAACTGAAAACTTATACAGCTGTGGTTGTTCCTTGGAGAGTAGGAACGAAAAAAATCACTTTCAGTGCAACTGAAAAACTTTGGCACGAACCGGTCGACGCCTGCGACATGCACGTCCTCCAGCAGAGTTCTCCTCAACCAGATTCCCGCTTCGTCGCACATGTCACCATCACTTGTCTCCTCTCCATGGCCAATCGGCAATGTTAGCTGGTTTCTGGGTCACCTCTTCCCTAACAAATGAGTGGAAATTCACGAGTCCCACAGGCGTCCGCAAACACACCACAAGCAAAACAGCATCAATCCTCTTCGTTGCTGAGTGGAGAGTGGTATTTTTTATTCTTTGATCCCATTACTGCTGTTACTGAGAAACTGTGATAGTCTACAGTAACCCTGTTCTTTCACTGAACTTAATTAGCATAGATATTTATGAATGCTACTGACGTTAATCACGTGTGTTAAGCATACATTCTACAATATTTCACGTAAATTCTAACAATATTAACGAATAGTTTAAGTTGAATGACCTTAAACACAGTATCTCTCTAAAAAAAAAAAAAAAGTAAAAAAAAAAAGAATAATTAGCACTATATACTACTCCCGTAAGAGGAACAAAAAGTTCGACGTCAGTCCAAACCTTAAAATTTCAGTTGCCCTCTTTCAAAGTCTGTCGAAAACACAGGTACAGGACAGTTAGGATGATATCTTGAGAATATTAAGGAGGTAATAGTAAAAAATTTGATTGCCTGTCAAAATCTCTATCGTATTAAATTGTTTTGAAATATTTTATAAAATAATGATGTCAGAGGCATGACATTGCAAATTGATAACAATTGCTGCTATTACTCTAAACTGTGACAGTCTGCATTAACCCCATTATCCACTTAATTACTGTGGGTAATTATGTATTCTGTGGTTTTAGAATAATTATCA
This sequence comes from Vandiemenella viatica, assembly GCA_031002005.1. NCBI lineage: Eukaryota > Metazoa > Arthropoda > Insecta > Orthoptera > Morabidae > Vandiemenella > Vandiemenella viatica. The sequence goes on from JARYHS010009186.1 coordinate 189,521,213, forward strand.
GTGTCAACTAAGAACAAGGAAAAAAATAAGAATACGTTAAATAGCAGAAACATTCCATTCAAGTTGTGGACACCTATGCCTTATTGTTACAGAAATTAGTGGTGGAGGTTGGTGGCAGATACATTAATAACTTCAGTTACTCCAACAATTGAACGTTAAGAGCGATAATACAAACTGATATAAAACAGCTGATACTAGACCTGAAGGCGTAAAACGAAAAGGTGGCCGCTATCTCAGCATTAAAACGCTGGAAATGGGCTTATCGAAGTAATAATTTATTTTTAACTCGAATGCATAGCCGATATATCAAGCAAAGAATAGTACTGGGATATAAGGTGACATAGAGGATGCATAAAAACAAAAATGGTAACGGCACCCTTTCTGAGAAATGCAACCTGACGCAAGCCATCCTTTTTGCACATATTCAGGAACGAATGTCACAAGTAGGACGTTAAAACCGATCACTCGAAGGGGCAATAAATTCAAGCTTTGTGGCTGGAGAGTGCTTGCATCACGTACTATGAACACTGAGGATCACAAACCCCGAGATTCTATCGCGTTTTGAGCCATCTGTTCTCTTTTTCTTTTAGGTCTCTATGACTTGTCGAAGTGACTAGGTCCTGGAGAGTAGGAAGCAAGAATGGGAAGGATTTTGATTACGGCATTTTGAAGAAGCTACCCTGGCCTTCTTCTCGATTGTTTATCTGAATGGAAGAATCAGGAATCAAACACACATCTTTCCAAATGCCATAAGAGAACCTTAACCGCACACCAAGCAGTATCGGTCATAAGTTCTCAAACGTGAGAGAAATATCACCTGATTCTGACCATGAAATGCTGAGAAACTCAATGAAGAGTGCTTTGCATTCATTGTCAATGGGAAAGAGGGAGAGTCTACCAAGGAAGTGGACGACATCACACCATTGAAGCCCATATAGCATAATTACAGAAAGATAAAAGTACAAGACCAGAATAGTTGGGAAAGATATGAGCCGTAGAGTCCCTAAAGTTTCGTGTACATCTAAATGTGATTTCAGAATTCAGAAGCCGTTATTACTTTACTTACGTGGATTAGTCATCAAGCTCAACCACAAATTTCCATTTTTATCAGTGTAATTGGTGGTAGCACGTCAGTGGGCAGGGGGCGTTGTGTGATGACAGGCTGGGTGAGGTGGTTGCGTGCCGTGCGTCCAGTGGGGGGGGGGGGGGGACTGCTTTATCTGTGCGACTAATATCAATTACGGCAGCCCACAGCGTCTAGCGCCGCCCCTACTTGTTTACTGCCCATTTTAACGGCGGCTAATAGAATACACGTAATAGCCGGGGAAACGAGGGAGAATTCATTTGGAAATTGCCACGAGCTGGGGGAGTTTTGTCTCCTGGCTCACTTGACTGTAATTATCTGAGCGTGTCTGCCTGTATAAATTGAAAAAAGACGTTTGAGTCACGTGGCGTTGTGAGGTTCATAAAAGATTTATTTTTTTCACTGGTGACTAATATCTCAAACCTAGCTCTGGTCTGCTTATGGCCCCATTGAGGATACACAACGAACCAAACGCACAGATATTAACACTAGTAAAAATTAGTAACTCACGAAGTATCCAACTTAATTTTTAGTATAAAATTTAGTAGTTCGTCCAATACCATTCAGAGTGAAAAGAGCCATGCACAGTACGTAGGCTCCCCTTCAATTAACATTATCAATTTAACAATTTTATAACATACAAAATTAAATTCTTAATTAGAACCTTATACACGATTTGAGCGGTCTTTTAGCTCAGTGGTTAGGGCACTTGCTTTCAAAAGTTCGCTGCTCCGGTCTCGCGTTCAAATCCCAGAGAGCACGGGAATTTTTGAGAGTTGTATTTGATCATATGAGCTATACCAGGTCACTCCGTGGTTCGGATTCGACGTAAAACTGTAGGTCTCAGGGGAAAAGTAACTGGCACAATGGCTTAGAATGCCTCCTTTTGGAGGATCCAATCAACCTTCGTGTTGAAGACTAAGTTAGTTTTTTTGTTTATATACAATCGTACCAAAATACACAATAGAAATAGTTCGTTGACACTGTAGCATGCGGTGTCTCAGCTGAAGATGATTCCTTATTTAGAAGTGTTTAGTTTCATTTTTGAAGATAATTATCATTTGTCCTGTAGGACACACAATCATTGTTAGTGAGCATGCATAAGCTTCGTAGCTTTATTTTGGCCTCATGTGAACCCCTCCCCCCCCTCCCCACGTAGCCTCCGTGGCTTTTGGCCTCACCCCTTCCCCTCCGCGCATGGCACGTAGATTTTTTACCCTATTGAATCCAGAACACATTTTGTACTATTTTCTCTTGTCAGACTATCGTAAATTACATACGGAGATAATTAAATGATGGAAATTAACATTCACATGCTCTTGTGTGTTCTGTATATTAGTTTAACTGTGATAAATAATATGAATGAAAAGCTGCATGGTTTGATTTGGAACCCTATTCCCCCCCCTCCTTCCGTAGCCCAGCGTAGCTTTCCAGTCAACCCTTACCCCCTTCCTCCCTATTCTCCCCCCCCCCGTCCTAGACCAAGCCACGTAGTTTATGGACGCTCCCTTATTACACTTCCAAATAATTCTAATACCTGTTTTGACCAGTGCTCCAATATCTCCTTTACACTGACTCTTTTATACTCAAAAATATGAACGAATCTCGGATAGAGATAGATGATCTACTGTTCACCAGAGCCTTCACCCCCTTCTTTGACCATCAGGACGAAATATTATTACTTTATCATTCATGAAACTAACTTCTAAGATTATAATGCTTATAATAACTTACATTTTTTGATTATGATTGGGTTATATCCTTTGAGGATGCATTCTATATGACTTGCTTCTTAAACTCTCGGTAAGTAGACCGTCAACACGCATTAAGTGACGAAGTCCGCTGCGGTTTTTAACAGAGTATCGAAGATGAACTCACAAGTTCGCCAATACAGCCTTCAGGCAGTCGCAAAAACAAAGGCTGAAACGTTAGTTATCGACGCTAACACATCCGGATGACAATCAAACAGCAGTTCGTGACTTGAAATTTGCGATCAATGCAAATCAAATGTTTTCGAATTGTAAAAATTAATTCTGTACAAAATTTCGTTCATTATCAGAATTCCAGTCGCCATATGGCACGTAGCTTTTTCCTTATTAATTCCAGAAGACATTTTGTTCTTTTTTCTCTTGCCAAACTATGTTTAAAATTATTACGTATATAGCGAATACAACAGATATTTTCCTTTACACACTATTCTACAACTATAAATATTTCACATGAAATGGTGCTGCTAGCCACTCCTGTAAATGATTAATTACTTTTTTAATTTTTTTTTAAACTGCTTTACGTCTCTCAACAGCGAGGTCTTTAGAGACGGGAAAGGATGAGGGGCAAGGAATGGGAAGGAATTCGGCCATGGCCTTTTGAAGGAAGCATCCCGGCATTTGCAAGGAGTGATTTGTTAATTATTTGGAAACCTTCCTTCTCAGGTATAGTAAGGAATCCTTTTCTTCTTGAGGTGTTATCTAAACCATTCTCCTCATTTTACTCATTATTGCTTATTAATTGATAAAATTGAACAAACTATATCTGTAGTGTAAAAAAAAATAATTAAAAAATAGGAACAGCAGCGCGTATTGTCTTCTATTGCTGCTGTTCTTTCACCTTTCTTTCTATATTACTGGGTTAACACTTTGGATAACGATCAATTCCTAGAAAACCATTTCCGATTAGCCTTGTAAAGTTTGTCGTTCAGCTACATTTCCCACCACTCTGTGAACTTAACAGTTCAGCGAGCCCTATAATTAGAGATGCACTGAAATTCACTTGACAGAACAAAATTATAGTTTTATAATCCACTAACTGTGTGGTGACACGCTGGTGATTCGAATCAAAACAATGCGAATTGTCGCTGGTGTGTAAAATCCTTTGTGACATCTGTAAGCGAATTTGAGTCTACGTTTTTTTACCTGATTTTTTGACTTATGGCTTTACGACTCGTTGACGTTGAGGTATTTAGAGGAGGGATGGGACTGGGAACAAGGAATGGGAAGGGATTCGGCAACGGCCTTTTTGAAGGAAGCATCCCCGCATTCGCCTGGAGTGATTTGAGGAAAGCATGGCAAAACAAAATCAGGTTGCCCGGACGAGGATTCGAACCGGCGTCCCCCCGAATGTGAGGCCAGTGCATTAATTGAGTATAGGTACCGCGCACTTAATGTTTCCGGCGCGTCACGAGTCTGTTAGTTCAAAAGCGCCGGCCCTTTACGACCTAAATACTACTATTTCAAGTTACACGTTTTCGCGATACTGTCAGTAAATAGGTTATCTAAAATCTGGAGATAATTAAATGACAGAAATAAATATCCACATGGGTATACTGTACCCCATTTTAAATCTTATATATATACACAGACGGAAAAAAAAATCCCAACACCAAGAAAAAATTATTGTAGAGTAATGAAATTTGGACAATGCATTTGTCAAGTTAACATGTTTAATTGATTAAATTTTCAAGATCACAGGTTAATTTAAGCTCAAGAAAATGCATTTCAAATGTGAAATACTGTTAAATTAATAGCCGGTGTAAGCTCCAGAATTTTGAATGCAAGCCTGCAAACGTGAATGCATTGTGTCATACAGGTTTCGAATGTCACTTTGTGGTATGGAGTTCCATGCTTGTTGTACTTGTGCTGTCAATACTGGGACGGTCAGTGCTGGCTGTGGATGATGCTGGAGTTGTCGTCCAATGATATCCCATACGTGTTCAATTGGAGACAGATCTGGTGATCTCGCAGGCCAAGGTAACATGTCGACACTCTGTAGAGCACGTTGCGAGACAACAGCGGTATGAGGGCGAGCGTTATCCTGTTGAAAAACTCCCCCTTGAATGCTGTTCATGAATGGCAGCACTACAGGTTGAATTACCAGACTGACGTACAAATTTGCAGTCAGTGTGTTTGGTATAACCACAAGAGTGCTCCTGCTGTCATAGGAAATTGCTCCCCAGACCATGACTCCAGGTGTAGGTCCAGTGTGTCTAGGCCGCAGACAGTTTGGTTGCAGGCGTTCCCCTGGCCTCCTTCTGACCAACACTCGGCCATCACTGGCACCAAGGCAGAACCTGCTTTCATCAGAAAACACAACAGATCTCCACTCCGTCCTCCAATGAGCTCTGGCTTGACACCACTGGAGTCGCAAACGGCGATGGCTTGTAGTCAGTGGAATGCACGCTACAGGGCGCCTGGCTCGGAGCTGTCCTTGAAGTAACCGATTTCTAACAGTTCGTTGTGTCACTGTGGTACCAACTGCAGCTCGAATTTCTGTAGTGCTGCCATTCATGAACAGCATTCAAGGGGGAGTTTTTCAACAGGATAACGCTCGCCCTCATACCGCTGTTGTCTCGCAACGTGCTCTACAGAGTGTCGACATGTTACCTTGGCCTGCGAGATCACCAGATCTGTCTCCAATTGAACACGTATGGGATATCATTGGACGACAACTCCAGCATCATCCACAGTCAGCACTGACCGTCCCAGTATTGACAGCACAAGTACAACAAGCATGGAACTCCATACCACAAAGTGACATTCGAAACCTGTATGACACAATGCATTCACGTTTGCAGGCTTGCATTCAAAATTCTGGAGGTTACACCGGCTATTAATTTAACAGTATTTCACATTTGAAATGCATTTTCTTTAGCTTAAATTAACCTGTGATCTTGAAAATTTAATCAATTAAACATGTTAACTTGACAAATGCATTGTCCAAATTTCATTACTCTAAAATAATTTTTTCTTGGTGTTGGGATTTTTTTTTTCCGTCTGTGTATATATAAAAATAGACGTGTTTTTTCCTATATTTCACTTTTCAGCCACCACTACCTAGCACAGATCACTGATGTTTGTGGGTGGAAGTAGCATGGAGTTTCCTGTCGTGCACAACGTTGGCCGAATGCCGTTAGCTGTGGGAATGTGGGAGATATAATGATTAAAGTTGGTCAGTGCAGGGCGTTTTCATATTTCGACCAAAAATTCGTATCTCCGTATACTTCTCTTTCCTGCCACAACTACATAACATAGACTTTTGGTGTTTGTGTGTGGTAGTAGAATCGTCTTTCCTGTCGTGCACTATGGTTGTTAGATGTCGGTACCTATGGGGATGTGGGACATATGGGGGTTGAAAGTGGTCGACCTGTGGCAATTTCATACTTCTGCCAAAGACAAAAGTGTCATGGTGTATCACTTTTCAGCGAAAACTACAGATCACAGATAACTGGCGTTTGTGTGTAGTAGTAGCACAGAGTCACCTTTCGATCACAACAGCGGCCGAATTTCAGAAACTGTGGTACTGTGGTAGATATGGTGGTTGTAAGTGGCCGACCAAGGATATTTTCGCATTTCGACTGTCTCCGCATATGTCACTTTTCTGCCACAACTACATAGCATAGAGCATTGGTGTTTGTGTTTGGTAGTAGAATCGTATCTCATGTAGTGCACTATGGTTGTTAGATGTCGGTAGCTATAGGGGTGTGGGAGAAATTAGGGGTTGAAAGTGGTCTACCTGTGGCAAGTTTCATACTTCTGCCAAAGACAAAAGTGTCATTTTTCAGCGAAAACTATAGATCACAGATACCTGGCGTTTGTGTGTAGTAGTAGCACAGAGTCACCTTTCGATCACAACAGCGATCGAATTTCAGAAACTGTGGTACTGTGGTAGATATGGTGGTTGTTAGTGGCCCGACCAAGGATATTTTCGTATTTCGACTGTCTCCGCATATATCACTTTTCTGCCACAACTACGTAGCATAGAGCATTGGTGTTTGTGTTTGGTAGTAGAATCGTATCTCATGTAGTGCACTATGGTTGTTAGATGTCGGTAGCTATGGGGGTGTGGGAGAAATGGGGGTTGAAAGTGGTCGACCTGTGGCAATTTCATACTTCTGCCAAAGACAAAAGTGTCATGGTGTATCACTTTTAAGCGAAAACTACAGATCACAAATAACTGGCGTTTGTGTGTAGTAGTAGCACAGAGTCACCTTTCGATCACAACAGCGGCCAAATTTCAGAAACTGTGGTACTGTGGTAGATATGGTGGTTGTAAGTGGCCGACCAAGGATATTTTCGTTTTTCGACGAAAGGCATGTGATCTCCGCAGATTTCACTTTTCTATCACGACTACATAGCATAGAGCATTGGTGTTTATGTGTGGTAGTAGAATCGTGTCTGTTGTCGTGCTCTATGGTTGTTAGATGTCTGTAGCTATGGGGGTGTGGAAAATATGGGGGATGAAAATGGTCGACCTGCGGCAATTTCATATTTCTGCCAAAGACGCATGTGTCACGGTGTATCACTTTTAAGTGAAACTAATCGCAGATCACTAGCGTTTGTGTGCGGTAGTAACACAGAGTCTCCCATCGATCACAACGTTGGCCGAAATTCGGTAACTGTGGGAGTGTGGGAGATATGGTGTTTGAAATTGGTCGATCATGAATATTTTCGTGTTTCATCCAAAGACTTGTGTGTATCCGTAAATTTTACCTTGCTGCCGGAACTACATAGCGCAGAAGACTGGTACTTGTGTGTGGTAATAGTATCGAGTCTCCCATCGTGCACTAGGATGGTTATATGTCTATAGCTGTCAACATAGATTCTTTACAATCACGGACGAAGTCGTGGGTACCAGCTAGTATGAAAAATAAAATTAATGAAATGCTACGTAGCTTCGCTCTGATACTACTTCTCCCCCACGTAGCCCAGCGTACCTGACATTGCTTTTGCCTCAACTTCCCCCCTCTCTCCCCTCTCCCCCCCCCCCCAAGAGTACCACGTAGCTTTTTTCTCTATTGACTCCAGAAGACATTTTGTACCGTTTTCTCTTGTCAGACTATCGTAAATTACATATGGAGATAATTAAATGATGGAAATACATATTCACAAGCCGTTATGGGTTCTGTACTTATTTTAACTGTCGCAAAGTTACGTGGCTTGGCTCTGACAACCCCCCCCCCTCCCTCCACCCCAAACCCTCCCCTTTCCCTTGAGCGAAACCCGTAGCTTATGGACGCTCTCTTGTACTTGTGGCTTCAGGGTGAATCGGAGGCGTGGTAATTACCGCGATAATTCACAAGGCAGCGCTCCGCTGTTTAGAGACTGAAGGTAACCTCAAGATCAAAGTACCACGAGTATCACGTAGTGCTCCGACTGACCGTGGATTGCTTGGAGCGGAATACTGGCTGTGGACGTGCCTAGTGACGCGTTGTGGCGATGATCCTTGCGAGCCGCGGCGCACGTCATGCGTTGTGCCTATCAGACACCGTGGGGCGGTGAGCAGAGGCGCAGGGGCGTGGCTCCGATAAGATGAGACGCGTTCGCAGACCAATAAACACGTCTGCCTCATGTGACCTCGCACCACGTATCTCTCACAGACGTTTGAATTTTCAGTGCGAGATACTGCACAACAAAGGGACCCGTTTTCACCATTTTTTAGAGATGACAATTATGTCGTGTAGATAATTTTTTACAGTGAAATTAACTAACATACTGATTGAGAATGTGGTACTTCTTTAAAGTTACAATTACTGATGATAAAACTATTTTTGTCTGCAAACTCTAATGGAATCTTCATGATCTATCACGCAACAATACATTGAAGTTCTCCATTATCATTCTCGTACCACAAGTAATTTGCAGTGTTCTAACTTTAGGCTCTTTGCCCACTACTTGTACTAAAAATGCAACATAGTTCCAAATATAATTTACCGAACGTGCTTACATACCTGTATTCAGTACATGAAGTTTGGGTTTTTATTCACTGAGGTCCAGCATTACAGAATTGCAATAGTGTACGTCACTGATTTATAAATCCAATTTCATGAACAACAGGTATTTAACAAATTTTTCAGTTGCTAATATCCTCCTGCTACAGTTATTTTTTGTCTGGCAACTAAAGGACAAAAACACTCGCATGTTAATATACTATATTTTGCTTTTTCTCTTTATGCTATTTATAAATTTTGTGACCAAATTTTTGATATTTTTTAATCAACTGTTCAAAGACAGAGCTCTCGCTCCGTTCGCGTAGTTTATAAATTTCTTGTACTCTATCAGAGAATGACTTTAACACTATTTTTATCCTTTAAATTGCAATGGTACGTAGTTACATGTCTTAGTCAAGCAAAAACTACGACGAACTTTCAAACATTTGAACGGTTTCCATGATTACTAGAAATAATTTAATACACAAAAATCAGTTTGCTACTGTTATATTTGAATATGTATCTAAATTCAACAGCGGTATTACAATTATTCGTATTAAAATGCTTTTAATATTCGTGCATTTAAGAGTGAGATCCAGATAATTAGTTTCGGAAGAAATAACACGATTTAATTTGATTTTTATTCCATAATACACATGGAAAGATCGATAAAGATCGATATATTATTAAATGGATTTAAAATTTAGAAAAATAAATAGGCTGAAACTGTATAAAAGAAGCAAAATTACAACAAAAAGTACTTTAGTTTTAGAGAAAATATTGTCTACATTCCTGAAAAATTTGGTTTCAAAAATTTTGAACAATCTGTTTGTTGAGTCGACGTCTCGTAACTGAAGATTTTCATTTCTTATAAAAATTTTACGAGTTCAGGTTTCACGTCCCGAATGTTACAAAGAAGTACGTAACTAATCGCATAAAATGATAGTTGAAAATGTTTTTGTAGCTAAAAGTTACCACTACAACACATTCACATTATCATTCATATAAAACATAAAACATTGAAAATTTTATGAACCAACAAGTGCTTGAGTATATATCATTTCTAGTATTCTGACACCATCAATGAGAATATGAAATGGAAATTGTGATAGCTGAAAATCAACAATCGACCGGTATTGATATGCTCGGTTACAAAATCACTAACTTGTAAAGCAAATCACTGTAGAACAAACAATTCAAAACACTGATGGTAGGGTTACTTATACTGAAAACGATCACAGAGTATAATTAGCCAACTAATCATTGCCGTTTAAAAAACACTGAAAAATAATAGCTAACAAGATTACTAAATAATAAATTGTTTGTCATTTACCCTAACAATTGTTCTGCATGATCGGCTCGTCACACATCATTGAACATAGTAGACTATGTACGTGAGAAGAAACACTTATATATTTAATGGGTTGTTGTTCTCAGGACGACTCAATGCCTTGTTTTGAGCTAGCGTTTGCTGGGTGTTCAGATAGATGCCTTGCCTCAAGTCAACTTGTACCGAGACATTTGATATATCTAACAGTGGAATACTATAACCTCATCGGCTGCATTAGATCTCGAATTTTACTAAGAATAAACACTAGTAGTGATCGGGTCGCCCTTGCTTCCTGTTAACACCACTATTTGATGCCTCCCAACAGATGGTTGATTTAGCGTTCCCGGGTTCTGTGGCAGAATAATTCTCCATGCTTCCTTCTGTTAAAGCATGAATAGTGTTTTCATCCCTCGCGACAAAAAAATTTGGATTGATTTAACCACGCTATGAAGGAAAAATTACACAACTCTTGGTAGCTCGGCCAGCAACTATGTTTGTTGGCAAAAAAAAAAAACATTTACATTCACATCGTGTGATTAACTGCTAGAGTGAAATAGAGTCCATTGTGTGTGATATTATGGTGAATACTTCAGCCCATGTTATTTCTGTTAGTCCCAATATTAATGAGAAAAGGTGTCATATAAAATCATAGGCTGTAACATTACATTCAAACACTGGTATGCAATTAATCAAAACAAAACTGTAGGCAACTGTGGAAAAAAAAATCCTTTAAGTAACTACACAAAATCGTGGAATGGGGCATTACAATCTAAAGACTGGGAGCATAGTTAGTCAAAATAGAACTGTGCGGATACGTAAATGTGAGCAGATATCTGTACCTGTAAAGCCATAGTTTTACAACATAGTTACCTTGTAGAATATGCTAACATTTTCAGTATTCTATGAAAGCTTTACAGTTAAGTAAAATATAGAATTAACTAGATTTTAAATACCTATCTGCATACTCAATGATTACCATAATTCTCAAGAACAAATGTTCCTGATTGCTGAATTTTTCACATCTTCCATTACGAACCGTTAATATCAGTGTGCAAAGTAATGACCTGCTAACATGCATCTATTACACTACTGTTTGCTGTTTTGTAAACGTAAAGGAACTGGTATATAGATCATATTACAAGTCAAGCTGGTTACTACAGATTAGCGACATATGTTTGCTAATCCGCGAGTTGGAGATTATATTCACAGAACATTTAAACAATAGAAAAACAGAAAAGAACTATTTAACCATTAATTCTTTGATTTTAAGAATAGTTTCTTCATTAAAAACTTCTGCTCCATGTTAAATAATGAGAATTTCAATCAAGTGAGGCCCGAAACATTAACATATTGTCCTTTTGTAAAAACTGTTTGGTAAAATATGAGTTACCAATAATTGTATATTATTGGCATTAGTATATCCTCGGTTTACAACTATTGTGGAAACTACTTTACATAACATTAACTGCGGGTGAGCTCCACGTCAATCATTTTTAGTTTCTACTTACTTATTACACGCCCATATATATATGTACAATATCCCGATTTCAACCCATCAGTTAAAGACATCAATCTCTTGAAAAATTTCAATGTCAATACCATCTTACAACTGCCGCATCTTAATTTTCAGTGTTGACCTAACACGTGTATATGTTAAAAATAAATTCTGCCTTTATGATACCAAGGATGAAATTACTATGTGTATGCAAGCTGTTGACGAGTTTATATTGCTGTAAATGTATCTTTTTCTTAAATCGTATTTATGTTTACCGTTGACACTATTTTCAGTTAAAACGTACAATGAGAGCAATGAATTCAGGTTTGAAGTAATGCATAAATCGATATAAATTACGCATTGATATTCCCTGTCGTCGACGTGATATATAACGATAGGTTATAACATGAGCGTTAGAAGCGTTTGAATTATCTTCGAGCCATTTTAAAAGCTCAATGAGTTATCTGCAGCTATAAATATACGCTGCCCCGGACTTTCCTGGGCTCGGGAGAGACGGCTGCAGCAGAAATGCTGAAAACGGAATTTATGAATAGTGTTAACGCTTTTTATATACAGCAGTTTCTTGTATGTCTCTTGAATAACAGCGATCATAAATTCTTCGTAATCCCTCCGCTTTCTCCAATGCTCCTCTTCCTCACTTTCTCTATAAGACTGTGAAATACGTTACCTGCCCAAATTTATGAACACACTGCTGGTATGCGTGCAAGTGTTTCCACGATCAGACACATTATTTCTGCCGCCTGTGTTTTTCTTTTCAGTTTCCTTATCCAGACAAATTTTTTACCAACGAAGAAGTAGTTTCTCTTTCCGAGCACGCAAGTCTTGCGGTGTAATTTTTTTGGCTGCTTTCTGCTTACTGTAAGAAAATCTCTATCAGTCTCTCTTTGCCAGTTACGTTTTTATTCTGCAGTTTAAAGTGAAGTACCTGGTAGGTGTTTTTTATAACATCGCTGTATATCATATCATATTACCCAGTGTTCTTGTTAGAAGCACGGGTGATAGATCGCACTGACTCCCAGGTCACTTTGCATAATTTACTGTGATACATTCGTCTAAAAAACAGTTTACTTCAATGCAGCAATACATTTTTTAGTTTAAATCCATACTAAGGAAGTTTTTCCGCATTTGATTTTAAGAATAGCGTCTACATGTGCTCCATGTTAAATAACCGAGGCGTGGAGTAGACGATGTGGTTGTTTTTCTTCTTCATTTAAACCGAAAATTCTGGCACGTAGTTAAAGATGGTATTTATACTCTCTGCTATTTTATGTTTACAATGAGTTACTTACACTAGTAAATATAACGTCACATATCTGTAACTTTGGTCACATTGCTATTACGTTCTACAAATGATTTTAGAGCGGGTGCCTACATTCCTTTTTAAACAATTATCACTGCTTTTGCTGGTGTGTAACATAGACTAGCTTAATCGTGGTATACCCTGGGCAACGTGCTTGCACGACTAAATAGTTTACGCAGTCAGCCTGCCAGACAATCCTGTAGAATCTCCTGGCAACCAGAGCACAGTAATCCTCATGTCACTTAACGGTTCTTATCGGAACCAAAAGGCAAGAGCCTTTGGACCTTCACTTAAGGATTTGCAAACTTAACATGGAAGGAATAAGCCGGATCAAAAAGCAACTTACCTTTCAAAGTTATTACTTGATCACCACAGTCGACATAGCCTGCGTTTAAGAAACCCATACCAAGGATGATTTACAGCTGAGTCTGAGAGGAAAAATATAAGCTTACAAAATCTTAGGTGCCACACATATCAAAGTTACGGATGCGCAACATATGTGCGAAATACTATTACCAAAGCCTGCCTCGTCTCAGCATGCAGCGAAAATAACATCAACATTATTACCACGGTGGTGAATATCATTAAATTTATTAATGTGTATAAACCCCCTTCCGTCTCATAGCCGAGTGAATTTCTAACAGAGTCTCAACATCCCGTTATGTATACTAGCGACTTCAACAGCCATCACACAGATTGGAAGTATACAGAAAACAACCAGTATGGAATCAGGCTAGAGGAATGAGTGGCAGCAAATAACATGAACTTAGACGCAGGTACTTTTAAATCAGGAAGATGGAACACCGAAACCAACCCAGATCTATGTTTTGTCTAACGTGACGTTCAAAGCGACTCTCTACCAGCTACGAGACGAGTCCTACAAGCCTTTCCACATAGTCAACACCGACCAGTCTTGCTAGAAGTTGGTCTAACAATTCCCATAATTAGATCCAGATGGGAAAGCAGAGTGGGAGGAATTTGCTGGTAATCTGGAGAATCCATTATCAAAAAATTATAATTGATTTGTCAGAATAACAATAACGACAGCTAAAACGTTTATTCCTAGAGGCTTTAGATCCCGTGCTGGAATGAAACTTGCGAAATGCTATATGATGATTTCCAACAGAACGGGTGGACAGAAGACGAACTGCGGCAGAACCTGGACAATGCCCGTAAACTCAAATGAAATGGCACAGTGCAAACCATGAATTTCGAGAAGTCCAGCCGGAAAGCGTGGAGCCTAAGTTACGTGGAACTCCACATAACTCTCAAGAAAAGCATCAGGTCACTCCCGACCAAATAGCAAACCAGCTTTCCAACATGTCTTAGAGTAAGCACCGATAAAGATCGCACTTGCAAAGTGAAAAAAAAAAACAATTGTTCCATCTCAAAAGAATGTATTCTGCCCCTACAAAACTCTCATCCCCTTTTTGCGATATAGAGGTGGCAACAGACAAGTGTCATCCCTGCGTAGTTTAAAAGGACAAAGAGCCTGGAAAAAGCCCTGATGTTGCAGAGAATTTTATACCTACTTCACATGCTATGTACTACTTACAAGTTATTTGAAAGGATAATCTACAATAGAATCACTACAATTATATTCGAAAACCTCCCTTTTGAACAGGCAGGTTTTAGGCCTGCAAGAAACTGCGAGAATCAGGTCCTGGCCTTGGCAACTCACATAGAAGCAGGATTCGAGAGACGATTGAAGACAGTTGCTGTATTTGTTGACCTTACCGCCGCCTTCGATACGGTGTGGCGAGAGGGCATGGTATACAAACTGCTGAACATTTTGAAGTGAAAAAAAAAAATCACTTGTCTGATCAATACCATCTGATCATACCGAACTTTCCAGGTTGTCTCAGATAGTAAGATAAGCAAAGTGAGAAGCGTAAATAATGGTCTGCCTCAAGGCTCAGTTCTTGCCACACTTCTTTTTAATGTATATATTTCCGACATTCCTCAAACAGAATCCAGACAATTCTCTTATGCTGACGATCAACAATCCCATAACATTCAGCAGATTGAAAATAGTTTAGCAGCAGACCTCAAAACCCTGAGCAACTCTTTTAAGAAATGGTGTTTCGTACCCTGTTTCAGCAAGACGATAACTAGTGTCTTCCATCTTAACAATCGGGGGGTGAATCTCTCACTTGACGTTCTTCTTGGTGGCACTCCCCTCCGACACCACCCTTTCCACAAGTATTTGGGAGTCTTAATGGATCGCACCTTGTCGTACAATAAACATCTAAACAACCTTTCAGCAAAATTAAAAACCAGAAATAATATTTTTCAGAAGTTAACTGGCACCTCCTGGGAAGCATCCGTCTCCACACTTCGCACATCAGCACTAAGCCTTGTGTATTCTGCAGCTGAGTACTGCTCATCTGTCTGGATGAATAGCACCTACACCAAAAAGATCGACATAGATTTGAACCAGACAATGCGTATAATTAGTGTATGTATCAAGATCACCCCACTGTACTGGCTACCTGTTTTGTGTAACATCGAACCGCCTACTATAAGACGACGCAATCGCCTAATTGCTCAATATAATAAGATCTGTCATAACTTGGATCCGTCAATCCTCAACGACATGGTAACCCGATTTCAGAGACTTAAATCAAAAAGTTCAAGCATAAAAACTGCAAAACAGATTATATATAATTATTTTAAAGGGGGAGAAGCATTGAATTTGGAGTGGATCGCCTCAGCCCCACCAGAATGGCACTCGCTGTTCTTCTATCAACGGGCTCTAAAGGGACTCGACGTTCCTTGCAAGACCCGGGTAACTCATAATAGAGTTAGGTCTGGCGATGGAAGATCTGCTTCAGCCCTGCACACATGGGGAATGAGAGATTCACCGAATTGCTACTGTGGTGAGGAAAAGCAAACCATCCGTCAAGTGACCTTTGATTGCCCACTTCGAGCCTTCAGGGGATCATTAATAGACTTTATAGATATTTCAAATGGAGCTCTATATTTTCTGCACTATGTCGACTATAATAATAATTCAATGTTACATTTTTATTAATGTGAAACAATTGTATATAATTGTATTATTGATTATGTGCTATGGTCATTAGATGAATAAATAAATAAATTGCTTTTGCCTAATACATTATTTTGTTTGTATTAAAATTATCGTACAGGAGACATTTTATATCTTCAGCGTATAACTGACGTTTTTAAAGCTTGTAACGAACGCGTCTTGTGACCGTTAGTTACAGTAATAAACTATATGTTTATTTATTTTTAATGGAGAATATTTTAGTTAGCTTTTGGGTACTAAGCGGCTGGTCAGGAATGTCAGCTGGCCAGGTTCCTAGAACTGGCGGGCGAGTTTTGCTGGGGTGATGCGACGCTGGGAGAGGGGAGTATTGTATTGTGCTGGCCAGGTAGGTTTACAGAGTGACGGAGAGGAATTTCTGTTTTCATGTGGCACGGAGGAACATTCGGTGCCGGCCGGCAAGGACGATCGGTCGATGTGCACTGTCTGTGCGTTAATTGAACTGTGCTGCCTGGAAAGGGGCATCAGCCACTTTGTTTGAGCGGATATGCTCAGGCAAAGGATGTCCTGAGGAACTGTGCCACACTGTTCCGTAACAGAGCAGAAAACTTCATCCAGTGTGTGTGGCTGACATTAAAATTCGGTAATTGTATATCACCATATGAAGGACATTGTGCTAGCTATAAGTGCAAGTTCATAGCATTGCCCAGCTACGACCCTATAGATAAGAACTCTCATAGCCCGGAGCAATCATTTCTTTCAAAGGTTAACAGTCAAAATGTTGAAACCGCCTTTAGGGGCCGTTTCCAACCGGAATTTGTTTACTGTTTAATTTTGTGTATTTTATATAAAATACCATGGCGCCCACAGAATTAAAACTGATTAATGTTAACTAATTTGTTGTATATGTCATGTCAGTAATTGAAATAAAATCATTTGTGATTTCTCATATAAAGTATTCACGCCAGTTCTATCTTTCATGATCATTCAATAAAATAATTAGATTAATTACTTTTTAATTAGCTAATGAGGTCTGAACGTTACAAGTTATATTAAACGTTTATTAAATATTAAAATTCTCTAAGGCAATCATCCTAATAGAGTACTTAGAAAGAAATAAATAAACAGTAATGCCTGAAAGTAATGATGTAGCTTTACGGAAAGGGTTCTGAGAAAATTGCACAACCTATCATTTCCATAATGAGATAATTGTGCTAGGATTACTACATTACAGCAGGTAATAACTGATATCCCTTGCTGATTAAGAGAGTATCGCTTTTCAATCAACTGAACTCGAATAAAGCATTTTGGTAGTTATGAATTTGAAGAGAAAACGAAAAAGACTAAAAAAAACGAGATGAGCCGCTACGAGCTGCCCACAGTGGCGCACTCAACACTTCATTAAGCCTTGTTTGTGTAACCCTCCGCGCGCTGATATCTTTCACAGTCCTATTTAAGTTTAATCACGGATATTCTCTGTAACAGATTTACCATTGAGTGCGCACATACTTTGAATTTTTATTTGAAAGCATGAATCCGTAACGAGAGTAATTTACCGTATCTCTGGCATATACGCCAATGTGTTCAGTTCCATCACTGCAGTCCATAATAACCCATACAACTGTTTAATTACGCGCTACACTCATCGTAAGAGATGTACTCCAGATGCAACACTTATTTTAATTTTCCTAATTACTTTTTCTTTTAAAGATTACACCAGTCGATCAGTTTCAACACCCTGTTTCGTTGTTATTTATGGAGTTGTCGCGTTCTGTTCTTTTCATGATATTAGATTGGACTGTCCTGTTTAGAAGTTGTAAGGTAGACTAACTACTGTTGTCTTTCGTTTTAAATTAAAGTTTATTACCTTGCTGTGATATTTTCTTATTTTAATGGAGAGCTGCTCTATAACCCACATGAAAACAGAAGAGATATATGTTTGCGGTACCATCTTTAGTGAAGCGTAATCTTTGGATGTGTTACAGAGAAGTTGCTGGTATTGGATTGTAACGAAACAAACACAACAAGACGAACCATTCGAGAAATGATTTGTTGGATTATGGCTTTGCTAAGAATGGTCCTCAACGCAAAGGATGTTTGGACCCACCCGAAGGAGGCACATTAAGTCCGATATGAGAGGTAGGATGGCCAGTTTTTTCCAACATTGCTACCCCAACCCTGTAATTCTGTCATATAAAGAGGACCTACAGTTTAACGTGGAATCCGAACCATGAAAACGTTCTGTGCGAGAGATGAGGAGTGGATTAAGGCTCTTTGAAAATCCCCTTCGAGACAGGGATTTGAACCTTTACCCTTGAGCCTACATACTGCTGTGGATTATGGTTTAAAGATAAAAAATATTTGTTGTTTTATAAGTTGACTGCTATGGAAATTATTAAGAAAAAATTAAAGTTAACTAAAAGATGTTAGCTTTTCTCGTATTACAGTAAATAACATTAAAGCTACAAAGTCATACAGGATTTTTTCTTTCTATGCGCTCTCTATATTTCTATTTGTCTCTCTATATCACTGCAGATATCCCTAATGTTAATATTTGGGATATTATCAAAGAGAGAGACGCAAATATAGGTTCTCTGAAATTTCATTTGTGCCTCTTTTATTTTAATTTCGCCCTCCTTTATTGCCTTTCTGGTTTTACTTCAATGTAGCAAGGCTGATCTAACTCTACGCTTCATAGATTCTTATCTGTCTTTGTCACTGTTCTTAGAGTTGATTCTTACGTAGTCGCATAGAACTTAAATACCTATTTAACACCTTTTTTAAATCTGAATCCTTAGATGTTTGAAGTGCGTTATATTCTGGATGATTTATGCGCACAATTACAATTTATATCTTCATGAAACTTTTTCTATCAATTACCTATAATTTTTATTTTTGGTTCCACGGTTACTCCTGAGAATTCTTTGTAAGTATTTGGTTACCTGTAAAGAGCAATGAAAGTACATAATGCCAGGCTCGAGCATCTTTGCGATGTGGTATTAAGTAAAAAAAAATGGTTTAAAGTGTTGGTTAAAGACGTCAAGTAATCATTAAGTAACATTATCTGGATTCTTCACGAAGTCTGATAACCTTCTTATCTGGAGTATAGGCTTGCAATAAGTATGGTTTTTATACGGTACTTCATATGTGATCACCATGCTCTATTATCAATAGATTATAACATTTGTACACTTCAGTCATGCTTATTTAAAACATCATTTAAACACCAGTAATAAATGGGTTCACATCCTCGTACATCTTTGGGAAATTCGTTAAGTCGCCATCACGTTGCTGTTTTATTTTTTTATTTTTTTAAATAGGTGGGAGACCCATTTTTTTATCTTCTTTTTTTAGAGGGATAAATGAATTTTGTGATTATTTTTAGACTAGGAAATTGCCAACATTCAGAGCGTTTTATCGTTAAAAACAGTACATAGGATATTAAGAGCGTATGCCTAAGTGAAAAATAACTAGTATAACAGTGAAAAATAACAAGTAAAATATCATGAGAACCACGTGTGAGCCGCAGGGCTCTTGAAGAGAAAAATATCACCCAGCTCCTTTCACTTCCCACTCCGGCCTCAAATGCTCGTCCATTCTTCTTCCTCCGACCAATCTACCCTGCCAATCTTTCTTTATTCTGTAAGTGCTGCTATATTGCTCGTTCCTTCACGTCACACTTTCACACAAATCCCCTCAATAATTCCAAATCACCATCTGTGTCCAATGACCGGTTTAGTATATCTAAGTGTTTTACTGATGGTAGTATCTCGGTGTTCCTTTTGATCAGTTTGATAAAGTTGTATGAAATTCTGTGGTAATAATATAACAATTAAGTATCGCTATAATGAGTGAGGTAAGAATTACCGATTTTTGATAATGCATAATGAAAAATAATTTTGACTGTTCTAAACTCATTGGTTGTCATAAGAGTAAGACACATATTTGTAAAATGTTATGTTTGAGTGGTTCCTCACAAATTTCTGTGTGACTGGAATTGTCACCGGACTGTTTAGGCTCGTCAGAAATAACAATAATAAAAAAAATTATATTGGATTACTTCAGTTAATTCAACATAACTATTGTAAATAACGGTATCATGCTCGTTCCTTCGCGTCACACTTTCACACAAATTCCACCAGTAATTCCAACTCACCATTTGTACCTACTGACAGGTTAAGTACAATTGTGTTTTACTGAGGAAGGAATCCTTCCTGATTTTGGTGTTCCATGATTTTCCCAAATCACTACAGACGATTGCCGGGATAGTATCTCAAAATAAACCGTAGACCCCTACTGCACTATCCCGTATATCCCTTCCTATGGATAGGTGCAATACACCTTCTACCAAGCACATTTAGTGAATCGCGGAGCAATAATAGTAGTTAATTAAATGATAAAATGATGGCAATGCAACTTTTTTGTACGCTTTAATGCTGTTCGCGTTTCGCCTCTCATCGAGGCATCTTCAGCGACTACTCTATTTTAAAATTCACATTGGGTTTACAAACTTATTATACCATGTATGAAATCTTAAAATAGATTCGTCGCCGATGATGCCTCGAAGAGAGGCGAAACGCGTTCGGCAATAAAGCTACAAAAACAGTTGCATTGACGTCATTTTATTATTTAATTTACTGAGCAACTGTGGAAAATGGACTACAACAACACTGCAATAATAATAGTAATAGTAGTAAAGAAGGTATTGCGAAATTATAATTTTCATCATATCAACATACTGCAATCCCTCAATAAGATAAGATAAATACATAAATGCGTTTATATAAACATTATCCCGCTTTTAATAAGTAAACGAGAAGAAAGTGGGTACTGGCAATGGCAACCAGTTTTTAATAAGTCAAAAAAATTCAGGCAAGTTTATTCAGCATTTCTGCATCACACCTAATTATGTTCTTTTATGTGTGATATAGTTTTCAATACAAAACAAAACTGTTACTTGAAGATTATAAATAAATCGTGAGTTCTACGGTGATATTATTCGGAATTAGTGTATATATATTAGTAGATATAATGATTTCCTACATGATATTTTTATTGCCTCCAGAACTACAGACTTCCCAAGTGTTAGCAATGAAAAGCGGAACATTCGACCCGATCATTTGTCTATAGCCAGCATGAGGCGCAGCCATTATCAACCTTAAATCAAGTACTGTCTGGGATTTTAAATGGAAATAATGGCGACAGCTCCTGACTATTACTTATCAAATAGCAAAAAACACAATAATCAAATACGAAAATACATTGCACGAGAAATTAGGTATTCAAAGTAGCTAGCGAGCTGTAGACAACCACGCAAAGACTACAGATCTCCAACTTGTTTTAGTATTATTTATTGTTGCAGTTTTCAAGATTATGTAAAAGTTTTATTGTCAAAAGCAAACGAATGTTATGTTGACATACAACTAAACATATAAGAAGTATAAAAACCCTGTTCTTCCAATTACGTATTCGAGCTCCACAATAGTTAGCCTAAGTAATGAGAGATTTATTTTCGATGTACTGATTTTCAATTTTTATTTCATTTTAATCACAGAATCCTATGAATCATAATTTAATAGTTCAATAATTATACATTCATAATTTTCACAATTTCATGTAATCAAAGTTCCAGAAAAATAGCTTTCATTTATAACTAAAATTTGTTTCAAAGCTTTTACCACTTGGGAATTGCCGTATCTAAACATTACTTTGACAGACACTGATATTTACTCACTAACAGTGTCTATCAGTTACAGATGACAGTATTATTATTATTATTTTCTGTAACTGAGAACTCGTTGGTAAATATATTCGATCTTGAAAATTATCGTACCAACCAACTTCTAGATAAATACAAACGCTCTGCATTGATGCCCAATCATACAATCGAGGACATTAGAGGTGGGAGAGGATAGGTAACAAGGAACGGTAAGGAATTCGGTCGTTGCTGTTTGAAGTAAACTTTCCGGCATTCAGCAGAGGTGATTTCTGGAACCCCCCCCCCCCAAAAAAAAACAAAAAAAAAACAGAATACCGATTGCTGGACGGGGACTTGAACCCGCGTACTCCCGAAAGCCAGGCCAGAGTGTTACTGTGAAACATGCTTAGGCAAATGTCAAGTTGGCATTTACTGTTACTAGATCAAGTGATAGAATTGTGGGCGTTTCGCATACAATTAATGCAATTCATATCATCGTTACTCGTGAAAATACGTGTAATGATTGATTCATGAAAATTATTGAAATAAACGTAATAAATAGCAAACTTCTTAAATCTTTTTTTGCGTTTCTTTTTCGATTGTTAAACACTAAGTTATCTAAATAAACTGCCCTGCACCAACAGTGCACAATTGCATGCATTTTCTTATGTGTTGAGGCTGATTTACGATGAGTTTAACGTGTATATTCTCTCCGGGGTTATCAATGTGTGCTTGTTTCTTCGATTCGGGCCTTTAGGTTAATTAATCTTACTCTCTCAGCCGTTGTAGTATAGCTTTCGTGACAGAAAACCAAAAGTTACATGCCACACAATAATGTGTGCGGAGAGTAGTAAATCCTTCATAATTGTGACAAGGTATATCGTGGTCACAGAAATTAATGGAAAAAAAACTTTGAAAATACGGGAAAATCAACAGTTTAGCTCATAATGATATGGCTAAGCCAGCCAACTTAGATGGCTTCATTCTGAGTCGACGCGTTATAGCACCATGGCCAAACATCACGACTACCAATACAAGGTAAATCGCCAAAATATTTCTTCGATAACTTTTAACCAAACACGGTTTTCTCATTCTTTAACAAGAAAAGCGTTATTGCTAAATACCAGTGCCATATTTCTTTTAACATTATGACTCTCAGAGAAGTATAGGAATTAATGTGAAATAATCTCACTACAAACGCCAATAATCAAACAAACACAAATAAAGAACATAAAAAACAGGAAAGTTTACGTTCCATACATTCTTGATGTCGTGAAACTGAAAATTGCCGATTATTAGTTGAAGCAAAATATTGTTTTGACAGCAAAAAATTTAGTCGTAGTTGCAGGATGAAGATACTGACTTCTTGCACTTGATACAAGAAAATTTCAGATATTTTAATAGTTGGTGGCTCTTCTCATATTGAATCATAAATTCTATTTCTTTTTCTTGCAACCACTCCATTATTTTCATTTCAATCGTTAACCACTAACTCATTTTTCTATCTACATATCAAAAGTCGATTATCAGTTTATGGTTCCTCACAAAAAAAGTAAACTAAACTAATATATCAGATCATTCCTATCATCCCTTTAACAAGTTTAAAATGATTAAGGAGGAATCCACCGATCTTTTACTCTATTTCGGTTAGACTCGCTAGTTACTAATCGTAATACTTCTACAGGAAATAATTGCTTGCAGTGAGCTTTATCTGTGTAAATTCGAGCAACAACAGTCGAAACGAATGAGGCACTATTTTGTCTGTCTCTTATTGACGGTTAGCAAATGTTTGTGGGTAGAAACATTTATACTCGTGTTACAGATGAATGAAATGGGTGAGTGTTTGGTTTCTCACAAACAGCCAATTGACTGCTGATGGAGTGAGGCAGAAACAATTAGTTCAGCAAACGCGTTCTGGAATGGATCCGTCTGTGTGTGTGCTCGTGTGTTAGTATAGGGCGGTTATATCAGGAGCTACATACATAAAGGTTCCCAGCCACTGCGCGATGTTTTTAATAACCTGTGAGAAGGGTCAGGCAAAGCTACTAAACGTTATTATATTTACTGGTTCTCAGTAGCTTTTAATAATTAAAAATCTGTCTCTGCACTAATTTTGTAACTCAAGAATCGACAAATAGATCAGTTTCACGAAGAGATTATTGCGCAGTGACAAAATAAATAACATCCCATGTCAACATTATTCTCATGCAGAAAAACGTGAGACTTTGTAAGACTTTCATCATATTTAGATCCAAATCGCTCCGCGGCTGAAATCTCGACTTAAATGCGGCTTCAGTGTAGCTTTGGATGTTAACTCGTAACGCAGCTTAGTACGCAACATTTAAAATGTTTTCACTGGTTGAATAATTTTAGATTATTTGTTTACTGGAAATCTAATTACCCATTTAGCTTACAATTGAAACTAACATTCTTCATAGATATTAGGAGAAAAAAAGGACTAAATGCAAAAGAAAATATATAGACCTATATTTATTCGCATGGGAAAGAAGTGATTCCGTTATGTAACTTCATGTAATACAAAAACTTCTGGGTTAAAAACCCACTGAATTAAAAAAATTTCTATCACAGATATACATCAAACATTCAGTCCTCATTGGTTAAAATAATTAACTAAACGCCAGCAAGATGTAGAGTTGGAGGTACCGAGCACAGTGAGTTAGCGGTAACGCTCTGGTCTCGTATTAAAGAGGACCGGGGATCGATTCCCCATCCGGGTATCTGTATTTGGGTTTTCCGTGATTACCCCAAATCACTCCAGGTGAATGACAGGATGGTTCATTCAAAAGGCGATGGCCGAATTCCTTCCCGTTCCTCGCCCCCGGTCGTTTCCCGCCTCTAATTGCTTCGACATCGACGAGGCGCAAAGCCAGAAGCAAAAGTTGGAGGTTAGTTGAAGATGTCGACACGTCCTTAAAAATATCACCCACGGAAAACAAAGATAAATAATACACCCATACGCCAAAGACATACTTTATATGCCTTGTATAATAAATATAGCACAGCGAAATCAGTGATCCTGTGGGTAAAGGAATCAGAAGTTATAATTTATAGAAGAATATCTCTACTTTTTTCTCTTCTGTTTGAGATGAAGACGGTGGAAATATCCGCGGGAAAATTCCGAGAAATGTCTGAAATAAATGAATTAGTGTGTTAAAAACTAATATGAATTATAAAACGTGTGTTCTAAAGCGAAAAGAATCACAAATATTTTTCTGTTGCACTTCTGTGAGGTTACAACGCAATTCGATAAATCAATTAAGATGAATTAAGTTAATAGTAAGAAATTTTAAAAAAGTCAACTTTAACCTTATTTAGTGCTCTTTAATGTGATCTAGGGATTAGAAAGAACTTTCTAAAACTCTTTGTTATGTTGCGTTCGTGCAGCGAAAATTTTGTCGACCCTGTACGTGGCAAGTCAATTAAAGCATTCCTTCAAAAGAATTTGAGGTGAATAATCTCAAGATGTTACGATATTATACACTCCCTTACATCAATACCACACTCTCCTTAAATATATAAACAATTTATTAATTAGAAATTGTTTCATTAATTATGTAGAGAGTATTAAAGTGATGTTGTAGTATTAAAATAATCATCAGGTAATAATTACAATACTAGTAGAATTGTGTAATTTTTTTTAAATACTACAGATAACTGGTATAATAAATTTGATTAAAACAAATGATACATATGTAGTCCAATTTACCTATTTCGGTAAAAAGTATGCAGTTGCTTTATTAAAGAAAGTACTATCTGCTAAAACGTACTGGTAGTATGGAATCATTAGATTTCTCAAAATGGTAATTTAGTGATATAAATTCAGTTCAAACGTTTTTCACGGAGTTTAGGTCAGTCTAAGTTTATTAATGAACTGGCGTTATTACTTTCGTCTCTGATGTTAATGTATTTAGTAGATACAACACAATTCTTTACCAGCTTTTCTACTTTTCACTTTTTAGCTAACTTCTCAGTCAGCGCATTTTCCGTTTGGTATTGTAAGGGCCACTCAATTGGCTGCTGGATCCGATATCCGACAAGAGCATCTTTGGTTATTTCCACAGATTTCTAGCAGTCTGAAAACTATTAGCAAACTCTTAACGAATTCTCCCCCTACTTAAAAGCCACCTCATTGATTTCATAAATCAAAGAGCACAATAGTACTCGAATGGAAAAGTTTATCAACGATTCTTCTGGACAGCAAGCACCATAACTTGCAAACAAATTTCTGAACGTTTTTTGCGCCACAAGAGAAAAGATTCCACTTACACCAACTCATGTTGCTTTACGTATTACAAAGTAGTCTAAAAACAACAATCGTTTAAACACTCGGTTTGAAATTTCTGACAAACCTGAAAAAGAAACACACAACCCTACTTAAAAACGAGGCTTTTGACAAGTACATAAAATAACACCGTGATATTGTTTGCCATATAATCACCTTTTCTCTAGGGAGGCAATACTTTCGTTTATTAAACTGTAAATTTTGTCGCTATATCAAATACGAGTACTTATCTACATTGACAAATGACAAAATAAGAACAGACATCTAGTACTTATTTTTCAGCAAGATACATAATGGGAATGACAAATTGCAGTCAAGATAGGAATTAATGTTGTCAACATCGGGTGGGTGCTTGAAGACGAGAGATTTTTGCAGATGTGACTTCAACTAAAAATTATTTCCAGCAAAAACGCACGAATTAACTTCCTTCGAATTTTGTTTTAATAAATACTTTTCGCTGCTCATCCATATAGGTTGTCTTACATCTAGTATATCTTAAATATTCGCAATATTATACTTATAAATGGATTCGTTTTTTTCGTACTCAGATAAAAACGGTGGCACCTACAAACTTCATCCAAAATCTCAGTGATAACCTAACGGATAGGATGATTACCAGGATTAGTTTTGTGGCTGCAAATAACTTTCAATTGCTTCTTCGTCTGTTTCCCTATGTGAAACATATGTCACATGTAATCAGCCCACCCCAATCCATAATATTTCTAGTTAAGTCTATTTGAAAGATAATTATAAATTTTCTGTTTCTTACATTAAAAAATCAAATGAAACCTTGTACTGGAGTTAGAGAATCCATTGTTGTCGCGGCGCAAGAGGCCCGCTAGCTATTTAGTTGGCGCGCAGAACAATACACTCGTCACGTAGCTACATTACATTCGTTGCAGTCCGCGGGAGAGGGTTGGACAGTAAAGACATGGTGTGACGTTATAGAGTGCTGAGGCAAAAGCCTCCAATTGATTGTTTGAGTGGAATGAAAGGTGTATAGAAGAGTTGAAAAATATAATAGTAAAGAGAAAATTTGTGAAGACTTTATAATTTTGATTTGCTTTGCGACGAGTTCTATAACAAATGAAGTTAAGGGTACATTGTATTATTATTTGTGCAATAATAATACCACTCATTGAAATATTTAAGAGAAAGAACTGAATTGAGAAAAGAAACAGTTAAGGCTGTTTTGGTAAAGGGTGGAGGCAACAACCTGCTCATACGCTCCAAACAAAAGAGGGACAACTGTTAGAAGCGTGGTAGGGATGTTGTACCTTGTAAGGTAAATGCATCAACTTTGCAGCGAATTTACTTTGTTTGTCTAGATTTAATGGTATTGTATTTTTATCACAAGATACCCGGCTCACGATAATACAAATATTTGGTGCGGTTGATAATGTCGAAAAATGTATGGTTAGTTGGCTTTTAAGACGAAGACCACCAAGAAATCCCAGTGAGAGAACTAATGTTTGACTCAAGATTGGGGAATTGTTGCAAGGAAACTTAACAGAGTGCAACAGTATAGTATTAAGGGAGTACTTGAAGTGGTACATAGCGAGGACAGTAGCTATTGCCGAATAAAACAAAGCCAGTAAATGAAATTGAGATAATTAATGGAAATATAATATCTGTTGTGAAACTGTGCAGAGTCATGCAAAATATGTAATTATTCCGAAGCACTTCCAGTTTTTCAGTTGGTGTTACGAAGTGATACCTAAATAAATGTATCTTTTCCTATGTATATGCGGAAATTATTTTATAATTTTAATGGTGAAGTATAATCAAGAGTTAGAGTTATATTTCTCACTTATATAATTCACAAAATGTCTCATTTTTCAACGAACGTCTACTACAAATACCTTCATAATTGGATTCTGTGAACAGTACGAGAATCCATGCCCACATGCTAGTGAGCAGTTCCGTCACACACTTTAAAGGGATTGATTGCAGCTACTAGATCGTATCATTCAGGGCTATGTAAACAGTTGTGCTGCATTGTGACGAAAAGACAAAACCATTATTTGATGGCTCCTCACAAAACTCCCATACGCAAACAATGTTTTGTGGACATCCAAAGTGGTGTTGGAGATACGTATATTGTTTAGGAAACGAATAGGAAGTTGTGACTGATGGTTGCAGAAAATATCCATGGTAACCGTGTACCGAATTTGATGGGTGAGCGGTAACACGCTGGTCTCACAGCCATCCAAATTTTGGGTTTTTCACTGTTTCCCCAAATCACTCCAAGCAAATGCCGGAATGGTTACTTCAAAAACGCAATGCCTAATTCCTTCCCATTCGTTACCATCAGTCCTTTCCCGCCTCTAATGACTTCGACTTCAACAAGGCACAAGTAAAAAAAGTAATAGTGTGTTATTTGTCCGTATGGTGGTAATCAATACATAGTAAAGATTACATACATTTCCTTACCTTCCCCTGGAGATGAATGTTTAAAAATTTACTTCGCTATTCTGTACTTAACTTTTTTCATCTCTTAAGCGGAAGAATTCTTACTGTCATGTTTCTCAGCTTGATTATTAATTTCATTGGTTCCATAAACTCTTTAGTTACGAAACTATTAATCATAATAATAGATGGTTCAGAAATTATTTGGGTAATATAAACTGACTCAGTTTTATTTATTTGTGTGGTACGCATATTTTGATAACAAGGTAGTTTAAAAGACTGTGTTGGATTATAAACGTCTTCCAGTACGAGGCACCTACCAGAAAGAACGTGTTCTTATATTCCGGTCCATCTAAAACAAATTTTTTGAACAAATAAACAAAAGTCGTTTCTAATCTTAAGGAAAGTTACTCTAAAGAAGCGCTTCTCAGTCTTTCAATATCTGAGGACCAGCAAAAATAAAAAATAAAAAAGCAGACCTCTAATTTTTATGGGCCTAATTTTTTTACAGACCCGATTATTATCGGCACATTGAACATTCCCTTAAGTCCTGCCTCTACAATGAGGCCTTCTTAAAGCGGTTATTAATTTAATCCTCACAGGATTCGATACCAACCGCAAAAATATTTAGTGAATAGACTATTTCCTCACTTCCTGGAAATACCAAATTATTGCTGGTGATTTTAAAAATGTATGGTTTTTAGTAAGATTGGCTTATAGCAAATATTCGCTTATAGCGTGAGAAAGCCTGCAATATTCATTTTATGAAAACAATTTTTAATAATTTTTTGTGGTATTTCCAATTGGCTTAGGATTTAATTTTAAAAATTCTTCGTAGGACGATCCGTCACATCTTCGCGGAACACAAATGGTCAGCAAACTACAGTTAAACAAACTCTATTCTAAATGTAATCGTCACAAACAAATATTATTAGAATCTTAATCTTCTGCTGAAAGAAGGACACCATTCTGGAACACCTTGGAAAATACTCAATTTGATCTCCTAAACTTGTTAATGTATATGCCTGTCAATAGAACTTTAACGTAACCAAACCATTTCAGCATCTCCAAGCCTACGCCTAGCATAGTTTAAGCACGTAAGACCTATGAAATTAAAAGACGTTCCCGCGTTTAAAAAATTTAAAATCAAGCTATTAGATCTTTCAAGTTGTGATTTTTTATAATTCCTTAAATAAGCTTTTTAGCAGGTTTGTAATTAATGAATTTATTTACTGCGCGTTTTTTCTACTTCGCTAATGCAGTGACGTAACATTAATGAAGCGACTTTGTTTCTTGCTGTCACGACCTTTAAAAGTAAATAATTCATTAACTAAAGCTATCACTTGATTTGCTATCGCTTAAATTAGCTTTGTGTGAATCTGAAATTAACTTTTTTTGCGCTAAGACTAACACGAAAGAAATATTAATCCCGGCCTGGAGATAAGAGTAACGAGGAAGAGAGGGGACGCTTTGGTTTTAATCTTTCCTTGGGGAGAGAGGGGAAGCAGGAAAAGATAAAAAAAAAAGTAACAGGTGCCTGACTACGATTAGAGAGCCGAAACTTCTCAGAAACACCTGCGTCGAGCTGGAAGGGTGACATGTGGCATAGCTGCGCGCAGACCAGCGTATACCTCTCGACAGTACTAGCAGTCGGCATTTATCTCCCTTCCGTCGAAGCACACCTTTCTTTTCCCTGAAGAGAAGAAAGGGGGGAAAAAAACGTTGAAGAATAAGGAGAAGGAAGTTTTCGGTTTTATTCTCCAGTAATGTGGCCGAAGAAAGTCGGGAGTTGTTAGATAAGGGACGGAATAAATTCTCGGGGCGAGGCGGGACTGTTCGAGATCGGCTTGGGGATGACGTGAGAATAATGAACGGCCGGGTTTTGTCTGGTCGGCTTCAATTACTGCGCCGGGGCCGCCACGGGCACGGAAAAGGACTTTAATGGAAAGGAAATGACTGGAGGGACTCGAGACAGCGAGGCGTCGACGGGGGTGTCTGAGTGGGACGTTAACGACGAACGGGGTGTCGCTTGCTCAACGTATAACGGAGCGTTGGGCAACACGTTAATATGATAAATAGAGAACTAAAAAAATGTATACCTAATAGCTCCGCAATAAGTATAGACACTAGGCAATCTGTTGGTGATTTTTCGGCCCAATTCCTTACTTGCTATGATAACTGTTTTTGTTTTGTTTTTTGTTTTCCGGTCTAGGAACTAAAACAATTTTTTTCTATGGCAAACGCGTTTCCTCTTGATTTAATAGATCTTCAATGTCCTAGGTAAACATATATATATATATATATATATATATATATATATATATATATATATATATAATGTTGCTAGATTTTTGTTCAGTTGTCTTATATTACTGACTTGGTACTTACGAGGGCGGTTTGAAAAGTTCTCGGAATCACCGCTAGATGTCAGTGCTAGAGCAACGAGGTTCCCGCGCAATAATCACACATCCTTTGTGAGTGAACACGTGGCGCGTCAGTGCTCTAGCTGCAGGAGTGTGGTAGTGACGACTCTTTGTTGTTGTTCACGAGTAGTGATTTGTGACAATGGAAAAAACTGAGATTCGAGCAGTGATTAAATACTTTGTAAAGAAAGGTATGAAAGCAAAGGAAATTTATGACGACTTTCAGAACACACTAGGGGACTCTGCTCCTTCATTTTCAACTGTTACCAAGTGGACCAGCGAGTTTGAATTTGGTCGGGAGAGCTTGGATGAAGATCCACGTAGTGGACGGCCAAAAAGTTCTACGACCCCAGAATTTATCGCAAAAGTGCATAAAATGGTCATGGAGGATCGTCGACTGAAAGTGCGGAAGATTGCTGAAGCTGTAGGGATGTCTTCTGAACGGGTATATTATATTTTAACCGAAGAATTGGGTATAAAAAAATTATCCGCAAGATGGGTGCCGCGGCTCTTGACACTGGACGATAAACGCACCAGATTGGAAATATCCGAACAAAGTCTGGCCCGTTTTCAGAGCAACCAACAAGATTTTTTGCGCCGGTTTGTAACTACAGATGAAACTTGGGTCCACTACTATACCCCAGAGACAAAACAGCAGTCAAAGCAGTGGGAACATTCCTGATTCACCACCACCAAAGAAAGCAAAGGCAGTGCGTTCGGCCGGAAAGGTCATGGCCTCAGTTTTCTGGGATGCAAAAGGCATTCTGCTGATAGATTATCTTCCTACTGGCCAAACAATCACGGGGCAATACTATGCAAACCTCCTAGACCAATTAAAGGAAAAGATACGCGAAACAAGGCCTGGTTTGGCAAGGAAAAACGTCATCTTTCATCAGGACAACGCTCCGCCGCACAAAAGTGTTATTGCAAAATTTCATGAACTGAGGTACGAATTGTTGCCACATTCACCTTATTCAACTGATTTGGCACCATCAGACTTTCATCTATTCCCCAAGCTGAAAAATTTATCGGTGGATGGAGATTTTCTACAAGGGAAGAACTGACAGCCGAATTGGAGAGGTATTTTGCAGACCTGGAGGAATCTCATTTTCGAGATGGGATCAAGGCATTGGAACATCGCTGGACCAAATGCATTAGTCTACAGGGAGAATATGTTGAAAAATAAAAGCAGTTCCACCAAGGTAAGATACTTAATTCTAATACATTCCGAGAACTTTTTAAACCACCCTCGTACAGTTTTATATCATGCATTAACAAACGCAAGTTCGTATTTCCACATCAGCTACCACTGCTGACCAAAGGTTTTGTAGGATGTAATCTAGCGATTTTTCTCTAGCCAGGAAAATCGCTAGATTGCATCCTACAAAACATTTGGACTGCAGTGGTAGCTGATGTGGAAATACGAACTTTCGTGTGTTAATGCATGATATAAAACTGTAAGTACCAAGTGAGTAATTTAAGACAACTGAACAAAAATCAAGTGACATTATTGTATATGTATATATATGTTTACCTAGGGCACTGAAGATGTCTTAAATCAAGACGAAACGCGTTTGCAATTAAAAAAAATTGTTTTAGTTGCAAGATGGGCAAACAAACCAAAAAATTAGGCAATATGTTTACAGAAATTCATCGACTCTTAATATAATTATCTTTAATTGGACACAATTAAGGGTTCATTTGCTTAAAGCTATTATTTTGCGCGTCTTTTTTCCGCCATTAAGGTCATGATCAATGATCGGTCGAATAATTGACACCTGACATTTGTTATTCTTCTGCAGCTGTTACCAAGATTAGGAGTCGGCCTTCCTTGATGAGTTTCTTACTCATATTTAGCATCGTCAAATTTGGAGCATTGATTTTACGGCCGCATGCCTTTGCTAACGCCAAGCATGTTATATCTACTGCCAGGACATGCTATGTACTAATGGAGAAAGTGAAGTTTTATCATCTGGCTGCGAAATATTTTACTATGATCCGAGTGTGATAAGTGTATTTTTTGTTTGAGAAATGTGTAGTTTATGAGGGGGGATATCGGGGACCACCCCACATTTGTCTTGGTGGCAGTGATAAACCTCCTAAAAACCGCAGTCAGGACTGCTGGACCTCGGAGTTCGTATAATCTTTTATTACATTTTTTAATGAAAAACACCGTTCTATTTTTCTACCGTATAGGTATTCGGTGAAAACGTAGTTTTCATTTTGGTACCATAACTAACGATTCACTTATTCATTAGACACTAATTGACGTAACGAATATCACTGGCACATTTCAATACACATATACCTCACTATTCAAATACAATATCAAGATATTTCAGTAGCCTTATATTTGAACGGCATCACAACCAAAGATTTTACTTTTCCTATAATGGCATAAATACTTTTTGTAACACACAACGTGTGCCATTAGTTTTTTCTACGATATAGATATAATCATAAGGTTTTTATCTATTTGGTTTGAAGACGAGAAAGGAGTTTATATACTGTTAAAGTATAATTAGTAGATAAATTAAGACGAGATGCACCATGTTTAAAGATAAATTAATTAAAGGTTATATTCTAAAATAGAAGAAGAATAAAATAACTTGTTTTAAAGTTTTCATCTAGGATTGAATAGGATATATTTGATCAAAATATCATGATGTTCATTTTAACTGGTTCTTAATATACAAAAAATCACAGAAACGTAACTGCAAAACCAGAACATCACTGACAGGTTTACAACTAAACGTAATCAATGTACGAAATTAAATTTCTGTATATGCTGAATTGTGAAAACCGATAACTTACAACTTTCCTAATGATACAGAGTTGAACACAGAAAACTGTTTGTTTTTGTTTATCTTTGCATCGTGCAAAAATAATAGAATATTTTAAACTAAATTGCACGTAGTGATTGTTTATTTAATAGCTTAGTATATGATACTTCTTCTACAGGCTAGTAAAATACGTTCTGATGAAATAGTGGACCAAATTTTACATCCTGAAATTTTTGTATGCACGCATCTCGCACAAAGTTAGGGACAGATTCCAAGGATATTGCGTACAGAAGTATTTTATGGCCTTTATTTATATGTCAAATGCTTTATATTCAGTGAAATAACTTAATTCTCGATCACAAAGCGCCCAGATCCGTGAATCTAGGAATTTATATCTGCCTGTGCAAGCATCCAGCAAAACCAGTGCCATGGATTTCGACGAAATTAACCGCAGTGATTTCTGTTGACGAATATGGTACTTTTTGTCCTATACGTTATAAACTTCTCAATGATACAGAAGTAAAAATCGTATCGTGTTTTTCTCCGTCTGCGTTCAGATCAAGCAAAAACTAATAAGCAGATATCACCGAAAATAAACATAATGAAAGTTTTCTGTCATGTGTTAACGTACATGAGGAAAATCCGTTAAATTACATAACTGCTTAACAAAACGTCACAAAATCCACCTACCTGAAAATATTTTTTTTTTTTTTAGTGAACTGTTTGTGTTGAAAGTATGTAAACTCACTTATAAGTTTTCATAGTAATCATCAAGAAATATATGCAGCAAAGAATAACATTGTGATTGTTTTGACTGTATATAGATATGTATAATTCTGTTACTCTTATATATACGAAAATAGTTCAATTATTTCTAAACAGATGTCAACATTAGTCCTTTATAGTGGTAACAGTGTGGTTCAATCGCACACAGTATAACAGATCGACTTTGCAATAAAATTAGGGATTGTTTTTTCGTAAGTTTGAAATAAAAATAAAGCAATCTGTTCGTACACAGGCTAGGCAGGACCATTTCAAACATTGCTTATGCAGATGGTATGTGATCAATATTGAAGACTGCCTGTGTGTCGTTCACAACCATAAAATCTTCCAAATTAGTGTTAATTTTGAAGGAGTAGTGCAAAGAAATTATGTACATGAACATGTTTAAAACATTTCAATAAACATAAGTTCAGAAGAAAAGTAGGAGATCAAAGAAGAAGGGGGAAAAAAGGCTACTTCTCGGCTTTTTTCTATCCAGCTAAAGTTTATCTGTGAAATAACATCACAAATCTTAAATTCCATGCGTACGAAATTGTAGGAGCTGCATTGTATTGGTTATTTTGATTATCTACATTGCTTTAATATTAAGGACAAGGTACAAAGGCAGAATAGGTAGACTGATAATTTAGCAAATGGTATATTAAAATAAATAATAAAATAAAAACATTTGTAGTAACTGGGATGCAATATAATATGAGAAACAAAGGAGTAACGTATTATTTTTTTTCTAGCCGATACATGTAAGTCTACCCGGACAAGCACACTTCTTAAAATAAAACAAACAGTGAGAGAGTTGTTAGCAGCTGCGGATACTCGTGGAAAAGGCCGTGAAAGGTTAACTGTTAGTTACGTAGCATGAAGACAGAGAAAATAGTAATTTGTGGGATACGTGAAAGAAGTTTTTAAGGATACGAGACATCGCCGACTACCCAGTACAGTTTCTTAGAAAGGGAACCAAATGACGCAATGCTGTAACAAATAATATTAACCAAACTGAGAAAAAAGATGGCTGGGTGTGACTTTGTTTTTTTTTTTTTTTTTTTTTTTTTTTTTTTTTTTTTTTTTTTAAAAAGAAAGTCTAGTGCGAGAGGATACCTCAAGGCAATAAAGGCAATACGTCACTTGGGTACTGAGTGGATTTGCGGTCGTAAGTGACTGCTGGATGGAAGTGGTCAGAGGAGTAGACGTTTTGGTACGACCAAATTTGACTCAGTGTTACGATCAGTGCATATATTCTAGTAAACAGAAGTTATATGTTGTACTCGGTATAGTGAACTTGTGCTTTGAACTTGAGCTCCAGAATGCTAGGAGTTGTTGACTGGTAGACGGTAGTGTACTGGCTTGAATGTCGCACAGTCGGCGGTGCAATTTGCAGTCATCGAACACTGGTAGTTTCAGTAAAAATGCATTACAATGCAGTACGTCATACCCTGGTAGCGAAACCTGCCAGATAAGAATAATCTCACTTGCTTTGGACCGGTAATTGATGTAAATTTGAGCTAGATTATTGGCGCTCGCAAATCGAAGTAACTTTCCTTCTGTGAGATAGAAAAAATTATGTTTTTTCACGAATTTATGTCAAGCTAGGAATGTCAGTAAATGATATTGAAACGATTAAAGGTTGCATGGAATTTTATGGTTGTCCCTTTTAGAAACAAGTTCATGTCACTATAAATGATTAGATTTTCTTCGTTAATAGATAGATTTTTGTACTTTTGGTCGGATTCCTTGGTTCAAATTTAATTTGTATAATGTTATCAAATACAAGCAAATAATAAAATGTAAGAGGCAAAGTATCTCATTTATCTTCTTCCACCCACATTTTTGTTATATTTTTGTTTCAACATAGATTTAAATAGGAAATGTTCCATTGAATGAGTTCATATGAACTTCTTTGTAGATAACCGGATACCATCAGAAACTGCCGAAACAGTTGAGCACCATGCCGCGACCCAGGACCCGACAAGGTAGTTGGAAGGCTGCCGTCAGCGACGCGCAGCGGACCCGTGATGAATCACCTGCGAAAACGGAGAAAGAATAGGAGTCGGAGGCCTGCGGAAACAAAACAATTTACAAAGCTCTCTCCACTCTTCTCCAACAATGGATTGACTTATCCTGCGGGCAGGCACAGACACTGCCAGCACCAAAAACGTTTCACGAACAAAAGAGGAACTTCTTGAGATGGCAAACTGCTGCTGCTGACACACTATTGTTTCGACCAATCGAAGCGAGCAGAGATGGACAACGCGCTCTGCAGGCACAAAGGTGCAGGGCCCGGATAAAGACATTATAAAGTTACCCAGTCATTAGCAGATACGGAGTTTAACGAGTACGTGTTTCTTACTTCTTAAAAGCTTGAGTTTAATTCCTAACGGTATGCCCAATACGTCATTTAATGCCACTCAAAGTTCAATCAAAAATTGAAATGAATACACAGTTTGAAAGTAAAAACATTAATTAGTAGAAATATATTCA
This sequence comes from Vandiemenella viatica, assembly GCA_031002005.1. Taxonomy (NCBI): domain Eukaryota; kingdom Metazoa; phylum Arthropoda; class Insecta; order Orthoptera; family Morabidae; genus Vandiemenella; species Vandiemenella viatica. The sequence goes on from JARYHS010009186.1 coordinate 189,558,029, forward strand.
CTAATTAACCGAAAATTACAGTACATGCGCAAAGAATCCGTAAATGCAACACACAGACAGGCTAAGACTATATTTGATGTGTGTCATATTCATTCCTTTTTTTTTTTTTAATTTGGTTAATCTTGTGTTTTGCTTATATTTTTTTTAAAAAATAGAACTGACTCTGTAAAGGTATTTCAGACCCCGTTTGATTACGAACAACCCTTAGCACTCCATGTCAAAGATCTGAAAAATTCATTCCTTTTTCTTTATTATTTTTTTTTTTTTTTAAAAAAAGAGCTGTCTCTTTATACGGTATTTCATACCATCTGATTAAAAACAACCCTTAGCACTCCATACGTCTATAATGTTTAATTTTTCATCATTCTACTTTTTTAAAATGTACGCTGTGCCAAATTTCTGAACAATTGTTCATAACTTAAACCAATCACTGGGCATAAAATTAAAACCGCTATATAAAAACATGTTCCAAAATCACTCCAGGCAAATGCCGGGATGCATCCTTCAAAAGGCCCTGGCCGAATTCCTTCCATTCCTTGCCCCCCATCCTTTACCGTCTCTAAAGACCTTGCTGTTAAGAGAATGCCACATAGAATCTTTAAAAAAATAATTAAAAAAATAATTAAAATTAAAAACATGAATAGAGCAATAAGGTTTTTAATACGGTTACATCAGATAACATTTCTATGACCATATTTTCCTTACAATCAAGCCTCCAGCATTTTTTAACCGGCTTTACGTTAAAATAAGAGATATTTATTTATTGGCAACATAAATGAGATTCCAACTAGTACGTGTATTATCTTGGTTCTACGGATGGAGCGGCGTCGATTTATTTAAACGTAACGTTTCTGCCATCGTGTTGTGGCTTTCATCAGAGGACAGTTTGGATCACTACGACATAAGAGGAACATGAGGCTTAGCCATCTAGCCTTTCTTTGTAGATGCCGCCGATAAGGACGTCCTCTGTCTTCTGATTAAAGCCACAGCACGATGGCAGAAGCGTTAGGTTTTAACAAATCGACGCGGCTTCACCAGAAGAACCATGATAATACATACAGTGACCGCGGAAGCTTTCGGAATCAAGTTGCACGTGTTAGAGTTGCAAATGAGGACTTAATTCTTTTCGAAATCAGATAGATTTAAGAAAAGTAGCTTGTTTCGCAATTAGTGCCTCCAAATGGCTCCCTTGTTTCTGGTTATCATTGTATCAAACTAAGACACGTTAGAAATTTATTTGTTGTGTCATATGTTCTGTAGTAGTTTATTCGACTGTACAGTATTGAGCTACAGGTTTACGCCGTGGCTCGTATGTTTTAACCGCCTAGTTTACCACACGCTGAATCTCGGTGGTGGAAATTCCTCTCTCGTAGCGTGTGATAGTCACGTGATCTGGCTCACAGCGCCGTTGCTCCAGTTGGTGGCAGCTGTCATATTCCATGTAACCGCCTGACAGCGCTCTGTGATTTGAAGCAACAGGTATCGTGGTGAAGCTATCCCAGAGCATGGAAAACACCGTTTTCACTTGTTCTCGATCTCCGTCTTACAGCAATTAAGTTTTCTGATGTTTTAAACTCGATTTGGAATAAATACATCTGTAATTAGCAATCTGGTTACTAAAATCGAAAGGAATTTCCTTCGCTTAAATTTTCTTTAAGTGTTAATAAGGAAGTGTAGGGTTGTGGTATAGTGTCAGATAAAACTTGTGTGGTCTAATTAGCGTCATATAATTACTGCATAGAAATTTACTGGATTCTGTTAATGCAGAAAACCTTAAAATTATGTGAATTAACGCTGTTTTAAAAAGTTTTTCCAATAATTAAAAATGTAGTAAGAGAAACGTTTCTATATTTTACACAGCATGTTGTTGTTTTGTGTTTAGTGTTTTTTTTTTATGCAAAAAAAGCAGTATTTTCAGTAGACATTAACAGTGCAAATAGATGTCTTATTCCATTTGCTATAACAGAAGAGTCCATTAGTAAAATGATAAAACCTTTATTAAGATAAAGTTCGTGGTGGAGAGGAAAGGGGGAAAAAATTATTCCACTGATGTAAGAAAAGTAAATCTTTCAGATTCTTATGTTGTGGATCCATTTTAACCGAAAAAGATACTGATGCTTAACAATTATAATTTTATAATACATTTTACTAAACAAAGAAACTTTCAGTTATTTTGTTTACATACAATCTGAAATATATCAGGGATACGAATAAATACACGCTAGGGATACGTACCGTACCGCATTATCAATTATATGACGCGAGTTTTTTTTTTTATTTTTTATTTTGGCATTCGGCAACTAAGACCATACAGTCAGCTCAATGTGAATCAGTTTCTCCAGTGTATTTTAACTTCTATGCATGGACACCACAGGACGCACACAACATTAACACTCAAACACCCATGCCCTCGGGCGGACTCGAACCGGCGACCTTCGGCACTTGGAACCAGTACTCTAACCCCTACGCTCCCGAGGCAGGCGACGCCAAACTCTGTTGAAAACAAAATACTTCTATAAAGACATTCGTTTATTCCGCAACATCTACGATTTACGGCGTAGAATGTAACATTAACAATAGGATAATTTTAAAAATTACTTCGACGCAGGTTCTTAAGCAAAACTCTGTCACCGGAAAAGATATGTTAGTTATTTCTCAACCACAAGTGTCCTGTCAGCTGCACATTGCATTGAATCGTATTAGGGTGGAATACCTACATGGTACACAGTGTGCTACTGCAGCATTCCTTAATTCTTCGGGAAGATGCCACATACAATCTTATTATTTTTTAGAACATCCCAGTATCTACCTGCTGCTCATATCAACAAAAGCACCTTGTCTTTCTTCTACTAAACATGCTTCAATCAATTTTTTTGGTATTGAAACCACTGTTACTATATCCGCCCTCCACATTTAAATTTTCACAAATTGGGATGAAAGTTTCCAAGGCGGTCAAAAATTGTTGAAGTGGCAATCGGATTGGTATTATCAGATAAGTAAGCTGAGGAAGTTTGAACTTTGAGCTTACCGAATGGTTTATGTGTATTAAGAGATTTATTCCAGCATTGCCGTGAAATTGTCATTATCCAGCGCTCAGTGTATTTGAAGAAAGTATTGTCGTCTTCCAGAGACAGTTTAATAAACGGAATACATGATAAGAAGAAATTTCTTTGCCTTTGCACTATTCTATGAGAGTTAGTCCGAAAGTAACTATAATAAGAATTTTTTTTTTCTTTTGAGGAAAATCTATGCTAAGTATAAAAAATGGAAGCTGTCAACTCTGGCAAGCAGTTTAAGCTACGTTTTGCGTCTGTATTACTGCATTCACAATAGGCTTCGATTCCGACATTAACCTTCAAGTCTGTGGGTACGAGTAAGGTTGGCAATCAGTATAGCTGGTACACAGAAGATGATGGTGTTTAAACTCGTACATACTATAATTCCACCTGACACAGGAAACGTAATTTTTACGTTTCATTAGAAAGGCTATGTCAGGAAGGAGGATGGGGAAGACGGTCAGATTCTTAAAACTGTAGTACACAGGAAGAGGAGCAACCTGCGATGGCAGAATTCTCGGAACGATGACGGTTAAGAGAATGAGGTATACAAATGATAATATATTATGCCATGAAATGTATAGTAGGAAGACCAGTTAAGAAATAAAGTTCATTTAACCAAACGAAAGCATTTCCAAAATACTGAAACGAAGTCCATCTAGGGGTTTATTAATCAGAATAAGATTGCTAAACTGTATTAATTTTTTATATAATTGGCCAAACATTTATTCAACAGAAATATTGTTTCGCTAAATGAGTTAAGAAATCTTTTGTTAAAACATTTCCGCTCCGAATCACTGGACTCAATGATCCATGGTATGGTTCAAAAGTAGTGTGAAGTTTATGTTTACGAAAACATAACCCTCAGTTCTCTTTCAAAACCATTATTTCCATTATTTTAAAAGAAAGACTCACTGTTTCTTTTATAATTTAACAGAATGGTGCATTCTGGGAAACATGATCTGAAGTCTATTAATTAAGAACACAGTATCAATACTACTTAAATCGATCCCTGACTTCATTTTCCGTGCGTTTTTTGATTGGCAGTTAGCTTCCATCTAAAAAAACAATGTCTGTTGTAAGTGCCGTCGCGTAACAACAGGTTATAAGATTGTTCGTAGTTTAATTAATACGGTAATTAAGTAGTCCAAAATGTATTTCAATTTAGACGTGTTTTTATTCTCAAACACGATGTCAACGATACAGCTTGCATGCATTCATACAATCCAGAGATCGCATACAATACTACTAACGCAGTCCTTGGCAGTCGCAAATTGAATCTGTATGAACTACTACTGTCCTTCTGCTGATTTCTTTATATAGGCTCTATCTAAATTTCTAGAACTCTTCAAAAGCTGCCGCCAGATACTTCTCGAACATTAACAATTACTTAAACAATTGAAACATATTAAAACAATCAGAATTAATACGTAATCACTTAAAATCATTACAAAATGGTCAGAAATGGAAATTAAAGATACTAAAACACAAAATTATTTACATAAAACATTTTAAACTGTAGCAAATTGTCCTTTAAACATCGTAACTTGCATTAATACTTGGAATTACCAACTTTTAAGCAATTCTCTTGCACAATTAAGTTCTTAAACATATTAAATGGCCTTTAAATAATTTATTTTCATAAATCAAAGTATATATACACTGATTTACAGGAAATTGCAAAACAAACATGCCAGATCATATTCAACCAAACTCTAGCTTACTACAGATACTTTATAAAATACAATTACATTTAATTTTTTGTTTGAGCGCTGTTACAAGGTGCCTCTAAAAATCAACAGGATTCTCCTTAGTCAGTGACTAAAAATCTGTTGTTGTTGATTTTTTTTTTTTTTGTCCTTCATTGTGAAAGTATAGAAACTGATCTTCAACTGCGTAACTAAGATGTTTACTTTTACTTTATAACTACAAAAAAATAAACAACCTGCAAACATTGGTCTGCTGTTTCTACTAAATTACAGCTGCCAGCGAGTCTCTTGACGCCTCGGTGCTACCTGGCAACACTGTACACGCAAAGTAGCTGCCACTCTGCAGGGGCGGAGGGAGGGAGGTGCATTGAATTAGGTGGCTGGTTTCCCAGCCTGGCCAGGGCACTACCGCCCCCGGTACCTCCTCCGGCGGACATTTTGCCGCCTCCCACATCGCTTCCCGTCGTCCACGTTAAATATACGCCTGCAGGTTTACACACTGAATACGAAATGAGACAGTGAGTAGCGGGCCGCGATTCAGACACTCGACGAAATCAAAGTGGGATCAGAGTGCGGGTCTGGGGGCGGCATTAGCAACTCAAAGTACCAGTCCGCCTGCCTGGAGGGGGTCACACCTCCCGCGGGGCACATTAATTCATTTGGCGGCGACAATTCTGCATCCGCCCACCTGGGAACTACCTTGTAGACGAGCGGTTCCTGGGAGTGTGCTGCACACAACCTAAAACAAGGGCGAGTTTAGGAAAAACTCCTGTCTTTCAAATGTCGATATGTATTCTTTTCCCCTCTTTTTGCGGTATTAGACGAAAAGCATTATACAAAAGTAAAACTTGATCTTCCACATTTGTTGGTACATTTAAGTCTAAAATTCGTAAGAGAAGTAAAAAAACATATTTTTGAAAAACTTTTTAGGTACGTTGCGCGATTTTTGGATGGGTAAAATCTTGTAGTTCGCGTCACCAACATGCTAATGTTAACAGTGTACCTGTAGCTGTAAGTATGACGTGTTGCACGTATGATGTTCATAGTTTTAAGTTTTCACTTCTGTCAGCAGTCCCGAAAGACTGCCAATTGTTTTGTTGATCTACTTTTATGCGTATGTCAGGTGCTATGAATCCACGAAGAGTGATCATATATTCAGCAAGACGACTTCTAAATTATCTTTTATTCCTTTATAGTTGTTTTATTATCTCTGTTCATACGATGTCTGAATTTTATTTAGTTATTAAACTCGTACCTTGTTATTAATTTTATGGAACTTTTCCTCAACTGTTAACGGTTTATACAATTGTGATTTAATTTAAAAAAATGTAGGAATATGACAGCTCATTGAAAAGTCGTCCATCTGAATCTCGGTTTCTCCTGGAATTATATTTGCATATGACCTGTTTTTCATCTTTAATAATGCTTGTTTCCAATATGTTACTTCCACTGGGATGCCTTCACGAATAGCTGTAGCCTCCTTTTATTTAGTTAGATGACTGGTATTGTTGTTTCATCAAACAAACTCTTATTCATGCTGAATATGACAAATGTCTTTATAACAGTTCCGAATTACATTTCATAGTCACTCGAAATAGCATAAATCCATCCCAGGTACAGAGAAGGTTCTCAGTTCAGTCGCCCAATCTCAGTTGGAATTTTAATGGTGATTTCTAAGCTGTTTGTGTCCCGTAATGGGTTGCAGCCATGAAGTCATAGGAAGACGGAGAGAGACAGATATCACTGCTATAATAAAGTAGGCGAATTTAATTTTTGTCTCTCTCAATCTCGATCTCTCTGTCTCGAGCTGTGGCTACTTTAATACGGCAATGTAGGGCACTATATCCCTCGTAAATAAAAAAAAAATGAAGCTGATAAAGTTTTGAATGACTAATGTAGGTAGCATTCCGTTGTTTTAAGAATAAGGGATTTAAAAAAAAAAAACTGCTTAACGTCTCTTAACAGCGAGGTCTTTAGAGACAGGACAGGATAGGGGGCAAGGAATGGGAAGGAATTCGGCCATGGCCTTTTGAAGGAAGCATCCCGGCATTTGCCTGGAGTGATTTGGGATACCACGGAAGAATAAGTGGTATTTTTAAAAAGGTCTATATAGGGAATAAAATTTTTGAACATTTGGAAAGAATTTTAATCGTGTTAAATATGTTCTACGACAGTAACCTGCGATGTTATTATACAAGCACAAAAATGATTTTAGACTAGAATAAATGTGCGCTGACAAATTCGTGTAATACAGACCTATTTGGTATCCATTAAAATATTACGAGTAAAAGCTCGTGAAAGTATGCAATCTTCCGAACAGAATTCGTGATTGTCATAAAAGAGTAAGCTATATTACCCACTAAATTAATAAATAAAGAAAAGATGAATTCTTACAAAAGAAGAAGAAAAGTGAGAAAAAGAGGAGCATTACAGACCTCAAAAACAAAAATAGCAAAATGACAAAAAATATTTTAACAATTACTATCGAATATTACGCACAGAAATTTACTTAGTTTTTCAGAAAATCTTAATGAAGTTTCATATTCAATTTGAGCGAATTTTATGATTTTAATTTTATTATGTGTGGCAGAAATTACCTAAGATTACATAACAAAAAATTTGACACAGTACTTTATTACTTTCCTTTCTCCACTATTTATATTTTACACGCAATCGCGTATCATAGCCATGTTCTCTGAAGTCATTGTGACTATGTTGACGAACAGTCCTGTCAGTTTCTGAGTGGTGTAAGCGCTGAACAAGTAATCTGTTTGCAAGAAAATTTATATTTTTATTTTGTCGGCTACGAAACCCTGTTTTTGTAGCAGATCGCATCGTCAATAAATGCTCCAAAATTTTACAGGTTAAGGAATATTTAATTCGCATATACTTCTATAACAGGGTACCACTTCGCACAATTGGTTAACTGAATATTTATCACAAAAATAAGCAAAAACATTATACAGGAACTAATATTTTAACTGAATCTTAAAACCAAGTAAATTGTAACTTTGAAAAAAGTTTCCGTAAATAGTTCTTGCGTTTTTTCTGGGTAGTTTTATTTATTTTCAACAATATTATAAGCCGTTAATCATGTTGTCATCCTCAGGTTGATCCGACGGACTATCTCAAGACCGATATTCGGAATATTGCTGGAACAGCAATGAAACTACCCAGCACAATTGCCCAGAATTATTTAAACGTAAGATATTTCTGAAAAATTTAGGATCGTACACTTTCAAAAAAAGTGACAGTAAATAAAAAATCTGATGCTTCACTACGTTACCTTCATTAGTTTTGAACGAAAATCAATGTATAATGCTTTCTGTGTACGTCACATTTTTATTGGTAAACTTCAGAACAAAGAACTGCATCGTTGTAAGACAAAATATTCCAGTGTTTGGTGGCTGTCGCATTCGTTTCTAGATACGAGTTACAAACATCTGCATCACAGACCGATCAGAATCCAGATAAAGACTCCTTTGGGACTTGTTCGACGAAATGGCCAATAAACTTGAAGTTTATAGTCGGTGTGGAATAAACTGGATTGGAATCGTAGTTCCACTCTCGGTAGATCTGTTCATCTATGGGCATACTGTTAATAGCTTTTACCTTGTAGTTCACAACCAACCGAGACACCGTCTAGCCACAATTCACGTTCTCAATAGGCGACGACTGCTGGAAATTATTCGTTGGGACACTGTAAACCAGCAAACATTGTGTATCAGATTTCTCATTTATTTTCTCATTACTCACGAATGAACCTGATTTGCTTTACTTAACTATGAGGAATTTAAATGTAAATTATAGTTACTGCATATCTTACGCGTTTAATTAATTTGTCTTCATGTTGTTTGCCTACCAATGTTTCTGTAGTTTTGGGTGGAAATATGATGGAGGTAGTTCATACTGCCAACGACCATTAAATTATATCTTTCTTACCTGTAGGTTACTCTAAAATTTCTTACAGATTCTCATTTTTGCTAAAAGTAATAAAAATAGAAATATTTCACAAAAACAGCATCTTAATTAAATTCGAAAAGTGAATAAGTGTTAGGCTACAATGAAGCAGAAACCCCCCCTTGCTACTTATAGATTACTTATCAAAACTTAGACTTTGCTTCAAACAAATATGAAAACTGCAAACATTTTTCTTGTTTAATGTGTGATTATCGTAGGTCTGAGAGAGAAGCAAGACTTTATGTTAAAAAAAAAAAAAAAAAAAAAAAAAATTAACGTTCTGACTAACTAACGCAAGTGTTCCATGTTTCCTGACATTAACTTTCTACGTGTACGCTTATGTATTTAAAGGCGATATCGTGTACACCTGTTTATAGAAAACACTTTACGAAAATTTCCATGAATTATTCAGAGATCTTAGTAGCTTTTTTGTCACTGAATTGCCGCGGACCATAATAGAAAATATTTTTACCATAAATCCTATGACACCAACAATCCATGAATTTAAGCGGTAGACGAGATTCGGTGTACGTAGAAACTGAGATGACATTCCAGTTCCAGCGATCATAGATCGTTAAATTTGTAACATTACAGTGCACGGCAAAACCACATAGCACAAAAGATTTAAGTGTGAGGACGCGGGATATTCGTATTCTGGGGAATCTATAAATATAAAGATGAATGTATGTACGTTTGTTTGTTTGTTTGTTTATTTGTTTGTTCTTCATACAAATCCACAGTTTTCATCCTATCTCGATGAAACTTTACACACTTATGGATATGGACGTCTGTATACTGCTTTTTCCGTGTGTCGGTCAGACAGCTCAGTGGTTCAGTCGCTTGCGACCAGCCGTAGCGAGCGGTCGCTCCGCATTTTCCTGCTGTGTTGTGTGGTTAAGTGCCTACGGAGTAAATAAAAGCAAGTGTAGTGAAATTCAAGAATCATGGAAGTTATTCAATTCGTTCGAAAATCCACGCTAAAATTCTCGTTTGCGTATGGATATGTGCGTCCAAAAGCAGTTGAAATTGATGAGTGGTTATACAGTGAAATTGGACTGCGAGAAGAAAGTGTGTACGGTATCCAGGCGGACTTCCTCGCTAATTTTTATACACGTCAAGCTACGAGATGAAGAAGAATGCCTACGAATTTTGAGGGAAACCAACGGAGAAAGAAAATTCGTACACAGCAATGGCGAGGTAAGCAACGTTTCCATATCACATGCTGGTCTGGGAATAAGACACGTAAAAATACATAGTATTCCCTTTGAAATCAGTACAGATATCATACGAAAAGCTTTGGACAAATTTGGAACAATCATGAGCGTAACTTCTGATAAAAGATATGGTAGCAAAAGATTCGTTGTAGACAGCGGCATTAGAACCGTGAAAATAGATCTGAAGTGCCACGTACCATCCTATGTAAACATTGCCGGATTTAAAGCACTCGTTATTTACGACGGGCAACCACGTACGTGTGTGATATGTAACTCCAACGAACATTTCAAGGCTGAATGCACCAAGAAGAGACCTCTGCAGTTACCATCTGAGCGTTTGGTCCCTGATACAGCTTTCAGTGGCGAACCCTTAAAAGCATCATATGCTCGCGTGGCAAATGGTAATTCTTCAATCAATATAAATATAAATGATGAACATGCTCTCAGAATGGAAACGGACGACCCGTCGAACATCAGAATGGAAACAGAGAATCCTTGTAATGTTGAAGCAACTCAAGAACCACCGAAGGAAAAAGAGGAAAATTATACAACAGAACAAGAAAACATCAAAACCGCTAAACTACATTCACTGGAAATGCAATCAACTGAGAAAAAAGAAATCAAGAAAAATGTTAAACAACAACCTGTGACAACGCCACCACCTGAGAAAAAAGAAACTAAGCTAATGGAAGAACGCAAGCACGAAAACACACCAAACACCAAAAGACCGAGACTTGACAAGAGAGGAGTTGATTCCATAGCGGAAGAATTGGCCGAAAAATCCAGAAAAGGTATCACTCTACAAATGGAGACAAATGTTGATGAAACCCCTCAAAGTGCAAACTCCAATAAGGAAGACAAAAGCTATGAAAATAAGACCAGCGAGATACTTGAAATAGAAACGTCTGTGGAAACACTAAAATACTTTGGTCCGACGACATCGGTGACTTAGAAGAAGAGGATATTCAAAGCGAATAACAAGTATGAGCAAGGTCTTAATTGTTATTAAATTAACGCAAAAAAAAAACTCAACTGTTTGTTCAACACTGTGTGACAATACTGATCTAAATGGCAGGCGGTAGTGGAACAACGTCCGCTCAGAAGTACTGCGTGTCCACCTTAAATTTAAATGGAATAAAGCGGGGCAGAAATGGAACTACACAAAAAAGATGACACATCTGTACAACATAACTACAATTAATATAAATTCTATAGAAAGTCACCCTAAATTGAGAAGTCTCGTGGATTTTATATATAATAGTAATACAGATATTGCTCTGCTGCAAGAGGTGCGCCCCCAGTTTTTTAAAACAATTACAGGATTTAATATTCTACTCAACACGGGCCCAGATGTTTGTTTGGGCACGGCAATACTGCTGAGAGAAGGAATAGAGTTTAAACAAGTTGAAATGTTAGAAAATGGTCGTGGTTTGGCTTGTTCAGTGGATGATACCCACATTATTAATATATATGCACCCTCTGGGAACTCCAAACGAGAGGAAAGAGCAACATTTTACAAATCTGAAATAACGTACCTACTACGCAATCATAAGACAAAGAGAATAATAGGAGGTGACTTCAACTGCGTTTTGAAACCAGCTGATCAAATACCCAACTACAACTCCTGTAATGAATTAAAAGAGATAGTAAATAAATTACGTCTAATAGATGTTTGGGAAAAGAAATATCCATCTAAAACAGGTTTCACCTTTTTATCCAACACCTCAGCAAGCAGATTGGACAGATTCTACGTCACTGAAACGCTGCATGATCAAATACAAAATATAGAGATCTGGCCAATTCACTTCTCAGATCATCATGCTGTACAAATAAAAATAAGCATACCAAGACAACTGATATATAAACACCCAGGATGCTGGAAATAAAATACTTCAATCCTGAAATGTGACGACCTTAAAAATGAGGTCCGTGCCCAAATCCAAACAGCATTGAGTAAAACTGGCAATTATGCAAACAAAATTTCATGGTGGACGCACTGCTTCAAACCAAGGATCCAGTACAGCCTAAAAAATTACTCTCGTGTCCAGAAAAAAATGGCAAGACGATACTAAAGAATTTTATTACCGATGTTTAAGAGACCTCTACACTGATCATATGACTGCTATGAAGAACATTCAAAAAATCAGGAAAATAAAGGCGAAAATAACAGAGATTAAAAGGAAACAGTTAGAAGGTCTAAAAATTAGATCCAAAGACATTACTACTCAAACGCTAAAGAACCGTGAAATGGCGTCCGTATACCATGTATTAGCAGAACAACGAAAGGGGAAAGCAAAGACCATTACTAAACTGAAATCTGAATCAAATGTGCTACTGGCAGACCAGCAACAAATAACAGAATACCTCCATAGATATTATACGGAGCTCTACAGTAGAAAAGAAGTTAACACGCTCGAATCGGTGAAAATATTGGAACATGTAGATAATACAATCACTGAAGAAGACAACCAACTTCTCCTTGAAGACATCTCCGTAGAAGAAATATGGAGTTCAATAAAGAAGAGCAAAAGAAACAAAAGCCCCGGTATAGACGGCATTCCAGTAGAGTTTTATGCGACGTTTTGGAATGAAATCAAGGAACCACTGACGGATATCTTCAATGAAATATTAAAAATGGTGACAATCCCGAAAGAATTCAAGGAAGGCCTGATAGTGTTAATCCCTAAGCGCCTTAAACCTATCAACGCCAATGAATTTAGGCCACTTTCTTTGTTAAACACCGACTACAAACTTTTTACCAGAATAATAGCAATCAGAATAAAAAGCAATATCAAGAAAGTAATTGGCGAACACCAAGCGTGTACTGGAAAATCACGGTCGATAATACACACGCTAATGAACATCAGAGACACCATGACTGCAGTGGAGGCAGCAAAATGTCGAGTAGAAGTCCTCTCCGTAGACTTCCAAAAAGCGTTTGATATGGTTAGTCATGAGCACATCTACAGAACACTAAAAACCATGGGCTACAATAGTACCTTCATAAAATTATTAAAAAGTATCTTAGGAGGTGCAACATCACGAATGCTGATCAATGGAAGATTATCTAAGCAAATAGAAATAAACAGATCAGTTAGACAGGGATGCCCTCTGTCTATGGACTTATTTGCTCTCGCAATAGAACCACTAATAATATGTTTGAACCGCCACCTGGAAGGAATCATCATAAATGGGAAAAAAAATTACCACCCGAGTATATGCAGATGACGTCACCGTGTTGATAAAAGACAATAATGAGCTAAAAATCGTGGAAAATATACTGGAATCATACTGTAAAGCGTCGGGCGCAATAATCAACAATAAGAAAACAAAAGTAATGAACATTGGGCGAGGTATTAACGAAATGAGATCTAAATGGGCAGAAGTGAAGAAGATGAGAATACTTGGCATTGACTTCACTCCCAGCATTCAGAGAATGATGGCGCTAAACTGGAAAGAAATACTGCACTCTGTCAGAGCATTGCTCAACAACAACAAAATAAGAGAATTGAACATGATTCAAAAGGTAAGATTTGTAAATTCCATTGCACTATCAAAGGCATGGTACACTTCACACATCTTGCCCATTCCCAACGAGATATCAAAGAATATAGAGTCGGCAATAGGATGGTTTGTACAGCAAGGGGAAATATTTAAAATAAAGTTTAAAACCCTGACTCTACCCCTCAGCAAAGGAGGTCTCGAGCTACAAGATGTTAAATATAAATCTCTTGCTATATTTATAAAAGACATGTTACGGAACTGGCATAAATATCCAGACAGCATAACTGCATATCTAATAAATCAACTACTACCCGCCAGTACAGAACCACCGATCGACATACGTCACATCTACCAGACGCTGATGCAATTCCGGACATTTATTATTGAGTACAGTTACATACATAACAAGATTCGAAATATATCTGCCACAAATAACAAAGAGATATACAACCTGTTGATGGACAATAGATACACAGACGGAAAAAAAATCCCAACACCAAGAAAAAATTATTGTAGAGTAATGAAATTTGGACAATGCATTTGTCAAGTTAACATGTTTAATTGATTAAATTTTCAAGATCACAGGTTAATTTAAGCTCAAGAAAATGCATTTCAAATGTGAAATACTGTTAAATTAATAGCCGGTGTAACCTCCAGAATTTTGAATGCAAGCCTGCAAACGTGAATGCATTGTGTCATACAGGTTTCGAATGTCACTTTGTGGTATGGAGTTCCATGCTTGTTGTACTTGTGCTGTCAATACTGGGACGGTCAGTGCTGGCTGTGGATGATGCTGGAGTTGTCGTCCAATGATATCCCATACGTGTTCAATTGGAGACAGATCTGGTGATCTCGCAGGCCAAGGTAACATGTCGACACTCTGTAGAGCACGTTGCGAGACAACAGCGGTATGAGGGCGAGCGTTATCCTGTTGAAAAACTCCCCCTTGAATGCTGTTCATGAATGGCAGCACTACAGGTTGAATTACCAGACTGACGTACAAATTTGCAGTCAGTGTGTTTGGTATAACCACAAGAGTGCTCCTGCTGTCATAGGAAATTGCTCCCCAGACCATGACTCCAGGTGTAGGTCCAGTGTGTCTAGGCCGCAGACAGTTTGGTTGCAGGCGTTCCCCTGGCCTCCTTCTGACCAACACTCGGCCATCACTGGCACCAAGGCAGAACCTGCTTTCATCAGAAAACACAACAGATCTCCACTCCGTCCTCCAATGAGCTCTGGCTTGACACCACTGGAGTCGCAAACGGCGATGGCTTGTAGTCAGTGGAATGCACGCTACAGGGTGCCTGGCTCGGAGCTGTCCTTGAAGTAACCGATTTCTAACAGTTCGTTGTGTCACTGTGGTACCAACTGCAGCTCGAATTTCTGCCGCAGACGCAGTACGATGCGCCACAGCTGTACGCCGAATACGGCGGTCTTCCCTCTCAGTAGTGCCACGTGGCCTCCCGGAACCCGGTCTTCTTGAGGCAGTACCATCCCTTGACCACTGCACCCAACAATCATGCACAGTGGATACATTCCGGCCAAGTCTTTCTGCAATATCGCGAAAAGAAAATCCACCTTCTCGTAGCCCTATTACACGACCTCGTTCAAACTCGGTGAGCTGTTGATAATGGCTTCTTCGTCTTCTTAAAGGCATTCTTGGCTAACATCAACTCACTATGTCAAATCTCAGCGGTAAATAACGTTCACAAACTTTACAGCGCGTATTTATAGCAAACCTGATTTGCAAGCTCTGAGTAGCGCTACTAGCGCCACACTTATGCGCGAAGCGCGAAATTTGAATCGATGTCATCTTTCAGATGTATAAACACGCCTACCTAATTTCGTTTATCTAACACAAGTCTTTCTTGGTGTTGGGATTTTTTTTTCCGTCTGTGTATCATAGTAATATAGAACGAAAAAACCCAACGGTTAACTGGAAGAACATATGGAAGAACGTCCAAAACGAAAACCTACAATCACAAGTAAGATCCACATGGTACAGAGTAATTAATCGTTGTGTAACAACAAACAGTCGTCTATATACCATTCACCTCGCTCATTCACCCAACTGTGTTAAATGCAACCTCCAAGATACGATAGAGCACAGACTGACTGGCTGCATCGTACCACCGATCTGGAAGTGGACGAGGTGGAAACTAGGAGTGCTCAACAGAACTTCCGACACAGCATTTAAAATCAAAGATATAATGACACCTGAATTTAGTTCTTACCCAAAACAGAAGAACAACGCAACATGCTGGCTCTTAGCAAATTATGTCCATTACATAATACACAACAAAGAAAGAGCCAATCTACAAGAATACTGGTATTATTTAGTAACAGAAAACAAACGAGCTACGTCGTATCGATACTACAAAGAAAACTATGCTAACTACCTGAATAACATAATGCCTTTTTAAGGAAATGATTGTAATCCAACTATTATATATTGAAATTCAAATACTTTCCTTTTTTTTTTACGCTACATTTTGTAATGACTAGAAAATGTATTATTTTACTGTAACATTATGTGAAAGTGAAACAATAAAAAAAAAAAAAGTGGTTAAATCGTTTGCTTACAAATGTTTGGGTCGTGGTCTCCGGTTCAAATCTCCGTGGAGGCTAAGATTTTTTAAAATTGTTTTTGATCGTAAGTATCACGCCTAGGCCGTAGGTTATTCGGACTGAATGTCAAACTGTAGATATAACAAAGTTAGGGGTGCAATGCGAGGCAAATCGTAGGTAGTCTTGCAAAGTTGTAGGTGTACACTTTTTATGTTATAATGATTCCTCAGGGGTTGTTCGCAGTCAGAGAGAGAAAGAGAGAGTGTGTGTGTGTGTGAACCGCAGTAATAATACTATAAATACGGAAGTAAGTCTCTGTCTTATTGTTACGTTTTGACTACTAAATGGCTATATCGATGGAATTTGACAAGAAAATCTGTATGAAGGGCACAGGACATTTTCTCCGGTATGTTTAATAGTTGTAGTCACGAAATTTTTTGAGACCTTGTCGAATGGTGACAGAAATATGTTGGAAACTGATTCTCTTCAAGAGACTGGTTCGACGGTAGAATGATATAGTGATAACTTTACTGTCATATTATGCCGACTTGCTGTTGTTTGGGTAGAATCCTTCGTTACCAACAACTTTCTATTTTCAATTCTGGCAAAAAAAATCTTAATCCACGCGTACGAATTCGCGGGTACGAGCTAGTATAGAATAAGTAGCTGACAAGCTGTCAATTGAGTTACTGGTGCGGGGTTTGAAATGAACGAGACAGCAAGGAAAAGGTCAATTTCCGTGCAGAATTTACTGACGGAGTTATGTTAATGAGGAAGGAATCTAAGCCAATGACAGACATTTTAAACACATTTAACAATTCTGATTTATTCAAACGTCCTATATTAATCTGCGGGGGCCTTTTTTCCCCTTATCGATTGGTAAACATTACGGAATGCGCAATTAAACGGCATTGTGATGATTATTATCCTCTTAAATCAGACGAACATTTCTTAGTGCAAACTTAAATTTATTTATTACCAAAGCATAAATTTACCAACTTAAAAAGATGTTTCCGACACTCCGATCTAATCTTATAACATTTCATGAATAAACTTATACACCAATCATATCCCACCTGCGAATATTAATGCCACATTTCCTGAATGAAGTAATACTGGACTTGTAAGATTCCGCAAATAAAAATTGATCAATGGGAGTAAGAACCCTCATTTTACGTACTCTTGATTTCAGGCAAAAGGGTTTGGGAAAATTTTCTTTCTTAGGGAAGTGTGTCAAGAATTGGAATAAATTATCAAGAGTAATGATGACCAAGCTTTTAAGGAGACACGTTTATTGCCCCCAACAAACAGCTTAAAAGCTGGCCAGAAAGATTTGGAACGATTCAGAAAATAATAAAGAGATTTATTCGAGGAACTGTGCGGTGGCGGATGTACCGGAGCAAAAACTGTGAGACTGCCACCCCTTCGAACATCATTTTGCCGCCCACATCCTTGCCACCCAGAGTGTCATCACCACCTGATTATTTCTGTCGAAACTACGAGGAGGAAGCCTGTTGGTTCATAGCCATTCGGTTGGCTGACTGTCGACTTCTCGGGTTACCTAGGAAGAAGGGCAGATATGGAGAGACACGCTCGCTGGCTCCTCGAGAAGTACACTTCATCTCCAAGACATGCTCTCATTCACTGCTACTTTGATCTTGAGCAGAGTGAAGGGCCATCGATTATCACCAACTGATGGTGGCAAGGGTGTCCGCTTACTGAGAAACTGGACGACCTCATACTGTGTTATGGGACAGTGGTTCTTTGACCAAATACTGTGAGCCTCTTAAATGGTAAACACAACTTCAAAGTGGGAGATTTTTTTCAAGAAAATTCTACCTAGTTACGTATTCTTGAGATAAATCGATTGCTCTATCTGTATTAACAGTAATTTCACTCCAATGTTTTAAAATTTGTATAAAAGTAAAATCATTATTATAAACTTGAATAAATAAAGGGAAATTCATATTTAATAAATCCAGTCACTCGTGAATACATTCTCAATGGCTGTATTCAATCCAGAAATATGTCATGTGACTTGCTTGTAATTATGAATAACTGTAACATTTTATTCTATTCCACTTTGCTAACTATCAATGTATGGTCAAGATGTTGCTACACCCACTGGTATAATACTTCAGCTATAATGATTTAGACTTTGACTAGCTGATGAATACTCATCCCTTCCCTCCCACCCTTCTAAAATCGTCGGCTTCATCAATCTAAACCTTGTCTCTTTGGTTTTTATAATTTTTAGTTTTTGATCGTCATAGGATAGGGTGGAAGGAATTTTATTACAGGTTTTTATGTAGGATGTTCTTTTAATCTCGAAGGAAACCCAGGGTTTTAGCCCCGAGTTAACAAGCGGGTTGGGTGGCCACCGAGTGCCGTGAAGCCACCGTGATTATTGGCTGTTTTCCCGCTCTTTGAAGTCTGATAACAGTAGCCGCAAGGCAAGCGTTGCTCCGTAATTGGCCTCCTGGGCGGCTAGTTGCTTAGAACCCAGCCACTCCAACTCGACACCCACCCAGGCATGTGGCAAAGTGGTCAGCAGTCGGCTGCTTCCCTCTACCAATTAAATGCTTCAGGTGACCTCTGCTTTCCAGGATTCGTTCAAGTGTAACGTTGAATGATATACAGTCAAATCTCCTTACTCACAGGGAGTACGTTCCTTAAGAATAAGTAATGATAATTTGTTTAGAGATATAGGGATAGGATACAAATTTACAAAACAATTATGTTGTTATGTAATGAATGTCGCACTTGGCCCTTATTCGAATGTTCACTGCAAGGTATTTAAAATCTGTATTAAGCTTTTTCTGGAATTGTATCATCGCTTAAGAGCACTCTCCATTAATTGTAGTCTTCGATTCATTTGGCTAATGCAGCATCCATTTTTTTTAATCGATGAATCACCAACAGCTTTAGATTATAGTCAGGTTTAAACTACAGAGCTTCTTATTTTGCCACCTGGTTTCTTGATTACTCATACAGTTGATTCATTGGTATTAAGAGTAACAACTGACAAAAACGTATACAATCAAGCATTTTTATTTTTAAGCCTTATTATCCAACTGGTAATTAACTTTTATTTGTATTTGGTCGATGTAGCATATCTCTAACAAAACACTCAAAGATTCTGTATTGTGACTAATAACCAGATTGTGATAGTAAGACAATAACGTTAGTTTCAAATTAGAGAGTTATGAAACTTTCAGCCGTGAATACAGAAACTTGTCACATGTATTATCCCTGAATACTGAGAAAGTGAATAACGAAAACGTGAATAAAGTGCTTTGACTGTATAAAGCTAAGTAATCCTTATGTCAACTAGAAACAGTGGTCAAATAAAATTCTTAACAGTGCTTTCGAAATAAAGCACCATGGCGTGTCGAACGTTCAAATCTTTTACCACCTTCACAGAATACAACTTTCACTGCCATAGCCATACAAACATCCAATGATGCAGTTTTCTTTCAAGACTTACTGTCTTTTCCAAGGTGCTTTGCATGAAATAAAAGTTGTTCCATTCCTACTGGTTAGAATATTTATATAAAGCTTACCTCCATCATAGTTTACGCTGTGCTTTAGGGCGCGTTGACGTCTAGGTCATTAGCTCCATCATAGTTTACATTTTGTATGTGATGTATACTGAGATAACTTTGGTTCGTATTACAGTTACGAAAAACAGCTTAAAACATGATTGGTAGTAACAGTCAACGCTTTGGAACTACTTATAACTGTTTAGATATCTCATGTTCGAAATAAACTAGAAATAAAGTTATACCAATCAAGAACTCTAAGCAACCACCATTACTTCCGTCAGTACGACCTTTAGACTCAAGTTAAAGTAATATTTCGTTTAGAGTAAAAATCATTGAAAATATGACTGACTATACGGAAACAGGAAAACAGCAACAGAAAAATTTAACCTTGTAGAAACGGTAAATTTGACTTATAAATCTGACATTCGATGTGAAAATGATTATCACGTAAAACGTAGGGACGATAACTCGCAGAAAATAAGTCTAATTTAATCCAGAAACTTTTTAAGCTCTACAGAACTTTTTTGCTGGTTGTAAACTAGAAACAAAAGATGACAGCACTTGGTCCATTGTCCATTACATCACATATAACAAAACTGGGATAGTAAGTAACGAAAGATTTCTCTTAAAGCATTAGGTATTATCAATCATTGTAACATAGTTCATTAATGGCTTACACGATCCGATTTGTAACATAAAGCTTCTGGCTTCTGGATATATTGTTTGTATTATTATTTCAGTTACTTCAAGGATTTTATTAATTTCTCTTGGTGATATTCCTAACATTTTACCACCGTTAAATTCTTTCAACGTTTTCGATTAATTATTCATCACTTCCCTTGGTAACTTATTCCAATCACTGATACCCTTACCTAAAAAAGAGAATGTTCCCACTCCCTTGTGCCTGAAATCGAGTGCCAGCTTTTGGTATTTTGTAGTTATCATCATCATCATCATAATCATCATCGTCATCATTTTCCTGCTCCAGTCTCCTGGGTGCTGGTCACGAGCACTCTCTACTTCTTCCTGTCCAAGAATAATTGTTGTTCATGAACAGTCTTCGAATCCAGCCCTAAGTCTTCTATATCCTTCTTGATTTGGTCTATCCATTTCTTTTTGGGCCTTCCCACACGTCTTTCACCTTGGACGTTCATATTAAAGTAACCCTTTGCTGTTCTTTCTTCTTCCATCCTATGGACATGTCCATACCACCTCAGGTGAGAACGCTGTAAGGATTTTGCCACACTGAAGTTTGTTCGGGCCTCTGCACAATTGATTTCATTCCTCACTTTGTCCTTTCGTGCAATCTGTACGCAAAAACTTCATTCCGAACTCTTGAAGTCTACTATTGTCTCTTCTGGACATGGTACATGTTTCCAGTGCATAAGTCAGTATGGGGATGTAATAGGTTTTGAATAGTGTATGTTTGCATTTTCTGGGAACTTTGTTATCCCACAATAGAGTTCTCACCTGTTTATAAAAAAATGCTGCATTATTATTTCTGTTTGTAATTTCACTGTGTTCTTAATTATTGTAATTGTTGCTTATAGAAGTCCAAATGGATTCGTAGTTGCTAGCATGAATTTAATAATTTTATGGAAAGCTGTTCAGATCATTTTGCTTCAGTCAGGATGCATTGCAACTTCTATCTAAAATAATTTGTCTTGCCCACAATTAATTTTTTGCTCTCCGTGTGTTAAAGGTACGGTTAGTTCCGCATTTTAGTTTAACTAAGTTTCATTTATATAAGTTTTATTCATATCGGTAATAAGTGGATTGTGAACTTTACGATTCGTTAACATCGAGTTCATTAGGCACAAAAGGATTACGGATAATGAACGGGAAGGAATTCGGCCATGTTCTTTTGATATCCTGAAATCAGCTTGGAGTGATTTGGGGAAATCATGGAAAACAGAAATCTGTATGGCCTGACCGGAGGTTCAGTTCCATGGAACGATTGGTTTTATACGTCCGTCCCGTAACAGAAACAATCTTTACTGTCTTCAACACTAATAATAGTCCAGCTTTATAGGGTGGACGTTACGAATGGGTGTAAGTATCGCAGGAAGAAGATTGTGAACAAGAAACGTGGAGGAAACTACGCCTAGCCTCTATAAGGGAACCATACGGGCATTCCCCTAGAGTGATTCGAAAAGCCATGGTGAACTGAAATATGGGTAACTTGGCCAAAAACAGAACCTCTGGTCAGTGGTGTAGCTAGGTCAACAAGAGCCCCGGTGCAAAATAAAATTTTTTTGGGCCCTCAGGCCAGGTGGGCGACTTTTTTTGGCTCTGCGAAGTTGCTGGTAGGGGGCCCCATGAACAGAAGTCGGGGGCCCCTGAACTGTGCTTGGAGCCCCTCTGAGCAGAAACGTATCTAAGTTCACACGGCCCTCAGAGCTAAAAAACAAAAAAAGTCGCCCATTTCCCCTTTAGGGCCCTGAGTTGCACTTGGGGACCTCCTGGGATGCGCTTAGGGCCCCCTCAGCTGCGCTTGGGGACCCCCTGAGCGTGAGGGCCCCGCCTAGCCCTATGGTAGCTACGCCCCTGCCTCTGGTCCTCCCGAATGTCAAGTCTGGACGTTACCGCCTATCTGCCAAGCTCGTTTTTCATTTGGTGTATAGTACTCAGGGTAACGACGATGGCTGTTATGAAAATATAAAGAACAGGAGAAAGATTTGAAATGAGCAGTGAAAGAAAATATAAGAATAATGCAATCAGCTGAGACCTCATAGGAATTGTAAAATTCTTTCTTCACGGTCTGTTAGCTATTGCTTTCCTCGAAAAGAATTTAACATAATTGTGTGACTGAAGGCGAGGCTACTATACTGTGTCTATGCAGTGATTCGTCGGCTTTATTTATCCGAGTTTGTGTGAACATCTGTCCATCCTTACCAGGGAAAACTGCTGGGTACTTTTTAATCAATCTACTTTACTTGAAGTTACACAGGCATAGTGGTGATCGCCAGAAGCTTGCTCGGTGACCCGGAGGACAATTTTCCTGGAGAACAAGTGGAACGTGCCGGCTGCAGAATCCGCCATGCAGAACGCCCGCCTGGAATCTCCCTGCGGACCCATCGAAGCAAGTTCTCGCATAAAACTCGCCGGTGCATAGGGCACCTGCTGTAAAATTTGCATGGCTAGTAAGCAGACACAGCTAAAGCTCGCGAAGAGGCTCCACTGGGGTGATTTAGCTTCCGGAGCACAGATAATATTTGGAGGCAGAATTAAAGTTCAAGTTACTCTCTCACGATTACGCCTTCATAAAGTGTCTCTTTATCCGATGCCCCTCATGCGTCTAAATTTCCCGGTAGTGTCACTTTCTGGCCTTATTCGTTTATTGTAGTAACATTACTGATTCAGAATATTTGACGATTTTCTTGTAACAAGAAGAAATGAAAAAGAGTAAAGAATGGGAGGAGATAAACATAAACCGCACTTTTTTTTCTGAAATTTTATGATGCTTCTAAAACACTAACTGCTTCTAAATAGAAGCCCACCTTACAGATTGTTATTACTCAGTATCAGTAATACAAACTCCACAACGTTAGCAATAACGCTATAATTAGGGCCCGGATATATATGCACGTAAAACATCTAATATATGCATGCAAATATGCACAAAAAAGTCCTAAAATATGCACTAACAATTAAAGAATATGCACTAACAATTAACGAATCTACACTAACAATTAACGAATATACACTAACAATTAACGAACATGGACTAACTATTAAAGAATATACAGTTATCAAATGATTTATTTTATGTCAACTCACTGATATACACGTTTCATTCCTTACAAAATGATGAATCACAATATGTTACCAACAGTTTTTCAATGTTTTCAGGGGTCAAAGATTTTCTGTTGTCAGACAAAATTAGTTTATAAGCCGAAAATGATCGTTCCACGTCAACGGACGTTATTGGGCAATACTTGTACGATGGTGCTGACTGTTCGGAACATTCATCTGGCAAAGATTGTGCGGTTCCACTTAAATACGTATTAATTGATTGAATCTTTTGCAGACCTGGGTTTGAGTCTAACACCCTGCTGAGTTTAGATTTAACTTTTTCTCCAATTTCACCAGGGACGGCATTTAAAGAAGAAATTGTTTTGTGAAGCAACTGAATAGACTCGTGAAGGGGTGCACCGCTAGTTTCTAGACCCTTAATAGCATTAGAAAGTGACGAATAGTGTACATGGATGAAATTGATATCTCGATATACAGTATCACAATCAAATGCGCACTTTGCTTCACGAACACACGCAGCACGATCGTCATGACCAATACTTGTAACCACATCTTTCACTTGATGAAAGTTCTCCTGGTAGAACAGCACTGCAGACAACCAAGTTCCCCATCTAGTGAGAACAGGTTCCGGTGGAAGAGGAACCTCAGGCAGACGATCCTTATAAAACTGTACACGCGCTGGTGCTTTTAGGAACACTTTTTTTCCACTTGAAATTACTTTGTTAACTGAAGGAAATAGAGAACGTATCTCTTCTGCAATGCGATGTAATCCATGCGCCAAACATGTAACATGGATCAGATTGGGGAAAAAACACTCGAAGCGACTGACCAGCTTTTAACATATATGAAGCTGCGTCTGTGATTAAAACACGCACCTTGTAACAATCACTCTCCGATTCAGTAGGCCACAGAAGTCGCAGGGAATCGTTTATAAATCTTGCAATTGTACTGTGGTTGGTTTTCTCTAACACTTTGGTTGAAAGTAAATGTGGTTTTCCGGGTTCTTCTTGACATAGTTTGCCCACTATAAAGTTCGCTACGTATCGGCCACATGAATCGGTTGTTTCATCTACCGATATCCAGACACAGTTCCCTCCTATGTCAGACCGAATTGAATCCAGGACAGAATCGTGTAGAGAGAGCAAATAATTTTTCCTGAGGGTGGATTCATCCGGTATCCTTTGATTAACACAATACTTTTGAAGAAATGCTCGTAGATCTGGATTATTCAATTTATGCAGCGGGATATTGCTGCATACAAAAGCCTTACACAGGTCAGCAGAGAATGTATTAACAGACCGTGATACCTGAGTTAAAAGTAGCTGTTGCGTGTTCCTATTCTTTTCTTTTGACCTGAGATGTACAGCTGTTTTAGAATGCTGTTCAAGTTGAAATTTTTTCTCACATTTTATATTCTTCTCACATACTTGACAGTACACAACTTCACCGTCACTAGAATAGTCACTGTTGCCTGAAATCCACTGCTTAATTAAAACTGATCTTGTGCATTTTTCTTTAGGCATTTTTGGAGTCAGATTAAAGAAACTTAATCTTAGCACACGAACACTCCTGTCAACACAAACTTTGAGAGGCTACTGTTTTTGGAAAGGAATGTACACGTCCCTTTAAAAGTACGAATCCCTCAGGTCTGGAAGCCAGGAATCTGTTCTCAGGAAAACTGGCTCGTACCGCATTTAGGGGAATATTCCCGAAAAGATTAAAGAAAACCGCTGGCCTTCCCGGTAGTTGTCGCACGAATAAACACACTGGTAGATAACGAATATTCCAAGTGGGGGTAAATACTTGTGACTGTCGTCTCCTCAACAAGAATTTGCCGCCTGAGGGAGAATAGAGCTATTCTTTGATTTTGCCGACCCCACCCGCCCTTCCCGTGAATGTTACCGCTCAGGGCAGTAGAGAAGGTCGCCGCCACACAAATTTTCCATTTGCAGCACCTCCAAACATGTCACTGTGTGAGTTTGTATAAGGTAGAAAATTCTCTACATGTGAATGCCAGTACAAAAAAATCCTGTTTACTCCAAGAATTTAACTTACTTGTTGCGGTTGCCAAGGATGTCCAACATACAGGTACATTAGGCTTTACAGTTTCTTCAGAAGTATCGGATATTCAGTTATGAGATGAAATAAAAGCTAAAATATGCACATATCCATAAAATATGCACTAACCCTCAAAATATGCATTTGCATATGCGCATATGCTTTTTTGAAAAATCCGGGCCCTAGCTATAATTCACCCAAATACCGAAATCATTGAAACCTACTAATCCGTTGTTGACAGGAAAAAAATAAAAGGGTACTGGACTAACGTAAAGCAGAAAAATGTAGAAGAGCATTTTATGAACTGTTTATAATATATTTTCGGGTGGTTCAAAAATTGAAAAAGAATCGCTCTCTGTATATATATTTCCTCAGTAATGCTGTAATTAAACAGCTACCACAAGCCACGTGAGCATATGCAGGATTCATAGAGCCACATACCCAGACTGACAAACCCAAACCATGTTTCACTCTGTGCTTAATACAGTAATGTTACATGTGTATGTAAGTTTTCATATTCGGTGATATTGTTTATTACCTCTGAAAGTAAAATGTAACTGGGTGTGCCCGTTCCCTAATTAAACATCCATTATTTTCAAATAAATTATTCGTATTATGTTGCATCTCATTATTAATTGATTGATTCATGGGTTAAAGGGGTGTATAGTGAAGAGTGCTCTTGACCACCACTCATGTGACTGTAGCTGGATAATGATGATGATGATTAACATTTATACTAAGACACATCTAAAAGGATGCCATAACCTGGCCTTTATTACACAAAAACACTTAACCCACAGATTGTAGGCACATTCACCTTTAAATGTATAAACAATTAAAAAATAAAAACCTAGACCTCCGTTCTACATAAGCTGTCATTAAATTATTAATCAGTATTTTAAAATTTAATTATAGTTATATGGCAACCATGTTGAATAGGATTAGCACAACTTAATAACATTACAAAATGGATAAAAAAAGGAACAATCACAGGCTCGTAATGGAATGTTACACTTAATGTTTCTTTTAAGATTGCGACCAAATTCTTAAGTTTATGTTCGTAATAACAAGACGCAGGCGAATAATTTGCCAAAAACGTTGAAAAAATTTAAAGTTAAAATTTTTAGACGGCAAATGTAGGTGGGTGCAGGAAAGTGGGAATATGGGTGTGTTTGGAAATTGCCACCGGAGCCTCCACAGCATTGCATTTTTAATTAAATATTTACTGACGCGGCTTTGCTCAGTTGGTAGAGAGATCCCTACCATGCGAATTTCCCTCTTAGTGCGTTATTTTCTGAAATTTCCAGTTTACAAGCAGATACAATCAGTTACTGTATTGTGGCAGTGGTAGCACACTAATAGAGGCAGTATTATGTTATGACTTCACCAGAAGATGGCGACGACGATGTGATCGCAGAAATATCGTGTAATTATACCACTTCTTTAACTTCATATATTCTCAACGCCAAGAGAAACTGTGTTCTTATGTAATATGTTTTCCGGCACAGCTACCTGAGAATCTATCATTCCAGCCACTCTTGGATAAAAATAAAAATAATAATTATTATTAAGTTCATTATTTCCCAAACAATCTTAAATTATTGGTCATTACTAAGCTCCCAGTTCTTGTCCATCCTTCACCTACAAGGATTCCCCCACGAAGACCTCGTATTCTGTCGCCTGTCGACGGTCCTGATGTCTTATTCCAGTCCCAAATCAAGGGATCACTTGGTTTTCTGATTGGCTCAATCATCTAACAAAATAATAAACAAATAGCAAAATTTATTTAGTAATTTCCCTATTGGTTCATTCATACACTCGCTCCGAAGCTTCCCAGAATTCATAATTTTAATTGGCTATTACAGTCGGATTGCTTCGGCAACACTCGTTGCAGTTCCGATAGTAGCTTCATCTCTTTCGCGCTCATTTGCTATCTTTTCCTTTCATCGTGTGTCGGGAAATATCCTTGCCCTAGTGATTGGCTAATTGAGTCGGATGGGTTCGGTAAAACTCGTTCGATAATAGCTTCATCTCTCACACCATTTGCTGTCTTTTTCTTTCATATTCTTGCCGTCAGGCTCCACACGACCAAAGAAGTTTGAATATTATACACGCACACGACAGATCGATACTGATGTGAGAAGTTTCCCCGCTCCGACCCTAGGGACTTGGCTACCGGCCGTGTGTAAACACCACTCATTAAGCTGTTGTGTTGCATGCTCCACTGACAGGGGCAGGTGTAGAGTGGATTCCTGGAATGCAAGGACCTCTCCAAGGTCCACACTTTGAATGGGAAATTCGCCACACAAGCTACAAATTCAACCCGCTAAATACGGCGCATTGCATTTTATTGCAATGCCCATTTCAGTATTTTTAATAACATCTCTGTACATTTTTATCAACAAAATGTATGTCCGGTAATGGTTACCAACACAATACTAAGGCTCAAACGTTAGTTTTTATATTGCCATCAAAATCTCTATAAATATAAAATCAGTGCAAACATGATCTCTCTGTACTGAACTATTTTTATATCATTTGAGATTTCGATGGCAATATAAAAAAGTTGATAAGTCTTATATACTTCCAGACATAATAAATAATGTCACCGAATGTGAAAACTTCAGGGTCATTAAACTTTTCTTCCTCTTAGGGCAGTAGTGGACATTTCCTGGTCCCCAGGCGGACATCCTCTTTCGCCAATTATCCCAGCACCTTCAGGCGGAACTAACAGCTCCGCCCCCAACGAGATTCGTCCTCGTGTGAATTGCCCCGTTGCAGTGGCGACTCTACTGACATCACACAGTACGATAGTTTGGGCTAAATTTCTGCGGGGTCATTTGAGGTACTGACACAACTGTTTTAGAAATTAAGTATTATGCTAAAGACTAATTTGGTACTAAGCTAGTATTTTTATTTTTTTTTTTTTTTTTTTTTTTTTTTTTTTTTTTTTTTTTTTTTTTTTTTTTTTTTTGTGGTATCGGATTGGGATGATTATTTGACACTTGTTATTCTATACTGAATGAAGCCCCTTTTCTTTCCTATGCTTAGTTTGATAAATATGGTAAGGTGTTAAAATGGTAATGAATTCCATTTAAACGTATGTCAAATAAATTTCAATAAATCTTCAAGGAATCGAATAACACATCTCGGAATTTAATAACAGCTATTTGTAACTTTTGTGAACGTATTTACTGAAAAAATTATCTACTATTAAAAAACATGATTTTGAAAACATTGATGTCATTTTATATACCCAGTTACATTTTACGCTTATAACAGTTTTAACACACTTTTCGAAAGTGCGTTCTAACACTAAGCAACCGCAAAGATTTCGACTGTATTTGTGATTTATTCTTTGCGAATTCAGAACATTTTCCAATTAATGTGTAAGAGGAACTTGCAGATTTAAAAGCAGACAGATCATTGAAACTTCTTTCTTTTAAATTCAATTTGGTTGACAATAAGGTATAATAATAATAATAATTTCGTGTTGTCGTAATGACCCGGTGACAAGGTTTCAATTGGCTGCGCATTCCGCCCCTGTCGTAGCCGCCTTAAAATAACCCGGGTACAGGGGATCTACAGTTTAACGCGGAATCTGAGCCACGGAAGTATTCTGGCGTACTTCGCAATACACAGTAAGCTGTCCCACAGGTGAAAGTCGGGTTAAGGGCCTATGAAACTCCCGATAAGGAATGAATACCAGAATATCTCCGAGATGGCAATTAATGTGTTATTTCAATTTCCAACTATATATTCACGTAAACTGGACTTTTCAACGTTGACTGAAATTTATACATCATATGTGGAAAGACTCAATGACGTCTATGAGAAACTGAGACTCTTATTGTCAGCGATTTCTCTGTGGGTTAGCCACCTGTGTGCAGTCAAATGGCAAAATATAGAGGATTATTTTTGTAGTTCCATGCATGTCCTTCTTTCCGCTAACTTTGCTGGCATAGAATACATAATTAAAATGCCTAGAAATGGCTAGTATGAAGGAAGTCGTTAAATAGATCTACTAATTCTTAATCCAATTTACTCAATTTTTCAGTTTTTGTAAGTATTTTTATTTATCTATCAAGTATCTTTATGTCTCTCATTTGTTACAAGGAATAAAAACTCACTATTAGTATAAAATTTTAAGTTCTTTTTGCTTTCCGTAAGACGTACAATGCTGCACTAAAAGTTAAAATGCATCTCAACACAAATATGGGTACATTTGAAAACCCATGGCTTTGTAGAGTACGAATGATGGTTATAAAGCAACTTTCAGAAACATTACTGATTGGTAATATTTATGTTCTTCCAACTAGCAAAAGATACAGTAGCTTCTAATATTTGTTGCACAAGACATACGTACACTGGATGGGCATCTGTGACATGTATAACAAATATTTCCAACGATTTACCATTATATTATGATGTTCTCAATGTTTTCAAATAATTAGAAAACACTAATTAGCGATAAAGCTTTTGTCAGAAAGTAAATGTTAGCTTCTAAGGATGCAAAAAATATCTAACAATATCAAATTTCATCACTGTAACAACTTGGAAGTTTTATTGGGGTTTACTGCGAACAACACAAAATAAGTTAGGGTTTGAAAATATAATTACAGGGAGACCTCTGAAGCTAACATAAAAAAATTTAATTCTGAATCATTATATGTCAAATTAGCCCTATGTATATATTAGAATTTATTGCTATAACCTAGATTTGATGGTTATTTCTGTATGGGAACTTCTATACACATCTTTTAAGTCTGTTGTTGTCTCGAACGATGTTAATTATTTTCAAGAAATATCTTTCCCGTTCGAATTTCTTAGAGACAATTAACACCGTATTGTCCTAAATTTATAAAAATCTGAGAAAGATAACGTGCTTTAATTTGTGAGTCATTTATATCGAATTAGAAAATGTAGAAAATAAAAATATAAGAACTGAGACTACGAAATGAAACCAAATCTACACAATATTGAGTAATGTTACCAGATATACAACACTCTGTGGGTTAATTACTGATAGCTCATGGTCATAACTATTTCAGGCACAGATATATAATTTTTTTAGAAGTTTCAGAACAAACTGAGAAATTGTGTGCAATATTGTAGCACGTACTGTATAATTTTTACTCTATATGGGTGAATTCGGGTACTAAAACATTAGAAGCTATAATGAGCAAATTTATAGAAGCATTACATTTTTTTATATAAAGGAAAGTGCGACGTAAAAGCAAAATCGTGAGCTCTTAGACTGACAGATTTCAGCTCTTCTCGCTTCTTCATGTGAGGCCTCCCGTAAATAATGTGGACAGCGGTCGAGGGAAAGTTGGAGATGCCGGACGTGGTATTCATTCAGTGTCGTCGACGATAAACTCACAACAGGGGGAATTAGGCTGGTCTGCAATTGTTTTGAGTAGGGTCAGTGACTTTATAAAGTGTGGAGAGGACGAGAGAAGCCAAGTATTGGCGTGTATGGAAACGATTGGAGGACATGAACTGGGCGGGTATTTAAAATGTACAATTAACGACTAGGATCCAACTAACTGCAGCCTATGAGATTTTTTCCTCTCTGTTTTCTGGTTTCTGAGTGTGCTGGAGAGAAGTCGACGGGCAGTCTGGCAGTGGCTGGAACAGGAAGAGATGGAAGCCAATGTGCCGTCGAGGAATTGGCGCCTTCGCTGGGTGGTATAAGTATTGTGGAATACTAATGGCCGCAGTGAGTGTGTTGTCCACAACTCCGGAGTGCCTGGGGTATCTTGTCTGTGGTAACCGACAAGTACAGCCCGTCGCCATGTCAACGTAAAGCATTGACGACTTGATGTGGTTTTTTTGTGTGTGTTATTGACGCTTACAGTGCATCTATATTTCTGCGTCGCACATTAAAAGTGCAGCGACCTGATCGGTCCACAGTGTGCTGTGCCATTGTGGACCATTGGTGACATTGATCAACGCCCTAGCAGCAGTGAGTGATCGTCGCCTCAAACGGTAATATACGACGTTTAATATCTCGATTGCATTGCTTCATTTCGATCGACCTGAACACGCTCTGGCAGGTCATCCTGCGCAGGTAAGAACTATTCTCAGTGGCTCTACCCTATGTTATGACTATAGTAAATCAGAGCATTGGCTGAGTGGCACCCGACTCTTTGTTTATTTGCAAGTTGTAAGAAACTGACCTTTATTATGATTCCTAGATTTGCCTCGGATGGATATTACTCACCACAGAATCCATGGAATGTTATCTTGCAGTTTCTGCTACTTAATTGGTCTGTATGATTCAAACAACATACAATAAACTAAGGAGAACTTCATTTCACTTTTCTATATATTTCACTCATCATTTGCTTAGCAAATTACACATTCAACAAATCATTAAAAACTCAATATTCTCTCTTATTATCTCGATTACTATTCGAGCGAGGAACACCAATTCATGCCTCTGCCCACCATCATTTTTATCTCTGGACTGACTTTTTCTTCTTTCTCCGCCAAAGATGTTCTTGTAACACACTGCTCTTTGCTCATGCATAGTAACTATTAACGTATCTTTTCCTTTTACAAAAAGAAAATAAATTAAACACACACAAAAAAATTCTTACCTTTAAATATACAAACATAAAACTGAAATAATCCAAACAAAAATGTAAGGAACTATGTTCCCTTACAAAGTTTATGTATTTTTATTGTTTTAGCGGTAGGAAGAGTTTGTGTTTTTATTTATGATTTTTCATGTGACACGGTTAAATAAATGTTAAACTGTGAAATCAGAAAATTGTATTTGTGAATTTAAAAATAGGAGTTATCCCATCACAGAAAACTTAATAATCAATAGTTAATCCCAAATAAAATTGAGTTTTTTTTATCGTTTTTATATTGATTATTTCAACGCGAAGCCGGAACTATATTTCCGTTAATCTCACGATAAGAGCACTAGGATTTCCTACTCTATTCTCCTATTCTTATCTCTTATCTCATCAATAAAGGAACTAGCAACAGCAGATTCAACATTTCAAGGGTCCATCGTTATAAAGAATACTTTACAAAAAAAAAAAAAAAAAAAAAATTGGATCGTTTTGCGGATTAAAAGCAAAGTGATTGTCAAAATTACTTGTTACTAGCGGCAATGACATTCGTTGACGTTTTTCCGCAGTAACAGCATCAATCTACTATTTTTCTTGCTGAAGACAAGGAAGATAACTGTCGAAACGTCATATTTGGCGGAACTTATCCGATAGAACACCCGAGAAGAATTTCTAGTTCGTGTTACTAATTGCTCAGTCCTTGTTTGTTAAATTGCTTGATTCATAATGTCCCTCAGCCTGGGAGCTATACGCAGTACGGTATGTGGCCCTGCTCCTCCTCAACACGTGTTTCCGGATCGCGTTAGCAGTTCATCATAGCGTGAGATATGGCCGCCTATCCCGCCCCCTTTCTGCGCCATAACGAGCCCAGTCCGTCCCGGGAGTAACGAGACGCGTGATCCACACGTGTGTAACGCGGAGGGTAGGACACGTGCAACCAATTACTGCAGCCCATCAACATCCGTTAAGTTTGGTGTGCTGAGTAATGGTGACAAGCAGCCGTACCACAAAGGAGCGATCATATATTCTAGGGTAAGATATCGTTTAGCAGAGACTTTGGTTCTTGCCCCTCACATATGGGGTACAGGTTGCTTGAAACTAAAAAATTCTTAACTACTATAGTGTCTATGAGCTTATTTCCAACTCTATCAGACAATTGTATTATTCAGGGATGTAGTCTCATAGTATTCGGATTCTGTACGTAAAAGATATGAAGCCGGAGGGTGAATGATAATGCTCGGGCCTGGAATTCGGAAGGAAATGGGTTCGAGTCCCAGTGTGGCCATCCAGATTTCGGTTTTCCATGGTTTCTCGAAATCACTCCAGGCGAATTACGGGATTGTTCTTTCAAAAGGCCATGTCCTAATTTTGTCTCGACTTCTCTCCTGCCTTCAATTAGATCTGCATCGACGACGTGTAAAGCCACAGTATTCTTATCCTTAGCCTTAGCGTACGATCTAAAATGCTAGTTCCATGTACTGAAGGTTGCCGATTCGAGTCCGACTGACGGTAGGGGTGGATTTAATTAAACGTTGTGTTTGTCTTGTGCCGTCTTTCACTTCTCAGAAGCAGACAAGCTTTGAATGAATGCTGTATATCAGGTACACTGTGGAAATTTTAAAATAAAACTTCCACGTTGGGTATATGCCTTCAACGGTTAAACAACAACAACAAAAAGAGATTTGTGATCGAATATTTTTATGGGGAATTAAATTAAGACATTTTTATGTGAATAGCTCTTTTTGTTATTTTTTTAACGTATTTGTGAAATATAAAACGCTTTTCGTCCGAAATTACTTGACTATCGAAAAATGCCTGTAATAAAGTAGATAAATACTGGAACCATTGTTTTTTTTTGTGCCTATTAAGACCAGACCGGGGATTAGCGTTTATAACACGGTAAAATAACTATTTTAAAGAAAAGTCAATTAGTTAATCAATGAGATGAGAATAAAACCGAAATTTTGTTGTTGTTTATTTTCCCCGATAGTTTTTTTCTCCATTTTTACGGTCATCTTCAGCTGTAACAAAAAAGGTTCACTTGCAGTTCAGTTGTATCGATTATACAGTCGAGGAAGATGTACTGCAACGTCCAGTTGAAGACACTTGGTATCTTCTCTTATTTACGCTCAGAATAACGTAGCTGCCTAGTTATACGATATCACTTATGCACAATGTCAGTGTTTGGCTCTCGACTTAAGCTGATTCTAGCCATGGTGATGGAAGAAATTTTTTTATCATTTGGGATTAATATAATTAGGATAGCAGATGTGGTGGTGCACGATTTCAACGTATACTAAAGTGTTGGGTTTAGTCGAAATCTCGCAGGTGTGAGCGAAGTAAGTGAATACCACACTGTTGATATTATTCTCCCATCTCTCATCCACAACGCTGCAGTGAACACATATGTGAACAGTCATTTACCAAGACTGAAACACTTATGCTACGGAAAACCTCTGTAATTAGGTCTCCCAGAGATGGTGATATGGGCGAGTAGCAACTTTTGTAATAAACTCTTATTTCCTAAAACCAGGTATAATTGTCTGTACTATGACTGTAGCAATCGAGATGTGGGTTCTGCTAAAGGTCATACTGAATGTTCCTGGGAAGACAATATTCGAATAAATCAAGAATGTAAACACATTACTTAATAAAAATGTTTTACGACTCATTTCAGATTATGTCAAACAATTCATATGGTTATACACAAAGACTGCCATTAGTAGCAAGGTTACAATGGCAATAATAAGAAATTTATCGTCAGAGTACAAAACTGTCGTTAATACTTGATATTTCCGTTTTGATTTTTATCGGGCAAACTTTATGAAACAATGCCAACATAAAAAAGATCACAATGTTTTCCATAGGCAGCGAAACAGATATTAAAAATCCAATTTCCAATAAAGTACTAACTTACTATTTATGGTGGTTTAAAACTAGGAGAAAACACACCTTTTCTGTTATTGACAACAAACATACCTTGAATTAACATCTACTAACATAGGTTTTTTTTAAAAACTGAAAAATGAATTATTGATGTAATTCACTAGTAGGACCTAATATTTAACCTAGTTGTTAGGTCCTCAGTAAGGCTGATAAAATTAGATCGGACTACTGAGAATAGACTGCTGCAGCCAATTCACGTTTTCTGCGGGAAACAGAAATTTAAAGCAATTTAATTTCAGAACTACAAAATACTTCAGATGTTTTCAATTAATCAGAGAGAGGAAGTGAATTATTTTCGGTATTTCTTGTACTCATTCCTTCTTAAAGGATTATTTGTCATCGATCGCGGATTTATTTTATAAATATTTCTGTCATGTTATACGCTTTTTTTTTTTTTTTTTTTTTTAAAAAAAAAGTAATAAACAAAACTTTTTCCCTTTCCTTCAAACAGTTGAAATATGATTTCCTCAAAAATATGTTTATCTAGATGATATTGTCAACAAAATATAATTATCCACCTAAGTTCTTGACAGGAATCCAATCGGCTAACATTACTTAGTGATGACAGAAATCTGGATCGGCTAGTCCTAGGTTATATTAACTGAAAATTTACGGTAATTTCCTAATATACCGCGAAATGATTAAGATGTTTTAGTTATTTTTTTTTATTCATCGAGCCTAAGAAATGAGTTGAAATTTTTTGACTCCGTAACAAGAGAATTTGTTCGGTTCCATTTGCGGCCATTTAAATTTCGGTTTTCCAGTGTCACAGAAATCATTGCAGGTGAATGATGGAACGGTGATTCCTTCCAGAAAGGTAAGGTCAATTTCTTTCAATTTTCTTGACGTGTGTGTCTACCGCACCTAATTTCATTGATCAGCCATGAAGAGTTTATTTAAAAATATATATTTTCTGTGTAACTAGCAAAGAAATATATATGGTGGGCCATATCACCCCTGTAAAACAACTGGAATGGACAGCTCGTACTATGTACTGAGAATTTCTATTCTTTTTCGACGCTCTTACAGTAAGGTGTAGAGGTAGAGTATGTAGAAGCATCTTATTAGCACTAATTGCAAATGAGGTCATTGCAAGAACTTCTGTTTCAGTAAACGCTCCTGATACAACCTTTCTTCATCTGCTACAAAAATAAATAGAATTTCTCATTTATAAACATAAACTACTAGTATTTCACATCCAGCATCTCAACAGAATTTTACAGTTTTATTTAATTAATATCTCTTAAACTTCAAACTGTACCGAACATCAAAGTAGATTTCATTAATGATAATCATTGTTTTAGGTTGCAAGGGGTTAGGGTGTAGTAAGTGTTGAAAAGAAACCGACTCCACTTTCCAGATATGTGCTGATATCAAATAGTATTGATTAAATCCTCGGGTTAACATTTCTGTTCGTTTAGGTAACCTATATGTTTAACTAAAATAAAGCCGGCCTCGGTAGCGCGGGGCTAGCGAGCTGGCTTCGCGTCGCAGAGGTCGCCGGTTCAAGTCCGGCCAAGGGCATGGGTGGTTTTAATTAAATGTTGTGTCCGTCCTGTGTGTTCCTGTCACTGGTTATCATCAATAATAACACGAGAATAATCTATATACACACTTCACTTGACGAATAAAAGAAAAATCAGTTGCTGGCTGAATGGCTACACGGCCGAATGCCATTTAAATTTAAAAAAAAAAAAAAAAAAATGTTTCTCTGTTACTGTCTGACGGGATAACAGACCTTCCCTTCTGTGGCTGAATCACCTGCTTCTTCCGGCCTGAGCTAGTAGACATGCACGTTTCGATGTCTAATGCAGTGTCTTCACTGTAGGGTTATCTCTCTAGATGTTCAGACTTTACCAAAAAGCACCGCCGGAATTTTCTGCAGGCAAAGACGTTACAAATACACAGACGGCGACAGTCATACTCAACATAGCAGTTATGAAGCAGTCGTGAAGTGGTTCCTTAGAAGTCAGCAATCAGCTGCGAGTTTCTGAATTGGAACATGGACAGTACAGTTGTATTAGAAGCAACTAAGAACCTGGAATATGCCCACCTTCTCGATGGATCAGCAGTTTTCTCAATTCATATTTTAGTGGAAGTTATTACTATTATTATCCCTCGCTATGACCACAGAAGGCCACGTGAACACCGGCCACCTTTTTTACACAGGCTGCCAGTGTGAAAAATTGGGCGGGGAGCATGTGTCCTACCCGTATTTAGAAACGGATTTGTGAGATCTCGACAATTTAATCTACAGTGAAATGTTTCCATGTGTCTGCGAAATTTATTTTATGTAATTATTGTAGGTCATTTCTTCCGCAGTTGCTTTTTTTAAATTAATAATTATTCTTTAATAATTACGCCAATACAATTGTTGTTGGCTATTATTTATTTCACGGACGCGTTTCGCCTCTCATTGTGGTATCCTCAGCGTACAATGTTTTCCGTAATACGTAATATTTTGAACATAATGTTGTTGTTGTTGTAGCATAATATGATTTGTACTTACATATCAGTTTTGAATTATCAAGCAAGACGTCTTTTTTACGTAGCTGTAATAAGGTAGGATTCATGTTATAACTTACATTTACATTTCAGTTTTGAGGTGTTGTTGTTGGTCGCCTGTGACCTCAACCATCATGCTGTTTTCACTATTGTACATAATTACGCAGTTTGAACAAAGTTGTGATCTTATGAATCCACAGGAAGTCAACTTTGAAGGACAGTTTTTGTTCCACGACTGGTTTTGTCTGTACAGTGTCTAGTTTATGAGGGGATCGTCCTATCATTCGCCTAGGAACAGGAATCGAGCCTGGTTCCACCTTACCTCCGCTATCAAGTGTGGCGGTGCTTTTAGCGAGTAGCAACACTCATGGGTTATTATTATTATTATTACTGAATCTTTCCATTTTCTTATTAATTGTCAACTATTGGCTGGAGGTTCAAAAAAACGAAATAGTCATTATACGAGTTCTGCCAGACAAAGATCAGTGTATTTTTTTTTTTTTAATAGGACT
This sequence comes from Vandiemenella viatica, assembly GCA_031002005.1. Classification (NCBI taxonomy): domain Eukaryota; kingdom Metazoa; phylum Arthropoda; class Insecta; order Orthoptera; family Morabidae; genus Vandiemenella; species Vandiemenella viatica. Next base: position 189,595,949 of record JARYHS010009186.1, read on the forward strand.
GCTTCTAAGGGACGTTTTCAGATTTTTTAAAGCCTGATACCTGCGGTTTAGACTTGGCGAACAAATACAGCTGAACAGAAGAAAATATTTCACCGACACTTTTACGTGGATTGAAGTGGTAGCATTCAGCCACACTTAGCTAGCATATAAGCGGCTAAAGACGAGCCAATTTCGGTCCCAATCTGCAGGGGCAATCTGCAGAGCAATCATGTGGGCCTTCCCTCCTGACGTCACAATTTTGCTCCCAATTTTACTTTTTATTGTGATTGCATGGTTGCTAATTGCAAGCTCTTAGCAATGGCTCCTTTTCGGTAAAAGCAACAAAAAGTAGACATCGTTTAAACAATAGCCTGTACTGTAGATTGTAATGAGGAAAAATGAGGAGATATTGGCGAATAAATGGATTTTATTACGAAGAAAAGTTATTTCATATAAACATTCTGAGAAACCTAGAGCCTAAAGATTTTAGAAATAATTTGAGAATAGATTCTGAAAGTTTTACAGAGATACTCCGCTTAGTGTTAAAATATCCTAATGCGTGAAGGGATAAGCACCAGAGAATCATTAGTCGTAACTATGCAATTTTTGGCAAGTAGACGAAGATATGAAGACGTGAAATTTATTACGCTAATTTCACCACAAATGCTTTCAGACATCAAACCTGAAACATGTTTGGCTATCCACAAATATCTAAAACACTACATTAAAGAAGGAAAAAAACTGCAACTGTTACATTCTGGTCAAATTCCTTGTAAATTTCGAGCAAAACTCGAAATAGTTCTCCCCGCATTTTTCGATTTATGTTGTTTTTATTGTGTTTGTCCCACAACTAGGGCATATTCGTATAAATTTCTTTTTAGATAGGGCCCCTACTGGATTGCCAAATTGGGGCCGAAATTGGGTCGTTTGTAGACACTTTAGTAATCATTCATATTCCAGTAAAACAGTTTGGGATGTGAACATTATCTACAATGTACTTTTAAGTGCGTTACCTAATTGATGATTTCCGATTTAATATTTAATCAAAACTGCAATGGAGCAACGTTCAAGTGGAAATTTCGCTACATACAGCCATCCTCTCCGATTCCTGCACCCACCTACATTTGACCTCTATAATTTTAACTTTAAATTCTTTCAACGTTATTGGCAAACTATTCGTCATTTCTCTTGGTAACTTATACCAGTCTCTGACACCCTGAACTAGAAGAGAGAATCTTCCCACACCCTTGTGCCTGATCGAGTGCCATGCATAATTCTTACACCAATATCTTATCATGCCACATCACCAATATACGCCTTGTACACGACCCTCTTCCCCCTCCTCCTGTCTTCGAATGAATCCCACTCCAGCTCTTTTATTATATCCGTTACCAATTGCGTTCTGTGGTAATTTCCAAAAACAAATCTAGCACCCCTTTTTTTCACCCTCTCCAAATCCTGTATTTGAAACACAAAATATGGGTCCCATACTATACTACCATATTCAAGCAATGGTCTAACCAAAGTTTTGTAATCCAGTTCCTTTACTTCTCTCGTACATCCCGTCATCACTCTCTCCAACAAGTGCAGAATTTGGAAACCTTTTCCTAATACCTGTCCAATGTGTCCTGCCCAGTTAAGATGGTTATCAAATGTAATGCTAAGATATTTATATCTCAAGTCTTCTACAAGCAATTCTTTCCCCATCTTATAATCATAATCAACTTTTAATTTCTTATTTGTGAATCTATTAAGCTGCATTTATCTTCATCCCACCTTTACCAACCCAATTAGATATCATGTCCAGATCACCCTGCAGCTGTTTACAGTCCTCTATAGTTTTGATCCTTTTATATAGCATTATGTCATCTGTAAACAATCTAATTTCTGACAGTAAACAATCACCACAATCATTCATTAGAATAATAAGTAGCAATGGTCCCAATACGCTACCTTGTGGCACTCTCATTTTTACTTCCACTACTTTTGATACTGCATTTCCTACCCTAAATTTATGTTTTCTACCGTTTAATAATTCTTCTACACAGCAAATCACTTTCTTATCCACTCCAATAGTTTTTACGTTATTTACTACTATTTTATGGTTGTGTATAAGTATCAAACATTCTATGAATAGAAATGTGAATTGCAGTTTTCTAAGAAGGATATACCACAATCGGTATATTGAACATTACAATGTTGATAATAAAGTGCTCTGATAGTAATATTAACACCGATGGTGCCTTAAAGGAAGAACATACTTGGATCAGAATTAGCAATTTATTTACTCGCGTAGAAATAAAATCAACGATGCAGCGTTAGAAAGTATGTGCGGAGACATATCACACAAGCCCTTTGGCGGGCGGTGGCTATAGCTGGCCAGCCTCAGAAGCCACGTGCAAGCAATTAGGCGGTAACAGCCAATTAGGAGGCGGCCCTGAGGACACTGTGCAGGCGGGCAAGCCTCGTTAGGCCAGAATCTGCCTCCTGCCGCCACTTGACGCGATGGCCGCGCTCCACGTCACGACGGAATTTTTAAACGACCTGGAAGTAATGAACGCTGCGCTGCGTCCATCAGAAGAGCAAACTTAAGAGCAACCGAACGGCGGAAATTCGAGGATTTTTCATTCTGCAATTTGATTTTGGGTCTTTTCTGGACGAAGCGGTTGACAGAAAGCCTCAAGGCGCTGTCATACGAGGGGTTACGAATATGAGAATAACGAAGCGAAGATTTTTTTTTAACTGCTTAACGTCTCTTTAACAGCGAGGACTTTAAGGACGGGAAAGGATGGTGGGCAAGGAATGTGAAGGAATTCGGCCATGGCCTTTTACAGGAAGCATCCAGGCATTTGCCTGGAGTGATTTGGGGAAACCATGGAAAACCCAAATCTGGATGCCCGGACGGGGATTCGAACCGCCGTCCTCCCGAATGCGTGACCAGAACGCTAACCGTTAGACCACCACGCTCGGTTCGAAGATAAGAAACTCACCATCGGTAAGTTTTCAGTATTTATCGTCACCAAAAGATAGAACATTTCCTATTTTGGTATCAGAAATACTATTCCACAAAACGTATTACATAACTAATTCTGTTACAGCAAATTATTAAAAATTTAATTTACTAGTAGATTGAACCTTATATCTTGGGACACAACAAGTAGTTTTGCCTTATTTCAACCTTATATTTGCATGTGAGCGATTTTTATGAGAAAATAATTTCGATAATACTAGTTTCCCATAAAACATTAGTCTATGGACGTTGCCCCTGGTTTTACAAAATTCGTTTGTGTGCAACATATCACTGGAGACCTCTTTCTTCAACAAAATAATGCATCTTGCCATCGCTCCTGAATTGTATCCAGATCGTTGGATTAACATTTCACATGTATGAACGTGATTTCTTGGTGAGCAAGATAGCGTGAAATCATCGGGAACATCTGGGAAGCCATCGAAAGACATGTTCGAGTCAATGACCATCCTCAAACAAATGTTCGTGAACTGCACGCCACAATGGTCGCGGATACTTACAGCTTCCCAGCACACTCCAGGCGTTTTCCTATCCAGTCCGTGCCGACAGGAATCGTCGCAATCAACAGGGAGAAGAATGGTTTACACAAAACTAGGTAGGTATCTCTGATTTAGATTCTCTTCATTCTATACTTTATATAAATAAGACGAAAATTACGTTTAGGACGCACAATGTGTCTACTCCAGGTATTGTGGTGGCCATCCTGATTACTGTTAGTTTACAGTTTTCCGCAATCATCTTGCCATTCTAGGAGAAACAACGGACGCTCCAAAATTTCCGCATCAATAACTGCACAGTTCACAATCTAAAAACACTAATAACAGTAATCATAAGTAACACAGAGAACAACCAGACTAGTAAGCAGACTTGTTGCAACGATACAGTAAATCCTATGTGTTACTGTAGGAAAGCTGTAGGGCCTATGTATAAAAAGAATATTCCAGATAGAGTGTGTGAGAAAAATAAAGCTCTTCGCACTTGAATAGTGTTTCTGAGCATCACGGTAACTTTTCGGGAAATACAATTAGTCGTGACTTATTGCTAATTACTGGAATCATATTTAACAAAAAACGTAGTTTTGTCATCTGTTAGCAAGCATTGTGAAATGGCTGTGTGTGTGATGTAGTTGTCTTACTTTCAGAATCAGTACTATACAAGCGAATGCTTAAGAGAGAGATTAATTTTCAGCCAGTTGAAAGTGCCAAGGATATATTTCTGTCTATCATGGTCAACGCTTCAATTTTCAAACAGAAATCAAGTTCACAGTCTTGTGGTCACTGGATTCACATGGGCTCCTGTTTCCAGGCGATGCTGCCGACTTCATGAAAATTTTCCTGTATCTACGATGGAAAGCAATAAACTTTCGTGGAGTACTATCAGTACCGGTGATATCCCATGGAGATATTCATGCATTCCCAGAAAACAACTCTGATTCAAAATGGGATTTTACACATTTAAATGATTAAATATTTTTACAATCAACTAATTAAAAATTTCAAGCACATCTCAAGAGGACGGAATAAACAATTTTTTTTTTTTTTTTTGCTTTGTTTCCTTTTGAGGATTTTCCTGTTTGTTTTGAGCATGAAGTGTGTTTGGCTTTAACTTTGAGCTTTTGTGAACGAAACATGTTTGTTGACAGGATAAAGTTCTTTTCAAATATAAGAATTAAGAGGCTAAGTAACCATGTCCTTATTGTATTATATTTTACTTCCTGGCTTTTTATTGAATAACTGTGATGCAGATTGCTTTGTTTCAGACAACTTTTATTTTATTGGGTAATTGTAACAAAAGTTTACCAGATGATGTAATAACACTACGGGGATGGGTACAAGTGAAACGTTTCATGTATATTATGCACAAGAAAGTTTATGCAGATTTTCCATAATGGAAACGGCGAAATAGTATCAAAAGAATAGCTCACATCATACTATTTACGTTTCAGGTCTCGTCCTTGGTTTAAAATTGTTACAATTAACTCATCTCCCGTGTTTCTCTAAATCATGGTAGCAGCGAAATAGGTTGGTCAGAGGAGAAGCAAACATGAACATTGCTAGACTATCCGCATTCCCTTCCAGATTGCAGTGTTGAGAAGCATCTAGTCCGCATACAGGATGATTCAGGAGGAATGCTAAATAGTGAATGTGGTTGTGGCATGAACAATATTGCGTAAAACAGTTCATATAAACATGTGCCCAGTTACCATTCGTTTTTGAGATACAAGTGTTGGAATGATATGCATAAAATAAACTTCAGAAAATGATCAAGAGCACAGAAATAACTTCATTAATGCAAAAACATACGCGTATTTTACAACAGTTAAAATTAAGTGTTCTAAAATCCCACCATTGACGTCAATACACACATTGAAGCATTTTATTGATGCTTGAAGTCGACACGTTGTAAGCGGACCAGAAATCCCTGTAATATTTTGTAAATTTAACTTGCTTCTAAGCGGCACAGCGGCGAGGGTAACACGAGCCGGTATGCAGTGTAGTCAGCAAGTGCGCTTGTACTCGCGCCCGCGGCAGCAGTAGCCTGGCAGTCGACACCTGAGAGTCTATATACGGTGAGTGGTCTGGTGGCTCAGTGGTTAAGCGTCTGACTGCAGATTAAACGTCCGCGGTTCAAATCCCTGTCTCGGCGGGGATTTTCAAAGGGGCTTAACCCAACCAACACCTCTGACAGCTTGCTGTGTAATGTGAAGTACCGCAGAACGCTTCCGTGGTTCGGATTCCACGTTAAGGGGCCATTCACAAATTACGTCAGACGAATTTCATGATTTTTGGATCCCTCCCTGCCCCCATGTCACAGGTTGTCACATTTGTTGGACCCCCCCTCCCCTAGTGTGACGTCACATATTTTGCAATTTTAAATTTATAAATTAAAACAGCACTTCCAAAAGGATTTATGTATTTCCAGTTAAAAAACCATTTCAACAATAAATCAAACATTTAAGAAAATATATAAAAAAACAACATAAAAATCGAATTAGGTGATACAAAATTGAGTCATCATGTGTCCATGGATTTTGAACTCATTCCTTGATACTATTTATATTGGCATAATAGTGACATTCGATGTGTCAACATCATCTTCATCTTCCGCCATGAGCCAAAAAGTGATACAAATTATGCATGTGATGTAACAAAGTTTACGACACATCTCACCCCCCTTGTCACACTTTGTTGACCCCCTCTCTCAAGGTGTGACGTAATTTATGGATGGCCCCTAAACTATAGTTCCCCTGTACCCGGCAGGATTGTCGGGTTACGTTAAGGTGGCTACGATAAGGGCGGAATGCGCAGCCAATAGAAACCCTATCTCGAGGTCATTATAACCACAAGGAATTTTTATTATTATACTATCAATTGTACCCCTTTACGGCAATAATAGTCTAAATTCAAGATAGCGGGAGTACAGTGTTGCGTGGAAGCATATCTACGTTCTGTGTTGTTTATTCGTCAGTGTAAACCAAGCTGCAATAGACAGGAACTTTGCTTGTAGCTACTGTTTCATTACGCAAAACTTTCTAAAATCCATCACAGACTAATAACACTCAAGCCACGAAGAACTCATTGCAGCAGTTTATCAAAATATGACATATTTGACAGACTTTAATTGTGTACGTAGTTTGATAGTACTGCTCTATCAACAATTGCCTGGTGTCAATGACAGAAGACTGTCACCTTGACAAGAAGAAACATCAAGAAGAAGGTACTATGGGACAGGTTAGTGATACCGACGATCGATTGTCGATCAATCAATATCCACTCCGCCACCCAAACGAACTCTGGTGTCATCTGCGGTACTCAAACCCTGCACCACACACACCAAATAGTAACCACTACAACGTACAGTTCCTATGTGGGCGTCTCAGAAAGAAAGAGACTGTAGTTGCTCGACGATTTGAATTTTGTCGATGGGTAATTCCTAATCGTAAAATATGACTAAAGTAAATTCAATAAGTTGTTAGTATCCGCTTTATCACATTCTGAAGTTTATGCATAACATTTAAGCAGCTGTATCTCTAAAACGAATGGAAATCAGATACATGTTTATATGAACTTTTACTCAGTATTGTTCATACCACCACCTACAATTCCTCCTCAATCAACCTGTATTGCAAATGGTTGGGAAGAACAAAGTCGTGTATAATCTGTGTATTCAACGCCACTATGCCATTGTTATGTAAACTACATTGACTACAATGAAAGTTATTTATCAAATATGCCTTTGCATATTTTTCCATCAACACAGAATTCAACATAAATGTTTTTACTCACTGTGAACATTTACCGTGCTTAAATCGTGTCATTTTTTGCTTATCTTTACAGACATTCATTTACAGAGACTAATAACATTGCATCCAACAAGCAGTAAAGCAGGGAATTGCAGAACAAGCCCTCCATTTGTTGGTTTTAAAATGTAGTGCTGCGTATAGCGCTGAGTGCATGAAACACATGAATTTATTTCCTAGGAAACGCTCGAAGCTCAGTTGGAAATACTCATACGTTGTTGTCAGAAAATCTCGACTGACAAACTAAAAGTTTCATGCCAGCTGAAACGTGTTTTAATACAGAACTCGTCTGTAGCATTAATATACACTTGAATTAATGTATTTAACGGATTTGTTAACTTTGACATAAAGCCAAATTTCTACGACATGAGGTGACACTAGTGTCTGTAATTACAAGGATCGGGGATGGAAAGCCATTCAACAAACTATAAAATATTTCAGTTAGCAAACAGAAATATTTTGCTATAAGCAATGACAAAAGGTGTGAATTTAAGCTTCCGCTGCAACATTCAGTGCTTCGTAGCATGGCATTCAAAGTTTATGTAATACCCTACAGCATAAAACAGAATAAAAATATTGTTGGTCCTGATGTTTTATAAGATAAAGCTACTACTTCCCTTAATTTTCTTCATCTAGTTTCCAGACACATAAAAGAAACTATGTTGTTGGTATTAGTTCTCAAATATTGTAAACGAAATAGTAAGACAAAACAAAAAAAATCATCACTTTTCCAAAACGATGTTATATTTTTTAATGAACAACGTAACAATTTCGAAGTATGAACAATGGGAAAACTGAATGGTCCAGAAATTAATATATATATCTTTGAGATGGACGAGTAGTATTGTTTGGATCAAGAGTCACTTCATTGACCGCTCGTACTATGTAGCAACGAAAAATAGGATGGTTGGTACTGCAGTCAATATCAGGGGCTTCAGCACGGTTGAGACTTAGACGAAATATCTGTTGATTATGAAACATTTTATTCTACTTAGGGATTGCTAGACAGATACATTTTAAATCCTAACAAGAATTGTACAAAGACTCATAACTTAAAACATCATCGGTTAGAAATAATCGCTTGCTGGTTTATGGCGAATTATGAGAAAAATAAGATTTGTGGTTTCAGTAAATAAAAAGCAAATAGGTGGAGATAATTACTAAAGTGTAAGAACTATCTCAGTCATTTTGGCATCCCAGACAATAAAATCAATAGAAGATCATTATCTCAACTGGTCGCTGCCCATATAATTTTTTTTAAGCGAATCAGGAATCGAAAATAAAGGAAAGCCCACTGATAGATGGGCTCAAGAATACATAGCGGAATGTTAAAACCTGACGACGAACCAGAGCTAGAAGGTAATTGGTTGTTTTTGCCCTTTTTTTAAAGTAATAATAATCCTCGCTTTCCATATGCTGAGGTAATATTTCGTTTTCCTCTGTAGAACCTCCACCCAGACTCAGCAATTCAAAGAAAAACATGAATGGCAGAGGGTGCTTTGCACGGAAAATAATAAATAATCTGATCGTTTAAATCCCTAATGGCACCAGGAAAGAAAGAATTCATAAACACATCATTACCAAATCTTATTTCCCTCATCTTTTCTATCCTCGCCCGTACGCTGTATCAAGTAGTATCTCATTTTATTCTTACATTTCAGATGTTGTTCGCAGAAAAACTATCTGTAAAGTAGCGTCATACTGAAAGATGCTCGGCTCGGAAATTATACCAGCGTAATAATGAGAATCGGCGAATTGTAAACTAAACTGCTTGTGCGGTAGCAGTCGTTTCTGATAATTATGAATAGACTCTACTCTAATTAGAAGCCAGTAGATGCTGTTGAATGATTTGTTACTGTCTATGAGACCTGTGCACATCATTTTATCACAGCAATCTCAAAGTCAGAGCTGTGCAATCACTCTGGTTTTCCTTCTATATACGAGAATATAGCTATGAAAGTGTTGGTACTTTTTTATGTACTGCAGATGTGCTGCTTCTAGGATTTTTGAAAAATATTTAAAACCTCACGAGGTATTAGTCCGCTCTGTCAAGGAAAAGAGAAAAAGCAATTTGTTAAAACCATAACTATTGCTTTCTCTCCGTACCGTAGACCTCCCAGTTCATATACGCAACCTAGCCTCCTCAGAGTCCCATGTATTTTCAAATTATAATTTTTTTTGTATGACACGAATTATAAGTTGGATAACGAAATGTGAAAAATGCTACTATTGCATTTTTTTTAACACCACCGAAACATTCTCTAATTCGGATGGCAAAAAGTAATTGGGATGTTGTTGGATGAAGTGTAAGTATTTACGAAGAGATTAGGTTGAAATATAAACCCTAAATTCTCTTTTTTAACTCAAGAGCATCAGCTTCGTTTCTAATATGCTTTATCGGATCGCTGTTGGAGCACAAAACCTATGACTAAAATTAATTTTTAAAAAAACTAGGAGATGAATTTAATAAAATTACAACCAGTCTTCAGCTGTTTGGAATAATTCAATTAAATGACAAAAGTTCTGTCGCAAAGTAGCAAGCCGTATTTAAAAGTGACGCGTTCAAGAGGGCCATTAATTTGAGTCATTGGGAAAAGTAAGAATTCTTAAACTCGGGAAGACTCAACTTTAACAATTTTACGTGCCTCTCCAAGACAATGGTTCAAAGATATAATAATATGCGAAACTGAAGTACTTATTTTCCGATAGTGAAGCAAATTACTGTATCCTGATATAAATTGCAGAAAAAAGATGAAAAATCTTATACTGGATTATATATTAATAAACAAGTTTGCTTTTCTAGAACTGGCCGTGTCCTTACAAGTGAAACACGATAGTGATATATTTGCTTATTAGTGCAATATGTTTTTGTAAATATCACCTTTTGTTCCTTAAATAATTTATTAAGGATTATTCTGTTGTTTAATTCGTATATTTAAAAGTAGAAAAAAAAATCACACTGCTATAATTCACTTACTGTAACTCTTTTTGCAAGTCGGAAGTAAAAAAAAGTAAGCAGATTTCTTCCAATATGTAAATGGATATGTAAATGGATTCATGATTCAGATTTCTTCCCTTTTTCCTTCACTAAACATGAATAACTAGCAAAGAGTTTTAGGCCATGCGCTAAGAGACCAAGAGAAAAAGAATTTTTCCAAGTAACAGGAAACCAATTATTGACAAAAAAATATGCTTTATTGGCATATTCATTCGCCTCCCTCCCCCCCCCCCTTAAGACTCTATTGCTTTATTTTTCCCTGTATTAGTTTAAGATGAATGAATTTTTGATATTTCAAACAGTTAATCGCTGTGATTTTCAGTGTCAAGTGCATCCTTTCTGAAACAAGGAACACATTTACATTATAACTACCCGATGAATAAGCAATTTAGAGTTACTTCAGCATAAATTTTTGTTGAAGTTCGTAAGTTATAGAAAAAGTCTTCGGAAACCGTGAATGATGTTTAAAATCGTAATTTAGTTTATGAGTAACATGCAGTAGATATAACAAATAATTTACAATGCACCACCCTTTCTGTGTATTTCGTCTGTTTGTAGGCCCCTGACGCCCATAAACATTTCCTCGCCTTTATTTCTGGTTTTTCAACCTGAAGGGGGCTGGGCCGTCCCTGTCGGGGACAACAAAGTTGTCCCCATGGCAACGCAACGGACATCTGTCACCTCTACAGAGGGGTGCGAGGATTAATATGCGCATCCCCTAGCACGGACTGTAGGTTACCTTCACGCCACTTGTCACAAACCGGTGTGTTGCGGGAAAAGGGGGGGGGGAGGGTTCATATTTTTTTTTTTTTTTTACTGCAACGAACCATATGCCTGTGGCAGAGTGCATTGGAATTCATGAAATGTGAATACAAATAAACAAAACATTTAATTCTATTGAGCTGTAAGCCGTGTATCCAAATGCAGAACCACTATACGGGACTTGTAAACTAATGTATTTGGGCAATTTCCGCAAGTTCTTTTGTAAACATATTAGTACGGATGTACGTTTATCGGAAAAAAAGATTTGATCTCTATTGGAAACATAACCTAGCATTTCTTTCTCACCTATTAACAAAGATTAATATGTCCAGACATTTTTTTATATCCCTTGTATCGTTAGTTTTTAAAAACATTCTTTTTGGTCGTGCTATTGTAACTGCCTCTTTGCGTGGTCTAATTCCTCTTCTGTGGGAGTAATGTGGATTCGGCAGAGAGTGTCAGTGTACTTAGGTACTAACCTCAATGGAGTTGCCACTGCTGACCTCCGGTGACCTCTGCTCCGCTCTCCAAACCAACCGCAAACGCCGGCATCGGTAGCGTATGGGCTAGAGTGCTAGCTCCACGTACCGATGGTCGCCGGTTCGAGTCCGGCCGAGGGCATGGTGTGTTTAGTGTTGTGTCTGAGAATGTCTTGTCCGTGTTGTAGTGTCCTTGTGTCAATACTTGATAGCAACAAATCACATTGAGCTGGCTGTATGGCCCAGTAGCCGGATGCCATAAAAAAAAACAAAAAAAACCGCAAGGCTAATCGCTAATAACACGATCCCACAAAAACAATTCTTGTAAAAATAGGCCAAGTCTCGTGCTCGTGTAGTGACAAAAAGTTATGTGATTTGTGATTTCCTTCTGAGCCAAGTCTACACTTTACAGTGTGTATTCACTTCCCTTTGTGAAACAAAATGGTTTCTCTCGGTGTCTAAATCATTTATTTAGAACTTAAAAAAAAATCTGGTGACTGGCCATTATGCGCGCCATGGTTTAGTTAACCTGTATAAATACCGTAAATGTGATGCTTAGTCAAAGTTACAAATACATAAAAGCCAACATTTACCTCACTCTTTCTCGAATTAGATAAGAATATACTATGCCTTCAGTTTTAGTAAAAATTATGACGTGCATAATGGCCAAGTCACCAGATTATTTTAAAATTCTAAATAAATTATCTGACACCGAGAGAAACCATTCTGTTTCACGGGGTGAAGTGAATACACACCGTAAAGTGTTGACTTGGCTCAGGAGATCTCATAACTATTTTGTCACTATACGAGCACGACACTTGGCCTTATTTTAAAAGAATCGTTATTGTGGGATCTCATTTCTTTTTGTAAGTTTATCGTTTATGCTGAATCGCATATTAAATGTAGTGATTCCATTTGAAAATTCGTGAATAAGAACATTTGAGAATTGAAGTCATCAAAATTACTGGTAACTTTCAAACCAAGCATAGTAGCAAAGTAAAATTTAAGATATTAGTTAAACTTGCTGAGCTCTGTACATTAAAAATTCTCAGGCATATACCTTCATCCGGAACAAAGCAGTTAAGCCGCAAATATGTGGCAGAATTTTTCGTGTTTGGGATTGGAATTAAATAAATACGGGGGAAAACTCCAATATTAGACTTTTATTATGATTTAGGGATGAAACCATATACGTGTACCAAATTACTTGTTTCTAGAATTAATGGAAGTAAAGTGAAATTTTGAGGTCAAGGTGTCGTGGTCGAAATAAAATTTTGAATTTCAATAACTTCAGAAGTAAGAGAAGGAAAGAAGTAAAATTTAACACATTAGTACTTTCACTCTGCAATGAAAATCTGAGGTGTTTAAAATTATTGGGGTTAAAAGCGATTTAACGTTAAGGATAGGTAAAGGGTAGATACAAGGAAATTTACATGTTTCTGACTTTTCTTATAATATGTGGGTAAAATGTTATCTGCGTACCAAATTTCAGCTACGTACGGCTACGGGAAGTGCCTTAGAGTTTTGATGATCATCAGTCAGTCAGTCAGTCAATGAGTGAGTGAGTGACAAAATCGCTCAAGTTTGCATTCGAATAACATCCGAACTAAGAACAGAAACGAAATAAAATTTAGTAGGTTTGCTTAGATTGCTGATATCTCTGTATAACAGAAATTTGAGAAATGTAGCGTGAATAAGACCATAGAATTTGAGATTCAAAAATAGCCCGATTCGCTTCCAGAAAAGAGGAAGCAGTGCCGCCGTTGATCATCTTGGCGGATGCACTGCCGTGCACCCAAATACACACAATTTTGAAAAATTACTGAACAGCGATAGACAGAATCGTAGGTTGTATACGTCTCTATGGTATCTTTCCGCATATGTTTCAGGTAGCTCAGGGGTTAATGCGCTTGCTTACTGATGTTCGAAGCGTGGTCTTCGGTTCAAATACCGGTGGAAGCAAAGATTTTCAAGAGTTGGTTTTGATCGTATGAGCCACGACTGGACGGTCGGTTGATCGGATTCCATGTTAAACTGTAGGCATCACAAATTTAGGGGTGCAATGCATGGTCTAGTAATGCTAAAGGTGTACACTTTTTTACGCTATATTGATCTCTCAGGGGTTGTTTCTTTCGCAGTCTGTGTGTGTGTAATCCATACTAATAATATTATAAATGCGGAAGTAAGTCTGTCTTTTTGTTACGCTTTGAGGACTGAATGGCTATACCGATAATGATGGAATTTGTCAAGGAAATACTTTGTACTGTAGAAAGGACACAGGACATATTTTTCGGTATGAATAACAGTTGCAGTCACGAGATTTTGAGAACTTATTGAATGATGACAGACAGACGGATGCGTTTGTAAGTCTGTAATGTTAGGTCGGTTGTTCAAGTTGTGCTTCTCGCGCATGAATTGTTAGTAAATTTCGTTTACAGACAAAACGTATTATTTAGTATAGATGTCGATTGCTCTACACTGTACTATTATTTTGCGTCTGCCTAAAAGTTTTTGTCTTCTTTTTTGACCTGCCTTGCCGGGGTGAACCCAGCTAAGGTGTAGCTCTAACAGAGCACGAGCAGCTAAAGTTATTAGAACCCAAGAATCTGATGCTCATGCTGAAGAAAGAAGAAAAGACCAAGCTAAAATAAAACTGCCCTTACTTAAACCCCCTCCTCTCACCCCACATTCCCGAGTCTTTGTTTGTTTTTCTGTTTTTAAATATGTTGGAAATTGATTCTGTTCCTGAGACAGGTTCGACAGCAGAATAATATAGTGATGGCTTTCCTGTCATTTTATGCCTACTCGGTGTTGTTTAGGACCAATCCAACGTTACTAACAGCTTTCTATATTCAATTCTGGCAGTGAAATTCTAAGTTCACGCGTACGAAGTCGCTGGTATCAGCTAGTAATAAATAATATTACTTTCATTTCAGTAAAAATTACACATGCATAATGGCCAAGTCACAAGATTTTTTATTATAGTATTTTAAATCCACGATTTATAACAACCAGATAAATCATTCTGTTTAATAAAGTGAAGTGAATACAAACCGTAAAAAGTAGACATGGTTCAGTACAAGATATAATAACTTCTTGTCACTAAACAAACACGAGATTTGGTCTATTTTTGCAACAATTGTTTTTTGTGATATCTCATTTCTTTTTATAAGGGTGCGTCCATAAACTTCGTGATTTTAACTGGCCCCATTTGTACACCTTGCTTCCCCCACGCACCCTAACGCCCCACCATTATTTCCTTATAATATTTTGTTCTGTTTTCTCATACCATACTACCATTAATATTATTGCGTGTGTAATAAACAGGACCGATATTTGCTTTATATACTTTTTGTAATTACAAATATTCTCACTCAAATGGTGACACTACCATTAACACAAATGATTAATTACTGGGAAAACCTCTTTCTCGGGCAGAGCGAGGGATCCTTTTTTCCTTGAGGTTGCTAAAAAAATATTTTTCTTATCGCTATCATTATTGATAAAGTAGAATAAACTATACAGGCCGCGTAAAAATACTAATAAGAACTACAAATTTTGTTTGCAGTTTCTTTCACTTTTAATTCTATATTACCAGGGAATTATTATTTTTTTCCTGCTTAATATGCTTCCATAGTTCATGAACGCAATTACGAACATTAAAAATTCGCTGGAAAAACGTTTCTGACAAGCTTCGTAGAGTTTATGGTACAGCGATATTTCACTCGAAACTTTGAACTGGAAATATCACTTCAATGGCACGCTCTCTGCAAACAATGAGTGTCATCTTGGGTGACCAGTATCGATTGCCATAGAAATAACCCTCACTATACGTAAATTCCATGTTACTTCCAGACTAATCACAGAAAAAAAAATTAAGTTGATAGATTAGTTTGCTGATCTCTATACATAAAACAAATTTGGGCATACAGCTTCATCCAGAACGAAGCAATTAACCTGCAAATATGCACGTTTGGAGTTGACATTCAATAAATACAGGGAAAATCAGCAATATCAGTATGTACGTGTGACCATTACCAACAACGTCCCAATCTCTACAAACAATTAATGTGCGTCGTAGCCGAGCAATGAACATTGCCGCTGGTTTAACTACCACCTCAAATAAATAAATAACTTCCAGACTATGCATTGGAATAATGTAAAATTTAAGACTGGTTAAACGTGCTCACCTCTATCTAGTATAGAAATAAGGTTTATAGCTACATCCGGAACAAAGCAATTAAGCCGCAAATATGTGTCAAAATTTTTCACGTTTGGGATTGTAATTAAATAAATGAGGGGAACATCTCCAATATCAGATTTTTCTTATGATTTAGGGATGAAACCATTTATGTGTACCAAATTATTTGTTTCTAGGTTTACTGGAAGTACAGTGAAATCTTGATGTCGGGGTGTTGTGCCGATATAAAATTTTGAATTTCAATAACCTCTAAAGTATAAAAAGGAAAGAAGTAAAATTAAACACATTAGTTAAACATAGTAAGCTCACTCTACAGTGAAAATCTGAGGTTTTTATAGTAATTAGGGTAGAAAGCGATTTCATGTTAGGGATAGGTAAGGGGGTATGTATATGGAAATTTACGAGTTTCAGACTTTTTTCTTATAATATGTGGGTAAAATTTTATCTGTGTACCAAATTTCAGCTTTCTACGGCTACTGGAAGTGCCTTAGAATTTTGATGATCATCAGTTAGTCAGTGAGTCAGTGATTGACAAAATCGCTGAAGTTTGCATCCGAATAACATACGAACTAAGAACAGTAACAAAATAAAATTTATTAAATTTGCTAAGACTGTTAATATCTACGCGTAACGGAAATTTTAGACATGTGGCATGAATACGAGCGAAGATACTGAGTTTCAAAAATGGCCCGAATCGCTTCGAGAAAAGGGTAGGCAGTGCCGCCGTTGACTCGACTTGGCGGGTGCACTGCTGTGCACCTAAATCTGACACCACGGTGGACTTGTGTTATTATAATTCCACCAAGTCAGGCTTCTTATGGCAACAGCAGGTTCTCCTTATTCTACCAATGAGAACACGGCCTAACTGCTGTACAATACTGTTTATTGCTCATCCTTGACTAAATACAGCTTCCGGTAAGACGTCGTCTGAGAGGTTATTCCCGTATGCTTTTATAGGATTTACATCTTCTGAATGGCTAGTATATGATGGATCATTTACTTACATACTCGGAGAATGGCTAGCGAAGGATACCGCCAAATGTTGCAGCATTGCCGACTCTAACGCGAGAGACTACTGTCTAAGCGCTAACTGACTTAGAGACGTGCATACTGTCAATCCGTCACAGATAAGGCCGCATCTCCCGCGTTCCTTATATTACCCTTATAGAATATTCTAGACTTCTTTCAGTTATTGTCCGGCCAGTGTCCCCGGCTGTGCTATGCGTTAACCGCTTTCACCAGCAAAACGTGACTCATTACTCGCGTGCGGCCACACGTGACTCGAACGTACTGTCTTGACTTAACTTAACTCTTGTTTAATTCTAAATTACACAACATAATCATATGTCCCCAAACTTGGTCCATTACGCTATGTTTTATATAAATTTTGTATCTGCCTACAACTGATGAAACAGCAACTTTGGTTCATTCTAAGACTTCAGAGTAAGAGATGAAATAAAAATAACAGTAACAATGTCAACAACTTTTCGTAACTCTGATGGCACATTACTCCATTGGCAGTTCTGATAATTTGCTTGACCACTTATATCCTCGTTATCTTTAATTCTTTGACTGTTTGCGGGAATAGAATGGTCACATATGCCAGTATTGTACTCAATTCTCTTACTATCTTGAATGTGAAGGTATACTTTACCAACTTTTATGAATGAAATGATTTATGATCGTGGCGTTCTGTTATACTTCTTGCACTAACCAAGTCTCGTCAGCACAGTATGACTCGTATTCGTCTGTCATTCGCTTTGCTACCCACTTTTATCTCCCATCACCTTCTCTAACATGTCTGTTAACGAGATTTACCTGCAATAAATAACATAAACAAATCTGGCTGTTCGTCAATGCACACATTCCAACTCCAACTCGTTTAGAGATTCCGATACCATCGCATGATATTCACGCAAAATAATGATGAGTTCTTACATTCTCTTCCCTCATTACCCCCTGTGATAGAGCTAGTACTTCGATTTGCTGCACCATCATTTCTAAACATGTTTCTGTGGCCACCCAAACTCGATTTTTATTATAAGCGCGCATTGTAAGCATACCTATTTTATGTAATTTGTCTACTATAACTTCATAACGTGTTCGACTACCCAGTTATATGAACGAGCCAAATGCTTGTTTCCGATTACAATGCTCGAGGTATTACTGTTTCTACGATTATACCGCATGCATCAGATGCAAGCCACCCCCGTCGGTTCAGTTGACTGCAGCTTCGGGATATATTCAGATGCTGACAGGATGTTAACTGGTTCCAGTGCCGTTGGTCGAAGAAATTTTCGCCATCACTACATGGTCGGTAGGATAGAAAGGCGGTGATCACCAGATTGTGTGACAAAGTCGTAGGTTAAATCTCAGACATCTCCACAGTGCATGAGGGCATAGGATAGGGACGTTAAGCCTGGCGATTCTTCGGTTTCTTTCGGAAGAGTAGGTCTGACTGATCTGACACTGGATTTCACCATTTCTCTACTACTGTATATCACTTATTCCATACAATGCAAACAATACTCCATACTCAATATACAGAAAATCAAAGTTATCCACACCTACGACAACAGATAGAAACACACACTGGTAAAGGCACCGCAGTTAATCTTCCCAAGAGTTCGCTTGGATGTGTACCTTCTCTATAGCAGCAGCCTACTCCCGGAAACGGGTTTGGCATCATACGAAGATCAGATACAAACAACTTAACATTTTATTTTGATGTAATGGAAGGCTTCCACAGCCGAAATATATAGTTTCCATGCTGATAGCACGCAGTACCACCAGGAGCGCATTGATCCTAATTTTATTTTCACTCAGTTCCGAATCATAAAGCAGTATAATTAATATTAGCATCATTCGTATTTCCGGCTTTGTTGGTTTAAAAAAGGGAACGGATGAACGAAGAGACAAAATGCAACCTTTCATACGGCATGTAGGCTGTCCACGTGAGTTTACTGACTTACCGCCTGTGCTGTGAGGTGATATCGAAGATAGCGGCGCCGTTACAGACGCGACGAGGCGAGTGCTCCTCGCATTGACGGCTGTCTGCACAGTGGCGTCTTTTCATTTCCGGTATCGAACCGAGGCGGGAGACACCGCGTGGTGAAACCGATCGTTCAGACGATATGCGATTTGCGAAAACACTCACGACAGAGGTTCTGTGGCTCCACGCTGTATTTGGCTTGGTGTTCAGCGTAGTGTTCTCTGATGTCTGATTTCAGTTTCACAAAATAACAGCTAAAGAAACATACTTTACGTTAATACAAATACATTTCTCTCTCTCTCTGCGTCGTATGATTCTAATGGTAAAATATGTGTTACCCAAACAAGCGATATGGAAAAAACCTTGGAATTAAAGTAATACTAATAATATTTTCACCCGCTAGTGTGATTAAGACATTACAGCACCACCACAGTGTGGGGCTTTATGCCTTGTCGACGTCGAGGTCATTAAAGCCGGGATGGCATTGAAGACATGGAACGAGAAATAATTCGGCCATGGCCTTTTGAAGAAAGCATCTCGGCATTCGCCTGGAGTGACCTTGGGAAACCACGGATAATCCAAATTTCAAATCCGGTTGCCCGGATGGGGATTCGAATCGGCGTCCTCCGGAATGAGAGGCCAGAGCGTTATGCGCTCACCCACCAAACTCGAAGAAAATATTTTCCTGCAGAAGATGTAGGCATTATCTGTGTCCTCAGCTGGATACTGTTTCCAATTTAGAATGCTAGATGTTTCGGTAATGAAACAGAATTTGTGTTCCATTGTTTCCCTTTGGGGCAATAACGTGTGTGTTACCAATACACCTAGATGTCTGTAGGACTCCCCTAGAATAGTGACTATATGGCTATTAGAAGTTTTCTGAATACGTTTTGAATCTTCTTTTTTGACATTCTCGTCAATGTTTCACCGTCTAGCAGGTTTTAATCGAAGAAATAAATCGGCAACAGCAGACAAAATATTATTTCAATCTGTTTCTTCTTTCTTGTAACTGACCCAATATTGTAACGACTTTTTCAGAATGCAATGTTTTGGGAATTGGCCGAACTTACGAAGAACCTGATGATTCAAGGGGAGGAAACTTATGTTGCCATCTGTCTATGAAATTTGTAAGTATGTTCTGTGTGCTAAGTGTATTTTCGTTTGCTTAATGTGTAGTTAATGAGGTTAGGATTTTGGACCGTTTCTGTTTTTGCCTTGATGACTGCCAAAAAAAGGTCTCTCAGATCCGGTGGGTGGCGCCTAAGTTCACAGAGCAGATAGGAAGAAGATTTTTTAAATTTTTATGGGTAAATATGACCATTAAGTTACTAAATTTGTTTTTTGGACTAACATTTAATACTTTTTTTGTATCTCTACCACTTTCGAAATTTTTATCTTTTTCTCATTACAGTCTGTAAAATGTAAAATCCATCCACCTTCCAGGCCGTTGTTAAGCGCAGTTTATAAGTAACACAAATGAGAGAGGAATCACTGTTTCATATGACAAAATAATTTTCCGTCTTCTGTGAGAAACTGGTTATAATTACGATATGAAGTAACAGATTATGATGGTACAGCATATAGGGTGCTCGCGTGGTAGTAAGAGCGGTAGAGAGAGAGTGCCTTTGAGTCGATACTTCGAAAAGCCGACAAAAGGGTCGACGGTCCTCTCTGTAGTGGGGTTACTGAGTCGTTAAACAGTAAGTAGAACAATAAGCTGTTTATATGGGAGTATTAGCGAGGACTGTGCCGGGCCGGTCGCCCTTGTGGCGCGCGAATCGAGAACGTTCCTGACGACGCACTGGCTGAACGGGCCTGGAATGCGCTCAATTAGCCGGCTGCCATTGTATCAGCTTAATAGTTCGCTACCGCCCAAATCGGCTTTTGCGCGCCGCTGTGTGCTGTGCGGATTCCTTGTGTGCGCTGCCAACAATGTGTGTTAGTGAGAGAGAGAAAACCCTTCGCTCACTCTCCCCTCTATTCTGAACTGTTAGCATGAATTGCGAGTCCACAGGCTTTCAGCAACGTGGAGGTGGGTACAGTCCCTTCCGCTGTAAATAATATAATTTCCTTTTTCAAAGATGGCAGGAGATTTTAAATTATGAAGAAAATTAACACATTACAGAATGACTCATGTGTATGTGATGATTATCTAGTTAACAGATATATCTGGTTTATAAATTCTATTGTTACTCGTCTGTGTAATTACAGTGAAGAGCATTTGCACCACTGGCGAGTAGTTGAATTTCATCACATTACACGTTAATTCCAGATTTAAGTGATAATTGCTTTCCTCTTCCTATTTGCTTAACTTAAATAACGCTCTTACTCTGCATTTCGACTTTAGTTTACATCGCGATACAGTTGGAACTATTTACATGCGTCTGAAATAATAACGTCAGTAGTACTGCGTCAGTCGAAGCAGAACAAATTAAATCTTTGTTGTCTTCGTTGTCCGGGTTGAACCGCGTAAATTTATGAAAACCTAACGTTTCGGACATCATTTGGTGGTCTTCTTCAGAGGACAGTCCTGCGTACCCACTTAAATTAAATCTTAACAACTTACGTTTTGCCCCGGAATATTAGTTATCTGGATAGAACCGTTATTAAATAACGCCTACAACCTCTAGTGGGTAGTAATATCTCTGACTGCTGTTAGTTCGGCAACGAAGGCCAAGAGCGTGACGTCACAACGTTACGGAAACAATGACCAAGCTTAACTTATATTAGTATTGATTTTCAACGGTTTCGTGCTTCCTTTTTTTCTGTCTTCGCAATAACATTTCACGTAGTGAAAGGAACATCAAATCGCCTATTCTACAACCATTGTTGCATAAATAGTTTATTTTTAATATTAAATTTTCTTTTAATATTAGTCAAGATAAAATCTTCTATGAACTACTTAATATCTGTAATCACGTGAACCGCTAGTTCAGTTCCGAAATATGAGCGTATGTTCGTTGCACCTAAGCGATTCCAGCATTTAAAAATCTGGCAGCCATACAAAACGGCTGTTGCCTGTTAGCAGACATGGGTGTGAATAAATCGTAATATTTTTCGTACGTTATTTCTTGTTGAAAATCTTCTTCTTAGCGTTAATTTTGAATTGCAGGGTCTGCTTTACTGGACTTCTTCTTCCATTTGTGTAGATGTTGTGCATCTTCAGTTAAGGCATTGACCAGATGCATGTCCTCCCGCAAGGTGTCCAGCCAGCGCTGCTTGGGTCTCCCTAGTCTTCGGCCATCCGGTCTTACCTCAAGTGCTGTTGTTACTGCGTAGTACATGGCAGTACCATCGCATACGACCCTCAGGCATTTTCTCAGGGATTGGAGCCACACCAAATGCCACCCGAACGTTCTCATTCCTGATGCGGTCCAATCTAGTGAATCCCTGTGGCCAGCGAATCTTCTTCATTTCAATGACATGCCGCTGTTGTGCACTGGCGTGAATGGCCTAATTCGATTCCATACTGTGCCACTGGTCGAATGATGGTTCTGTAAAGCTTTGACTTTAGGTACAGTGGTACCTTCCGAACGAAAAGGACTCCTTTTATTTGACGCCACTTTATCCATGCTGTGCTGACTCTGTTTCGTACGTCTGGTAGTGTCTGACCATTCGAACAGAGTAACATATTTCAGCTGAAAGGGAGATTTTATACTCCGAGAGAGGCGTATGCTTCTATGTTGATGAAATGAAGAGTAAACTATTGAGAAGTAAGAGGGCTTTGAAGACGAGAGATATACCAATCAGTGGTTAAGTTTCCAGCTTCTCCGGAAAAGCCAACACGTACCTGTATGCTAAAACGGTTTTAAAGAAATGGCATTCGGCTTTTTAGCCATTCAGCCAATATCATCTGGGTTCATTTTCCTCGATTATGTAAGACTATTCCAGTGTTGTTGAAAGTCTCATGTGATAGGGCAACACAGGACGAAATCAATACTTAATTAAAGCCACCCATGCCCTGGGCCGGACTCGAACAGGCGACCTCTGCAACGCGAAGCCGGCCCCGCGCTACCGAGGCCGGCTATGCTATGACGATGTCAATAGAATAAACAGTACAGAAGAACCGCAAGCGACGCTTAGGTTAATATGGCATGTTCTGTAAAGAAATCCGCAAATCTTACGCTTTTTCTTCCATAAATATCTGTTAGTCAAATTCGCATGCATTCTCTTCTTGTAGCGTGGTTTCTTGTCAGAGTGAAGGTGCGGGAAAATTTTATCATTTAAATCTTTAGAGAAATTTAAGCCCTTACATAGATCTGCTTTGTATCCAGTGTTTTGGCACACACTGAAACGTGGATCTGCGTAGCTTTAGCTTCTTCCATTAATGATTTTTGACATACTTTCATAATTCACTCAATTTAGTAAATTAATTATGCGAGCAGTGATTAGTGTGTCTACTTGAATATGTTCTATGAAGTTGCAGACATATCTCCAGCGTGATGTTCGTAATGGAACAAGGTAAGTCAGTGAAGGTAAAAAAAAAAGTCGGACCTTCGCACGAGAATTTAGACCGTTTTGACACATGAGGATTTGAAATTGTATCATTGCCGTATCATTGAATTTGCAAGTATTCCGGTGATTTAAGGCTTACAGATAGATATATGAATCTGTTATTCACATATTGTCATAACAAAAATAAACAAATGAGTAACGCAAAAAGGAACTTATGCTGCCTAAATGCTTTTACCACATTAGCTAGCGTTAAAATATCTACCACCTGTTTTAGAAGTCTCGTTTCTTTGATCACCCCGTTGTAGATGATTTGAGGAATATACAGGGTCCGGCAATAAAACATCCCTCATTTTAAAGTGTTGTCACATAAAAACTAAATATGATATAGAATATACTTTTATTTATGAAAAATACATACTTCGCAATTTTTAATTATTTGGTTTTAAAAATTATATCTGCCCTCCATTGTTGACACATTGACAAAGTCTATCCAGAAAGTTCTCCATACATTTTCGCGTCATTTCTCTTGGAATGGCTGCCAATTCTTGGGTAATGGCCTCTTTAAGTGCTTGCAGTGTTGTGGGACGATGTTTGTACACTATAGGCTTTAAGTGTCCCCAAAGATTGGTGAATTTTGCATAGACACACTCGCACGCGCCAAATTTTCCGGCGTTGTTGCAGTCCGAGGACGGTCTGTAGGTTGTTTTTTTTTTAGTGCTGATCCTGTCTTTCTAAAGTTTGACACCCACAGTTGAATAGTTTTTCTATCCGGGACACGATCATGTAGGCCAAGTTCGAATCGTCTCCGAAAATCTGAGAACAACTGTTACGAATAAATTCGTCCATAACAAACGCACGATGCTCATCACGCCATGACATGGCGCACACTGAAAATGGCAGGTACACCTCTTTAAAACAAAACACATTCCACATCAGTATCCTCACTACAACCCGCACGCCGGCTACGTGAAATGTGGAAGGTTTTACTGCCGGACCCTGTATAAACATGTAAATTTGTATGTAAGAGAGGAGTATATATGTGGGAGGTTCTACTGCCGGACCCTGTATAAACATGTAAATTTGTATGTAAGACAGGAGTATATACTCAGAGGAGGGACTGCAAATTGTTACGTTACATTTATCTTGGTCTGCATTTGCCATTTGAGTGGTTGCGGTCGCCAGGAGTTTAGAGACCCTTTGAGGACAGTGTAGTGCGGATGACCTCCGGACTGAAGAACAGCGGCCGTTTGCACGCCCGGACACGTATTCAATTACCTGCTAAACTGGCGCCTTTATCGCCTCCGTAAAAGTTGACTAGCAGACTAACAAGAAAGTCGGAGGCCCTTACCGCAGTGCGGGATGGCCAACAGCCATCGACCGCACCTTAACTATTAGACTGCGCTGACCTCTCCAATGGAGACTCCTCTAGGGCTCCAGTGACCCCATCCTAAATCAAGACACGATGAACTGAAAATCATTACGTAACACAGTCAATATTTAAAAAAATCTGCGAGCTAATCAGTGATGAACAAAGACGCTCCGATTCTAATTAAAGAAATTGTATTTTTTTAAAATAATTTCTCGTATATTTTCCCCAGTTCTTTGGTTGAATCTGTAATAAATTATTTTAGCGTAGCCATAAACGAAAACAAGTGAACCAATAAAACGTCCTTGTAGATCGCAATTTCTTATATGAAATAAGGACTGAAATACATTGTAATACCTTTTAAAGCTT
This sequence comes from Vandiemenella viatica, assembly GCA_031002005.1. NCBI lineage: Eukaryota > Metazoa > Arthropoda > Insecta > Orthoptera > Morabidae > Vandiemenella > Vandiemenella viatica. The sequence continues at coordinate 189,620,878 of JARYHS010009186.1, forward strand.
ATTGGGTTTTATATTGATTTCTTGTAGCTCTCATTCGGTCGAAAACACTTCAAATGAAATTTTAAATCAGTTAGTTAGGATTCTGTATGCTGCATATTCTGAACAATTGTAACTTCCTGTTATTTAGAGTATTTCATTTATAGTGTTACGCGATTCGCGAATAGTAGTCGTGGAATTGTTGTATTATTACGTATTAGATTAGATATTTTGTGATTTATTAAATATTTTGTAGTAGTGGTCTTAATTTGTCTATGCTAGTGAATGAATGTTTCGATAACTGTTTTGAATGCTGCCTTTGTTTACTGACCACCAAAACTAACTATAAGAACTACTGTATTGGTCTACCAATCTTTGTGGACGGTCGGAAATAATCTGGGCATATCATTAAGATATGATACAGGGAACTATGGTGTTTAAAGGTATTACTAATGCTAAATACCCATCAGAAAAGTAAAACGTATTTGTTGAGGGAAATTAAACCTATGCCTGAAAGCTCTTTAGGTTTGGGAAGAGAAATATTAACTCGTTGCATTCTCGAAACTAACCGGGAGAGTTTTACAAGCGACTATGGTGTTTGTTTATGAATTACACAACCATCTAACATCCGGAACAAGAATTTCCATATTTTCATTGTTTGTATTATTTAATTAGTCTTCTTTCCGTATTTTTCCCAAATTTATTAAGATTTCGGAACATACTCAGCCGAAACATAATGCCAATTTATTTTAAAAATTACAAATTTTATCCGTATCTAATTATATTTATGATTCATTTAAAGGTTGTCAAATAAATCCAATTTTTTCAGCTGTAGTTAGCCTTTAAGGTGTTACCATCAAAGCACAGTTATCTCTATTTCCAGAGACAGAACTATCGACATGAAATTTCACGAAGTTTAGATAGTTGCAGGTTGGAAGATGAGGTCCGCAAACTGCTAGATTGAGTTGGAAACTCAGCTACAGTTTGAACTGCAACTTCCGATAAGCCAATTCTCGTGAAATTTACTTGATTTGCCTGCAATTCTCCTTCAAAGTTTGTGAAGAAATCTGATAAAATTTTGAGCAATTGTTGCAGGGCCAATACTTAAATACCAGTTTCGTTTAAAAAAATAAACTGTAAATTTGCACTTGTATTATATTTATTACGTCTTGGCATATGAATTCAGATTGGGTCGCCAATACATCTAAAATAGATCACAAACAAATATCACACATAAAAGACACACGAAATATATTTAATAAAATGGTAAAAAAAATCTGGTTCACATTCCAAATTATATAATAGGCCTACTCGTTAGATGTCACCACTGCGAATTCATTGTTGACTTTCTGACTTATGGATGGCACATTTCCGGGATAAACGCAATCTACACTAATATGATAAATGTCAAAAATAACTGTCTGTTAGCTACGTTTTCATGACAAAACGCAGTGATCTTGATGAAACCGGACAAGGAAATACTAGGTATCATTAAGAACGACATAGAATACTTTCTTCGGAAGAAATAACGTATTTTGTTATTAAATTCTGAGAACTAACCGAACTATGACAGACGGATAGTGGGTGTAACTCTCTGTCGCCCAGTCTTTGTTTCTCTCACAGCCATTTTGTGTGTGATCTGTTAATGAATTTCATGCAAAGACACAGCTTGAAAATCTACTAGAGGAACTGGAGCAGGTATTTATTTACAGTTAACGTCCTCTTTTCTTCTTGTTATTTTTAAACATGATGCAAATTGTTTTTCTTCATGAACTAGGTTCCATGGTAGAATAGTATTGTGATGGCTTCCCCGTCATATCATTCTCACTCCATACTTTCCTGAACACCTTTTACTTATCTCACAGCTTTCTGTATCCAATTCTAGCAATAATATTATATGTCCATGAAACAGCTAGTCAGAAATAATGAAAAGGTGTAATTTTATAGGATTTAAAATTCTGAATATGGATGGCGATTGTCCCCGAAAAAGATCGATTCTTGAATCGATTCCAATAGAAATTTGATAAATCGATTCACAAAAAAATCGAAGTCTAAAATATCGATTTTCTAAAAATCGATCTTTTTAGATTTGGTTTTAATGTTCGTATTTTCAATATAATTCCAAACATGGAAAACAAAAAGGACACCATAATAATCGATCATTTATCATTTTTAAACTAATTAAAAGTTTCTTACAACTAAATCAAAGTATCAGGTTTACAATAAGACATTTATTTCTCAAATTTGTTGGTTACATAAAACAGTTTTGAAATGATGTAGTTTACACTTCCCAGTGCTTAATGTCCAAGCTTTTCAGGATCAACAATCTGTCCAGTCTACTAGGATCCAAGCGGTTCCGTACATCACTTGCTTTGTTGCCGGCAATAAAAACAAAGGCGCTCGCTAGATACTGATGATCCCACCACTATATAGATATACTTCTTGGCTGTTGAGTAAAGGTGATGATAAATTGATTTGTTGTTGTTGTTGTTGTTCTTGCCAGTAAATTATAGGATCATATATCATGTGCACAACTGCTTGCGATAAATAGTGTTTCAATTATTCGTTTGAACCACGACTTTCATGTACAATTGCATTACATGTAGAAAGTGCTATTTAACATTCGATTTTCACGGGTTTCATATCGATTCAATGGATCGATTCAGTTCTATAAATCGATTTAAAAAATCGATTTTTTGGGTCCAAAAGATCGATTTTTCGATTAATCGATCTCAGATTGCCATCCCTAATTCTGAAAAGAGTTGATATTATTTTTTCGCAAAAGTAAACGAGGAAGATCGTGTCGCTGGCGTCATTTCATGAAATTCTATGTAATTTTGAATATAAGCTCTTCTGCCACGTTCTGTCATATTTCGTCTGGTACACATTTGCAGAGATGCTGTTAAGCACATGAAGTACACATATGTAATTTCCCGAATTCCACTCTGCAGTGTAGACTTTTCGTTTTTACCTCGCGCCGCATACATTGTCAGGCGTTTCTTTCTCCGTGCTAGGTTACTGCTTGCTCTTCTCCCTCCGTGTCTGGGGTGTCCATTGTTTCCAGTTCGCGTGTAGCCAGACAAGGTGTTGGTAGCGTGATGACCCGCAACGCGAGGGCAGATGTGCTCTGCCGCCCACGCAGAGTTAGACGCAAAAAAACGAAAGAGTATCAAAAAATCCAGCTCGTGCGTTACTGGCTACTCCAGCGTCTCATTCCAGAGTGATACATGATGAAGTAGCAAAAAATAATCTGCTGAAGCTTGGCACACAATGATGTCGGGTTTATCACGAAACACGTAATGTTACGTCTGTGAAGCAAAGGCGAGTAAAAATAAAGTTTCGGTTTTACAATAATAATACTATTTCTTGTTGTTAGAATTATTGAAAATGGACATCATGTTATACTACTGACCACATTTTTTTCTTTTCACTTATGGCTTTACGCCTCGTCGACGTCGAGGTCATTAGAGGCGGGATGGGATTGGGGACAAGGAACGGGAAGGAATTTGGTCATGGCCTTTTGAAGGAAGCAACCTGACTTTCACTTGGAGTGATCTGGGGAAAACATAGAAAACCCAAATCTGGATGCCCGGACGGCGATTCGAACCGGCGTCCTCCTGAATGCGAGGCCAGATCGTTAACTGCTAACCCACCATGCTCGGTCTCGACTGGCCAAGCATACATTGTTTTTAGAATATATTATTATTATGCCTTCTCAAAATTTATTTATTAATTTCAATACAACTTGTTTGATTTCTGACTTTAGAAGGTTTATGACAATGGATGTTTTTGAAGATTAAATGCGCATAATGGTTCAGGCTCCAAATCACCTAACTGCCCAATACTCTTACCAGGAGAAAGAACCCGTTGCACTGATTGAAAGCCTCTAGAATCTTCTGCCATGAATAAATTCTCACAGCTGCTGTATAACTTAGTGTTATAAATACATGTCTAGTTTGTTGTGGTTTCCTTAGACCACTCTAGGCGAATGCCGTGATGCTTCCTTCAAAGGCCATGGCCGAATTCCTTCCCTTCCTTTCCCCAAATCCCATCGCGCCTCTAATGACCTCGACATCAAAGACGCGTAATGCCATAAGCAAGAAATAAAAAAAAAAATCTTCTGACATAGTTTGCGTCTAACCTGTTACATAATTTTCAGTGTTATACACGAAAATGTTTTACATTGGTTGACTATCAATGGATGTCACTATATTTTAAACAAAGGATTTTTAAGTTTCAGCTTGTTGCGAACAATTTCAAAATAGTAGTAATGTTACAAATTACCCGTCACGTAATACCACTCTGGGATTCTTCCAGTTGTGGTTCTAGTTCAGGTTCTACTCTACTTAACAACACCTTGAGCAATATTTTATAGGAGACTAGTGCGAGCTAACTGTTGTGTAGCTGCTGATGTTACTCAAGTTGTCATTTTTATTTGAAGGATGCACGGGAATCAGATGTCCAGATTTTGTTTTTGTTCTCATCTCCCAAATGTTCCGCAGGATATATACATTACTTTCCATTATTCTCGCCTCGCATTCGGGAGGACGGCGGTTCGAATCCCCGTCCGGGCATCCAGATTTGGGTTTTCCATGGTTTCCCAAATCACTCCAGGCAAATGCCGGGATTCTTCCTTCAAAAGGCCATGGCTGAATTCCTTCCCATTCCTTACCCCCATCCTTGCCCCCCATCCTTTCTCGTCTCTAAAGACCTCGATGTTAAAAAGAGACGTAAAGCAGTTACAAAAAAAAAAAAAAAAAACTTTCCCTTAACTCCCCTCTACTTTCATGGCTAAGTTGTGCCGTCACGTGACACTTTCGCTTTTTTTCTGTTACAGAATGATGTACGTTACTCATTGTCTTGGCGGAAGGTAGAATTTCTGTTGTGAAGAGAAGAGAGTTCTGGAGTGCAAAATTGAGGAGATACTGGTAGTATATCGCCATGAAGTGGTAGGTATATGTCATTAGGGATTTTTCCCATTAGATATTCTGAAGGTAAACTGCCTAATAGTCTATCTGAAGATTTTTTTTAGGAAAAATGTCTTCTTCTAAGTGCGTTTCTTCTTTCCTGATTTACTGACTGATAACAATTCTGGTGATTTTGGCGGTTAGTCGGAGCTGTTCTATATACTTATAGCAGCTTTTCTGGGATTATTACAAACGTGTTCGTTAGATAGAGGTGTTGTTGAATCATTGATTTAGGTATCTGTTATAAATTAAGTCATGAGTTTCACTCTTCAGTTCCTTCAAATTCAACAGAAATTCTTCAAATACTGGTCAAATGCGTTGTTCATCAAGATCTGATCACACGTTGATCTTAAGAACTCATTTTTGTGACTTTCAGGTTTTGTGCATTTAAATTGTTGATTAAATTGGCCTAAATAGTTGCGTCCATTTCTTTTTCTTCCATCGTTATACCCAGTTGAGCAGCGCTATTGAACTTATTTAGCAGATGTGTTCCAAAAATCTTTTCATCCTATTGCTTGGGTCTTTCATACGTTCCTTGATCCACGCGTTCCTTCTTCTAATATACGGTTTATTGGCAAGTAATTGACCATGCTATTAAATCTGCTTGTGTCCTGTATGAAATCATATATGATTCAGATTTCCTGGAGATCGTTTTCGATTTCAATTGTCCAATTGTTTTTCATTTTTATTGAAGTGGCCAGGTTGACAATACTTTTGGGTATTCATTCTGATAATATGATCGTAGATAACTCGTCTTTACCTGAATGTGTCTAAAATTTTTCCACAATGCTGATATAGTTCCTGTGATTTCCTTTTCATGTAAATTCCTCCTGGAGATCGTTTTCGATTTCAATTGTCCAATTGTTTTTCATTTTTATTGAAGTGGCCAGGTTGACAATACTTTTGGGTATTCATTCTGATAATATGATCGTAGAATTTAACTCGTCTTTACCTGAATGTGTCTAAAATTTTTCCACAATGCTGATATAGTTCCTGTGATTTCCTTTTCATGCAAATTCCTCCTGTACAGACTGGGCCAAAGATTTTCCTTTTCTTCATTTTCAATATCTTTAATCAGTGATCTATAATCAATGTTTCCGATGCCTATAATGGGTCTCGTTTGATTGCTCTGTCATAATGTCTTGACTTTGCATTTTGTGATTTTTTTGTATCTGTTACAGATGAGTCTACAGGCTTCTGTAATTTAGTTATTACCTCATTGTTTGCTTCACGATTAAGTCCTGCAAGTTGAATAATGTCTCCTAGATATCTGAGTTTAGTTACTTGAGATATATTGCAAAAACTCGTTTTCATAGGTTATCCATCTTGGTACTGAGAGGATGCTTCCATATAGTGGATTTTAGCTTACGAGATTCGGAGATCAGTTTTCGAAATATGTGGATTTTTTCAAGTGAGGTGATTGCCTCTTGCCTGTTGTTGGAGTGAATTGCTAGATCGTCTGCAAAAGCAAAACACCACAGGGGAAATTTATTTTTGAGTGGCCTACCAATGGCGTCCAGAGCGAGAATGAACAAAAGGGATGATATTCCATCCCCCTGTTGAACTCCTTTGTTTGTTTATTATTAGGACTACTTTATATGATTCTACATTCGTACACTGTTTGACTGTAATCAAACCATGATCACTGGCCTGCACCAGTGATTAACATTAATCTGCTGAAGCAATATCAGTTTCTTAAAACGCGGGGACCTTCGCAGATGAGTCAGTAGGTGCTCCTTGGCTCTGCGTGACTCGGCACCTCTGTGTGGCCACGCCCATTGTCCCACTGGGGACACAGCTGTCGCCGCAAAGTCCGCTACGCCTCCATAACAGATCACGCGATGTGATTCCAAGTGAGGGCTGGCACCCAGACACGAAATCCGGCAGACAGTAGCAAAGGGGACACTGACTTTTGGGATAAATTGGCTTATCCCGTTTTATAAACTGTTATTGTCGTCGAGAAAAATGTACTCTACTGCGGTCCTCTCCAAGAAAATATCGCATTGTCTTTCTCTAAACTCAATTCCATTTACCTGTGTTATGCATACTGAACATAAGCACTGGAATATACTTGGTAAAATGTTTGCATCACTCAGCGTTGTCTTTAAAGACACATGTTTTTAAAAGAAACGATATAAAATAAAAATGACCAAATAATGGTTCTGAAGTGTGAATTTTAGTTTCTGTTCTGTACTGAAGATAAAATATTAAGCTTAAAATCAGTTAAAATGATTTTTGATTATTGAGTTCACTCATGAAAGAATCCTTCAATTATTCTTTAATTACTCGTAATTGTAGTGTGCTCTGAAGACCCAGCGATAAGGTATTTTTATAACGTGTATAATAAGCGTAGTTTAGTGAATATCGCTGACGAAGATTGTCAGTGCCTCTTTGGCAGTATTAGAGGACGTGCGGAGTTGTTATTTTGTTTGTTGGCATTGTGTGTATTGTAAATTCGTAACACATAGGAAATTAAACAATAAATGGAAAAGAATGGTAAAAGAACGTAACAGTATTTTTTTTTTAAGTCTGTAAAAAGTCACACATCCTAATACTGATTCTACAAACTATTGTTAATGGATGTGAATGAATACCTCTTGTAACGCTTGTTTTCATGATGCGGTTTCAGCGTGAAACTGTGGGATACATGCACATTGCAAGATTATCAGATTGCGTCAGATTGTCAAGAAACAATTGAAAAATGAGTTTCATGAATAATTTTTATCATTGTACATGCAGTTACAACGTCGATTTTATTTTCTTAGCTACCGAGGCTTTCTAGGACATGGCAGAGGTGAAATATAGCAACTTTCGTTTCAGTGGCGGATCTAGGATTTTGGTTGGGGGGGGGGCTAGGATTTGGTTTGGGGGGGGGGGGGCTGACTCAAGCGAGGAAGAGGTGCCGACAGAAATCTCATTGTTCCAGATTGCCGCCCTCATACAAACAGTAGAGGGGGAAAAAAAAGTGGTTTCCAAAATCCATGTCGTCGGTATGACCTTGGTGCTTTTGGAGGGGCTTCAGCCCCCTAGCGGCCCCCCTCGCCCCTGGATCCGCCACTGTTTCGTTTCAACATAACAGTATTTATTGATCATCACAGTATTCCGCAATGACTACTTTCAATATGTATTACAAATATTTACTTCTCTCGTAACAAACATCAAATGGTATGCACACAGTTATTCCAAAATATGATCAATTTTTTATTTTTGTTATGCATAGGTCGTCTCGATTCCTTTACAAACGTATTGTATGAAATGATATCTTTATTTTCTGGTATGGACAATAGAAGCCATATAACTGGAAGCAAAAACTATAACATTATTAATTAAAAGAAAATATTGTTGACACGTTAGTATAAGGCCATGTACATGTACAGAAAAACTACTTCGTGATGTCTCAATAGCCGAAATTTTAGCCTTAATGTTACATTAATTTATTTTTATAAAGACTTTGTTTCATTTATGTAATGAATTTTGAATCAGATTGTAATCTTCAGCATGTATTTTCATTTATTTATTATAGACTTACATCAAGACCAAATGAGCCTGGAGAAGATCACAAAGAACAGAAAGAAAATTGCTATAGCTTTTGAAGAATAATCCCTTATACCACCTGGGATAATTTAGGGGAAAACCAAATTCTTAGTGGTTTGCATGTTAACAAAGAGCAGTCAGCAATTTATCAGCTTAATAGGATAGGGGAAACTTGGGACGGAATACAAAGAAGTAACTGCACAGTGGGGTAGGACATGGTGTGTAAACAAATTGATAACGGCGCTTGGTCCGATGGGGGCTTACGTCATGCGTGACCAGCCACGCCCACCACTAGACCCCCCCCCCCCCCATTTCCAGGCTACAACAATTCGTCATGTTGTACTCTCCGTAAATGCACCCGCTTTCACCAGAATTCCAAATGAAATACTTTGTGACGGCGCTTTGTGCAGGAGGGAGGAATTCTCTTATCGAGCCATTTCCTCTCATTCTACGACTTAGAGGGAGAAGCTGAGTATTAGGCGTGTATCTTATGAATAAGTATGCAGTAAACACGCCGTAGTAATGTGACTTCAGGGAGGAGGGATTTTGATAGTTGGGGGGGGGGGGCAAGAGGTGCCTCTAATCTGTGGGTGAATCACGTCCCAGGGATGCGCCCGTCGTTTATGCAACACCTCGGGCGTGACTATTGCATACATAAGGGAAGTGTACCCGTGTTATGTTAATAAACACGGATCCTGCTGCAACTGTCTAATGTGTTGCATACATTTCAGGGACAGGGCCACCGGAGTGGCACACGTGGGATTGCGCGTGGGTAGTAAACATGGAGGATCTGAGCATCCAATCGGTATATAATTATTACCAACACACACCGTTTATACGTGGCTACAAATCAATTCATCGTATTTATTGCTTTATATTAGTCTACTGCCGGAAATTGTTTTCTTAAATTGTATCTGTGTGCAACAGAAAACTTACCAATTGATATGAAACCAGGTAGACCGCTTCAAATTTGTGTAGTCATTAAAAGTGAATCATTAAAATGTAATTACAATAAATTTGGATATGAATGAAGTAATTTACATTTAATGTAGTGAATAATTGCCGGTTTCAGTTCCTATCGTAATTTTGCTAATTAATTTTGCAGATTGAGATAAGTAACCAGGAAAGTCTTTCATATTTTCATTTTTAATATTTCACTTGTTTCACAAATTCAGCCAATAATGCACTTTGATTCTGAGGACCTTCTGAGGTTTCGGTCAGAACTATCATATTTTCACAACATGTTTACGTTTACCCATCATATCACAATAAACTATATGAAATAATTATTCACATTTTTACTTTTTTGATAAACAAATATACTATAGAGATTGAGCGAGTATTAATTATTTGTTGGTAATGATTTGAACATATTACAGAGTACATCTTTACAAGTCATGAAATCATGAACACGGATAGAAAGAAAGACTAACACACTTTCCCATTGATATGTTACTACAATAATCTATATATATTAAAAAAGAAATATAATTAACACGAAATTTTCTTAGATTTAATTTATACCTGAAATACTTCTTGATCTCAAACTGCTTCTAAATAAATGCTCCTCATATAGCTGATAATCCTTCTTCCATACTTGTATTCCCCCTTTGATTAAGAGTAACAATGGACATACCGTAATTATGTAAGAGTGGCGGTTTTCGCGGCGTTGAATAGGAATAAAAGCCTCTCCTCTAACTAGCCGAGTAAATCCATCGATAAAAAACAACAATTCAGTGACTATTGTCAGTCACTTGGCAATGGCGGCAGAGGCTATGACCGAAACGTCGTGTTATATCGATGGACTCACTCCGCTAGTTACTCGAAAAGATTTTATTCAATGGATTTAATTTACTGGCGTTAATTATATTGTGAGGCTCGCACGCTATATTAACGTTTTTCTGCTCGCGTCGTATTATCTTATCTTACATTATAAAAACTGATATACGTCATAGTTACTTAATGGCTATAACAAAATTTACTTTCAATAGCATCTTGCAACTATGTGAATAAATAATAATGGTGAAAAAGAAAATATAATGCTGGTTTTGGAGTTTGTTTGTCAGGCTTACCACAAGTTCGCATTGCCTATTATTACCAAAGATATAAAAGTTAGGTATGTTTAATAACGTATAACTTGAAACAGTAAAAATACCTCTAGAATTGAACTGGAGGCTGGCAGACCCACCAGGTAAAGTGTGGGTGCGTAACGCCAGTGATAACGAAATGATGATTGCGCGGCAGCACGCGATGACAGAATGAGGCGGGCGCCTTCGTGAGAGATAAGGACGGGACACAAATACTGGCGCCCTGTCCCCGGAGCTAGCCGACAAGTGCGGCTTTGTTATCGTTTAATTAGGCGCTCTGATCTTGGCAAATAAATTACACACCCATTTCTGTTGTTCACATTTCTGCGTTAAATCAAACAGGGGCTTACTATCCATTCGGTTACATCACACCATTGCGACCAATATTTCGATCGGAACCATTATTTTTATATCTAATATGGTTAATTTTGCTTCAGTTACAGTCACATATCAACAACTATACTAATTGTGTAAGCAATCTGTGGCGTTGTACTGCAAACACGTTTCTCTATTCAGCTAAAAATAATAATTCCGTGTAGTCGTAATGACCCGGAGATAGGGTTTTTATTGGATGCACATTCCGCCCCTATCGTAGCCGCCTTAACCTAACCCGACAATCCTGCCGGGTATAGGGGACCTACAGTTTAACGTGGAATCCGAACCACGGAAGCGTTCTAGCGTACTTCGAATTACACAGTATCCTGTGTCAGAGGTTAAGGTCGGATTAAGCGCCTTTGAAAATCCCTGCCAAGACAGGGATTCGATGCGGGGACCTTTCGATCTCCAGTCACACGCGTTAACCACTGAGCCACCAGATCACTCTCTATTCAGCTTATATATTATAAACTCTTTGAAATACTAACGAGATTAAAAGTGAATAAACCGATATTGTTATTTATGATTGAAATCTTTAATCAAACATTTGTCATAATTATAACCTATGGCTGCCTGTTATACAAGTAAGTGTGTTAAATTTAACATGTGCCAGTTGGAATATAATAAACAATACGATCGTTTCTTTTTTCCCTGCAAATAATGGTTTTCTTAAAAATCACGCCGTTGGTAGAAATACGTATCCTATAAATTAACGTCAAGTAAAAAAAAAAATACTTATAGATCAAAAAAATATTGGAATCAGCTTAAATTTCGGAATAATAATTCACATGGTTGCAATATTTGTTCTATAAAATTATATGTCGGAATTAAATCATAAAACATAACTTCATAAAAGAATTAATAATGTTGGTATATATTAAGAAATTAATTAACTTATCAAATAGCATTTACAAACCTCATATGAGCTTAACTTAATTAAAAATTGAAAACATTTGATCATTAAAGCTAGAAAAATGTTTACAACATCCTTGTCATGAAATTAAATCTGCACAGAATAATCGTAAAAATTGGTCACCTGAATTGCATCTGCTTTATCTCATTCAAAAACTTTAAAACACACGATTCTATCGCAAGAACAGAGGTAGGATATTCAGACATACGTATTTGTAAAACTGAGGATTACTAAATATTTTACACCTGGACCCAGTTGGTGGACGTCCAGCTTCGACAGACAATGCGCATTATAACTGGCTCACTTCTATCTACACCTATTCAGTGGCTGCCGGTGCTCAGCAACATACCACTACCTCATATCAGAAGGCAAAATGTTCTACTAAAACTATGGTTGAGAATTTTGAACAATGAGGCTCTTTCATCCATGGAGATGTTAGGGAAAACAAAACACGGCTGAAGTCACGTCGCCCTGCCTGGAAGACTGCTGTCAGTCTAACATCTAACACCTTCAGCGTTACAGATAGCTGGACAGCGGAATGGGCATCATCAACACCACAGGGCATAGTGCGTATTACCAATCCCTGTTTAAAACTACCAGGTTTCAATTTACCTCGGTCGATTTGGCGTAAACTAAATAGGATTAGATGTGGTACGGGAAGAACTGCTTCAACTCTCCACACCTGGGGCTGGGCTGATTCTCCGTGCTGTGACTGCGGTGATGTCTTACAAACTGTGTCGCACATTGTGCAGGACTGCCCACTGCGTGCCTTTCCTGGTAGTCTGGAAGACCTGAATTTGGCTGCGCCGGAGGCGGTGGCCTGGTTGGAGCGCCTCGACGTCACGCTGTAGTGGTTGTGATTGGAGATCCTGTCTCAGTGGCCGGTTCCGTGCGTTGTCCCCTGTACTATGTGTACATATGTGTGTTTAGATTGTTCATTGATTTGTTGTTGAATTGTATAAATGTCAAATAGCATAATACGCAAAATAAAATAAATAAATAAATAAAAATTATTATTATTTTAGATAAACCGTCATATTTGTACACCTAACAATAATTTTCTTGCTTTAAGTTTTGTTGTTTATTTCAATTTCTCTTTTTTATTTTTTGCTGTTGAATGCCTGTTTCATTTCACAATAACTCTTGGATTCTATCAGAATGTTTAGCCGAGCGTGATGAAAGATTGTTTAACACTGAGGAAGATATAGGATTGATTCCTTTTCCCGCCCTCCAGAGTTGTCTCTTTTCCAGCGCTTCCTAAAAGAATTCCATGCGAATGATGGGTTTGTTTTTCAGACAGCCATGACCTCACTACTTCCCGTTTCTTTCACCAATTTTCACCAATGTTCTTTAATGACATCGACGTGGATGAGCAGTATAGTTATAACAAAAAAGACTAAAAAAAATGTAAACAGAAGGTAAAGAATGATCATTGTAATCTACGTTTGACTAATACATTTATTATTAAAACCATCATTTCAGTATCTTTAGAAGAATGCTATTAACTAACAGCCTGGAATTCAACATACTGAAAAATTATTGTTTTCTTTTCGTGTAGGAGAACAATGGCTCAATTTAGAAGAAACTATAGATCCAGCTAGACTTCACACAGGGTAGCGGTAGTGATTCTGTTGCGTGTGCTGGAAGATTGCAGCCTCGCTGTTAGGGCGTGGGTTATGCCGTGGTCGGTGTCGTCGGTTTTTGGGCGGAGCCGTGGATTACAGATGGCCGTGACACGCCACCACGTCGCCAGTTATAAGTGAGGCGCTCCGCCGTCCCGACGCCATAACTCAGCCTGACAGAGTCGAGGAGGCAAAGTCGCCACGGGACAGGCTGCCGCAAACATGGCAACAAAACTTGCACTGCACAAATAATATTTCAGCTATTTTTTTAGATTGTGCGGTAATTAGGGAAAAGTTAGATGATGTACGTTTGTTTCAAATTCAGTATATGCGCGTTGCTATTTGTTAAAAAGAGACGAAAAAAATCAATTGTATTTATCTTTGACCTTCTTTTTAAATAAAACTGTATATTTTTAAACTAAAAAAACATGAAAACTTGAAAATTTTCTTATTGTTTTATTGCTTTTACGCATCGTCGACACCCAGTTCCGCAGAGGCAGGAAAGGACTCGGGTAAGAAACTGGAAGGAATTCGTCCATTGCCTTTTGAATAAATCATCTCGGCATTTGCCCCAGTGATTGGTGAAAACCTTGAAAAATCCAAAAGCGGATGACCGGACGGGGATTCGAACCCGCGTCCTCGAAGTCAGAGAGTTTCCAATAACCCACCCTGCACGAGAAAAATGAATTATTGTGCTTCCTGCCACAATAGACTTCACATAGCATGTCAGACTCTCCAAGTGTCGAAATTTTTGTTCGATTTTGTAATATATAAATTACAGTGGTTGCTGGGTTCTAAAAAGGTATGAAAGTCTGTGGACAGCGTGCTATCGTAGAATATAAAAGATCAGATCTGATCTACTGGAGTTACAAGATTAGGAATGTAGAAATCTTTGACAGAGTTGGTACATCTCATGGATTAATGCATCACATTTAGATAAGAAGAGACCGCGTGAATGGCCATCTGTTACGCCATGACTAATTTCTAACATCGAATCTGAGGTTGGCCAAGCCTGTCATATGTGATTCAGATTATGTTATGCATGAGAAGTGCCTTCTACACCAACCTGAAGAGGTAAGCGAGAAGAAGAAACAAATAACTGCTGTAAACCAATCTTTGGTTTGATAACGCAACAGGAAGAAACTATAATTAACTACAATTTAGTATCAAACCACTGTTGTCGTTTATTACTGATGAGATACGCCAAGTATATGTCAATATTACCCAACAAATATCATACAATAACCTGATCGGTAAAAAATTACTCAGTGGTCATAAACCATAACACTTTCTACTCATGTTTTAGACTTTTTACTTTTTGAACTTCAATGATAAATTTGGATAGTTATTACCACTGCTTGTATTTTAAATATAATTTTTTATTTGCTTAAAAGTAACTTTTTCTTAACATTTTACATTAGATTAATCATTTAATAATTAATAATTACTTATGCAATTAGAATTGAATTATTTAAGTTAAAATTCTCGGCTTATTAGCTCTTATCTTTTCGAAACACTTTTTCATCTTGTCATACTTGTCGATTATATGTGCACAAATGTCTAGGCCCAGCATATACCTTATTTAAATTAACGGGCAAGCATAAATTAAAATAAAATAAAACATATAGAAATAAAATGGGTTTATTAAATTTTATTCTACAGGCTATACTTATTTTTTCAGTATGATAGTTAAACGTTTCAATTAATATTTACATGAATGTTTTAATGAGCTTCTTGAGCTGCAAAATTCCTGCAAGTGCTTTACATTCGTTTAATTGTTTATTTTTTCGTCGGTTACATTTTCTATCTGACTATCTAATTATTTAAAATTTGTTATTGTGTGATATTCCAGTTTAAAATACCATATAACAAACATGTTGATGTTCTCGTCTACTTTGTAATTCGTCTTATTTACGTAACTCTGGCGAATCCACACAAGGAAAAGTCAAAGTCAAATTTAAAATACAAATATTTACGGAGAAGACTTGTATCGTTTGATTAAAATAAAAATAATCTTATTCAAAATTTCATCGCTCATTGTACATCGTTCATCTACGGCCGTTGCCCTGGTTGATGTCGTAAGGGCATTTAGCAATCTATAGCGCATATCATAACCGTCTTAGCTGTCACTGGTCTTCTTTCGAAAGAATTATAGTATTTTCATAATCGACGGCACCGATGAAACGATAAGATCTGGTTGTTACGCATTATATCCCATATCAATTCGGATCAAATGTGATTAATCAACTCATTTTGATTGAATATTTAAAAAAACAAGATTTTCTGGCGTGAAATGGGAAGTTGTGTTGTTCATCATGCCTTACAAACAATTAGATGCCTCAAGAAACTCTAAAATAGTATGAATCTTAATCTTGTTTTCAGTTAACTATTTCTAACTCTCCCGATACCTAAAACAATTCAGTTTAAATGTGCTGGGCATGATAGAAATTGCTATTAGATTTTACCATGTCTACAACCTTTCCTTAAATAATTGAAATTTAAACAACTCTATACTGGATATTTGACTGAATCAAACATAATGTAACATATAAACAAGAATATTACACTATTCAAAAATTTGGTGCTTAAAGTTATTATTTGATATTGGTGATTAAAATAGATAAAATATAAATTTACTTTGAAAATTAACTAGACCGATAATCATCTGAGTTGCATGAAATTATAGTTTACTAATTTCGTTTTCTGATTTAAGTGTATTATAGATTTCCCGATGAGAAGAGTAAGTTATTATTTTATTCGCAGTTTTCTGAATAGTTACGAAATTTTAGACAATAAAGTCATTATCTTTCAACCTGCATAACGTTAATTTGCTTACTAAGTTAAAACATCACGAAGGCTGCTAACTTTTTTTTTTTTTTTCTAATAAAAACAAAAGGGTTTTACTTCCTGTCGACCGCTCAAAGGATATGTGCTGAGGAGAGTAACGCGTAATGAAAAGGAAACTTGGAAAAATATCAGCACGCATCTAAGGCTTTGCGATAGACAACTGCAGAATCGTGATCATGACAGCTATTACACATTTGTTCAGTTATTGGGGTCTAATATTTTTGGGATCAAGCATTCGATTCTCAATCCGGCCAAGCCAGATTTTAGACTTACGTGATTTACCAAAATCAATCCAGGGCAAATGACATAAACAAATATTTAGATCGATTTACCTTCAATACTACGGCCTGCAGTCGTTTCCTATTTCATCACTGAGGCATCAAAACAGATGACAATTAAAAAAAAAAAATACTTAAGTAAGGTATTTATGAAAGAAAACTATAGAACAGAGTACTGTACGTTTTTTAACTCTCCTTTTGTTATAATTCATCGACTACATAATATTTCGTCGCTCACACTTGCACTCGGAGGACCTTTTTGACGGCACGAAAATTATTTCACAGTTCTGATCTTGTGGAATGTTATTGTTGAGTTAAAAAAAGATTTCTACTAGAAAAATTCTAGCAAATTTTTGTTGTTGTGGGAGGTGCATCACTTTGAGTTTGGAACCCTGACATCGAGAAAAAAATATATATGCAAGAGTTAGTTAGTCGATGGAGAAGAATGGAAGGAATAAGGTGGATGAAACAAGAATAAAGATGTTTTGAGTTCTACTGGAAAGAAGAGACGGTTATCTGAGAATACCTTACAATGACCATTGAATGATCAACATGTCTTTGATTAAACTAAGAGACGGGCAGGCCCCACAACAAACTGGGGAGTTACGTGATTTGTTGCAGATGTGGGGTAGTCTATACAGGACTACGGGAGGCTACAAGAACACCTGCGCCACTACAGCTCAAACAACACGCACTAATATCCTATTGCGCATTATTAATCTACGACTGGTCATACCGTCGACTAAGGAAATACTAGACCCATACAACATTTTACGCTTTTAGCAGGCATCATATTAATGAAATATTCCACTAACTTTTTCGCAATTCATGCTGATTTTTTCGATGTATTACTACCGACATTTCAACGCCCAACCTGGGGCCTTCTTCAGGACTGTATACAAGTGAGGTATCACTTGTGACGTTTTTACACCACTCCGTCGTTGATCTCACCAATTGTGTTGGTTACCGGCAGCGGGAGTCAGCTGTTCCAGAGATGTTGTTGTCGTTGGAGATTTTGTGTCGCTATTGTCCACGAGTGTAAATTTCCATATTCCGCTTAAGACTGTAGCCGCCGTCTTTATTGAAAGAAAGCGAATTGCCCATTAGTTTCTTGGATGTTCTGGTGAAAAGAAACGAGGGAAAATTAACACACATTGTCTATAGAAAACCTACACACACAGACCTCTACTTAAATGCTGCATCACATCACCTCCCAGCTCAATAAAGCGCTCTGATCAAAACCTTATTTTGCAGAGCGGAAAGAGTAGCAGATAAAGAGCACATACAATAAGAAAGGAAACACCTCCACGGTGTCCTGCGGAAGAATGGGTATAGTTGTTGGATGATAGCCAGCGCGTTAAGCAGTAAGAAGAGGAACAATAACGATGTGCAACAAAGGTAACAGAACAAAAGAAGAAGGCTTTTTTACCTTACATAAAAAGAATCACTGAAAAAATAGGGAAAAGTGCTGATGAAAGTCAATATTCAACCGGTCTTTAATAGTAAGAACAAAATAAGAGTCATTTTAAGATTAGCGAAGGATCGTAGACCATGTGACGGTTCTAGGGCTTTACAGAGTGTATTCTAAGACATTTGTCTGAGTTTTATTATAAAAATTATGAATTGCGAGCGTGGTGTAATATTGGGATCCATGCATAGCCACAGGTATTGCGACACAATCCTGGCGTCTTGGTAAGTGTTGCATCAAAAACCAGCGTCAGTATAAAAAGGACGAGACGCCACCGAGCGTGGCTTTTTCGTCACCAGTCTTCATCGCAGTCGGACCTTCGGTCCAGAGCAGAGTTTAAATTTGTGTGGCAGTGGGTGACTTCTAGGTGTTTGCGGTAACCGTCTGAGTTGGTCTTTTGTCTTTGTTCGGGGAGTAAGTGAGTCGTCTGGTATTTTATTTTTGTTATTCATCGAAAGTGAGGATTTTAGTATAATCACTCAAATTAGGTTTTTTTCGTCGAAACTAGCAAGAGCTAAGTTTACATAAAGTGTGTCAGGTTAGGGAAGCAATAATAATACCAGCGAAATTTCTTATTAGTCGACACTCAGCGGTTGCGCAATTGTTTAAATTTGCAACGTCTATTCCACTGTTTTAGTTTCCGTTCCAGTTTAGAAGTTGTATATCAGCCATCAAGTATTGATTTTATAATTTATAATTGTGCAACAAGTGTGCAAGAAATTGATAGGAACTTTAGAAATTTGAAATCGTAAATTTCCAATGTTGTGCAATTTGTGTGATGTTCAAAGAAATGGTTAGGGATTGTTAGCGGAAAGTATTAAGAAATTCAAGGGATTATTTGTGGTCGTAGCAGAACTGTCTTCTGATTTTTTTGGAGAAGAAGAAATTATTTACCTGGTGAAAAATCTGTTGTGTAAGGAATCTTCTGATAGAAATTTAAATAATATACCGGTCGGTGGGTCTAACAAAATTTAAGGAAAGCTGTGCATTAAAGACTTGAAAGAAAATCATTTAATCTATGATTTAGTAGTTTGAGATACCCTTCTAACCTTTTATATATTTCAGAGAAGGTTTGAAGTGACCACCGCCGAAGAGAAAGAACATTGTATGTTGTTAATTACTTGATGCTTTCCAGGTAGGCACAAGTAAACGCCACGAGAACAAGAAACTTTATTTTTTGGTAACTGCACAGACCATAAAGTGAGTGATTGTTACATTATATTTTAACAACATATAACTTGCGGGTTCTTTCAGATGGCGACCCTGCCACGATTATTTAACAATATATGTAACTAATTATTTACATTGAGTTTTAGAATCCAGTTATCGAACTACACAACAGAATATTTTAAGATTCTGCAGTAAGAATTCTTACGACGCGAAAGAGAGACAGTGTTTCGGGTTCACCAACCTGGAGAGGTGGCAGAAAAAATTGGGCGGATGTCACTGGAGGGTGTGAACTGACGAGTGGCTATACAAACACAAGGGGGTCTGTGACCTTCTTTCACACGCCAAGGAATTTCAAAACAAACGGTTCTGTATTTGTGCTACGAAAGTAAAACTGGGAAAATATGCAGGTAATAGTGCTTCTAAAACAAAAAATAAAATATTGAAGAGGACTCTAAAGGTACGTTTAAAAAATCAGTGCCGCCTCGTGGCGGGGAAAAGTGCTTCTTTTGGGGGAAATTAATTTGTGTATTGTTTTTTGTTTGTTTGTTACCTAAAATATAATTCATGATGGAAGGTTTGAGTATGCAAGAGATGTTCGAGAAATTGTTGGAAAGTCAGGCAGATTTGAGTCAAAAGATTGACAGTCAGGCAGAAGCCACCGTAAATTTGAGTAAAAAGATAGATAATCAAGGCGGGGAGTTGAAAGGAAAAATTTAACAAAGTCAAATTGACTGTGAGAACAGGTTTGAAGAATTGAAATTAAATTTTGGGAATTCCGGTCAGAACAGGGTGAATGGAAAGCAGATATTGGACAGAAGCTTTCTGAATTTGAAGACGATTTTTGTGGTAAATTTGAGGAATTCAAAAAATAGTCAAACTATATCTCTGGTGAAGGCTACGGAAAATTTTGAAACTAAACTCAGGGACCATGTTGAAAGGATAGAGAATAACCAAACAAGGTTAGTTTTCTAGTTTGGATACTAAGATCGGGGCAATTATGATAGAAGTGGAGGATGTTTTGGAAAAGAAAATTGGGAGTTACTAAATCAGAGTTACAAGATGAAATTCAAGAAAGGATTTTGGAGGTAAAAGAAAGTTATAATAACGATAATGAGAGTCTTGCCCAAGAGATTGACGAGTGTAAACAAGGGATGCAAGAAATAAGGCAGGATTTGACTTTTGTAGGAACAAATCATAATCATATGGGACAGGAAAGGAAATTGAAAAGCTAAAGGGGAATTTGGCACTTACAAGGAAAACGGTAACTGAGGATATTAAGATTATAAATAAAGATTATAAGGAATTGGGGAAAGATTTGGTACAGACTGCCATTAATGTTAACCAAGTTAAGTGATGATTTGGCTGATGTAAGGAGGAACAACGAATCCTGTTGAAACAGATAAGAGAATTGAAACAGAGGCACAGTACTCTGAAGTGAATCAGAAGGGGTTAGAGTTGATGTAGTTTCTGATAAGAACATTGGAGCTGAAATACATGTTGTTGCAGTAGAGTCAAAAGTAACTTCTGTAACTGAAATAGTTGAAGGTAGTGTAGTTCTTGGTCAGAATACTGAAAAGACTACTGAAGCACTATCAGGGATAAATTCTGAAATTGAAAGGGAGATTTCTGACGAGGAGAGTGTTGAAAAGATTACCGGGATAGATTCAGAGTCGAATTTTGAAATTGTAGGGGATAATATAAATTCAAGTCAGTTCAATTCACCAGCCAGTAGTGAAGGGAGTAGACAGAATTTGAAACTTGTTTTCAGGGGGTTGAATACATGTAAATTAATGATGGGGAAAGGGACAAAGTGTTACTACTTGTGTACACCTAATCAGATGTATTTTGATCGGGGTTTTGCTAGGTTAGGAGAGGACGGACCGACTTTTTGTTGCTCGTATTGTGACGGAGGAAGCGAGAAGGTACAGCGGGTAAAATCGATTGTTGACGGAAGTCGACCAGTCGGCCGCTGCGTCAATTGCTCCGCGGAGGAAATGTCCCGCGTAGTATTTGAAATGGGATTTGAGTATTTAAATTCATTTGGTTTTGAAACAATGAAATATTGTAAGGGTTTAGATGACTGTAAAAATGTCATGCTGAATATACGAGCTTTGCAGCTGAATGCCTCAGAACATCACAGTTCATTGTGTGACCACTTGGAGGTCACAATCATTGTAAAGCTTTCTGCATTTCGGGTAAAGGTGAAATGGAAAGCCACAGATATGTCTATCTGTTATTCCAAAATCTTTCATCTTGGTTTAGCATGATGATTACCGGGAATTGGTTCAAAATTCTACCAGTTCGCCGAAGAAATTTAATAATGTTCTCTATGAAAAAAAAAAAAATGTATAACATATTTTGTTTTAAATTATCAATAAGAATTGTCGTTTTTTTTGGTGAATGTGAGAGATAATTGGTTATTATAGGATTGATTGAGGACACTTGTAATCGTTTGAAGATCTTGTTTGCAGATGTCAAACGCTAAGGTTTTCTGATGATCCTCAGAGACATAAATAGAAAAAATGTTTCTGGAAGTGTGGAAGCCGTGATGCATGGATGAGGTAAAAATAGGATGTAATTAGGATTTTTTTGGTAAAAAGGAGAATTCCCTATGACGTCGAATGACTGATGATTTTGAATTTTCCAACAAAAATGTAATTTGAAATTTTTGATAGGATATTGTAATGGTTTTAGATTACTTCTCATTTGACCAAATGGTATGGTCAGTGAAATATTTTCAGTTCAGGGGATATGTATCCCAAAATTATTATGAATTATTTGGTTCTTTTCATTAATAAAGTATTGAGAAGAAGGCTGAAAGATTTTTTTAGTCTATAAATAATTCAAATTCTTGAAAGCATAAATTAATAAGACTTTGTAGCATATTTAGGTGATACCTATGGTATTTGAATATTTTCAAGCGGTAGTAAGTCTTGAAATACTATGTACCGTTAATGTAAAAAAATTTAAAATGTTTGGAAGGTTATTTAAAGCATAACCTGATATCATTGTTTCATAAACGCTTAGCAACATTGTTTGAGCATGCGTTTTAGGGTCTGCGAACCCAAATTTAAATTTTGATTTTTTTTGGTAAGTGATGGTATTATTACCAGAATTTCTTGAATTTATCAGTTAATTGAAAAGATACATTTATACATTAAGATTGTTTATGTAAGACCACCACCGAAATTTTTTTTTCAATATTCTGAAAAAAAATATTTTTAAATTAATTTTTTTTTCTAAACTTAATTTTTAACTAAATCACCAAGGTCAATTTAGTAAAAAATTGGAGGGGGCTGTGACGGTTCTAGGGCTTTACAGAGTGTATTCTAAGACATTTGTCTGAGTTTTATTATAAAAATTATGAATTGCGAGCGTGGTGTAATATTAGGATCCATGCATAGCCTACAGGTATTGCGACACAATCCTGGCGTCTTGGTAAGTGTTGCATCAAGAACCAGCGTCAGTATAAAAAGACGAGACGCCACCTAGCGTGGCTTTTTCGTCACCAGTCTTCATCGCAGTCGGACCTTCGGTCCAGAGCAGAGTTTAAATTTGTGTGGCAGTGGGTGACTTCTAGGTGTTTGCGGTAACCGTCTGAGTTGGTTTTTGTTCGGGGAGTAAGTGAGTCGTCTGGTATTTTATTTTTGTTATTCATCGAAAGTGAGGATTTTAGTATAATCACTCAAATTAGGTTATTTTCGTCGAAACTAGCAAGAGCTAAGTTTACATAAGTGTGTCAGGTTAGGGAAGCAATAATAATACCAGCGAAATTTCTTATTAGTCGACACTCAGCGGTTGCGCAATTTTTAAATTTGCAACGTCTATTCCACTGTTTTAAATTCCGTTCCAGTTTAGAAGTTGTATATCAGCCATCAAGTATTGATTTTATAATTATAATTGTGCAACAAGTGTGCAAGAAATTGATAGGAACTTTAGAAATTTGAAATCGGTGCAATTTGTGTGATGTTCAAAGAAATGGTTAGGGATTGTTAGCGGAAAGTATTAAGAAATTCAAGGGATTATTTGCGGTCGTAGCAGAACTGTCTTCTGACTTTTTTGGAGAAGAAGAAATTATTTACCTGGTGAAAAATCTGTTGTGTAAGGAATCTTCTGATAGAAATTTAAATAATATACCGGTCGGTGGGTCTAACACTTGAAAGAAAATCATTTAATCTATGATTTAGTAGTTTGAGATACCCTTCTAACCTTTTATATATTTCAGAGAAGGTTTGAAGTGACCACCGCCGAAGAGAAAGAACATTGTATGTTGTTAATTACTTGATGCTTTCCAGGTAGGCACAAGTAAACGCCACGAGAACAAGAAACTTTATTTTTTGGTAACTGCACAGACCATAAAGTGAGTGATTGTTACATTATATTTTAACAACATATAACTGCGGCTTCTTTCAGAACCACCATTACAAGTAAGAGGAGTATACAAAATCCCCTGCGATTGTGGAAAGGTGTATATTGGCGAGACTTTCCGAGCGGTTACTGTAAAAATAAAAGAACATTGTCGTCACTCAAGACTCGGTCAAACAACAAAATCAGCTGTAGCAGAACATAGATAGAAGAAGATCATAAAATTCAATGGGAGAAGACCGAAGTAACAGCGTAACCGAAAGGTTTTCTTGAACCAAAAATAATGGGATCGATTGAAATTTTCAAAAATCCCAAAAATATCAATAAAGACGGCGGCTATGGCTTACGAGTAAGCTAAATTTGGAAATGTGCGACAATCGCGACTTTACTATGTGTTTAAATGGACGTTAAAACCATTTTTATTAAAGTTTATAAATGTAAAATTAATTATTGGATGTTAATTTCAAAAGGCAAAGATCATTAAGTCAGGAGAAAATCAAATTATTTGAATTGCTGAATCCAGAGAATGTAATGATGGAGGAATGAGATGAAGCTGATTTTGGTGGCACGGAAAAGTCCGAATTTAATGTATAGTACAAGCTCGAGGGCGAGAACAGATTCTAATGTACAAGTAATGTTTTTCTGGTTTGATAAAAAAATAATATGTATTGAAATCACACTAAAAGGAGTTTACAACTCTGGCTGAGATCCTGATGTTAGTATTATGTCGAGATTAAGTGATAGAATCAAATTGAAGAAACCGATGGAAGAAGTGAAATATATAAAACAACTTGCATTACGTCCACTTCAGCTTCATGATGCATGGCGTGCCTTGTTGCGAAGGGGACAATTCACGCGGCGATGTCCATCTAACCACCCTACGACGAGAGATCTGCCACCTTCCTCACTGGCTGGAAGGATCAAATTTTCTAGAAGGTGGAATGTCCAAGATGGGAAGTTAGTATTTTTTAGCAGAACGTGTCAGAAAACGTGCAGCGCAGTACCGCTGTAGAAGAAGGCCGAAACGACACCATTTAAAACTAAGACGCGTCATCACCCAGGGAGCATTGAAGCTGTTTATTTCTGCCAAATAAAACTACTATAATAATTATGATGCAACTTAAAGGACCTGAAACTAAACCATATCTGTATGTGGGGCATAAAGACCGTTCTTTTTGCAAATGCAGTTTTCTCTCTGAGTTCAGCTCGTGTTCTCTCAGCGAAATATTCAAGTTAGTCCACCATCATGGTGATTGCATTCCTGGAATCTGTACTCCTAGTGTAAAAATCGTTGCAGAAGCCCAAATTGTACCTATTACTCAATATAAATGTGGTTGAAAAAACCAGTGACTATCGAAAAAAACTGGGTACCAGTAACAAAGTAGAAAAAGATTAATATAATATTAAACAGTTCAAAGTGTTACATGATAAAAATCAGTTTAACAGACTAACAGTAAAACTGGACGAAAATCATAACACTCGCGAGATTCTCGGTTCAATGAGGAAAGTTGCTGAAAAATTACCAACAGCCCTAGAAGTAGTTATATCGAACTTCTGAAGCAATTAGTATGAGGAGAGAGAAACTCTGTTTATTGAAGGAAGCCATGGTAAGCAAATGATTCCACGGACAGTTCGTGAAGTAAGATTGGAGGAGAAATTAATAAACTCACTGAAACCAGACATAGCGATTCCAGTAATAGTAGCTCTGGACCATACACTGATAATTAAGACAAAATAAGAGATGATTAATTGAGAAAATGTGAAGTTTTTTACGGAAGCAAAGCGAAAAAAAACGAATTGTCTACCTTTGTCATATTAGCAAAAATTCGTAGGCTCTTAAGTAAAATAACGTTTACGCTTACTTGTACGTTTTAGTATTAAAGACTTTGAATGTCTTGGATGTACTGATATCACTGGAATACAGGAATACACGACCAATTCATTCACACACTGGAACTCTTACTGCTAATGGAACAGCTGTTATTTTTTGTGAGTAAAAAATGTAGCCCCTTACCCAAAGTGCCGGATGTAGGTGGCGAGAGGGAGAGAGAGGGGGGGGGGGAGAGGGGTTCAAGCAGCCAATTATTGCGCTGCTATTCTTTTCCTCTATACAGTAAACTACGCAGAGTAATGGCTTCTCAGATGGTTGGTTCATTCAGTGCAAGAAAGCTGCGTACGATTTGTAAAAGTGTCCTGATCATTTCTAAGAATTCTAGTTGAATCATATAGTAATTACCCAATCAAAATTCCACTCAACAACTCAATAACAGTGGAAATACATATACGAAATTTGGAAACCTAAAAGGAGTCGAGAAATTCAAACAGAGTACATACAAATAGGAGGATATAACAAGGTACCAAATGTGGAAACATCAGAAAACTCCAGAGGCTATAAAGACTCACACGGACATATTATAACAAAATAAATATATCAAGGCAGGCCAAACTCAGACATTACAGTTGTACTACAAGAAGCATTGTATGCATCAGAAACAAACACAAGTGGGGCTTTAGTCACCACGGAAGCGGAAAAAGTTGAGCGCAAAATGCTTAGAAACATTTTTGGAGCAATACACGAAGACGTTATATGTATACAAAAGGCCAAAGAAAGAACTATACGAACATACACTGAAATGATCAGAAGAAGCAGATCATAATTCTATGGTCATTTACACTCAATGAGCAACACTCAGCTCACAAAGGGGATCTTTGATGGGGTAAATGGCTCAATCAGGAAAACCAATGGCTTCCATGAAATGGAAGAGGATAAATAAATCATGTAGGGATCAGTAAGGAAATGACATTGAAAAGGGGGCAATTGAGGAGCAAAATTATGAACACAAACTTCAGAATACGGAAGAAAGCAGGAACAAAATGGACAGAACAAAGGAAAGAGGAGCACAGTGAACGTATGATCGTTTTGGAAAGAGAAAAAGATAGAAGATAAATATAGAAAAAACTGAATAATCATGGATAATTTGGGTTTATCTGTGGTTCGGATTCCAAGTTAAACTGTTGATTCCCTCTAGGGCTAACAACCCTGGTTGTAACACGATGTGTACACATCCACAGCAGAATTCTAGCTAAACAAAGGCTGAACATTGTCCTAGTTGGCTGAAACGATCATACAAACAATTTGGGTTTAAACACAGCCCTAAAGGGTAAAAAATGATTAATAATAATAATAATAATAGCTGTGACACAGTGTTGTTAACCATCTACATAAATCAACAAATCTTCAGCTTCGTAGCATTCCCCGTGAATGACGTCACATTTTGAAGTTACCGACGTTGTTCTGAAGTGTTCTGGACCTGCACCACAGCGTTCTCATGGGCAGCTGCCCCCGACAATCGGATGGACAGTGCGCTGACGTCATACGTCACGGGAGGCCACGGCCACGCCTCCGGTGGTCATATCTCAGTGGGGGCGAGGGCAGACCCCGTGATTCACAGGCAGCAACGGCCGGTCGGCTTCATCCCCCGGCGTTCCACCAGTAGCACGCGCTGCTTAGACGATCAAATCCGGTCTCTGACGTAGGTGGTTTCAATTCAGAGTTCGAATATACTGCGACCATAAACAGTGCAACATAAAGCATCTAAGGCGTGAGTAAGCTATCTCCGTCATTGCCTTGAAATAATTATTCCACGATTTGAATCGTATACTCGATAGCTGTGTTCTCAGTCCTGTTCTTCTGCAGCTGACTTATGTTCTCATACAGCCAGGAAACTTATATTTTTCACACATTTGAATGAGAAAACCTTGAGGAGAAGCCAAGAGCTAAATAATATTTTATACCATTTAAAAATACAGGAGAATAATAATGCCTAAAAAATATGCTGATACATTCTATAACGCAGATGCTGTATAACACTATCTCATCTACTCTGTACTTGAAAATCCATTAGTGCTACACATGAAACAAATTTACACACGGCTAAAACTGAACGGATCTTAGTTAATGCCAATTAATTATTTAATCTGCACCTACTGTGGTAATGCTAAAAAATAACTAGCCTATGAGTTTAGTATAAAGTCGTGTTCATGGTTTTAAAAGGTTCTTCAACGCTTTGTTGCACTACAGCATTCACATTTTATTTACATTTGATCTAATATACGAATGAGTGTTCAGTGTTTGAAAATGATGCAATATTTTTCATATTATAAAGATTCCTTGATTGCTCGTTTCTGAAGCAGAGAGAGGAAATTATACTCTCTGTTTTCCATAAGGTATTATCTTGAATCTTCGAGATCCTTCTCAGAAATGTTCTCTTACTCAGCATGAGCTTTCTATCCATATGTTTTGTTGTTTGTCATCCTGAGTATTCCCTCTCAAGTTGCCTGGAATTCTGCAGGACACTAATACCAAGAACATTAGTTTCGAAAAAATAGTTAACATTTTCATTACTTTATCAAATGTGTCTGTAGATCCCACAGTTACAGTTATAATTTATTGCAGATTTAAAGTTTTCTGGATGGTCGTTCTGCCATAGGTATAGAAGCGGTGTGATATGTCATAGTTAACCAGAAACAAACATTACGTCCTATAGGTTTCGCGTGGTTACTATAATGATAGAAGACTTTCTTGCATAGTTTCCTTAATTAGCTAATTTATTACGTCTCACTGGCTATGAAATTGGCTGAATGGTTCTTTTTAGTTTTTTTCAATTACTTTACTGCATACTATGGAAGCATACGTGGTTCTCATACCAAAATTTCTAAGATTACGTTCTATATGTTCCATATGTGTTCCACGTGTGCTACAGTTGTATTGAGAATTTAGGACGGAATTAAAGATCTTTGAGTCAGACACTTGTTAGCCTATTTCCTGTCAGTGTTTGCCTCTGATAAGGTGAAGTGGTGTACTTGAAAGTGTACCTAGAAAGATAAGATGGTAATAGTTTAATATTTCACTTACAATGAATTTAATCTTGTGCAGTTCAAGACATCTTAAAATAAAAATATTATTTATATTTTGTGTTTATTTAATTTATAGTAAAAATTTAGTAATTTTGTAGAAATAATATTATTAATTATAGTTTACTGGTAAAGTATTTGGACTAATTAGTTGAATAAAGGTTTATTTTATTTATTGTACCTTTTGTATCAGGGTATATCAAACTATATGTTTTAATTTGCTGTTTTCGACTTAAATTGATCTAAGGATAAATTAAAGTTAATTTTGAATACTTATTTATAATTTATACTTAGTAGTGATATATTATTCGTTATTTAAGATATCTAGTTTATTTAGTTAAAAATTAATTCTTCAAGAAGAATGAATTGGAATTTCTTTTATAGGGATTTATTTTATTAACAGTGGCTCAGAAATTCTATGATATGTCAAAAAATATTACGATTAGTATTTGTGACAATCATCACAAATACAGGCGGACAAAGGAATATTTTATTGAAAGAACGGGAAATACGAAATCCTACAATACGTTTTACAAGGAAAGTAACAATCTCGGTTACGTAAACTGTTGTTTACATGAAATATGGCATCAATAATAAGTATCAAGGGAAATGAAGCACTCATATTCTATGTTATTTATTGCAGCATCCGATGCATAACACTGGATATAATTTACAGAAGTAAAATCTGCAGCTATCTTAATGCTATTAACATTAAATTGCTGATAGCTAAAATGTTGTTGCCAAGGTGAAATCAAATTTACTCGGAAAAAATTATGATATGATTTAAATATTATTTCGGTATTTCAGTGGTAATAAACGATGACTAACTCAACAAATTACTCCACCCAATGATACATACGTGTAACAGAAGGAATAAAGAATTAATAAAAGTATTCAAAAAATATTTGTTTAATTTATTTATACAATTAACATTTTTAGCTGTCTTTAAAAATGCAGGTCTTTTCATTTTTTTTTATTTTTTTTTTTTTGTGTTCCTGGGCAGATGAGATTCCTTTCTTCTGACGCACTTTTATTACCGCACGTCTTCCAGCCATCCATTTCATGTTATCTCTTCCAGTTATTCTCCTTAGCTCATTATTCACCACAGCGCCCACCCCTAAGGGTTCCATTCTGCTATCACTTAAACACATTATCCCATCTTTATGACTGATATGACGACATTCATTTCCTGACGTGCCAGCCAGCATGCCACAAGGGAATGTTCGAAGCATGCCGCACCTCTCCATTGCTTTCGATAAAGCCTTGATGCCACACTAGATACATTCCGATCCGCATAATTGAAACAGTACTCAAAAATCTGATTTTATTTCTCTTAATTTTATTAATTACGAGAGCTCATGCGCTCTCATGTCTGTGCAATTCGATTTGGGAAATGGCACAAGCGAAGAACCATTTCAAATTCTTTTAACTCTCTGATTCAGCTAAATGATTGTCAAGTGAAAGAAAAGATTTATAACAGTTTCCTGTATTTGAATTTGGAACGGTAAAAATGAAACTGTGTAAGGTGAAGTTGAAGCAACATTTATAAGTAGAACTGATTTCATAGTTTTCACTCGTTACTTGTAGGGACGTTTTAATCTACTAATATGTCGCGTCTTCTAGTTTTTGTAGCATCGAGATTCTCAGAATAAGTTTATATTTCACGCGTGGTGGACCATAGTGTTACGATCATAATTGCTAGATAATTCTGGTAGTAGAATACAGTAGATACAAAAGATCAGTAGTCATATATTTCATATTATTTACAAAATATGGTAGTTTTAAATACTCAGGTTTTGTTTCGCTGTCCTTGTTTAGTAGAATCCCCGATTTCCGCTTAGATAAACTAGTTTGTTAACAGAGTTATTAAGCTAAATAGTTTTAATCCACAATGTTCTATGGATAATTTAACTGCAGAAAGCTGAGGATTTATTATAAATTTTATCATTATAATGGTACAAGGTACTTTGCATCTAGATAAAGAATTGTATTGCGGTCATGTAAGTCATTAGCCACCTACTTAAGGACTCGTGAATAAATGTAGCACATATGTATTGTCCTTACGTTGATCGATCTGAGTTCAACGTCTTTCCAATATTGTGTAAAAGACAAGAATTAGGCAGAAATCCAAAATGTATTTTCGAACACTGTTATTTTCTGACTTTTTATTATTGATGTATTATTACAGTATTAAGCTAGTCAAATTTAAAAAAAAAAAAACCTTTTATGAAGTTCTAAAATTGACGATACATTTGGAAGTTAACAGTTGTAAGTTGGATTATATATTGTAGTAACAAAAGCAGTAATTTTTTTCTGATAGAAAATGAATTCAACCCGCATTTAATAACAGCTTCAATGACTTTCTCTACGTACTGCAATATTGCAAATGAAACATTGTTGTATTCCATTACTAACGATATTTCTTTTGGAGATAGGCGTATATGAAAAGATTTATTGATGTCATTTCTTAGTGTCAGAATTTTGATAAGATTCATCAAGAAGAAAGTATCATATTTTCTCAGCAACTGTGGCTTTCGTTTCCATGTTCCCGAAAGATGCGGTGCGAGTATTTGGAGCTGAACACTTGATTCCTCTGCATGATTGGTGCAGAAAACTCCTTTGTGCATTCATAGTATTACCTCCAAACCAGTGCTCTCAGTAGACGCAGAAGAGCATTCGATTTCTGCATTAGTAAAGTAGCGTAAGCGTTTGTGTCCTAATGTTTCCTAAACTGAAATGTAATCGACGCAGACTGGTTTCATTTTCTCTCCAATTCACACCATTCTGTCCTCATTTTCCGTTGTGGTCCTGTGTATGTAAGGACCGGTGACGAAGTAAATTCCGCGTGAGCGCCATGAGTGGAAACCCGTGTAGCATACTCCGCCAAGTGCCGCCGCTTCGTTCTGGGCTGTGAAAGAGCTGGCAGCAGCTTGCTACGCCGCAGGCTCGGCCACGGCACACGTCAAGCTGACGAAGAAATAAAGAAACACTTTCATAGGATTTTTTACTAGGGTTTGTGAACCAAGTTCTACAGATGTGTAAACTGTTTGACTGAAAAAGAAGAAATGGTGTTTAAGTGAATTTGAATTTTCTAAACACTGAAAAATTGTTTCACTACTCCTGCAACAAACTGAATATACAAACACTTAATAAGTTTTAACTCTGTGATATCTATCTTTGATTTGTTAAGGGAAAGCTATCTTAAATTCGTTTTTTCGATGCCTCATATGAAAGAGGAAAAGATAAACATCGATGATGAAAGATATTGGTGCACCAAATTACTAAAATGCTGTTAATAATTTAACGAAATTATTGGAACCGTCAATATGATTTTTTTCACTCCTCACCGACATCAAGGTCAATCGAGGGGATGTAAAGACAACGAACGGCAAGGAATTGGGACATGGACTTTTGACGGAACCATCCCGACAATCACTGGGAGTGATTGGGAGAAACCATGGAGACACTTAACTGTTCGTCCAGACGGGTATTTGAGCCCGCGTGCTTGTGAATGCCAGGCGCGGCCGATATTGCGGTTGGAACAGTTGAATAAAAGGCATTTGTAACTTTTTCTTGATTTTATTTACTTTTAAAACTTACTATATTGCGAAGATCAAACAAATAG
Organism: Vandiemenella viatica; assembly: GCA_031002005.1. Classification (NCBI taxonomy): domain Eukaryota; kingdom Metazoa; phylum Arthropoda; class Insecta; order Orthoptera; family Morabidae; genus Vandiemenella; species Vandiemenella viatica. Next base: position 189,653,019 of record JARYHS010009186.1, read on the forward strand.
ATTGAACAGTTAGAATGCCGATGAAAAAGTTATTTAGAAGCGGAGACTTATATTCTGAAACTACGAAAACATAGTATATAAATTTTAATAACTGGAGGAGATCACATAAACTTATTTTAATTATTTATATAAAAAAAAAAATGAAAAATAAATCGATGAATCTCTTATTGTTTTTTACGCTTTCCACTGTCGACAACTTTTTTTTTTTTAGCTCTACTGCCCCAAGCGGCAACTTCAGGGCGGCGGCAAATCAAGGAATAGCTCTGTACTGCCTCCGATGGCAAATGTATGTTAGAAGGGGTGACGATCTGAAGTTTTTCCTACATCCACTCCTGCTAGATGGCCTAGTTATTTCCTCGGAATTATTCCAGACAAAGATGCCTTACGGTAAAGAAAAGCAATATATTATTGTGACTAGTCGTGATGGAGCTTATTCCCACTTGTTATTTTCACTATATATCTGCAAATGATTTCTGCGTATTGTCTCACTGTTCAGGTCTCATCGTCAAGCTATATCTTATAGACTGGCGACGGGCAAATTTCATGGGATGGGCTCTCAGTCAATGCGGGAACTTGGAACCGGGGACCGAGGAATCTAATTTATGGGCGATCTAATTTTTAGCTCTATTACTGCCCTGGCCGGATAATGGGCGGTAGCTCCTCTCGGGTCTTGAACCGGGGGCCCCCGGCTCCCTCCAGCTGGGACTAGGGACCCCTTTTGACTGGACACCCGTGGAATTTTGCCCGTTCTGCCACTCAATTGCTACTTCTCTGGCCATATATATGTATTTAATCTTCCTGCCTCATTTTCATTGATATCTGCTACTGTTAATTTCACGTAAATTTCCATAGTCTGTCTCATTCCATTTATGTTATGTCTATGCTGTGGGTAACATACCATCCCACCCTACTCTAGTAAACGCCTGACCTGGAATTCATAATCAAGTTCTGTAACTCAATTGGCTCGTAAATGTGTAAATGCGTAAGGTAGTGACTGTATTTTTGGTATGGTCATTGGTCTAGAAAGTTCCTGTTTTTACGGTGAAACGTAATGAATATTGCAATCCAGCAAAGCAGGATCCCGCACAAAATTAGTCGGATCCGCAATCCGCAAAATGGGGCGACAATGTGTGTCAGTCTGCGTGACTCGCTGCTCCGTCATTTTTTTCCGGCCCAACTCTGACTCAATAGGATGCATTGCACTGTTTGTCTGTACCATTGCAGTTGAAATTTGACTCTTGTGAACAAACGTTAGCTTCTTTCAATCTTCGTCATTCGTAAGTAAATAGATCCACTTTTACGTATTCATTAAAATTTACGTTTGTTTTGTGTACACATTTCTATAATTTGAATTATGTTGGACATTTAGTGCGATTTTCTAACTATATAATAAGTAATTTTTTTAAAATTTCCACACGTCATCTGAATTACACAGTTAAAAATTTTCATTCACGAAAACTTCCTGTATTTGCTGCTGAAAATTTGATTATTCGTTGATATGAAACTAATGTTATTGTAAATTTAACGATTGCATATCTATTTATTTAGCAGCTATCAAAAGGCAATTTTATATCCTTTGACTTACTGTTGTTTCAACCGCAGCCTCAATGTTCTTTGACAAAAGCCGCCTGATTACATATACCGCTGTGGCTTTCGATTAATCCCTCTTGGGATGACTTGGTCAATCGCCACAATACATTATTTTTGCGTGAATAGCAATGTCCTTTCTACTCCTTGTTATTATTTCGACTAAAGGCACAAAAGTTATAATGAAGTCTTCACGGCTGTATCGCTGAATTGTGTTGTAAAAACACCATACTTCGATGGCTGCCTCCGCCTTCCTCACGTGTGAAATTTCGTGTTTTTACAACGCAATCCGATGATACACTCGTGAGGACTTCATTGCAATCATACACCGAGATAGTCTGCTTTCTTACATAAAAAAAATATTTTCCACTTTTAAGAAGTCGTTACGTCACTTAAAGTAAAACGTAAAAGTAAAGTTTAAGTCATGGTGAAACAAGTATAATATTAATCTAAAAATCATGAGACATAATAATGAATCCTACAAAAAAATTCTTGTAAAAATAGATCAAGCCTAGTACTTGTGCAGTGACAAAAAGTTATGAGATCCTGTTCTGAGCCAAGTGTACACTTTACAGAATATATTCACTTCACTTTGTGAAATAAAATGCTTTCTCTTGGTATTATAGATCGTTTATTTAGGGCCATTTGTATATCATGTTTTTAAACTGATTTGATTAAAAATAAGACTGAATATTTTACATTTTTTATTATTTATCTAAAAAATTTGTTTATATTTAAAAACAAAAATGTAAAACCTCGACATATGCTTTAAGACAGGCTAAATAATTTTAACGTCATTTTGCCACTGAAAATATTGTTAACTACGAATTTTTTTCATTAAACATTAAAATTGATTTAGTAATTTAATTAACAGACGATTTATTTAATTTGTTAACAGTTTAAATAACTATGTTTTAAAAACATGTGTTCAAAAGGGTTGGCACCAACATCTCGAGATTCAGAACACTACGGGATTGCAATCCTTAGTCATGATTGTTTTCCCCGATGTTGCTGAAATACGTACGTGACCCGTATTTCACACTGCAAAATTGGAAGAAATTCTTTTGTGTTTGAAGACACTTAGATTAGTAAAGACAGAGATTTTTCATGTTCAGATACTTTCGCACTATATATATTAAGGGTCAAAGAACACGAGCACTATTCACCTGTATTTGACGCTAATGATTCACTCTTCAAAATTTTAAGTATTTCTGTTGATCGTGCAGGGACGTGATAGCAGTAAAAACAGAGATTTGGTACGGACAGAGTTAGAATTCATAAAGACCGAGATTTCGCGCTAACAGACTACGCACTTTACATTAAAGAGTCAAATTTAATGACCGCATTTCAAGATTTGGCTGAAATAAATACACCACGTGTATATTGCCCTTAAGGATTCGCTCAGTAAAGTTTGAAGAATTTGTGTTTAGCTTGAAAGAGAGTTTAATGCGTAAAGACAGATTAGCGCGAATAAAGTCGACAATTAAATAAGTAAATGGATGAAAGGTGTTGGTAACTGTATCCTATCTCGCTGAAATACGAAGAGCGTTTTATCCCAAAGGACTTCTCTGCAAAATTTGAAGAATTCTCGTTTCTTTTGAAGTTAGGGTTCGTAAATACAGATTTTGTATGATACGACCTAAATATTGTGAGACTGTAGTGTTTAGGACCATCTGGCAAGAAACCAGAAGAGGTTGTGGGCATTTCGGTTCTGAAATTATTCAAAACATTAAACAGATCTCTGCACGATGTCCCACGATTAGTTCTTATTTTATTTAAATGCTTTGTATTTGTGTAAAGTATTTTTCCAAATCGTAACGCTTTAAAAACTATATAGAAGTTTTCTTGTTTTCCTATCAGCTATTGTAGGTACTATTCTGAGCAATATTTTTTAATTGCTAAGATAATTAAAATTTTTAAATGTAATGATTTGAAGGGTAAATAGCATTATTTTCCTCGTTTAGCTGCTAGCATAACAATAAGCGATTTGGGTGAGAAAACAAGAGAAGATAAATAGTAATGCCGGGTGGAGGAGGTTCTTCCCGTCGCACTGCTTTGCCCCGAGCGTGATTCACCACTTGAGCCGGGCAGGCAGCTTGCGATAAACACCCCACCTTCCGCAGGATCCCATTTTATGGCAGCGCGCATTAAGACGAGTTGTTAAAAATGTATTGCACTAGAGGTAGCAGGAGCCCACATCCTACGCTCCCCGCAATTTCCGCTTCGTAATTCTTTTTCCCCCCCTTTTGCGCCGGCTGCAAGCAGAATTAATTCGTCCTAATTCATGCTTTAAAAAGCCGACAAGGGCGTGTTACTCCGACTTATTACGGTAATCTCATAGTAACCATTATTTTAGAACGTTTCTCTCCACCGATGTTGAGTCGTTTGCAACAACAGACGAAAATTAAAATACATTTTTTACGAATTTCAACTGAAATGCTGTTTTAAGTTTTGTGCAATAAAAGAGGGTTCATATGAAGACGATTTATACTTTCCGTAACATTAGGGCATCACACAATTCTGTGAAACGTAAACTCATCTTACATAAGATTTTACCACTGTCAAATTTATCTAACTGTTATATCCGCTACACTAATAAAAATGAATGAATTATTGGTTTGGAAAACAAATAAAATAATGTTCCAAATATTATTTTGTTCCGAAAAAAAGTTATATATTGTATATGGATCGTATGTAGTAATCTATTTCCAGTCAAATCAGACTAAGTTCAACATGTAATCACAATACAACCGCCATACGAGCTACAACATGTTTATGCGTGTTATTTTTGGGATCAATTTGATTTTCTTGAATATTACCAATTATGTCCTTTCCGAATTAAGCTAGTTCCGTCATTTACGTACCCATCATCTTCGTAACCAGTGTTTTGCTCTAAGTAAGGTTTTCACATGGCTACTCTCCAAGCTCTCTTCCACATGGAGAGTCATACTTTGCAATATTAATGTAGTAGTCTCCCTTTACGATCCACATTTATTGGAGACATGTGTTGTTGGTTAGGCGGTTAGTGAAATATGTAACTATGTCGTGTGTGTCTGTTAAATGTATTTTTGCATATGAACTGTGTAGGTTATGTGATGGAGATAGCCTTGATTATTTCGGTAAAACCACCTAAAAATCACAATATGTACGACCGGTATGTGGGGTCAGGAAACGATCGTATTCCCCTTGTAGCTACCCGACCCAGTGTGCTGCTGCTTAGCTGGACGGCAGCATAGGCAGGTTTTACGTATTGTAATTGGTGGTCTTCTTGGGTAGAGTAAATATATGTTTTTCAAATATTTCTGACGCGATTGATCATGTTTAACATTAAATAAATTAAATAAATAATTTAATAATTTGATCATTAAGGAAGTAGATGTGAAATGACATTCTATCATTAAACATATAATGAGTCGCGTTCCCAAGGCGAGGCAGTGTGCAACGATAGATGGAGGGCTGTTTTTCGGCGAGCTGCAGCCGCTATTTCGTTCGTCAAGCCACCCACAGCGCTGTCGTGGATACTAACAGGGACACAGCCAGCCTACGAACAATAGTGACACTCCACTCGCATATTCTTTTATGTTGTTCCATGGAATGCTGCCCCGGGGTTGGAGGGGAGAAGAGGCATTGGTGGACTGTGTGTCGAGGTGAGAAGACGGACTGGCCAGACTACCGACATCCTCTGTGGGCCTGAGGTTCACTTCCCGCCACCGGCAGTGTCAACAGTGCGCGGACACGGTAATGTGCCTCTAAAAGTACGACAGATTGCAACACATCAAGGGCCCGGAAAATACTCCTGACTAGCTACACTAAAGAGCTAGAGACTTGTTTGAAAGAACCACCGGATCTAATCATCTGCAAGACTGCTTATCTGTCAGATTTTGGTGTTATTTAGTTGATTAAGTAAATGTATTGCTTTTGTGAACCATTTTGTGTTATTGTGACCCCTGAGTCATGTCATTTGTAGGGCGTAATGTTAATATGTTGGTATGGTAAGATCAAGTAGTTTCTATTTCAGACGCAATTCAGTGCGCCTAACAAGTTTTAAGGTAGAGTCACCACTAAGAGAGATTATTACAAGCACTAAAAATGTCATAATCTGACAATTTATTCTTTCAACTTAAGAGGTGTCAATTTATCACTATACGAATACAGAAATAATCACAAATTTGTCAAAGGGGTAACAGCTTGTCTTACACGTAATGCCATTAAATGTTAAGAATAAATAAAATGCTATAAGCAAGTGCACGGATAATCTTAACATGTCGTCATAACAAGAAACCTCACATGAAAAGCTAAAATGACAGTACAACGCTTTTAGAATTTATTCAAATCACAATTTGAATTTTACAAAAGCGCTTGACTTTGTTGATAATGAAATTAAAGGCGTCATAAAGTTCTTGAGTTACCACACTAGTTATCGCTTGATAGGGATGTTCGAGAAACTCTTTCCTTATCAGAATATTTTTGCTAATGGCCATGAGTTATGCTCAGTTATTGTTTCTATCGGAGAGTAATACTCTTAATCCAGCAGATTTCTCCCCGCAGAGTCTCGCAGGGAATGTTTTAAGGAAACTAAGGATGCGCACACTATGTCCTATCAGATGGCACAATCGTTTACGGCACAACTCTGCCATCGCTTCAGTTATGAAGACATAATAACTGCGCCGTCGTAGTGTATGCTTGCACTTGTCATGCGGCACTCAGGCTGGCTTTGAACCACATTAAGCAAACGGTTTGCTCAAGTAATACTCTTTAAGGCACAGTCAGTGCACTACCAGCTGGCTATAATTTCAAGTGCGTTGCTCGCAATATTGCCAATACTTCCCTACCCGTGATGGCGAAAAGACTTCTCCTCTCCACCGATGCTGGTACCGCAAGACCCATATGGATTACTACTATTCGACTTGTAACAGCCCTTTATGAATAAAGTATAGGAAGATGAAAGTTGATTGAATATAAATTTGTATATTTTTCATGTGAATGAATATTACTTTTGTGGAAAGAGACTGTGTAAATGATGTGTAATATGATCAGAAGTAGTATGATGTTTGAAATATTAATTTGAAATTGTAATTATAAATGTTGACATAAGCCACTGTGTTTTTCGGACAATTTTCAGCTATTTGGAGTGTTTTATATTGTCCATTTTATGTTTAAATGCCTGTAAATATCTTTAATTTCAATTTTAAAATGTTTCCTAATGATTCTGAGTGATTCTGTACTAGTTCTAATTGTTTTTATACGATTTTGATTGTCAGTCGTATTGTTGGCTCTCGAGAAATCTGTGTCGGATGTCTTTATTGTGTTCTAGATGTTTCTATGGCGCTTATATAATATGCGAGCAGAAAAAATCGTCAGTAGTTTTGACAATTGTTTGTGGTTCGTCAAGTAGTTTTGTTCTCTGAAGTTCAATCGCCGGAATTGTTTTGTAATGTGCTTCAGTTTCTATGCACGAAGTCTGAAGCCTATCCGTGTTTGTTACTGAAGATTTCGACGGAATAAAAGTGAGATGAAAAGTTTTTTCGCCGCTCTTTTTATTTAATTGATATCCTTAGTCAGTTCAGTAATTGTGTTAGCTATCATCCTTTGGTGATAGGTAAAATCAACTGGTGACCGGACGACGAAAACTTGTTAATTAAAGAACTAATTATTGAAGTTGCAATCAGCATTATTTGAACGGTCTATCCAGCGAGATCCTTAACAGACTTCTTCGCTTCTGTCTTCCTCCAGTTCTTTCCCGATGCACCAATCCGTATATTCGAGGGAACATGCGAACATAAAATTCAAGGAAGAGCTAGTCACATAGTTAAAAAATATTGTACATTGTGTTACACTGGGATATTTCCAACACTTTTATACGCTTTCGATCGAGGCACTTTTAACTTCGGAAAAGATCGCATTTCCTCGGTTGCAGACCTTTCTTTGTCACACCATTTTTTTTTTTTTCTCTTTCTCTCTGCCGCGACAGAAAATTTTCCGTCCCTGGTGAACGGTGATTACTCGAGCCAAGTTGACGAGTAATGTCGACTAGCCGACTCCTCCACCTTAACATATGGGTCTAAATGGAGTACACAGGATGTTTGTTTGTGCGCGGAGAACGGGTGGAGCCCCTCACCCTTTATTCTTCTGCCCTGATGCCCTGTTTGAGTGGGACTTCCAGGTAGTCCGTGGCAGTAGTTATCGCTTGGAGCGTAACCTTCCTGGCTCCACTATTTTTCTCAAAATTTGCGTCTGGAAACCAGGGCCGGCGCTAGGAATTTCGGGTAAAATGGGCGACCTCTTTTTAGCTGTACAAACTAGCCGGGCGACAATGGGTGGACTCTTACTTCGAGGCCTGGGGGTCCCTGCAGCAGGTGATCGGGGCCCCCATGAGCCGGCGGGCCCGGGTACATTTGACCCGCTTACCCTCCCCTAACGCCGGCCCTGCCGGAAACCTTTGCATATTAAAACGCAAACTGTTAAAGTTAATATCATGAATAATTACTATTATAATCCGAGATTATAGTATCTAAGTTGAATGTATTTCGTTCATAACATTTTAACAAAAAAAAAAAAAAAAAAAAAACAGTTGGCAGTGATTGGGGACTGCCGACAGAAGTGAAAACTTTAAACCATCAATATCACACGCGCGACTCGTCATACTTATAGCTACAGATATACTAAATAATAATAATTCCGTGTGGTGTAACGAACTGGTGACAGGTTTTCTAGTGCCTGTGGATTCCACCCCTGTCTTAGCGGCAACCCGGTAGACCCACCAAGTACATGAGACCTACAGTTTAACTATTCCAGATACATCTCTCGGCAACTGACAGATGCCAAAATTGCGGCAACACAGATAGCCTTCAACATCGCTTCTCGTGCCGCGAAACACAACGCATCTAGATATGGCTCAAATCAAAGTTGGCACAAC
>JARYHS010009186.1:189662521-189931072 GCA_031002005.1 Vandiemenella viatica
TTATAGAGATATTTTATTAACAGTGTCACAGAAATTCTATGAAATGTCAAAAACAACTAATACGATTAGTCTTTGTGCCAATCATAACAAATACACACGGACAAAGGAATAATTTATTGAAAGAACGGAAGTACAAAATCCTACAATACGTTTTACAAGGAAAGTAACAATTTCGGTTACGTAAACTGTTGTTTACATGAAATATGGCTTCAATAAATATAAAGGGAAATGAAGCACTCATATTCTATGTTATCTATTGCAGCATCCGATGCATAACACTGGATATAATTTATAGAAGTAAAATCTGCAGCTATCTTAATAGGTCAGGTGTGCACTACACACGTGAATCGGCTACATGGGTGGCAGAGGGGCTGTGTGGAATGCACTGGGTGGTTTTTTAGGCTGAGGGAGGAAGACCCGAAAACACGAAATACAGTTACGGGCAACCCAATCAGATGTAACACGGAATGTAGGAGGAGCGTAAAAGAATCTCGACAGTTAAAAGTTCTCGTAATTAACTGTAGAAGCGTTTGTAACAAACAACCGGAACTTGATAGCATTATTTGTAGCACAGAGGCGGATATCGTTATCGGTACAGAAGTTGGCTAAAACCGGAAATAAGTTCCGCCGAAATTTTAAAGATAGCATTAATGTTTTTCGTAAAGACAGATTACATTCTCATGGAGGTTGGGTATTTATAGCTGTGAGTAAATCTCTCCATGTAATGGAATAGAAGTCGATACGATCTGTGAAATATATGGATTAAACTCAAAGTTACTGGGTCAAAACTCATCATAGGCGCCTTCTACCGTCCACCCGATTCCAACATAGCTATCACCGAGGAGTTAAGAAATAATGTAAACAGTATAGCTAGCCGTTTTCAGGATCATGCTATGATTCTAGGAGGCGACTTCAATCTGCCTTATATTGACTGGCGTAATTACGTTCACATTACAGGTAGCAGGGATAAGGCAGCTTCTGAAGTAATTCTCGAATTGTTCTCAAATAATCATCTCGAGCAGCTAGTTAATGAACCTAGTTGGTGACATAACGGTAGCGAAAATATTTTAGATCTGCTGGTTACCAACAGGCCAGAATTATTCACCGAAATTTCAACGACCACAGGTATAAGCGATCACAAAGCGGTAATTGCAACTGTCAGACTAATGACCAAGCGAAAAAGGAGAAAACGGCGGATTGTATACAAATTCAGTAAGGCCTCTAAGGAGTGTTTTAGAACCTACCTGAGGAATAATTACCATAACTTCAAGTCAAAAAATGACACCGTTGAAGAGATGTGGCATCTATTTATACGAATAGTCAAGGAAGGTATGGATATACATATACCGAAGCGGATAATAAATGGGGAGGATGATCCACCGTGGTACAAATGCGAAGTCAAAAGATTACTCAAAAAACAAAGGATGATACACGCACGCTCAAGAAGGAAGGGATGTCGCAGTGATTTAGAAACCTTAGCTGAGTTAAGAGGACGTATCAAGAATGTAATGCGTGAGGCCTTCAACGACTTTCATTCCAACTCTCTCTCTAAGAGCCTCACAGAAAACCCAAAGAAATTCTGGTCGTATGTACGAAAAGTCAATTGCACCAATAGCAATATACCAGCACTAATTCGTGAAAGTTCAGAGGTTAATGAAAGCCGCGATAAAGCTAACGTACTAAATACTGTATTCAAAAATTCATTTACTGACGAAAATAAGGATAGTGTTCCCGTTTTTCCCACGCCGTGTCGAGTTGGTGATGGAATCATTACGGATAGATACTGCAGGTATCATAAAGCAATTAGAGCTCCTGAAGTGGGGGAAAGCATCGGGCCCAGATGGAATTTCCAGTAATAATCTTTTCAGAATATGCGGCGGAAATCGGCCCATTTCTGTCTGATATATTCAGTAAATCATTAGAAGAGCGAAAAGTACCTTCAGACTGGAAAATCGCGCAAGTAACTCCGATTTTCAAGAAAGGTGATCGAAGTGATCCTGGAAACTATCTTCCAATATCTATAACATCTGCCTTGTAGTAGAGTTATGGAGCATATTATATCCTCGAACATTATGAAATTTCTAGACGATAATAATTTGCTTACAACAAATCAACACGGATTTCGGAAGAATAGATCATGTGAAACACAGCTGGCCCTATTTACACACGACGTAATGAAAGTTATTGATGCAGGTTCACAAGTAGATACCATTTTTTTAGATTTTCAGAAAGCCTTGGACTCTGTGCCACACAACCGCCTTTTAACGAAGCTACGAGCGTACGTATATCGGATCAGCTTTGTGAATGGATAAAGGATTTTCTAACTGGTCGGTCGCAGTATGTCGTCGTTGAAGGAGAAAGTTCTTCTAGTCTAGATGTTACATCGGGGGTACCTCAAGGAAGTGTAATAGGACCACTTCTTTTTTTAATTTTTATAAACGATCTCGGAGACAAAGTGAAAAGCCTTTTTAGATTGTTTGCTGATGATGCGGTTATTTATAGCGAAGTAAGGAATTTGGCCGATTGCTTAGAAATTCAGCGTGATCTGGATATTATTTTGGCATGGTGCGCTGAGTGGCAACTTGCGCTAAATTGTAAAAAGTGCAAGACAATGAGCATAACTAACAAAAAGAATCAATTGTTCAGAAATACGAGTTAAACAATTCAGTTATTGATATGGTCGATTCTACGAAATATTTGGGAGTAACAGTACAAAGGAACATGAAGTGGGACTTACACATTAATTCGTTGGTAGGTAGAGCTAATTCTAGGCTGCGATTCATAGGTCGAATCTTGAAAAATTGTAATGAACAAACAAAGGAGATAGCGTACAAATCTCTTGTGCGTCCACATTTGACTATTGTTGTGCCATTTGGGATCCGTTTCGTAAGGGGTTGATCGAAAGTATAGAGAAAGTACAGAGAAGAGGCGCTCGATTCATGACCGCTTGCTACAGTCCTTATGAAAGCGTCACAGAACTGATTAGTAGACTAGGCTGGGAGTCTCTGGTAGATAGACGACGCACGATTCGTTTAAACTTATTGGTAAACATGCGTACTCCCACTTTCACCTCGCGAGTGTAGTGAAATACTTCGTCCACCAACCTATTTGAGCCGGAATGACAGGATAGATAAGATTAGAGAAATAAGGTGCCGCAATGATTCTTATATGAATTCTTTTTTTCCCTCGTACCATTAGGGATTGGAATGCACAACAAAGAGATTAGCTTTGGTGCTGAGCACCCTCTGCCACCCACAATTTTGTGAATTGCAGAGTATATATGTAGATGTAGATGAATGCTATTAACATTGAATTGCTGATAGCTAAAATGTTGCAGAGGTGAAATCAAATTTACTCGGAACAAATTATGATATGATTTAAATATTATTTCGGTATTTCAGTGGTAATAAACTATGACTAACTGAACAAATTACTCCACCCAATGATACATACGTGTAACAGAAGGAATAAATAATTAATAAAAGTATTTAAAAAATATGGTATTCATTTATTTATACAATTAACATTTTTAGCTGTCTTTAAAAAATGCAGGTCTTTTCATGATTTTTGTGTTCCTGGGCAGATGAGATTCCTTTCTTCTGACGCACTTTTATTACCGCACGTCTTCCAGCCATCCATTTCATGTTATCTCTTCCAGTTATTCTCCTTAGCTCATTATTCACCACAGCGCCCACCCCTAAGAGTTCCATTCTGCTATCACTTAAACACATTATCCCATCTTTATGACTGATATGACGACATTCATTTCCTGACGTTCCAGCCAGCATGCCACAAGGGAATGTTCGAAGCATACTGCACTTCTCCATTGCTTTCGATAAAGCCTTGATGCCACACTAGCTACATTCCGATCCGCATCACTGAAACAGTACTCGAAAAACTGACATTATTTCATTTAATTTTAAGAATTACGAGAGGTCATACGCTCTCATGTCTGTACATGCGATTTGGGCAATGACACAAGCCAAGAACCATTTCAAATTCTTTTAACTCTCTGATGCAGCTGAATGATTGTCAAGTGAAAGAAAAGATTTATAACAGTTTCCTGTATTTGTATTTGGAACCGTAAAGATGAAACTGTGTAAGGTGAAGTTGAAACAACATTTATAAGTAGAACTGATTTCATAGTTTTCACTCTTTACTTGTAGGGAAATAATAAAATCTAGAAACGTTTTAATCTACTAATATTTCACGTCTTCAAGTTTTTGTAGCATCGAGATTCTCAGAATCAGTTTATTTTTCACGCGTGGTTGGCCATATTGTTACGATCATGACTGCTAGATAATTTTTAATTGACAGTGTTCTGGTAGTAGAATACAGTAGATACAAAAAATCAGTAGTCATATATTTCATATCATTTACAAACTTTGGTAGTTTTAATTACTCAGGTTTTGTTTCGCTGTCCTTGTTTAGTAGAATCCCGAATTTCCGCTTAGATAAACTAGTTTGTTAACAGAGTTATTCAGCTAAAGAGTTTTAATCCACAATGTACTATGGCTAAGTTAACAGCAGAAAGCTGCAAAGAATTGTCTTGCGGTCATGTAAATCATTAGCCATATACTTAAGGACTCGTGAATAAATATAGCACATATGCATTTGTCCTTACGTTGATCGATCTGAGTTCAACGTCTTTATGATCCAGGGCTTTGCAATATTGTGTAAAAGATGAGAATTAGTGTCGCATAAATATGACGGTTGTTATTTGAAATAAATGAATTTTTTAGACTGAATTTTGATTATAATCTTGGTCAATTTATTTCTTTTGTTTGTTCACTTAAAAGTTCTCTCATACCAACAACGACCATGTTGTGACAATCTTGATTTCCAACGATTTGCAGGTTCGTTTCTACTCAAGGATTTAATCAACTTTTTTTTTTTTTACACTGACATGATGTTCGAAATTTCTCATAATACAACTCTTATTATTTCAAAACTCAGTGTGTTGCTAGATCAATCTTGTCTTAGTCGTTCGCTCTGCTCAACAATTCTCTCGCAACTAACTTCTTTTTTTTTCCAGTGAGCATATATCCTTTGAAGCATCTCTGAGCAAACAATATTTATTATACTTGCTATTTTTTTATAAATTCTTTAAACTTTTAATTTACCAATATTATGGCCTTTATCGGTATAAATATATAATTTTACTTGTTTTTAAAGAGCTGCTATGTTACATTAGGCAGAAATTCAAAATTTATTTTCGAAGTGTTTTTTATGATTTTATTATTGATTTATTATTTCAGTATTAATCTTATCAGTTTTTTTTTAAGTTTTCAAATAGATGATACATTTGGAAGTTGGATTCTATAACGTCGTAATAAAAGCAGTAACTTTTTTTGTGATAGAAAAGGAATTCAAACTACATTCGACGACAGCTTCAATGTTTTTCTCAGCGTACTGCAATATTGCAGATCAAATATTGCCGTATTCCATTACTTACGATATTTCTTTTGGAGATGGGCGTATATGAAAAGATTTATTGATGTCATTTCTTAGTGTCAGCATTTTGATAAGATTCATCAAGAAAAAAGTATCATGTTTTCTCAGCAACTGTGGCTTTCGTTTCCATGTTTCCGAGAGATGCGGTGCTAATATTTGGAGCTGAACACTTGATTCTTCTCCTGGATGCATATGTTCTCAGACATGACACAGTTCACTCCATTTTGGCTCCTTTCAGAATTTTTAAACAGCTATCGGGACAGGGAGAAACCAGACAACATCTGATTGGAGGTTATGGGACGTTCATGTCAGTGGAAAAAAATTGTGAGTGCGTCAGTAGACCCGGACAGAATTGACTTTTTCTTTAAACTGAAGTAGTTTCAAGTACCTTCTCAGGAATATGTACTCCATTTGTTTAAATTATTTTAACGTTTGTTGACTAACATAGTATCAAGTATTATTACAAATTAATAACAGCAGATGCAGGTACATCGTGGTTCAGATAGGGCGTACAATGTTTTGACCGATAAATGTGAGTTACTTCTACGACATACCATTTCGACTGACTTCAGCTGCGAAGAACAATACGGGAGCAAGTTAAATTCTTGAAATTATTTCAGAAAAATGTAACAGATGTCTGTCATGAAGCATCAAGTATCTAAACAACTCCCTCAGAACATTTCATGGATTGTTTGCACAGTGTGTCTGAATTCAATATTCGGCTCACTTTGTTATCAACGTTACGGATTATATTTTAAATAAACTGGTTCCGAATAAGATCATTTACTTATGCTATTTAAAATATTATGCGATTAAAAATATCAATAAGCATAATCGTGTTGCTCTACTTTAAAAAATAAATATTCACCCAGTAATCCTTCCTGGTGTTGATGCCAGTGCATCATTTTACTAATGGTCAAATATGGGTTTTCACACCGCTACATGATTGGTGCAGAAAACTCCTTTCTGCATTCATAGTATTACCTCCAAACCAGTGCTCTCAGTAGACGCAGAAGAGCATTCGATTTCTGTATTAGTAAAGTAGCGTAAGCGTTCGTGCCCTAAACTGAAATGTAATCGACGCAGACTGGTTTCATTTTCTCTCTAATTCACACCATTCTGTCCTCATTTTCCGTTGTGGTCCTGTGGATGTAAAGACCGGTGACGAAGTAAATTCCGCGTGAGCGCCATGAGTGGAAACCCGTGTAGCATACTCCGCCAAGTGCCGCCGCTTCGTTCTGGGCTGTGAAAGAGCTGGCAGCTCGCGGCAGCAGCTTGCTACGCCGTAGGCTCGGCCACGGCACACGTCAAGCTGACGAAGAAATAAAGAAACACTTTCATAGGATTTTTTTACAAGGGTTTGTGAACCAAGTTCTACAGATGTGTAAATTGTTTGACTGAGAAAGAAGAAATGGTGTTTAAGTGAATTTGAATTTTCTAAACACTGAAAAATTGTTTCACTACTCCTGCAACAAACTGAATATACAACCACTTAATAAGTTCTAACTCTGTGATATCTATCTTTGATTTGTTAAGGGAAAGCTATCTTAAATTCGTTTTTTCGATGCCTCATATGAAAGAGGAAAAGATAAACATCGATGATGAAAGATATTGGTGCACCAAATTACTAAAATGCTGTAAATATTTTAACGAAATTATTGGAACCGTCAATATGATTTTTTTCACTCCTCACCGACATCAAGGTCAATCGAGGGGATGTAAAGACAACGAACGGCAAGGAATTGGGACATGGACTTTTGACGGAACCATCCCGACAATCACTGGGAGTGATTTGGAGAAACCATGGAGAGACTTACCTGTTTGTTCAGACGGGTATTTGAGCCCGCGTGTTTGTGAATGCCAGGCGCGGCCGATGTGGCGGTTGGAACAGTTGAATAAAACGCATTTGTAACTTTTTCTTGATTTCATTTACTTTTAAAACTTACTATATTGCGAAGATCAAACAAATAGATTGAACAGTTAGAATGCCGATGAAAAAGTTATTTACAAGCGGAGACTTATATTCAGAAACTACGAAAACATAGTATATAAATTTTAATAACTGGAGGACATCACATAAACTTATTTTAATTATTTATATATAAAAAAAACAATTGAAAAATAAATAGATGAATCTCTTATTGTTTTTTACGCTTTCCACTGTCGACAACTTTTTTTTTTTTAGCTCTACTGCCCCAAGCGGCAACTTCAGGGCGGCGGCAAATCAAGGAATAGCTCTGTACTGCCTCCGATGGCAAATGTATGTTAGAAGGGGTGACGATCTGAAGTTTTTTCCTACATCCGCTCCTGCTAGATGGCCTAGTTATTTCCTCGGAATTATTCCAGACAAAGATGCCTTACGGTAAAGAAAAGCAATATATTATTGTGACTAGTCGTGATGGAGCTTATTCCCACTTGTTATTTTCACTATATATCTGCAAATGATTTCTGCGTATTGTCTCACTGTTCAGGTCTCATCGTCAAGCTATATCTTATAGACTGGCGACGGGCAAATTTCATGGGATGGGCTCTCAGTCAATGCGGGAACTTGGAACCGGGGACCGAGGAATCTAATTTATGGGCGATCTAATTTTTAGCTCTATTACTGCCCTGGCCGGATAATGGGCGGTAGCTCCTCTCGGATCTTGAACCGGGGGCCCCCGGCTCCCTCCAGCTGGGACTAGGGACCCCTTTTGACTGGACACCCGTGGAATTTTGCCCGTTCTGCCACTCAATTGCTACTTCTCTGGCCATATATATGTATTTAATCTTCCTGCCTCATTTTCATTGATATCTGCTACTGTTAATTTCACTTAAATCTCCATAGTCTGTCTCATTCCATTTATGTTATGTCTATGCTATGGGTAACATACCATCCCACCCTACTCTAGTAAACGCCTGACCTGGAATTCATAATCAAGTTCTGTAACTCAGTTGGCTCGTAAATGTGTAAATGCGTAAGGTAGTGACTGTATTTTTGGTATGGTCATTGGTCTAGAAAGTTCCTGTTTTTACGGTGAAACGTAATGAATATTGCAATCCAGCAAAGCAGGATCCCGCACAAAATTAGCCGGATCCGCAATCCGCAAAATGGGGCGACAATGTGTGTCAGTCTGCGTGACTCGCTGCTCCGTCATTTTTTTCCGGCCCAACTCTGACTCAATAGGATGCATTGCACTGTTTGTCTGTACCCTTGCAGTTGAAATTTGACTCTTGTGAACAAACGTTAGCTTCTTTCAATCTTCGTCATTCGTAAGTAAATAGATCCACTTTTACGTATTCATTAAAATTTACGTTTGTTTTGTGTACACATTTCTATAATTTGAATTATGTTGGACATTTAGTGCGATTTTCTAACTATATAATAAGTAATTTTTTAAAAATTTCCACACGTCATCTGAATTACACAGTTAAAAATTTTCATTCACGAAAACTTCCTGTATTTGCTGCTGAAAATTTGATTATTCGTTGATATGAAACTAATGTTATTGTAAATTTAACGATTGCATATCTATTTATTTAGCAGCTATCAAAAGGCAATTTTATATCCTTTGACTTACTGTTGTTTCAACCACAGCCTCAATGTTCTTTGACAAAAGCCGCCTGATTACATATACCGCTGTGGCTTTCGATTAATCCCTCTTGGGATGACTTGGTCAATCGCCACAATACATTATTTTTGCGTGAATAGCAATGTCCTTTCTACTCCTTGTTATTATTTCGACTAAAGGCACAAAAGTTATAATGAAGTCTTCACGGCTGTATCGCTGAATTGTGTTGTAAAAACACCATACTTCGATGGCTGCCTCCGCCTTCCTCACGTGTGAAATTTCGTGTTTTTACAACGCAATCCGATGATACACTCGTGAGGACTTCATTGCAATCATACACCGAGATAGTCTGCTTTCTTACATAAAAAAAATATTTTCCACTTTTAAGAAGTCGTTACGTCACTTAAAGTAAAACGTAAAAGTAAAGTTTAAGTCATGGTGAAACAAGTATAATATTAATCTAGAAATCATGAGACATAATAATGAATCCTACAAAAAAATTATTGTAAAAATAGATCAAGCCTAGTACTTGTGCAGTGACAAAAAGTTATGAGATCCTGTTCTGAGCCAAGTGTACACTTTACAGAATATATTCACTTCACTTTGTGAAATAAAATGCTTTCTCTTGGTATTATAGATCGTTTATTTAGGGCCATTTGTATATCATGTTTTTAAACTGATTTGATTAAAAATAAGACTGAATATTTTACATTTTTTATTATTTATCTAAAAAATTTGTTTATATTTAAAAACAAAAATGTAAAACCTCGACATATGCTTTAAGACAGGCTAAATAATTTTAACGTCATTTTGCCACTGAAAATATTGTTAACTACGAATTTTTTTCATTAAACATTAAAATTGATTTAGTAATTTAATTAACAGACGATTTATTTAATTTGTGAACAGTTTAAATAACTATGTTTTAAAAACATGTGTTCAAAACCAACACCTCGAGATTCAGAACACTACGGGATTGCAATCCTTAGTCATGATTGTTTTCCCCGATGTTGCTGAAATACGTACGTGACCCGTATTTCACACTGCAAAATTGGAAGAAATTCTTTTGTGTTTGAAGACACTTAGATTAGTAAAGACAGAGATTTTTCATGTTCAGATACTTTCGCACTATATATATTAAGGGTCAAAGAACACGAGCACTATTCACCTGTATTTGACGCTAATGATTCACTCTTCAAAATTTTAAGTATTTCTGTTGATCGTGCAGGGACGTGATAGCAGTAAAAACAGAGATTTGGTACGGACAGAGTTAGAATTCATAAAGACCGAGATTTCGCGCTAACAGACTACGCACTTTACATTAAAGAGTCAAATTTAATGACCGCATTTCAAGATTTGGCTGAAATAAATACACCACCTGTATATTGCCCTTAAGGATTCGCTCAGTAAAGTTTGAAGAATTTGTGTTTAGCTTGAAAGAGAGTTTAATGCGTAAAGACAGATTAGCGCGAATAAAGTCGACAATTAAATAAGTAAATGGATGAAAGGTGTTGATAACTGTATCCTATCTCGCTGAAATACGAAGAGCGTTTTATCCCAAAGGACTTCTCTGCAAAATTTGAAGAATTCTCGTTTCTTTTGAAGTTAGGGTTCGTAAATACAGATTTTGTATGATACGACCTGAAAGAGGTACATTGTGAGACAGTGTTTAGGACCATCTGGCAAGAAACCAGAAGAGGTTGTGGGCATTTCGGTTCTGAAATTATTCAAAACATTAAACAGATCTCTGCACGATGTCCCACGATTAGTTCTTATTTTATTTAAATGCTTTGTATTTGTGTAAAGTATTTTTCCAAATCGTAACGCTTTAAAAAACTATATAGAAGTTTTCTTGTTTTCCTATCAGCTATTGTAGGTACTATTCTGAGCAATATTTTTTAATTGCTAAGATAATTTAAAATTTTTAAATGTAATGATTTGAGGGGAAATAGCATTATTTTCCTCGTTTAGCTGCTAGCATAACAATAAGCGATTTGGGTGAGAAAACAAGAGAAGATAAATAGTAATGCCGGGTGGGAGGAGGTTCTCCCCGTCGCACTGCTTTGCCCCGAGCGTGATTCACCACTTGAGCCGGGCAGGCAGCTTGCGATAAACACCCCACCTTCCGCAGGATCCCATTTTATGGCAGCGCGCATTAAGACGAGTTGTTAAAAATGTATTGCACTAGAGGTAGCAGGAGCAGGAGCCCACATCCTACGCTCCCCGCAATTTCCGCTTCGTAATTCTTTTTCCCCCCTTTTGCGCCGGCTGCAAGCAGAATTAATTCGTCCTAATTCATGCTTTAAAAAGCCGACAAGGGCGTGTTACTCCGACTTATTACGGTAATCTCATAGTAACCATTATTTTAGAACGTTTCTCTCCACCGATGTTGAGTCGTTTGCAACAACAGACGAAAATTAAAATACATTTTTTACGAATTTCAACTGAAATGCTGTTTTAAGTTTTGTGCAATAAAAGAGGGTTCATATGAAGACGATTTATACTCTCCGTAACATTAGGGCATCACACAATTTTGTGAAACGTAAACTCATCTTACATAAGATTTTACCACTGTCAAATTTATCTAAAACAGCTGTTATATCCGCTACACTAATAAAAATGAATGAATTATTGGTTTGGAAAACAAATAAAAGAATGTTCCAAATATTATTTTGTCCGAAAAAAAGTTATATATTGTATATGGATCGTATGTAGTAATCTATTTCCAGTCAAATCAGACTAAGTTCAACATGTAATCACAATACAACCGCCATACGAGCTACAACATGTTTATGCGTGTTATTCATTTTCTTGAATATTACCAATATATGTCCTTTCCGAATTAAGCTAGTTCCGTCATTTACGTACCCATCATCTTCGTAACCAGTGTTTTGCTCTAAGTAAGGTTTTCACATGGCTACTCTCCAAGCTCTCTTCCACATGGAGAGTCATACTTTGCAATATTAATGTAGTAGTCTCCCTTTACGATCCACATTTATTGGAGACATGTGTTGTTGGTTAGGCGGTTAGTGAAATATGTAACTATGTCGTGTGTGTCTGTTAAATGTATTTTTGCATATGAACTGTGTAGGTTATGTGATGGAGATAGCCTTGATTATTTCGGAAAAACCACCTAAAAATCACAATATGTACGACCGGTATGTGGGGTCAGGAAACGATCGTATTCCCCTTGTAGCTACCCGACCCAGTGTGCTGCTGCTTAGCTGGACGGCAGCATAGGCAGGTTTTACGTATTGTAATTGGTGGTCTTCTTGGGTAGAGTAAATATATGTTTTTCAAATATTTCTGACGTCATTGATCATGTTTAACATTAAATAAATTAAATAAATAATTTAATAATTTGATCATTAAGGAAGTAGATGTGAAATGAGTGACATTCTATCATTAAACATATAATGAGTCGCGTTCCCAAGGCGAGGCAGTGTGCAACGATAGATGGAGGGCTGTTTTTCGGCGAGCTGCAGCCCGTTCGTCAAGCCACCCACAGCGCTGTCGTGGATAACTACAGGGTCACAGCCAGCCTACGAACAATAGTGACCCGCATATTCTTTTATGTTGTTCCATGGAATGCTGCCCCGGGGTTGGAGGGGAGAAGAGGCATTGGTGGACTGTGTGTCGAGGTGAGAAGACGGACTGGCCAGACTACCGCCATCCTCTGTGGGCCTGAGGTTCACTTCCCGCCACCGGCAGTGTCAACAGTGCGCGGACACGGTAATGTGCCTCTAAAAGTACGACAGATTGCAACACATCAAGGGCCCGGAAAATACTCCTGACTAGCTACACTAAAGAGCTAGAGACTTGTTTGAAAGAACCACCGGATCTAATCATCTGCAAGACTGCTTATCTGTCAGATTTTGGTGTTATTTAGTTGATTAAGTAAATGTATTGCTTTTGTGAACCATTTTGTGTTATTGTGACCCCTGAGTCATGTCAGTTGTAGGGCGTAATGTTAATATGTTGGTATGGTAAGATCAAGTAGTTTCTATTTCAGACGCAATTCAGTGCGCCTAACAAGTTTTGAAGTAGAGTCACCACTAAGAGAGATTATTACAAGCACTAAAAATGTCATACTCTGACGATTTATTCTTTCGACGTAA
This sequence comes from Vandiemenella viatica, assembly GCA_031002005.1. Classification (NCBI taxonomy): domain Eukaryota; kingdom Metazoa; phylum Arthropoda; class Insecta; order Orthoptera; family Morabidae; genus Vandiemenella; species Vandiemenella viatica. The sequence goes on from JARYHS010009186.1 coordinate 189,675,645, forward strand.
CAGTCGTGGAGACATGGGTGAATTTATAACTATACGAATACAGAAATAATTACAAATTTGTCAAAGGGGTAACAGCTTGTCTTACACGTAATGCCATTAAATGTTAAGAATAAATAAAATGCTATAAGCAAGTGCACGGATAATCTTAACATCTCATCATAACAAGAAAGCTCACATGAAAAGCTAACATGACAGTACAACGCTTTTAAAATTTATTCAAATCACAATCTGAATTTTACGAAAGCGCTTGACTTTGTTGATAATGAAATTAAAGGCGTCATAAAGTTCTTGAGTTACCACACTAGTTATCGCTTGATAGGGATGTTCGAGAAACTCTTTCCTTATCAGAATATTTTTGCTAATGGCTATGAGTTATGCTCAGTTATTGTTTCTATTGGAGAGTAATACTCTTAATCCAGCAGATTTCTCCCCGCAGAGTCTCGCAGGAAATGTTTTAAGGAAACTAAGGATGCGCACACTATGTCCTATCAGATGGCACAATCGTTTACGGCAGAACTCTGCCATCGCTTCAGTTATGAAGACATAATAGCTGCGCCGTCGTAGTGTATGCTTGTACTTGTCATTCGGCACTCAGGCAGGCTTTGAACCACATTAAGCAAACGGTTTGCTCAAGTAATACTCTTTAAGGCACAGTCAGTGCACTACCAGCTGGTTATAATTTCAAGTGCGTTGCTCGCAATATTGCCAATACTTCCCTACCCGTGATGGCGAAAAGACTTCTCCTCTCCACCGATGCTGGTACCGCAAGACCCAGATGGATTACTACTATTCGACTTGTAACAGCTCTTTATGAATTTCAACTTTATGGATAAAGTATAGGGAGATGAAAGATGATTAAATATAAATTTGCATATTTTTCATGTCAATGAATATTACTTTTGTGGAAAGAGACTGTGTAAATGATGTGTAATATGATCAGAAGTAGTATGATGTTTGAAATATTAATTTGAAATTGTAATTATAAATGTTGGCATAAGCCACGGTGTTTTTAGGACAATTTTCAGCTATTTGGAGTGATTTATATTGTCCATTTTATGTTTAAATGCCTGTAAATATCTTTAATTTCAATTTTAAAATGTTTCCTAATGATTCTGAGTGATTCTGTACTAGTTCTAATTTTTTTAATACGATTTTGATTGTCAGTCGTATTGTTGGCTCTCGAGAAATCTCTGTCGGATGTCTTTATTGTGTTCTAGATGTTTCTATGGCGCTTATATAATATGCGAGCAGAAAAAATCGTCAGTAGTTTTGACAATTGTTTGTGGTTCGTCAAGTAGTTTTGTTCTCTGAAGTTCAATCGCTGGAATTGTTTTGTAATGTGCTTCAGTTTCTATGGACGAAGTCTGAAGCCTATCCGTGTTTGTTACTGAAGATTTCGACGGAATAAAAGTGAGATGAAAAGTGATTTCGCCGCTCTTTTTATTTAATTGATCTCCTTAGTCAATTAAGTAATTGTGTTAACTATCATCCTTTGGTGATAGGTAAAATCAACTGGTGACCGGACGATAAAAACTTGTTAGTTAAAGAACTAATTATTGAGGTTGCAATCAGCATTATGTCAACGGTCTATCCAGCGATATCCTTAACAGACCTCTTCGCTTCTGTCTTCCTCCAGTCCTCGATGAACCAATCCGTATATTCGAGGGAACATAAAATTCAAGGAAGAGCTAGTCACATAGTTAAAAAATATTGTATATTGTGTTACACTGGGATATTTCCAACACATTTATACGCTTTCGATTGAGACACTTTTAACTTCGGAAAAGATCGCATTTCCTCGGTTTCATACCTGTCTATGTCACCCCCATTTTTTTTTTTTTTTTTTTTTTTTTTTTTTGTTTTTTTTTTGTTCTCTCTCTCTGCCGCGACAGGAAATTTTGAGCCAAGTTGACGAGTAATGTCGACTAGCCGACTCCTCCACTGTAACATATGGGTCTAAATGGAGTACACAGGATCTTTGTTTGTGCGCGGAGAACGGGTGAAGCCCCTCACTCTTAATTCTTCTGACCTGATGCCCCGTTCTGAATAATTACTATTAACATCCGAGATTACAGTATCTAAGTTGAATGCATTTCGTTCATAACATAAAAAAAAACAGTTGGCAGTGATTGGGGACTGCCGACAGAAGTGAAAACTTGAAACCATCAATATCACACCCGCGACTCGTCATACGTATAACTACACATATACTAAATAATAATAATTCCGTCTGGTGTAACGAACCAGTGACAGGTTTTGTAGTTCCTGCGGATTCCGCCCCTGTCTTAGCGGCAACCAGGTAGACCCACCAAGTACATGGGACCTACAGTTTAACTATTCCAGATACATCTCTCGGCAACTGACAGATGCAACAATTGCGGCAACACAGATAGCCTTCAACATCGCTTCTCGTGCGGCGAAACACAACGCATCTGGATATGGCTCAAATCAAAGTTTGCACAACTGGACGGAACCACAATACCCAGAATATCAATACAGGAAATCCCTACGCCGGATGAGATACGCAAACCCGCATAGAAACAAAACTCCGCAACATGGTTGATAGGCCATACAGTATTATACGTCTGTCAGAAGCAAGATAAAGGATACACTGATTACATTTCCTTCATGGAGAGAGAGTTCATTAAGGCGACCACTTCTCCCTGTTACGTCACCTCATACGAAAACATATTGTAGTTCCTCGTAATGGCCAGAGATTCAAGAATCCCGTGACAACACAAGCAAGGAAGGGCGCCGATTCCTAAGAGGACCACAACTTAGAATATCGTATCATGCAACTTTGAATTTTGTATCCTGTATTTTGTAAAAGTATCTTAAAAAAAAAAAAAAAAAAAAAAAAAAAAAAAAAAAAAAAAAAAACCCAGAAACACGCGGAACCCGAGTCACGGAAGTGTTCTGGCGTACTTTACATTACACAGCAAGCTGTGCCAAAGGTGAAAGTCGGGTTCAGTGTCTATGAAAATCACCGCCGAGACAGGAGCTAGAAAACAGGGACCTTTCGTTCCCATTTAAGACACCTAACAACCACTGAGCCGCTACAGATATACTGTTGAGATTATCATGTCGGTGACGTGAACGCATAAGATTTTATCTATGCAAACTCGCCCTACGCGCCTAAAGAAGTATTCACTTCAAAAACTAAATATCCAACTTAATCCACAACGCGAAGGTTAATCCAATTTTCCAAAGAAGATGTACCAAGCTATTGCTTCAGAGGCAGGCAGGCCAATTCCTTTCCTCAGGGGCATGCAGTTTAACGTGGAATCAGAACAACGGAACGTGCCGGCGTAGCTCATATAATCAAATACAACTCCTAAAAATTTCTGCTGACAGTGGGATTTGAAACCGTGACCCGATTTTTGAAAGTAAACTACCACACCACCTTATTTTTTAGTGTGTGCTAAATACTATAAAAATCGGATTTAAAAATGTAATTTGTATGAACAACGTTGACAGAAATTAAGGAGAAGGTTTCGGTTTTTGTAAATCAGAAAACAGTGTTTTTCCATTTGTTTTAAAGTATACGCATGAAAAGTTCCATCAAAAGCGGATAAAAACTGTGTGTTCCAAAAAACGATTCCAACGCGCATATCATAAGCGCGACACGTTAGAGCATGTCGGTGACTGGAAGTACAAACATCGCCGATCGTGCCTATAGAAGTTTTCACTTCAAGAAGTGTTAATTAATGGGATCACTACCACTGAGGCTTTGGCGAAATCTTCTTCCTCAGGCATTGTGTCTGGGATGAGATGTATGCAAGATTGCCAAGAAACAAATGGATATCACCGCAGAGATTTAGACATTCGCTCCGTGAATCCAATGGTGGCAAGTGTATTAACTTTGATGGACACACAAAACCCTTACTCTTTGTCAACGTTGACACCTGTCTTTCTTTTAATGATGCTAAATAGTTTGAGCACAACATAATCGTAAATTATGGAACGTCTTCGTGTGTGAATTCCTGTTGTAAGAATCAAGACGTAACTGCCTGTGCCTGTTTTAAAATAATTTGGTACAGTATGCGATCACAAACTCTACAAACAAAGTCCAGATTGTTTCCGTGAAATGACTTTACAAATTTCTATTTGATTATAAACGCAATATCTCGATTCTCTAACGTCTAAACTGCTCGTGTCTTGTCGCATTATATTTCACTGTAGCCATGCATTGCGTGTGAACTGTCGTCGGATGTTGTGGCGTCTTTGTGACTGATGCTCGCCTCAACCTGTCGACGCTTCGTTATACTGTTCTCATGGAGGCCATTTTCGTTTCCTTTCTTATTCTTCTTTTAATCTGGAAACATTTATTTACTATACATGTTTGCCTTCTTGTTATGTACACCTTGCGACATATTTTAAGTTCAGCGTTGTGTATTATTAAATGTAATTTCTGAATTGCCAGTATTAGAGGAACCCGGGGCACAACGTGGTACCGGGGCGGAATGAATTTCGACGTTTTTCGGTTTCAAGCAGGTATTGCCAGGGGCGGTAGACCAACCTATTATTGTTCAACTATGGCAGCCATGTTAGTCTAATTTTCTCAAATATTAGTGAGTGAAGTTTTCACTGTGTGATTTTCTTCTCCTGGGTTGTAACTTCTAATTTTTTTTTGTTTTTTGTAACGAAGGCAAACTACTTGTTTATATTGAAAATATAGTTAGTACATGTGTAATCGTAGGTTTCCGTGGCAAGAGTCTGCAGTCTTCAGTTCTGCTCTAGAAGAAGACTACAGAAGGATGGTCGAAACGTCGGCTGTACACATCATGACGAGGCGTCACGCGAACAGCAAAGAATCATCTACTTAGTACATGCTTGAATTACGTCATTTGTATTGTGTACTTAAATGTTTGTTTACGTATCTCTCTCTAGTAACCTTACCTCCCTAACATGAATCGTGTCCCTGGGGAGGAACGGGTGGGGAAGAATGGGGAATTACTCCAGTCTGCCCCGCTCTTGCGGTGCTCTTGGATGACAACTAACAACACGGCCTCTTCATTTTATGTTTCACCTGAAATTCTAAAGCCTATTCCAAAAGTTAAAGAAAGCACGAAAAGGACGAATCGGAAGAGGGGGAAGACCTCTGCCTTAACAGATTTCCCATATCTAAAAATAAAGTTAGAATACGCTATCAAAGAAAAAGAATAGAAGAACTTTAGCAAAGAAGAAAAAAAACAAGGATAAAACTATTTATCAAAGCAAATAAAATTAACAGTGGAAAAAAACAAAGGAAAGTTTCTGAAGATAAATGGAAAGTAGGAGCTTAAGAGAGATACTGATCATTTTTCTGTGACTGTTTATATCACGGTGAATTTTACTCAAAGTTACTTGAAAGTTGGGTCGCTTGTTCAATGTGCAAAGAATGGGCACACAATTCCTGTGAGGCAACAGACAGTGAAGATAGCTAAACGAACGCGTTTCTGATCTGTGATATATAATCCGCACTTGGAATCAGCAGTTTTCGACCGCAACATGGCGGACATCTTGTAGCCCTTTTTTTTAAAAAAAAAAAAAAAAAAAAAAAAAAAAAAAAAAAAAAACCCTTGTATTGTTTGTTTGAATATGCATCATAGTTTTAAAACTATTAACGGTCATCTGGTATACAGAAAATCGTAACATCAACTTTTGCATAGTTTCCTCTGGCAATGGTTCCTTAGGGTAAGACGTTTACAGTGAGAAAGTACTGAGCGGAGAGTGTTATGTGATGACGTAGTAAATTCTAGAGGATGTGTAATTAGTCTACCTTTTCGACCATTTTGTTTCTACTCATACAAGGATAACTGGAGGAGACCTGCATGGAGCCAACTGACATTCTATCGCACCAGCCATGCGAAATCGCATGTAAAATGTTTCGCTTACAGCCACCGGTATTATGTCGTGGTCTAATTTAATGGATAATTTGATGAATTCAGAATTTCGATCGCCTGTTGGTTTTAAAATTTCTCGAAGTATTATCACCCTGCCACGTAAACGACTTGATTTTTTTTAATGATTAAGTCACCTAAGAATTTCACTTTTATAACAAAATAGCAACAACGTGCTTTCTTCGTTGTTCTTTGCCAAAGTTTATTATAGCGCCAACACTCAAAAAACATTTTGCTATTGCCAGGTTGAAGGACTGCGTACACTGGCCACGTGTAAGCAAAGCGATTGAACAAAGATTACGGGTTTGATGGCTATTATAATTTCCAGCTTAAGATTGCCTGAGAAAACAACATGAGAAAACAACGGGCAGCTGCCAACGAATATCCTTGTGTATGAAATTTCTAAGTCCAGTCAAGAAGTCAAGAAAGGCTATTAGGGAAGAATGTTCCAATCCATCACACTCTTTATTACCTTTGGAATGACTGATCAGCATCCTCTCTTGGTCAAACATAGGAAGAAGCAAACATGGAAAAATCTTGCGCAGGGTTTTGAGACGAACCCGATTTACTAGAACTCAACTGGACTCCATATAAAATTTAATGCGGCAGAAGGATTGGCTACTTTTAGTGGCTTACTTGTGCTGACTCACTGGGTCCCATGTATTAATTGTAGTAGCAGTTAGTATTTGAGCAGTTAGTTGTCCTTATGTGACGAGTCTGCTTGTAATGGGATCAAAATGAAAGATTGTGAGAACGTAATCTTCAACAAGTGTAACAATGCGTTCGGTACTACAGTCCTTAAATGTAACCGAACAAAATCAAAACACCGGGCACAACATGGCCCTCGATTTTATTCATAAGGGAATGGGTAACTTCTTTGTGCATAAGGGAGTCAGGAATGGGAATAAATTACCACGGGAAGTGATAAATTGTTTTCTAAAAACGATGAAGGAATTTAAGGTTAAAATTGGTAAATGGCAAAAGTAAACAGGGAAAGAGATTTAACACTTAAAGTAAATAAGATAATTAAAAATAAGAAAGGGGTAATTAGACAACTAGGGATGTTGGCACCGGTGCATGTGCTACATCGCAATCAAATTCAGTTTAATAGATTCAACATCAGCGAACTCTACGCAACATCAGGACGCCATTACCGGTAGAGTGTTATGCTCTTCAACTAATATTTCCCAAGTGTTATCACAAAACTATTGCGCAGTGACACTCTGAGATGGATTTGCTGCTATATGAAACAATCATCATGCAATTTTTCTACATATATTTCAGTTTTCCATTGTTTAAATAAACAAGTTTCTTAAATGCTTTCACAATAAAATAAATGCCTGGCATTCAATCATTAATTTCATTGCAGTACCTGAACACATTTAAAATTAATAAGCGTATTGGTTTACTTGCAATTTACAGAAAGTTCTGTTAGCCGTTTGCCGCTCTGCAATAGACACGAAGCAGGTATGAAAGTGTGACAATAATAATGAAGTGCCATAAACACAAACAGAACGACAACAACGGATAATGTAGGATCGTAATTTTTCACGGCGTTGAATATTAATATATTTTTCTCGATCTTCCAGCCGTGTTAATATGTCATATTTGCGGGACGTTTCGAAGGCGTCCATCTCTGCCTTCATTTTCAACCTGATGTCAATGTTTAACTGTTTGTTTATTCAGCCGCTGCTACGGAAACGGTGGAAGACAAAAACCAACACAAGGCGATTACGTCATCCGCTCTTCTGCTCGAGACCGACGCGAAACTGTTTCAGCATTTTAATCGCCGGGTTCCAGGCCGCACTGAGTTGATAACCAGTGTCCCCTGTTGACTAATAAATCAGTTAATCTAATTTCCACAGCCTCTGTAATAACGCTGGCCCAAAAATCTTTGACCCGGGCTAAAATGGTTGTTTTCTCAAATTCAAAAGTGTGACCCTCTTGCACACTATGTTCGGCCACCGCAGATTTTTCTTCTTGCCCAAGACGAACATTTCTGGCGTGCTCTACACATCGCTGAACAATGCATCGCTGTGTCTGTCCAATGTAGCCGCGGCCACATTCACATGGTATATAATATACACCAGGGGTTCGTAAACCTAGGTCATCTTTAACGCTGCCGACCAAGTTACTAATTTTAGTGGGTGGTCTATAAATTGTCTTGACTCCGTGTTGTGATAGCAGTCTACCTATTTGGAAACTTAGGGCACCCACAAACGGCAGAAACGCAAGGCCCTTGGTATCAATCTGATCTCTCCGTCGATTTTCCTTCTGTTTAAACGCACGAGTAATCTGTCCCTGATTATAACCATTATTTAAAAACGTTTTCCGGAGATAGTCCAATTCACCAGCCAGGCTATGTTTGTCACAAATCCTTCGTGCTCTGTGTACCAAGGTAGTTAATACAGAGTTTTCGTTGTGCCGGATGATGACAGCTGTTGGCATTTAAATATAAGTCGGTATGGGTAGGCTTCCGATACACAGTGTGTCCCCAGCGAACCATCAGCACGTTTAACAACAAGCACATCAAGAAATGGCAGGCAACCGTCCTCCTCCAATTCCATTGTGAACTGAATATTTTCATGGATTTAATTGAGATGCGCAAGAAATTGGTCAAGACTGTTTCTGCCATGGGGCCAAATCACAAAAGTGTCATCGACATACCTATAAAAACACTTCGGCTGGAGTGGTGCGTGGCTTAGTGCCTCTTCTTCAAAAAATTCCATGAAGAAATCAGCAATGACAGGAGACAACGGCGAACCCATTGCTACACCGTCCACTTGTTCGTAATATTCTCCTTCAAACTTAAAATAAGTGGTTGTCAAACACATGGTGGAAAACTATCAATCATTTTTTGATCAAAATACCTCTTTAAACAGACGCTGCTATCGTGTCATCTTTACCTTGCCAACGCATTATCTGTGGATGCCTGGGAGTGGGTTAGATGGCAGTACTACAGGCGTATAGTTTCAAGCTGCAACAACGTGTGTCGGCCAGACAGTGTTCGAAATTTGAGCGGGATTTTCAACGAAATTTTCCCCGAAGCCACATGTTTCAGCGCGAACTATTGTTAACCTATCAGACAGAGAACTTGATCCTGCTACGTCATCTGTTTTATCGAAGGGCCTCAATTTTGCTCCGGTACCTAAATCTGTGCCTTATCGGGAGATTATCAGTGGTGTTGAAATTGCAGTTCGCACGCTACCTGCGGAAGAAGCGGAGGAGATAAGGCGTGAAACATGTCGGGTGCTTTGTAAAGGTAAATTGCCTAAATCAAACATCTCAAGTGAAGAGAGGCGTGCGCTTCGTGAGTTGAAGAAAGACGAAAATATTGTTATTCTTCCGGCAGACAAGGGTAACTGCACGGTGGTTTTAAGCAAGATGGACTATCATAGTAAAATTATGCAGCTTTTGGAGGACCAAGCATACAGGAAGATTAACCGTGACCCTACATCTAAGCTAACCAACTTGACTACGAAGCTTATCCGCTCCTTAGAACTACCAGAAGATGTGAAAAGACGACTCCAACCCCGTGCTCCTGTTCCTCCCAGGTTGTACGGTCTACCGAAAGTACATAAAGTAGGAGTACCTATGCGACCTATTGTAAGTACAATTGATAGCCCTACGTACTTTTTGGCTAAATACCTCAAAGATATTCTCAACCCATTGGTAGGGAAGGCTCATCGCAGTATTCGAAATTCCAGTGAGTTTGTGGAAATCTTAGACAACATGAAGTTAGATCCTGGTGATTTAATGGTGAGCTTCGATGTGGTCTCTCTTTTTACTCGTGTTCCCTTGGTCGACTCCTTAGATCTGTTAAGGAGGTATTTTGATCAAAAAATGATTGATATTTTCCACCATGTGTTGACAACCACTTATTTTAAGTTTGAAGGAGAATATTACGAACAAGTGGACGGTGTAGCAATGGGTTCGCCGTTGTCTCCTGTCATTGCTGATTTCTTCATGGAATTTTTTGAAGAAGAGGCACTAAGCCACGCACCACTCCAGCCGAAGTGTTTTTATAGGTATGTCGATGACACTTTGTGATTTGGCCCCATGGCAGAAACAGTCTTGACCAATTCTTGCGCATCTCAATTCAATCCATGAAAATATTCAGTTCACAATGGAATTGGAGGAGGACGGTTGCCTGCCATTTCTTGATGTGCTTGTTGTTAAACGTGCTGATGGTTCGCTGGGACACACTGTGTATCGGAAGCCTACCCATACCGACTTATATTTAAATGCCAACAGCTGTCATCATCCGGCACAACGAAACTCTGTATTAACTACCTTGGTACACAGAGCACGAAGGATTTGTGACAAACATAGCCTGGCTGGTGAATTGGACTATCTCCGGAAAACGTTTTTAAATAATGGTTATAATCAGGGACAGATTACTCGTGCGTTTAAACAGAAGGAAAATCGACGGAGAGATCAGATTGATACCAAGGGCCTTGCGTTTCTGCCGTTTGTGGGTGCCCTAAGTTTCAAAATAGGTAGACTGCTATCACAACACGGAGTCAAGACAATTTATAGACCACCCACTAAAATTAGTAACTTGGTCGGCAGCGTTAAAGATGACCTAGGTTTACGAACCCCTGGTGTATATTATATACCATGTGAATGTGGCCGCGGCTACATTGGACAGACACAGCGATGCATTGTTCAGCGATGTGTAGAGCACGCCAGAAATGTTCGTCTTGGGCAAGAAGAAAAATCTGCGGTGGCCGAACATAGTGTGCAAGAGGGTCACACTTTTGAATTTGAAAAAACAACCATTTTAGCCCGGGTCAAAGATTTTTGGGCCAGCGTTATTACAGAGGCTGTGAAATTAGATTAACTGATTTATTAGTCAACAGGGACACTGGTTATCAACTCAGTGCGGCCTGGAACCCGGCGATTAAAATGCTGAAACAGTTTCGCGTCGGTCTCGAGCAGAAGAGCGGATGACGTAATCGCCTTGTGTTGGTTTTTGTCTTCCACCGTTTCCGTAGCAGCGGCTGAATAAACAAACAGTTAAACATTGACATCAGGTTGAAAATGAAGGCAGAGATGGACGCCTTCGAAACGTCCCGCAAATATGACATATTAACACGGCTGGAAGCTCGAGAAAAATATATTAACAACGGATAATGTTTGTGCATCAATTATAGCGAATTATTTTCTGGTACAAAGTTTTTTTTGCACACTAAAACTGTTGTCATGCAGAACAGAGTACTTAGTGATTCATTCAGTGCAGTCAGTATTTACAGTAAAGAAATACGAAGGTAGTTCAAAACAGCTTTTAATCTAATTACATATCTTATAAAGCTGTTACAATCATAATATATTCTACAGGAATGGATAACCTTTCATTTTTAAACTCTGAAGGTGTTTCGGAATTATTTTTTCAAAACATGATTGCGAAACAATCAAGGGACGTAGCTATGTACCTGAGTAATTGTAAATTTAATCGTGAATAAAATTTTCACAAGCACTGGATCGGAGCATCAGTTTAGTCCATTATTTAAGGCCAAATTGTTTTGGAGTTATACTCATTTCGATCCAATTCTTCAATATTGTAACGTTGGCAATACTTCCCTTTTATATTTCGCTCCGAACCATGCATCCAGAAAAAAGCTTTCCAATTTTTAATTCATGTTCGTTCGGCCGTTATTTACGTTCAGAGATTCAAAACCGAACTTTTTCATTGACCATATCAGTCGGTAAACAATATTTTCATGCACTGTATAATTGCCTCGTGTCTGTTTAATCATTAACAAAATGGAAGGGAAGTGAAAATGTTTTACATTCTATTTAATTCATACCCTCTGTATTCAACGTCAGCTTTAACACCTTATATTGTGCAGTTTTTGGTTTCATTATAAAAGTTACTAAAGTTAACGAATGATTTTCTAATGATACAGTTCCAGTACCTGAAATACAATATAAAATTGGGTTTCATCTTTATGTCGAAATAGATCTTATAATTCGAAATTGGTAAAGTTCTTAACATAACACCGCCAGCATAAAGGCCGGTTAGTGTTTTTGATAGTTTCGTCATTACTATCTCAAGAAAACATGTTGTTAACTAGTTACTTTCCACGCAAGTCTGTCTTTAAAAACTAAATACTGTTGGGGATCAGTGTATCTACAAATTTTTTGAAACTCAGAAACGTATCTACAGTATCAATGAAAGTATCCAAAAGATCGTCAATTACAAGCTTGGATACTTTTACATATTACATTATAATATCTTTAAGTATATTTTAAAGACGTAGTCCTGATCGTGGGATGGGCGGATCTTTCCAACAAACGTTACACTCTCCTTATTATTTCTTCTTAAAATTAAATTTTCAAGTCATACTTATTTATTTCCCTTTAGTGCTGATATTTACTGCCCAAATTATACAATTTTTTGATATCTGAAAGATAATGCGATTATTAGTCATCATTGCAGAAAACGCAGCGTTCTAGAGACTCTGTTGTTGAATTCAAGAGACTGGATATCAGGAGAGTCGTATTTCAGAATACAGTTAAACTATTGTTTTCTATTGAACAGCTGGTTTAACGTATTAGGTTAGATGGCTATGACGGAAAAAAAATATTTCACCAGTGGTATCGAACTCTGGGATTGCGAACATTTACTCTTTAGCTAATGATTATGTTATTAAATAGGTAATATTTGCAATACAAGCATGCTCCTACTCGAACTCGATAAGTAAATTATCTGATAAATAGGTGGTTGCTGTTATTAAGATGTAGTAAACTACAATGGACTGTAATGGACACCATAATAGCAAAGTCAATTTATCATCAGTCTTGTAATTCTCATAAGTAGCGTTGCATAAATGTGTTTTCGTGAATTAAGTATAAAGAAATGTCCCTCAACGTCACTAATGCATTAGGACCTTCATAATTTTTTATTTTTTTTAGTATTATTTAAGTTATACTGATTAGTCTTGAGAAAATTTGACAAACCATTTGTTTCTTGAATTTCATTTATTTTTACACTTCTGGTCTTTGAAAAACTGTTTTGATTTACAATGTTTCAGGCTGTATTTGTAGCTTTGATGTTTTTTTATATATTTCATATTTAAATTCATAACATGGTGATAAAAATATATCTGTTCTAAGCTATTTAAGCTCTTTTCTTGAGAGTCCTAGCACAAAATTTTACTTTCATATTTTCTCCTTTGTAACAAAGTTTCTTGACATTGTAGAATTTTTAAAAGTATTGCAAGTGTTTATGTCTCGCAGATATTAACATTAGTTATTACAATTTGTTACGTATTTTTGTTATGATTGCACACTGTTTTCCATGATTCCTGATGTCAAGTCACAGGTTTGTTTCCGCGTTCCCAACACTCGAGTCACGGTTCCAATGATAAAGTGTGGATGAATCACAAGGTTATTCACGTCATCGTAAACAGCACGTAATTTCAGGTCTTACATTTATTGGCTAATTATAAGTTTTCTGCTTGTAACCCACTGGAAGCTCTGTGAAGCCACACCATTCTAGCTAATTGTAATGAACTCATTTCCTTTGGTTCTTATCGTACCATCTGCCAATAATAAATAGACTTATTCATAATTCTGCTTTCAGTCTCATCTAAACATACAGGTTCGAGAAACCCTCTTCTCAGTACATTATGTACCATTTTAATACTTTTTTGGTGATTTAACTCTTTGTATGCTGTATATAACACCATATTTTACTGGAACGAAAGTATTATATTGTTCAGCATGAGTATTTAAATAGTAGACAATAATTTATGTTTCAAATGATAATATGTTAATGTATCTGTAAAGGTATCACAGAGGTACTATCTAGAATTAAAAACTCTATATTTTTCTATAACTACCAGTTTCTTGCCAATAAATCCCATTCTACGATATCCACACCGAAATACAGATGTAGTAGATCGAGAAAGGACGCCCACGTTCATTCACTGTTTTATGAGAAGTCTCGAGCGTCGTGCAGTATGCAACCATAAGGATCGCAGTTTCCCACGGTGTTTCTTACAACTCCGAGGACGTCTCCGATCGCATAATATTCACTGAAATTCTCAGCGGAAAGTTCTCTTTCTGTTCCGCGTTCTTTTTCGTTCTGTGATATGAGACTCTGTGGAGAGACGTAGTGGCGAGACGTGAGCCGGATAGTTGCCCGAACCAGGATGCGGCTGTCGCCTGCAGAACTGAAAACTCATCTTCAAGTTGTGAGTTCCACGTGATTCGCCTCGGCCGTTCTGGTATCCTGGTTCTTCGTTTCTCCAGTGCTCTCTCTTCATACGACCCTGTTTGTTTAGAGTTATGTTTCTTTTAAGGGGACCTGGACGTGAAAATGACTAAAAAAATCGATTTTTTTTTCCTCGATCTGATATAAAAATTTCTCCTGTTTCCAAAAATGTATGGTTTATCAACTTTTAAATAGTTAGTTTGGTCCTAAATGCTCTTTGAAGAAATGTCTGCACACTAGCCTAGCCTTCTTTCATCTCACTGTTGCTGTCATTTTCTCAAAACTACATTTTCAGTGGCAATTTTGAAACAAAATAATTTGGTGGTTTGATAAGTTCTTTTTCTGTTTCCCCTGACGTATTCCAAACTAAAAAAGGAGAGGCATAATTGGTTCCTAGGAATTTTGACTGTAATCTGACACAGTTTGAACGCTAATAGACTGATGATGCACTAGTAAATGGTACCAGAATGGGAATGTGTGTTATAAAACAATCTACTATATAAGATGTTGTAATTTTTAAACTATACATGTTTAGTTAATGTCATTCAGTGATGGTACAAAATCGCAGCTTCATCCGCATTATAGATCATGAGTAATGTGCATTCATACTAGGCGTAAAAACGCAGTCTGTTCACGTCCAGGTCCCCTTAAAAATTTCACATCTGAGCCTATGTTACATTTTAATTTTTACTCTTTATTCAATATCTGGTATTCATTCATCGAACGTTTAAACTGATGTAACTGTTTCCTGCACGAAAATTGTTTGAATTTTCTATATAGTTCTAGTTTTAAGTCAGTATTCCTTTGGCTTATGGATAAGATGTCTGAATAAGAGTTGAAAGATCACCAGTTTAAACCCCATTATAAGCAGGAAATTCAATATGTTATCGAGTATTTCACCACGCATGAATATGAGTAACGTTAAACAGCACAGGTAAAACTATATGTAGCCTTCAAGTGGTATGTCTACTGCTCGTTATTTTATATAAAAAATACGCAACTTGTTAATGACTGCATCACTGTGTGAGGTAAGAGATTTACAGTAAGCTGATCCTATTTGCGCTTAAAACATGTCTAAACTTTGAGGGGTTTTGAGGAAAAAATATTTTTCCGTGATTTAGCCAAAAAGTGGATCCATTCTGACATTCTAAGCTTCATGTCGCCAATGTCTCTTTCATTTCAAGCTGAGATAAAAACTAGACTAATTCTGGCGTCAATGTTTAGCAGAGATGAGTTAAAACATAAGCAAAATAGTTTTCAATTAAATTATTTGTACATTAGGTAAAATCAGATTTTTGGAACCTCTTTACCCAGTTATTCGAAGTAAATGAAGTGTAACTTCTTAGTTATGAGGTTTATAGTAATTAATCAGCACTTTAAAAAACAGAGTAAAAGAAAGATTGTTTGCCGTTTTCACTAAGTAGTGCAAGAAAATCAATTTTACTTGATTTTTCAACTACTTACTGACTTTTCAAAACATAATTTCTTGAAATTACTTTTTATGAACATAATTAAAGTGGTATCAGTGGCTATTAAAACATTAATTTGTTACTAATAAAAGAATAATGTTGACAGAAACAATTGTCGATCCTGTAAAGATATCGCTAAAGAAGTGCAAGATGTAGATCTATAAATAGCTTAAAGATGAAAAATAACGATTTTTTCTCTTTATGAGACAACGTTTTGTTATTATGGTTTTATAATAAGTTTACTTACGGTATTTTCTTCAATTTACATCTAAAAATAGGTATTTTGGAAATTTAGTAACACAAGCAGATTAGTACGAAAGTTACACTGCTTGAGAACTGGTGGATTTGTTTTCGTTTGGATTGCCTTATTGAACTCTTATCTCAAAATTGCAGTAAAACTGGGCCTAAAAGAGAATCTATCGGTATACGAACACTTCGAATCGAAATATCAACTTGATGATCCGTTTCAACTGACTAAGCAACATAACTCCTGAAACTACAAGTATTTACTACCTCTCAGTAACAAAGGGTGAAACGTCTGGTTTAAAAACTATGTAACTGATGTAAAAAGATAAAAAAAAATCCTATTGTGCACTGTTGTCACGTGGAAAAAAATACACGAGAAGTATCTTGGAACGCAACTTAACGGAATGTGGAAACTATTTGCCAGAAGACTTGCGCGTGATTATAGGGCGACGTATTCGCTTTTGACGTTCCCTTGTCTTCCCCGCAGTAGCTTGTGGTATTACGAGGCAATCACTCTACAACGAGAAGAGAACACCTGTAGTGGCAGCCCTGTTCTCAGAGAGCCTGAGATTGCCTCTCTTCTGCCGCCGCGTGGAAGACCAATTAAATTTCTCTTCGTACTCTGCTCGTGCTCGAGGGGTGGATAGCTGCAATTTGCATGTTTATTGCTGCGCTCCTTATAATTATATTAAGAGCTCTTCGAGTATCGAAAACCGTTGTTATGGTGCTTAAGCCATTGTCGAGTAGCAGTAGTAGGGACGCTGAATTGCATTTTTGCAACGCGTTGTAGTAACTTCAAAGCTACGTCTATGAATGTTGCAATGGACATGTTTATGAAGGAACGTAACAGTATAAATGCAATTTGCATGTTTATTGCTGCGCTCCTTATAATTATATTAAGAGCTCTTCGAGTATCGAAAACCGTTGTTATGGTGCTTAAGCCATTTTCGAGTAGCAGTAGTAGGGACGCTGAATTGCATTTTTGCAACGCGTTGTAGTAACTTCAAAGCTACGTCTATGAATGTTGCAATGGACATGTTTATGAAGGAACGTAACAGTATAAAACGGAAAAGTAATCAGAGACATGCATATGTATTTATTTGTAAAGAAAGGATGCCAAATTAAAACACATGTTGTTTAACAATTACAACATTCAATAAAATATTTGTTCCCAGGGAACTGTAAAAACTGATTTGCAAAATAGATAAAAATTAATGGCTAACTGGTCTAATCTAATAACTGAAGTTCTGCCATTTTAAAGAAAATTAAGGCAAGGTGAAGAACAGTATATCGGTATAATTAATACAAATCCCCTTACATAAAACGCTAAGTCATGAGTCTGCTTACGTCGTCTATAGCTACTATAGCAATTGGCTAGAGAACGGTCACGTGCCAGCCTTCACTCGCCAATCAACAGCCATCATATTACATTCGTTCCATCATCTTGCTTTTCGTTTATTTACAACTAGATGCAGAAATTCATGTAAGTAGAAGGGTATTCAATATATACGCTATTTTATCTGCATCAGTTATAAGGACTAGGTTAAACCATAACCTAAGAATATTTTTGGCAGACGGTGAGAAACAATGAAGTTTATTAAAAACTCGGAGAAACGTAATGCGAAATGTATCAGTCAAATAAATAAGTTATCCGTTTTCGAAATTATAGTCTCCGTCATCTAAAATAAAATACATTTATTTATGTAAAATCCGAACCAAATACTCTGATAATCTAACCAAGTAACATATTCATATAACTAAAGATATCATTAAAAATGATTTATTCGTTTCTCCTTATAAGCTCTTCCAGAATAATTTCCTGCTACCATTATACATGATACCCATAGTTTTTGATACATGTGTTAGCTATTAAATGAGATTTAAGATAACTTTTTTATTAGATTTAAATCATCAGGGATATGACTATTTATTGTATAAGTGATGTGACACTCGCAATTCAACAACGATATTATTGCCGCAAAATAGCCTTGAGCAGAAATATTAGAAATACGGAGAGCAGGGGAAAATAAATTAATGCGAGGCAATTATATGTCACAAAGTTATAATTAGTACGTTTGTTTAAATTTACATATTGCTTCTCATTTATCTGCGACAACTAGATGAAACAATTCATGTAAGGAGAAGGGTATTCTATGTGTACGTTATATTACCTGTGTCAGTTATAACTACTAGGTTAAAACATAACCTAAGAATTTTTTTTGGCAGAAGATAACAAACAATGAAGTTTACTAAAATCTCAGAGAAAGTTTACACGAAATGTACGAATCGCGAATTATATCTTTCAAGTAAATGACACTTATCCGTTTTTGATATTATACTTTCCGTCATTTAAAGTAAAATAAAGTAAATAAATCGGATTACTAAAGATCGCGATTCCGCCAGGAACTGCCATGGTAAAACGCATGAATCCTCTAGAAGTATTTTCCGAAGTACATTTAACTGTATTATTCCGTTCTAGGATGTATTACAACCTAATTTCTGCTTGAAAATAATGGTAGTCTACAGGCTGTATTACAACGGAATTACTGCTTGAAAATAATATGTCTTGCAATTGACTACAGCAATATAATGACGTCATTACTGAATGTTATTTTGGCGGAATCGCGATCTCCAGTAGACCCGATCGTTATTCATTTTTACTTACAAGCTTTTCCTGAATAGATTCCTACTACCACCACAGGTGATGCCCGTCGTTATTCATATGAGGGTAATGGAAGCTATGATTTTCGAAAGCAATATTAGTGGAGGTTGTGGTTAAGTTGACCAGAATCCCCACTGACACATTTTGTTACAGCATAATTCACTCTGAAATGAGTTTTACAAACCAATTAAACTGCTTTCATAAGCGCCATGATACTGAAGGTATTAATTAATGAGGGTGAAAGTAGGTCCATACGTATCATGCTGAATTGAGCCTTGAACGGGAGTAAAACTGATATTACATGGATATCAAAAGTTATCGGGATTCCTAATTTGTTTTTAATTTTATTGGTTCTATACTTCTGTCGTCATTAATTCACTAGAAGTTACTACTGTGTAGCTATGTGAACAGCAAATCAAATATGTTGAACATTACCAAATCAAGGCCACTAGCATTAAGTAATTACAATTCCGTATAATTAACCAACTGACAAAAAAAAATGAACTGCCAGAATATGGGGTTCAAACCGTCATTTTTAACGGGCCCGGAGCTACTATGATATAAAAGAGCATTTCTTATGTTGTATATAAAAGATCTTTTCATTTTTCTGTTTTTATGGCTAAACTCCCCGTTGACGTTGACGTCAGCGTCGATGTGGTTAAAAGCTGGAAGCAAGGAACGTGAAGGATTTCGGACATGGTCCTATGAAGTAATCATCTCGACATTCGCCTGGAGTGATTGCAGGAAATAGTGGCAGTCGAAATTTCGATAACAGAACGGGGATTAGAATCCTTGTCTCACAGTGTTACCGATAAAAAAAAATTTAATCTACTGTAATATTTATATCAATAATGTGCAGATATTTCTTCTGGCAGAGTTTTAATACTAACCCATCTAACTGTCATTTTACCCTAATAAGGGAAGGATTTTTAGCCATTCAGATAGCATCACTAGATTCTAGTGTTGTAGATTATCTTAAGTGAAAGGACAACACAGGACGAACACAACACGTAATTAAAACCACCTGTGCCATTGGCCGGATTCGAACCAGGGATTTCTGCAACGCGAAGCCAGAACACTAGCCCCACACTACCGACGCCGGCGGGAAGAAAGTTCAAAAGAGCCCTCCTTCTAATATCTACCGGCAGGAGGCTAAACCAAACAAATGGCATTTAGAGTACCATATTTGTATCAATTCTAGCGGAATTTTGTGGTCAAGTATATTAAAAATTTCAAAGTTACAATAAATTAAATGTTGGCTGCTAAGTAAATTCAAATAACTCAAATGGAACCATTTACATCGTTTATTGTAAGTTGCAGAAGGTATTCTCAAGAAGTTGACAGCGAAAATGTTTGTGTCGATTTCTTCGATATGTAACTACAGGTTCCTTTCAGATATCTTTCGTTACAGATGATTATTTTCTGGCACAGTAAAGATCGAACCTAGTTAATTCAATTTTAGTTTTATTTAATATAAAGCAAAGTATTTTAATGCCCGCATTATTATTTTGTATCTAATAACATTTCGTTTCAAGTACACGTTTACTTTTATAGTAGTCAGAATCTTTAAAATTATTAAATTAATGTTTGCTGTATAGTGAAAGATCTTCGTATTTAATCATCAGCTTCCGATTTTCAAAGTTGTATTACTCCAGTTGTTTTAAATTTTAAGAACCTTCAAAACAAAAACAAATTATACTTCGAAACAGTTATTTCTCAAACTGCATCAAATAAATGGAATAGGGTAATTTGATGTTAAAATAATCGATATTGATATTCCCTGATGTAATTGATAACGATTACTAATGGTTGGATTCCATTATAGTAGTAAATAGACATATATATATATATATATATTAATCACGATTTCAAGAAAAATTTCGTAAAATTTTAGGCTTTGAAGAAGAAAGCTGTCCAATCATAACACTGTAATGTTGAACTGTGGCAATTGTGTAACATAAAGAAAAAACAGAGATCTATCGTTTAAACATAAGAACTACTTTAGTATTCAAACTAGCTGGTACCCACCACTTCGTTCGTGTTTATAACGAATTTGGATTTGCAGTTACCGACATCTAACCACTATAGTGCACGATGGGAGACTCGATGTTATTACTACACACAAACGCCAGTCATTTGCGCTATGTAGTTCAGGCAGTAAAGTAAAATATACGGTCGAAATACAAAAATATCCTTGATCAACAGTTACCGAAATTCGGACAACGTTTTGATCGACGGGTGACTCTGTCCTACTACCACACACAAACACCAGTGATCTGCGCTAGATTGTTTTGGCTGAAAAGTAATACAGCACGACACATACGTTTAGGTAGAAATATGAAACTGCCGCAGGTCGACCGCTTTCAACCACCATATCTCCCACACCCCCATAGCTGTAGACATCTAACCACCATAGTACACGATAGGAGACACGATACCACTAACACACATAAAAACCATTGTTCTATGCTATGTACGAGTAGTTGTGGCAGCAGAGTAACATATACGGAGACACATGACTTTGGTCGAAATACGAAAATGCCCTGCATCTATCATTTTTAACCACGATATCTCCCAAACTACCGCAGTTACCAAAATTCGGCCAACGTTGTGATCAACGGGTGACTCTGTTTTACTCTCACATACAAACACCAGCGATCCTCGCTAGATAGTTTTGACTGAAAAGTGTTACACCATGGCACATACGTTTAGGTAGAAATATGAAAGTGCCGCAGGTCGACCACTTTCAACCACCATATCTCCCACACCCCCATAGCTGTGGACATCTAACCACCATAGTACACGATAGGAGACACGATACCACACATAAAAACCATTGTTCTATGCTATGTAGTTGTGGCAGCAGAGTAACAAATACGGAGACACATGTCTTTAGTCGAAATACGAAAATGCCCTGTATCGATCACTTTTAACCATCATATTTCCCACATCCTCACAGCTATCGACATTCGGCGCGACAGGAAACACCATGCTTCTTCCACACACAAAGACCAGTGATCTGTGCTAGATAGTGGTGGGTGAAAAGTGAGATATAGGAAAACACACGTCTATTTTTATATATATATAAGATGTACCGGCACCTGAATGTGGTGTTAATCAAGAATTATATAACCTCTGTAAAATATTTTATTTTAATTGCAATGACAGTATTTAGGATCAATAAAGAGGAATACGGATAATGCAGTTTCAGTGAATTACTGGTAACCAGGTAACTTTTTCTATTGCCTTTAGTGAATACTTCATAATAACGTGCAATTCATTGTAGTTTGTAAATAAGATTGTAAATAACACTAACATTTAACGTAACTATGTTCGATCTTTACTTTGTCAGAAAGCAATCGTATGTTTTAGAGATGAATGCGGTTAAAAATATATTGAAACGATGTTTCTGCATACCGGGTAAAGTACGAGTAGAATAACAGCTGGAGTTCAAGGAAAAAACCTTCGTACGTTTAGAGATTACCTGTTAGGCATTCTTCTAGGGCAGCTGAAACTCGGCAAGGGTGCCAACAAACTCAAGCAATTTTGTGAAATCTTCAACGTGAACACGACTATCCTGAATGAATCAAATGAACGATGTCGTTGGTGTTTCCGGGAAATCAGTAATTCGTTTCGTAATAATTTACTCTACCAAGAACTTCCATGGACTGTGGTTACAAAATGCAAAACTCCGTACTTGTAACAATAATTCCAGACGCAATACGCTCCATAAATAAACGAAATACGTGCTGTAACAATATCTTCGTGTTACCAGATGTCCCGTAGTAATGGCCCACCCGGCACCGCTTTAATTTCCAATTCTAAGCGGAGGCTCCGCCGACATTACAGCCTGTGTTCTCAGGGGCATTCGTCGCAATTAAAAACTGGCCGCAACTGCGAGCGCCGATGTCCGTCCAGGCGGCACCTCAGTCGCAAATCTGGGCCGACGCCTCCGCGGGGAACGCGCGCCAAATGTGATCACAACTCGTTTCCCGCCGAACGATTATCGACTGTGACCTCGCAATAAATATACATCGCCGAACAGAGGTCGCGGCGTCGTGCCGCTTTGTGCGGTAACGAGCGCGGCGGGTTGCTTTTATTTCTGTTTAGGCGCCGGATTTGGGAGACGTCGTTAAGCCTTTGAGCAGAACAGCCGTCGCCGCTGCTCAGTTCGTCCTAGCTTCCTATCAAACGTTCGTTTTTATTTCTCGCTTTCATTTCCTTCGGCATGCAGTTGCGAAAAAAGTCACAAATAAAAGGGGAGGAATCATCATGGCGCATGTTTTAATATTTGAATTTCCGAGTTTAAAGATGGCGTGTTCTTTATTTTTACCGCTCTTCCTTAAATAATCCTTCGTGCTTTGTTTCTTCACTTTACTGATTTTCATAAATACAATTCCTGTTACCAGGGTAGTGATGATTTAACGGAGAAATTACTGTAATACTAGATGATGCTTGCGAAAATATTGCGAATAAAATACGATGAATTACGAACCGGAATACAACTAAGCTGAACAAAACAGACACAGCTACCCAGAAGTAATAATTTCGAAAAGTTGCTTTCTTAAGACATTATCTTACAAAAGTGGATACCTTAATTTTAAAATCATCTCTCATTTGTCGATTTGGGTTAGGTGTGAAGGGAGAAAAATTGCTCTTTTTTTCTCCTTTTTGTAATAAAACCTTTTGAAAATGATATATATGTTGTCTGCCTTCAATGGTATCCAGCTATATGTACGATTTTCATAATCGTGCACAATAATTATCTCTAACTCATCCAATTATAATTTTTTTGTAGCCATATCCAGGAATTTTCTTGGCTAAGATGTCTCTGTATCCGTTATTAGTAGCTGAAGTCCAAATAAATAGACACAGGGAGGATTCAAACCATTTTACATATTTAATTCTACTCGTCGAGATGTTGAGAGGTGAGAAAATACTGGCGGTTAAGAACGGAAAGGAATTCATTTCTGTTTTAAAGGAACCGCATTAACATTTAGTTATTGAGGAAAACCTTGAGAATCAGTAAGCTCGGTGGTTAGACAGTGGATACAACACACGTCTTCCTGAATTCCAAGCACGTACACTACGTCTCCCTCACTATACTCGGTGTCCCTTATTGGGTAATACCTTTTGTTCAAAATGTCACTAGATGTTCTCATTTGCAGCAGCATACCAGGATCGTCCCGTGTATCAAGGCATCAGCGTTATGTCTCCGAAACATTTCGCAAGACGCGGACTGCAATACGTATATTTTAAGCCCCAGAAATGATATTTTCAGTTCCAGCTCTCGGCGGAACAGCGAAGTATTTGTACAGGCAAGGACAGTAATACGCAATTTAAACAGAATAAAGTGGGTTGTTAGATAGACCCACAAGTTTATTCTTTACATTTATACCAGAAAATTAATTCTAATCCTACAATTTAAGCAGTTTTTGGATAGATGAATCATTTTAAAATCTAACATATGAATCTTTGTTTGTTTTTTTGTCTGCGAAAACATTTTTTTTTAGAAGAGTTAAAACATGCCGTAGTTGAGCGTGGTAAGTGAAAATTTAGTTGTTTCGTACAAATAAGAAAATCAGTTTCTACGAAACTATCTTGAACATGTTTTACATGAGAAGAAATGAGAGACTACCGTTTTCTCAAGCGGGTTATTATGATTTCGGTGGGTATTCAAAAGTTGTCGGTGCAGGTATCTCATATTCCAATTTTTGCTGAGAAACACAAAACAAAACAAAAATTTATTAGAATTAAGAAGTATCATAATCTTCCGGTTTTCCTTTTTTAATTGTCTAATACACACGATAATTTTCCGAAAATTTGAAAAGAATATGCGGTAATTAGGAAACGAAAAATGTGTTTTTATAATTATTATTTATAATCATTCGCCAATAATATTCCGAAATTCGCCTTATAAAATTAAACATTATTTTCATTATGCAACAGCTTAAGTTTCGCTTGCCGCCCATAACTTGCGCTTGCTGTTTCTTCGCTTTAAAGGTATTTCAGCAGAAAAAAAAAAATACTTAGCTTTTAATAGTTGCGATCCATCTCAATTCCATTGAAATAGGAAGATATGAAACAAGCAGATCTAAGCGTGACGAATCGATTTGTGGGGTAATTACCTAAGTGCCGAAGAAACGACTAAAATTTTATGTTTTACAAAGCGTAACATACACCTTGTTCAGATTATTCTGTTTGTGCTCTTTCGGGAGAGGTGTTGTATGTTTAAAATGA
Organism: Vandiemenella viatica; assembly: GCA_031002005.1. Classification (NCBI taxonomy): domain Eukaryota; kingdom Metazoa; phylum Arthropoda; class Insecta; order Orthoptera; family Morabidae; genus Vandiemenella; species Vandiemenella viatica. The sequence goes on from JARYHS010009186.1 coordinate 189,700,365, forward strand.
GGGAATTGGTTCATCATAGAAAACTGAATAAGCCGGTTTATCATCCTTTATCATGAGAAATGTTTTGCAACTTGGTTCGCGCAAATTAATTGGTGTATTTTCCTTCAATGAAACACTGAAATTTTCACTGCACTCCCCGTCCCTCCCTGACTTCCCCCTATCTGAATCCTTAATTTGTTTACTGCAGATAAAAAAAAAGTTATTCTGAGATTTTCGTCAACTGAAGCATATCGAGAAACATTAAATTCGAATAGGCAAACTTTTGGAACTTTTTTGTGACTAGATAACATTCACAGGATGAGAACAAGTTCTGTACATCAACCAACAAGTTAACACCATCCGTGCCTCGCCAGTTGCGGGAAAAATTCCGTTTGGAAATTCCAGCAAGTATAAATCACTATTTGTATATGAGGTATATAGTAACTCTTATAATTGTCGTATGAATCTAAATGTTCTAGTTTAGTATTTATTGTCTTAGTATTCTATTTTGTTGAGTACCAAAGTATATGGTAAATACTGAAAGTGAGTAAATTATTTGAGCATCAGATATTGTTTCCCGTAATGAAATTATTCAGAATTCAGCATATTTCAAAGTTAATTCCTTTATTCGAGAAATCTCTTGCTGCTAAGTTGACGTCATATTGTATTTAATATATTAACGATCAATAGATGCAATAAATCTTTAAGTTTCGAAAGAATTCAGAAAAAAAAAGAGATAAGTTAATTTTCCACATAAAAACTAGGTACAAATATAATTTATACAACACAGAACAAAACTTTCTTCAAGCAGAAATGATGAGGATAATAGTGCTTAAAATTCTGAAATCCATCGACTTAGAAATAATAATTTCCTGTTATCTTAAAGAGTTTCTATATGCTGCGCAAAGCGTTTCTATTGTTGCCACCTAGCCATTCTTCGTAATCCTTACAGTCAAACAGAACCTACAGTTAAATATGGAATCTGTACCACGGATCGTGCTAGCATCTTCACATTAAGAAAACAAAGCTTTATCAAAGAAAAATATCAATTTAAAGGCCTCTAAAAATTCTAACAAAGAATGCGATTCGAGCTAGGAAGCTTCCATATTGGGAAAAGTATAAAATGATTGAGTAAAAATGACTATTGGTGTAGTGGGTAAACTGTATGGAAGAAATAAAAAATATAAAGTTTAAATTTTAAATAAAATTTACAAACATCAACAAAAAGAAGAAGAAGAACAAGGATGTTGTGGTTTAACGATAGTGGAATTGGGGAAAGCAATAGGAAACATCAAAGTCTGGAAGTCATCTGGTCTGGTACGTATATCTTAGCCAATTTTTTTTAATATGAACCTAATGACTTGGACTTCATTATTGTTTGAAAAAGTTAACCCAAACCATCGGATTAAAAGTGGCTTATATCCAATTATAATTAAAAAAGGAATGTACGTTTCACCGTGGTTTGTGCGTCCCAGCACAGGCTGGTAAGTCAGATTCAAGCGCTGTTAGGGCAAAGTTAATTTAGATATTGATGATCATGTGTAAATTATTTTTTCTGTGTAAAACAATTGATTGGAAACAATACAGTGGTGAAGGTGGTGTTTCTGCTCCATATAACTTCTGATGTTTGATCGGGTTATAATAAGCTTTTAAACTATTCCTTATGTTTGAAGCTGGTGCTGGGAGTCTATCCTGAATCCTAACTACATTTTCGTGAATGTGAAGTAGTGTTAGGAGAAACTACAACCCCGGCCGCTGGTATGCAAAGCCTCCAGCCACCATCCCCGCTGTAGGATACCAGTCGCCTCGAGTACGTACTAGAGCTTCCGTCTCGAGTGACGCAGTCTCCAGGCAACGAGGACCACCCCTACCTCACGAAGCTTCTGGATAGCATCTGAAAATTCGCTGCAAACAGCAACAAAACAATTTACGTACCGGATGATTTCCTGACAATAATCATTTGGATTAAAGAAATCAGTTTAATGTCAGCATAAGGTTTTTGAATAACTACTGCGATTATTTAGTTCAGTTGATGCAATGTTAATTGGAAGGTTTCAAGTTTCAGAGCACAAATGATGTTTATAAAAGCTATGCTCGAGAATAGAAGGATTTATAAGCTGATAGTTTAAGTTTCTGAGGTCAGTCAAAATACCGGATCGGATTCAAATCGATATGGCGTACTTGAGGCATCACATCAATACTAAAATATAAGATAAATAATAACAAGTAGATTCTAATACCTGTAGCTAGTGACATTAGTGTCTGTGAGAAATCTGATTTTATTACTGACCTTTGTGGATAAAATGCATTAACAAATTTAGGACAAGATACTGTACGATATATAAAATATTATGAAATAATTAAGCAACAATTTTCCTTTCAAAAATTGAAAAAATGATACGAATAAATCACATTTATGTTTAACCATTAATACAGTTAAATTTAGTTCATGTGCATGGTACTTTTATGAACAAAGAACAGGGTGGCATTATTGTAATTATTAAACCAAGCGTAGTTCTTCCTGAATCGTTTTAGACTACAGGTTCGATAATAAAGAGTGTAAACTTTTCATAAACTAAGGTTAAAGATTATAATTAATTAATCAAACATCTTCAAAATTACGAAGTGGAATCATCTTATTACTACATAGATTGAGAAAATAAATTGTTTGATTCACATTTTACGGTATGTCAGAAAAGGTTAAATACTTTAGTAGGGCACTGTTGCAATGCAGAAATTCCGTACGAAAAAGGAGTAACAAAATAGTAGCGAGAATATTGCTAGTTTACGTTATGTTGTTTCCCTTTTACGTGTTACTTAACCATAAGCTAAATAAATTTAGAGAAATGTAATGTGTTGTTGGTTCTCAAAGATATTATTTGTTCCTTATCAATGACGCTATCAGTGATGGTATCCACTGACGCAGATTAGTATTTACATGAAGAATATCTCAAAGCAGAATTATTCTAGCAGGCCTGAATGCCAGTATTAACTGACATGTAGATTTTGTGGCACAATTTACGGAACAATAATCTTTCTTGCTTTACTTTATTTATAATTTATGCTACATATTTTATCTAAGTGTGATATCGATGTACAGATTATGTATTACAGACTGTAAGAAACATTATCATCATCTGAAATGTGAAAAATCTCCAGTTACTCTTCTAACACTATCCACACAAAACTTATTTCCTGTTATTCATCATATCCCCAATAGTAAAAATGACTTCGTATTAGATTTAAGATTAACGATAACCAATAATTCGTGGATTTACTCTCATTTGTATGGACGAAGGTGATGAATAAGTAGAGTTCTTGAGATAACGTTTTAATTACTTCGATTCATTGGGAGCTTGTTAATATCGTATTTTTTAACCAACTTTACCTGCTAAGCTGAATAGAACAAATTATAAAAGTTCCTAATGGGCTAATAATTTGTAGCAACTTTTATTTGGTATGGACTGTCACAAACCATTAAATATGATAGTTATTTTATTAATTTTGCGTATGAAAATAATATTTTAAATTCACACTTTACACACTTACAAAATTTCTGTTGCAATACCAACTTTTTACATATTGATGCTTACCAAAATCGTAAATGAATTAAATATAAAGAAATTATTACTGGCAGTTACAGTCCTTAACGCCTTAACTGGTTGCTCTACAGCAAAGAATAAAACACAATTACTGGAAGAATCAAATGAATAATTTTCTGGGCTCCAAGGCATTATATAGCTGTCAGGCAATTATCAAAATCATCTATTCTCATTTGTTCAATCATTTAATCTTAGTACTCCGCGAACACAATGGAGTAAAACAAGTACAGTTTAATAACCAAATTCAAGAAAATGGCATGAAAATGTTTGTAAACATCAAACGATTGATCGATGTAACTAGTAATGTGCTGCAGTCCTTAAGGGTGTGAAGCAGTTTTCCTACAATTTGCGGAGGATTTTAATAGCTCTCCACTAGATATGAAACGTTTCCTGAAACTACAATCAAGACCCGAACCAGCAAAACTTTACTTTGCTTTTCCTTTGTTCAGTGAACGCATTTTGTCCGAAATAAGGAAAGGATTAGAAAAGAAGAAAAAGCGTATGGTATTATTGGCCGGTGTACTTGGAAGGATAGTTCGGTCGCCGGTTTGTCAGTTTACATTTGCCGCTCATGCACCTCTGTCTAAGCTTCCCTCGAGCTACAGTTCAACGTGGAATCCGAACCATGGAAGCGTTATGGAGAACTTCACATTACACAGCAACCTATGCCAAAGGTTAGTCTCCGCCGAGACAGCGATTAGAATCAGGGACCTTTAGATCGTTAATCAGACACCTTAACCACTGATTCACCACACGATTCCTGGAAACGAATGAAACCACTGCATTACTTGACCGTATGAACTCGCAATTTCTCAGTGCAGTTTGACATACAGCATCACATGATTTAGTCACACACTGTAAAGCATGGAGGTGGATTTATCACCAAAATAAACGGATATCTCGGTTCAAGTGTTTCCAATTCTATTCCCACTCTATTTTATCTTTAATGTTTGTAAATGGCTCAAAAGAGAAAATCAAAATTATACATCAGAACATAACCTCCTGTTTGTCCTTATAATTATTGGATAAAACATTTTACTACTTACCAAAAATTAATTATTACACACGGATGTAAAAAATTATTCAGAATGGCATTACATATAAAATATCTCTAATCCTGTAAATTTTTAACACCCTCGGGTCAGTTATTACATCCTAGATAATTTTAGTATTGATTGATTGTATCAATCTATCAATCTGCTTACCAGAATTCAAGATGATTGGTTTTTAGTTTTCGCTCCATTATATTACGTTACAGACTTTGATCCAAATGGCGGTCACCAGATTTGTTTCGCGGCACACACTGTTTCGCCATTTAATGCGAAACTAATAAAATTTCCTGTCAATTGCATCAACCTCTAAAGCATTTACTGCTACAGGCGTTTCGTCAACGTAATCACCAAACAAAAGAATTCGGCTTAATCTATTGTTATTCAAATAATTACCCATAATGGGCGTTGCAACATCAAAAAAAAAATAGATACCAAATTGGTGGATGAGACAAATAGTTATTGGTATTTCTATATCGGTTGGCTAATTAGAAGTGCGGGCTTTATATTCACTAACTGGAAGAGTTCCTGGCGTTGCCCGGTATAGTTGGCTATTTTTATTCACGCAATATGGGAAACATGTGTACAAAGTTTTACAAAATTCGCGCCAACCATTTTCCGAATTAAAACAAACCTAGATTCACCCGCTCCTTACCAAGGAAATGTGGGTTGACGTTTATTTACAGGTACACATTCCTTGTACTTTTGGTGATTTTTTCTGATCCAGGCCGTATTTCAACCAAACCGCCACAACTAAGAAGAAAACAAAATACCTATTTAATATAATTTAATTAAATTGCAATGGATCACACACTCCGGTGGCAATTTGTGCATGTTAACCGTGTAATTTCTACTGCAAACTTTTTTTTCTGGTTCAGGCAGCATGTCAACCTAACCACCTCAATTTTGAGATACGATGTTTCGAAAAATAAAAGAGGTATCAAAAATTGGTATTCTTTACTTTCAATTTGTCTCGTCGAGTTACAGAAGATTCATGATTAAATATGGCGTTTGTGAAATTTTTTCTGGCCGCTTTTCAACCTAACCACCTCGTCTTTGAGATACGATACCTATAGAAAAAAGTGGGATATCAAAAATTTTACTCTTTACTTTTGATTTGTCTCAGATATATACGAATCGACCATAATTTTTTTAAAATTTCAGTGGCTCGGATATCGTAGAGTCATCCAAATTTTTAATGAATTTTCAGAATTTGAAAGCTAAAATTTAAGGTATGGCTTAAACGTTACGACAAATTTATTTTACGAATACTCAAGAATAACCTGAAAATTTCTGAGTCGATTTGTCCCGAGTTTTCACAGTATCAACATAAGTTATATATTGCGACAGAATGTTAGAAACTCACATTCGATTCAATTGCGAAGTGAAAGAATATACTTTTTGCGGGGATTCTACGATAACAGTGGCGCCGCAAATTGATGATGGATTCTTATGTAACTCGACGAGATAAACTGAAATTAAGGATTACTTTTTTTGATATCTCACTTAGTTCTCGAGATAATGCATCTCAAAATTGACGTGGTCAGGTTGAAATGCGGCCTGGACCAGAGGAAAAATTTCGCCATAGCAAATTTGATGATGAATTCCTATGTAACTCGAAGAGCCAAATCGAAAATAAAGAATACTTTTTGTTTGATATCTCACTTAGTACTCGAGATATTTTATCTCAAACGTGAGGAGGTTAGGGTGAGATCGAGCCTGAGATCAGAAAAAAAATCACCAAAACCACCATATCTACATGGTGGAAATGCACTAAAGGTATTTTTCTTCCTAGTGGTTGTTGTTAGGTTGAAATACAACTTGCACCAGAAGAAACGTCACCAAAGCACAAGGAACTATACCTATAACTGATTTTTAACAAGCTATATCTCGAAAACCAAGCGAGATATTAAAAAATTTGTTCTTTAATTTCGATTGGTTTCGTCGAGTTCTACAACAATTCATTATCAGATTGTGGCGCCACGGTAATGATAGAACTGCCCTTTTGCTCCAAACGCCAGATATTTTAACTCAGCGGATTCATCCATTTATACAAATATCAAAAGTGAATCCAGAATAATATTATCGTAAATAATGCTGATGGCCAGAGACATTGTAGTTTTAGTATCAGAGATCGTGGTTAAAGAAAATCTCAGTTGTTTTTTCGTTATTAATTTCTCGAATCCAATACGTCCATCTACGGTATTTAAAAACTATATCTCCCCAATTAAAAGTAAGGCTATTTAAAGTTTAGTTTTATGTGGAGTATGCACTATAGTTATTACTATTAACTGCTTTTGATGCTTTCATTAAGGCTATGGTCAGAGACATTGCAGTTGTGGGGTATGCCACATCTAGTGTTTCCATCTTTGATATTTTTCACCACTCCATTTGCTCCAGGGTTAAGTAGCGTAGAATCATAAGACATACCAAACAACTGAATTGAGATTCTAAGCTGTAAAACGGTGAAAACCCCATAGATATTTGCTCAGTAGTTTCTGAGTTTTTATTTTTCAAATTTATCGGTTTTTCGTTTTATAGATAGATAGACAGATAAACCCATTTTTGCGAGAGAACAAACTGATAATATCTGAGCGCAGGCAAGTGACTACTGAACTCAGGTACGATGGACTCAACTGGTGCATTGCTAGGAGCGTTTTAAGGCGCCATGGCCGACTCCTGAGGGCAAATAGAGCCTTCCCACCCGACGAGAAGCGATTACAAAGACAAACACAGAGCCCAGCACAAACAGCGAGGTCTTGATACCCGCTGCAGACTGGAAACCACCTCTCCCTTCCACCACAGACTACGGGTAATCACTTTGGCCGAGTTAGCTCGCAGGAATGTTATTACTGACGCGGACTCTGTGACCTATCTTTATCTGGATAGACAATTACTCGAGATGGGGAAAGGCACTGTTTGTGGGCTGTCCAGGAAACGTGGTAACTGATAATGACATGTAATGTAGTGTACAATATATTACCAACGACTAATAAATATTTCCCTTTTTTCTCACTTGATTCTTGTTTTAGGGTGAATAAATAGACGAAAAAATGTTTGCACGCTATCATCATTAAAGTCCCTAATTTAAATTTATATTCGCCTGACCGTATAGAAGCTTGTAACGTAAATCAAAGAATCTATCATTTATTCATTTACTGTTTATTCCATTCTAGTTCTCTCAGATACCGTAGACCGTCGCAAACCACCAGATATATATATATTTAATTCTCAATCCACTCTGATACTGCATACGCTCTCTCACTTTTTTTCAACCAAACAAAACGTCTACCTCTTTTGTTCTCTTACTCCTGAGATAATCCTCCCGCGTGCCTGCGATATTATTACACTGTAATTCTCTCTGTGATGTTACATCCCAACCGGTGCGGTTTGACGAATGACGGGCTTGACAAAGCCCAAAACTTCGTCACTAAATCGAACCTTTTCTGATATGCTAACATCTGAGTGTAATTCACATAAAACACCCATCACAATATACATAAAATGAACATCTGGTATAATATGTAAAATTGAATAACTGGTATAACATTTAAAGATGAATATCTGGTATAATATGTAAAATTGAATAACTGGTATAACATTTAAAGATGAATATCTGGTGGTTGCGTAGCTACATTTTATTACATTAAGCCACAGATTCCTTAATTCTAAGTTCAAATAGAAAACTCAGCACCAATTTAAAAATCAGAACATAAAAAACACACAAATATGATTTAAAAAAAAACAATATCAGAACACGCACCACTGCACACGCAAACGCTACGCGCAAACTGACATAGCATGGCCTGCAGTGGACAGTGGGTAACTTTGGGAAATACAATCAAGCTATATTTACCACTCCCAAAGTCAAAGACATAAAGAAAGAGTCCTTATTTGACCTTTAGTCTACAACTGTAGCCTCGAATGCGTCCGGGCACATCCGAAAACACATCGAGGAATTCATCAAGACATTCTTGATCGCCCGTCTCTTGTTCCATCACGTCACGGGTTATTTCCAAACCAAAGCATTCCTTTCTGTGCTTGACGGATCTAGCGTCTCCCCACGAGACTACCCGTATCCCGGTTGATTTTTCTTCTCTGCCGCGTGTCACCTTCTTCAGTTCTGGCTTGACTGAATTAACATTTGGGGCAATTTGACATTTAGCAACTTCTTCCTTCACAACTTCTGGCACTAGAACCTTTAAACTTTTCTCAACCCCTTTCTCCTCAGTAATCGGTACCTGCACCTGCAACCTATCACTCACCCACACTGTCGTAGATGCCTTAACTTTTTCCACCTGGCATGATAAATTCTCAACGCCTACTGCCAGCTTGCTCTTCTCGAGAGAAATTCCAGCAATATTACTTATAAGAATATCTGTGGCTGAGCAAGTCTTGTCTGAAATTGATTGAACACTAACTGGTTTCATTTGAATCATAAGCTGAGAGTTAACAGGCAAGATGTCAGATGAAGCATGAGCTGCTTCCTGGACCAAAAAAATTTTCTTATCTTTGGCTATCGAGTACTTCCCCGTAAGATTTTCTCCCAAATCCCGACTGTTATCTTCCGCCTTATCAGAATGATACTGGTTCAGTTTGGAAGAGGGTTCAATATTTTGTTTAACAAAAAGTTCCCTATAATGAGTCAATTCCTCTTTAATCGACTTTTGAAAGGCAATATTATCTTCCTTTAATTCCTGAAAGGACCTCATAAATGTTTCCTGAAATGCACGAAGCATGTCTACTACTGACACATCACTATGCTCAGGAATTTCCTCCTGTGCTACAGTAACCTCTTCTGATTGACTATTCATTTTACCCAGAACAATATCAAGCTATACTGAAAAAAAGGAACTACACCAACACTACAAGCTATGCAAATATACTCCTTGACTACACAAGCACTTTCCTAAGCAGTAAAAAAACAGTCTATGGCTCAAAAGAAAAAAAATTATTTCCTTGTCAGTTTTATGACAAGGCTAATCTGTCATCACTGATGACAAAAAGATGATATATGATGTCAAAGAATGCTTTTTCTTTTTTTTTTTTTTAGGGAGGTAACTGCTAGTCAGCTTGCGCGCGCATCAATAAAATGGTCTTTCTTTCCTTTTGATGAGACGTCGCCGCTATCTGGAACGCTCGGACTGCTATTACCGCTCAGCAATGGCTCCACCCACGCAGAATGAATTCCTGTGTCGACTGAGTATTTCCTTCAGCCACCACCAAGCGCCGCCACCGTCGAGTATAGTGTAGTCTTCGCTCAACGTCTCTGCTTTCCTCCGCCTTCCAATAACTCGGTTTACGATCGCTGACCTTCAGTTCGTCGGAGCTACTTATACTCTCGACAGTTGTGGTTTGTCTTAAAACGATTCCTTTTTCTTTCACCACTTATCGATTTTTTAGCGCGTTTTCGTGCTAATTACACTGTTCGTAATTTCAACTTTTAACTGCAGGTTCGTATCTGTCACGTTGCGCCATGTAACGTAAATCAAAGAATCTGTCATTGATACGTTTACTGTTTATTCCATTATAGTTCACTCAGATACCGTAGGCTGTCGCAAACCACCAGATATATAAATATTTAATTCTCAATACAATCTGATACTGCACACGCTCTGTCACTCTTTTTTCAACCAAACAAAACGTCTACCTCTTTTGTTCTGTTACTCCTGAGATAATCCTCCCGCGTGCCTGCGATATTATTACACTGTAATTCTCTCTGTGATGCTACAAGCTATTATTAGAGGTGAAAATCATTATATTTTCAGCAATTTGAAAAGTGACATTAAACATTTTAACTCTAACCTTAGTACTACTCAAAGTTTTTTTGCGTAAAGTGCTGCTAAAATCGTCGTATATAGTATAATTAGAGTCAAAATAAATACGAAGAAAATCAAAAAATAACACTATTATGGATAATTTAATCGTTGCTATACCACTTACAGTACATAATAATCTGCCGAGAAGGAGAATTTGAATTAGATATCTTTTACTCCATTTGTTGCTTAGGAACATAACACTATAAATTCATTTAGTTTGTAAGAAGATTGAAGAAATCGCATGTTCTTAAAAAAAAGCGTCAGCTTGGAATTGCAAAATCCGAAATCAAATCAACTGCTGAAATCGTAACGCACGTACATTCTGTTGTATTTTGATGACGCAATTCTTAATATCAAATATTGTATAGTCATCGAAGATACTATTTTATTAACTATGTGTTCATTGCACCGATACACTCATAAGGAATAGTTACAATTTTAAGCCTAAATATGCCAACACGTTTTACTAATTAGAGGCGGTATCACATCCGTTTTGACCACAAATCATTCATTAGGAGCTTTAGCAGGAACAAACCCCGCACACGTATTCGTCTGTCAACATTTTTCTTCTAACTTTGCTTGACTTTTCTGAGAAATACATGAAATGTCAATTAATGCACTATAAAAAGAACGACGAATGTTTTCCTCTCCATTATATTGTTAGTGTCACGTGTCTCCTCTCAAATTCTGGTGAGTCGCAAGGTGGGAAAGGCCGATCTGATATTTGTCCGTTCAAAAAGTACGAGTGGCTTCGTTATGAGATATCACTAAAGACAGACGTCTTCTTGTACCTGAACAGCTGACGAAAAGTCGACTTTCCAGATAGGAATAAGTCACTCCTGTTATAATACTCCACATGAATTCATATGAAATAAATCAATAATTTACTCTTCAGTTGACGAGCTTGTAAATTAATAGCGTAAACAATATATATATATATATATATATATATATATATATATATATTCAGTCAGAAATTTCTTCAACAAGACGATCCATCAGGCAACCTTCTTAGCACATTTTGCTAAACAGGACCTTGTAACAAAATTTTCATGACATGTCTGTTATGAATTTTCTTCCAACAGTGAGAGCAGATAGATGATTCTAATGAAAATGAAATTAAATCAAAGTTTTGGTTGAAATTCATTATGACGTGCTCAAACAAAATATGTCATTGCCTCCTTTAGAATAGCAAGAATACGAAACAAGGTTGTTTTTTTTTTTTTAACTTTGTGGCACATAAAGTTGAATTTTGGTTTTAATTGTTAGTAAGAACTATTTGCTCATTGCATTAAATCTTCTGTTTTTTTAGGTACCAAGGGCCTAATGCAATATACTAAAACTCAGCCTAGTTACTAAATACAGAAATAACAGCAACTATTAGAGTTGACTGATATAACTGCTTCGCGCGTTAATGGTGACCAGTCTCGGGTTTACTGTTGGGTGGTATTTCTGCATCGTTATTTTAGTTTAGAGAGAGATCGTACGAACTGAAATTGTCAGTCATTCGTTTTGTGTGCAATACGCTAATGACGTGTGAGGGAAGACAGGAACAGACGGCCCCGATTTCCGTAATAGCCACTTGTCCTTCGCAGACGACCATTTGGCGTGCCCCGCTCGAGCAGCTTAAGAAGTCCGCCGTTAAGCTAACTGCTCAGGAGCGGCCCCGTAATGGCTCTCTTAGTCTCTGACAGTGGGTAGCGGGCGCCGGAGAAGGACACGTGTGTGGGTGGGCACTGGCTTATCTTGTCGAGGACATCTGCAGCTACGAGGGTCAGCTTTAAGGGGACGCGGCTCCCGATCACCCATCAGCCTGCTGGGAAATGCCGGCTGCCGATAACGCCTCAAACCAGAGATAAAGGAACTTCTCTCCGTCCGAGTTTGGCTCTCGCCATCTCCAGCAGCGGAAAGTGCAGGGCGTTGACCTCGCGTTGCAAGATTTACCATTCTTCTTAGGCCGTTGGTCAGTTTAACTCCTCATTATGTACTTCCTCTAACTGTATTTACGAAATGCAATTCCGAATGCACTAAATTGGATTTTGGTGAATAGATACATAAAAGTGAAGTAACCTTAGTCGGATAGAACAAAGACCTTACGTCAGCAAAATGAATTGAAGACTTTGCTGAATGGTAGAATGATTCCACCGTGTTTCTTGACAGTTGGAAAAAAGATCCCAATAAGTTGACCAGTAATAATGCACAGTACTATGGCTTCGAAAACGTTACAAAATTATCACAGATATGTGTAAATAATAGCAAACCAATAACGCGAAAGAGAGATCATAACATTATATACCATTAATTTTAATATATGAACATTATTTACCAACACTTTGTATCAACATGTTACCCGTCATTCATGTCATTGATGAATGCTTCCTATATTTTCTTTTTTTCGACTACCGTGAAGGTGAAGTAGTGTTCTCAAATAATTAAGCTTCATCAGTTGGATTTAGAAATACCACCTTTCAGGGTGTACCTCATCTAGTAATCTAGTGTTATTTTTACAGTTGGTAATCATGAAAGGCGAAGCGGTCTATTCCCAGTTTGTTTCTGAGAACAAAAGAAAATAGTTCAAACAAAAGTAGAAGCTTTTATATTGCAAAAAGAATTGTTGTGGTAAGATAATATTTCCACTACTGTTCACTCTTAAGGAAGAGAGCTATGGGGGAAAAAAGTGAATGTAAATAAATTTCTGTTTGGTAAATCACAACTAAGCTGTTTGATAAGGGACTCGTACAATAATGCAATTGACTGAGTGCTGTCACGGAATTGGTCACTGTAAGTAATACTCACTTTTATTTTTGTTAATGTAGATTTGCACATTTGCTCCTATCGCCAAGCGATTTATATATTTTCTTTAAAGTATATTAATTAATTCCTTACACTTTTCAATCAGAGGTAGCTTCTCATATAAAGAGATAAACTAAAACACTATGTCGATTTGAACCCGAGTCCTCCCGAATGTCACGATCAAGCATTACCGCTCATCCACTGGGATCATTCCTCCAAAGATGAGGCTAAAGATGTATTAATAATCTTCGCAATAAAAGATTATAGTAAATTTGTTGTAGGTAGAAGTGGCAGAATTATATTTCAATAAATTCCAGTCCAGAGATAAAAAGTACCTATACCGTGGTGGGATGTTTCTTCTTCTTTTTGCGTTTTTGTTTCTACTGACCACGTGGTTCTTAACTCTGGTTTCAATATAAAAACAAAAAAAAAGGCCATTACGCTTCTTCTTTCAAAAAAATCTGTTCTCAGCATCTTGAATTGCGTTGCAATTCCTTCGGCATCAAATATCTGCCTCTTGAATATATTTTGATAACCTTCCTCGTACTGCTGAATTACTGCCCTCACAACAGAGTACAAAAACAGACTTGTCTGTGGAACGTGACGCGGACAAAATACAGGAGATGAACCGTAAATGTTTTCCATTTAAACATTTCCAGGCGCGAACTATTCACGCGAGCCGAGTCTGAAAGCGTAGGAGAGATTTCTGATAGTAAGCCGTCTGCGAGGACTAGAAACACGTCCGTGGATACCGAATCGCGTTGCTTTCACAGCGCTGTTTTCTTTGTTTACCACTTTCTTGAAGTAAACACAGAGACTTCCAGCGGTAATAAAGTCTGGCGTGCGTTATGGTTAGGACCCGGGGGTGGACATCCTAAATGTAACACCCCAATGCTAATCTAGAAGAAAGTGGAAACTGTTATTTTCCTATTGCAACAAAATCCGTCTGATTTTTGTTGTTAATATTACATGTATGCAATTGTCAGATATGGAATTAACAAATTTCCAGTACGAAAAGAAGAATATTAGAGAAGTAAACACTTATATGCAGAAAATATGCAATACGTGTTTCAATAGCCTAGAAAAAGTGATGAAATTACCTGTTTTAAACAAACAATGTAATTGTACGCAATATATGTTTCTGTAGAGAATATCTCATAAACATTTGCTCCACATTAAAAAAATTATTTTCGTTTCTTTTCTTGGTCCCTCCGTCCCTGTGAATAGTCACGATGTAAAAGATCTTTTATTGCTGGCTATTACTTACAGCGTTAAGTTAAAAAGCTTGTCTCTTTGACATTTACTTATTTTACGAAACTGGAAACGAATACCTTGATCTGGGTTTTATGAACACTCTATCTTAAGTTTTAAAGAGAAATTGTTTCAATATGGAACGAGGTAACAATGGTTCCTTTTTTAAAAAATAATAATTACAAAATCCACAATGCAAGGTTGTTATTTAATATTTTTCATGCTTTTATTTGTTTTAATACTATACGTAATTGATATAGTAAATTCCCTTTTATTTTCGTTCAAGTTTTTTGATAATCATAGAAATTGAAAGGTTTCACTCTTTAAGTGCGTATCGGATCACTACTTTATACTTTTAATTGAAAGTATGACAGTTCCTCGTCTTACAGTCTGCTATAAACTACTATTCTTAGCCTAGTTGTTAAACCAACACCAATATACAATAGTCTTTCCACATAACGCTATGTTTGACTATCCTTGTTAATTTGTTATTTTTTAGAAATTTTTTCCCTAACTTTTTTCCATTTTTGTTTTTACTTACTTGCAGTCAGAATATAGAAAAAAGAGATGAAAAGTTCAGAGATAACTTACTGATAATACACTGACAGCAGCACACTTCGAAATTTTAGTTAATTGTACTAGACGACGGCTTCTTCAAACACGACCTTAAATTTTACAGATAAGCGGAAGCTGAAAAAACCGCTAGCTTGAATAATACTTCATATCTAACACAACTTTGTAAATTATAACCTAAGTAGTGAAATTTTAGATTTTTGCATGCACTTAGTGCGATGCTTTACCAGAATATCTGTTTTATTTTCAGTCATTTACATTTTCTCTTAATAAAGCTGACGAAATAGTTGGTGTGGAAAGTTCTGAATCAGTCTCTCAACAGAGGAACTGGGAGACAAGAACATTTCATTCAAGGATTTTTTTTTATAATAGTGTCACACCTCCTTTATTCACTGCCTTACTAGGCATCCGGCCTTTGTTCTACAGAGTTGGAGAACTCAATTCTCTCTCGAGTCACGTGCCGGAGGATTTGACACAACCGAGCTAGAATTTATTTCAAACGATGACAATTCTTTTGAAACGTTCTTTAATTCTGTTCACGACAGGACGATTGCTGTGAATGTAGTTACTATCTATTAAGCATGTTCTTAGAACGAAAATAATTTCGAATTATGTCAGATTTTACCATGGCATCAACGACGATAATTATTAGTAACAAAACAAAGTAACTTTCCTATCCTTACAAGCAAGTAACTAACACATGAATTGACTACAATGCCATCTTAAAATTATTTAACTTGTGATAACGATACATGTGAAACATGGAAAAGCAATTACCTACCAGGTCACTTACAGAGCTTCAGGCAGTTTATTTGGTTACAAAACAGTCCCAAATTATTTGTCTGGCAGAACGCTATTCTATGTGACGATAGCAGGGTTATTCTTCTAATATTGTAATCAGTATTCGCTATAATTAGGTAAGAAAATGCTAGAAAGGTTAGGGAGAAAATGATTCTATCCTGTATAATCAAAGAATACGCGTTCCATTTAGCATGAAACAAAGGTTCAAAAAAACACGAATTTCCAGACAGGTGTGTTTCAATTAGTGACATACGACTAGGGTTTCTATTTACTACGTAGCTATTTAATTCAAATATTACAAACGCTGAAGAATATTTTTTTCTTATGGCTTTACGCCTCGTCAAAGCCGAGGTCAATAGAGGCGGGAAAGGACTGGGGGGGGGGGGAGAATTGGAAGGAATTCGGCCATGTGCTTTTCAAGGAAGCATCCTGAAATTCGCCTGGAGTAATTTGGGGAAAACATGTAAAAACCAAATCTAGATGACCGGACGGGATTCAAACCCGCGTTCTCCCGAATGCGAGGCCATAACGTTAACCGCTCATCCACCACACTCGGTACCCCGGAGAAAGTCATAAAACGATTACTGCATTACAAGGGGCTGATAAGTCGATTTCGATATCTCCAACAGAGGCAAAACAACTCGAGACTGTCTTTAGGGTGTCCTGGTGACGCATCGTCATTGTGTATGGAACCGACGTTTCAACCCTCATACTGCGGTCTTCTTCTTGGGCAGAATCAAGAAGAAGTCCGCAGGATAACCCCAGGTCGTGGAAGCCTACCATTTCAATAAAATCGTATTTGGTCATGGCACTGGTTAATAGGCGATAATTCTTTTAAAAAAGCAAATCAGATATATACCCAACATTTTCACACATCATAATTGGTTTAACGAATCCGTAATCATAGTGAGAAAACTGAGGTAAAAACTCTCAGTGAACGTAATAATTACGGTAAAGATGCTTGAGTTCACTTTAGAAATTCACGCGATTACTCTTAAATTGTTCCTGGAACGCAGTGGATTTTAAGAACTGTTATGATAAAAATTACAGTGTTTTTGCCTTGATTCAAACAATTATTGCCTTCAAAGTAGTTTAGTGGGCAGGAACTGATTGACGTCAACTTCCTAAATGTGGCAGCATGTTCAGTCCTAACGTAGAATAAGTGCTACACTGACAATCATCTTCGGAAAATCGACTGTACCATTAACATCAAACATTATATTGAAATTGGAAGTAACAACTAGAACAACATGATTCATGACGGTAAGTCGACGTTCCGATCCTGTCTTTTGAAATGGAGTATTGAAGAAAAACATTAAAAATCTATGTGATAGTGGGAATGATAAATGTGTTACTAAAATCGTTTGATTATTTAAAACCACTTGCACCTCTCAGATGTATTTGGATATTCAATATTGTCTCTCCGATACATTTTGACCAGCAGAAATACTCGAGAAGAGTTATTGCGCTGTTGTTACATAAATTTAGCGGTCATTTTCACTGATATTCCTCATCGTAGTTCATTAATGCCATTGTTTGATTTATCTGAATAAATCTGCGCTTTCAAAAATCGC
Organism: Vandiemenella viatica; assembly: GCA_031002005.1. Lineage (NCBI taxonomy): Eukaryota > Metazoa > Arthropoda > Insecta > Orthoptera > Morabidae > Vandiemenella > Vandiemenella viatica. The sequence continues at coordinate 189,717,806 of JARYHS010009186.1, forward strand.
TACACTGAGGCGAATTAGCCTGCTTTTTTTTGTTTTTTTTCTATTCGTGGTCAACGTTTTGTGAGTGTTTACATTCAAATCTTTTTTAACGTTGGTATATCATAAAAACATGCTTTTAAAAACTAATGGCAGCTTCAAAGAGTTTTTACCTCTTTAATAATTCAGTAGTTACTAAATATTATTTCTTTTCTCATCTTTCTCTTAGTTGAAACAAGAAATAAGATCATTTACGAGAAGCAAGTAAAATAGTTCATGTATTAATTGAAAGTGTACACAGCATTTTCTGATTTAATTTAGATATGGATTATTTAAGCTGGTTACCGACGTATGTTGCATAATATGTTCACAATAATCAAAATGGGACAGTTCTGGAGAAGTCCATGTGGCCATAGCAATTAATTTTTGCTTCAAAAACAAATAAAACAAATGACATCGTCACCACTCCCCCGTGGTGAAATGGTCTTATTATTACATATTGCATTGCATGTCAAGCAACAACAAATTAATTAGTTTATAAACTAAAATATTTGTCTCATTTGGCTATTTGACTATTTTTTGAAAATGGTTTTAAATAGTTTATTGATACATGCTATTTACCGAGTACTAATTATTTTTTGACAATAGTGCTTATTTTACGTAAAATTCAACGTTAAAATTTAGAGGATTTCAAAGCCCGCCAAACCGTTCCTTTGCTGCCTGGCGCGGGTCAGAGACACTCGTGACGTCACAAGCCAGCAGGCGCTCACTCTACGTAAGTAACGTTTGGTTTGTTTCTCTGAATTTGTGTATAAATTATTGGAAATATGGTTTGTAAATAGTGTGTAGTACATCAATCTACAACCACAACAATAAAAACTCTCCAAATAAACATACGTGTTCCCGCATTAGTTGAAATAGGAAAAAAGTCACTGCAACTCGCTCATAGAAACCCAGACGACATTGTGACTAAGACTCATATGATTTACTGTAAATATAATTTGCACCATAATTTCTTTGAGATAATGTAGTACGATGTTTAAGGCGAGTATCAGTAAAGTTAGGGTTCTTAGGTTCGATCCTCGCTTTGGAATATGTGTTGTTATTTTTGAGCGTTTTCTCTAGATACTAGTTGCTGTTGGTAGCACCGCATATTCTTTTTATAAAATCCATCAAAACACTAATTTTTTTCCGAATGTTTCACAAATTTTTGGATAGCAAGAGTATTACAAACGTTTGGGACATAACCAAAAAAACTTCAAAACTGAAACTGGACGTTACTTGCACACCGATAAAAAGTTTTTAAAAAAACTTAAAATTACTTGCGAATTAAAAGTAAATACCGCTTAAATAGATGCATTTATGTCAGAGAGGTAACATACAGTTGTATTATCACGTGAAAATTCTAACAAAAAGTATTCAAAGTGTTCTGGAATTGTTGCGAGATTAGCGTGCAATGTTATTGTTAAAATAAATTCACCGTTGAGTACTTGCGTTTTGTTGCAATGATGATTTATCTCTTAAAAGCAGGAGGTTATCTTTTTATAAATGTTGTCTTGTGTGACAGCAATATATGTTTCAAACGTTTTATACTTATTCTAATAAAAACAAGATTCTGTAAAACAATAAACGGCGAACAAAAAACAAAAATGTGCACACGAAAAAAATATTACCCTAATCAAGGTTCGAATAAAGGATCTTCAAATTCCTATAGCATTCTTTAACCCTGAAGCTATCTGGACACCATGGAATTGTTACTTTTCTTCTCGTTAATAGTGAACACTTAAACATCACAGTTTCTACGTGCGTTGAAGTGAACGCGTTCGGTAAATAAATAACAATAAATTCATTTTCGTTGGAAAAAAATATTATTTATCTATAATTATTTATCCGCAGTTAAGTAATATTGTCCATAACATCCAGTTATTTAACTGTTGTGCTTATCTTATACTGCACTTGCATTTTTATCGTAAATATCTGCTAAAACAACTAATTTAATTTAAAATTTTAGTCATTCTTATGAAGGATTTCTGTTAATCTCTAACTTCCAGTTTAAATATAAATGATTCTCGAATTGAAGTTATTACATTCTCAAGCTCCGTAGAATAAAAGTCAGTGGTTGTTTCTATAGCTAGTCCGACAAATAATTTACGGTATTTTTCCGAGTAGGCTTCTACAAATTGTTCTTCATTTTATATTCAACGCAAAATCTCATTTTTAACAAGAGATAAGCAACAATAAATAGTTGAAAACTTGGATAGCGGGAAACACTCCATACGCAGCCGTAGCGCCTACCGGCATGTGACGTCACTAAAGCGATCTCCAATCACAGAGCGTTTTCGGTCACGTGACAAGAGGCAAGAAAAATTTGATTTTTATTTCGCTTTTCTAATTACAATCAATCCATCTTTCTTTTCAAATTTAACAAAAATAGCTTCCTTAAGCATTAATCTACGCGAATGACTACAATTTGTAATATATTTTGAATACTATCAAATAGCCTATTTTACATAGGAGCAGTAACAAATGTAACTTATGTAAACGTAATGAATTAATATAATTACCTTAGAACTAAGACAGTGCAGTTGAAGAAATTGACTAATAAATCCTTAAGGTCTGACAGCCAAGCGATTGAGTACTAAGACTTCTATAATGATAGTCTAATCTAACAAGAGAGGGTCAGTGCCAAAATTATTTAGCTAACCGTGTAAGTTATTTTCTATAAATTCCTCTTTAATTTCTGTATGTGAAATGTGGTTTACTGAGAAATTGGAGATCGTTCCAGCAATCGTCTAAATGATTGTGAAAATCCACCTGAAAACTGTAATTAGCGCATGCCTCCCACATGTCTCTAGATTTGAACAAAGGACCGTGTTTTAACACACGGATAGAAAGTATGGTGATTGCACATGACAGATTTACTTTAAGTAGTTTTATTGTTTTGGTACTTCTGAATTATTGTTAAAATTTAGAAGTACGATCTATTAAAGTAATTAATATATTTGTACGAAGCGTAATAAATATCAGACTTGTATCTACCATTGTAACATTTCACCCCTGCAAAGATACGTGAGATGATCATTAATTATTTATTTATACTGAGATATTAATTGGTCGTTCAAAAATTCTGAATGTTGTTTCATAATTTACACTACTTTGTGATCAAAATATTCTTAGAAATAGTCCTTCACATTTACGTTATTGCTGATATTGAGAACGGACTGATATCGGAGTTATGAAACTTTACCTATATTTAAGACTTCTACGTAAAGTAGGTACAATGATAATTTTACACGCCAGCAGGTGAGACACAATTTTTGTTTTTATATATTATTTCTTTAATAGATGTGCTACTTCTTTGTATTTTGAAACTACCAGCTGTATTCAACACCTTTCCCATCGTTGATAAAATGCTGTTTATTGCAATGGTTACTCGTCATCTGTTCGACAGTCTTTTTTTATTTACGGCTTTACACCTAGTCAACGTCTGGGTGATTATAGGCGGGATGGGACTGGGGACTAGGAACGGGAAGGAACTCGGCATTAGCCTTTTGAAGGAAGCAATTCGGCATTCGCCTGGAGTAATTTGATGAAACCCGAAAAACGAAAATAGTATTCCCGGACGGGGATTCGAACCGGCGTCCTCCCGAATGCGAGGCCAGAGCGTTAACCGTTCACTCACCACGCTCGGTGGCAGTCGCTTGCGTGTGCTGTAAGTCACTGCGTTCATTCTGAGCACAGTACTGCAGTAAAACAACAATTAGCATTGAGAAGCATAGAGCCTTAATAACGTCAAATACGAGTATACTTGCATTCGAGTGCTGTAACATGTTCTGGCATACAATAATTTCAATGCCATTTAAATTTTGCGTTCTCTTATATAAACATCTTTTTAGGTCGCAAATTAACTTGAGGAGGGAATATAATGTAATCTGATGCGTTGAAAGTCATTTCGAAATAAGTTAATTAAAAAAATGAAAAAAATGTAAGAACGGCAACTTTCCCGGCGTAGAACTATTCACAGATGCACCGCCGGATTGTGTTGTGAAAACAAGACATTTCGACGACTAACTCTTCCGTCTACTTCAGCGTAAACATCTGTCAATTGGTAAATACCTATTAATTAGCAGACCTCTGCAGATGTTTTCACACCTGAGCGAAACGGCGATGTCAGTCGTAGACATATCTTGTTTTCTCAACGCAATCCGATGGTACACCCGTGAAGACTTCATTAAAAAAAAAATCGTTTCATCCTTCCATATTTGTCTCCTCCCATTTTTTTACTCTATTGTTTAAAATGCATCGGAAGGATGCGAAGCCTCTGAAACAAATGGGGTATGAATCTCGTTACTCTCTATCTGTAGTACGTTTCCAATTCACCCAAGAAACCCACGTCCGTACGTATGATGAGTGTTGGCCAAGTAGATGCCTCCCGCGGCGGGAAATGGTGCAGCCGCCAATTTCCATAATTGATTGCTTTCACCGTCGCGGGGTATAATACTATTCAGCGAAAGTAAATAAGGTATAACGTCGTTAGACATTAAAGCAGGGAGAATGGAGAGCAAAAGTCTTCTCTGAAAGCGAACGGTGGCGGCTGGTCCCTTTGGGGTGGGTAGGAAGAGGGTGGGGGGTAGAGTGCGGTGTAGGGTGTCCCTTCGGTGTTCGTATCAAAGGGAAACACTTTTCTTTGAGGAAGCCCGCCGGCTGGCGGTCTGCGGCTTTGGAGATTGTGGAAGAAGGAATCATTTCTCCCGTCCTGCAGTGAGCATCTCGCTGACTGGGTTTCCTTTTCGCCGTAGAGAGGGGGGGAGAGGGGGGGAGAGGGGGGGGGGAAATATGAGGCGGAACAAGAAGAAAGCCACTTAAGAATCAAAGGCCGTAGCAGCGTCAGACCGGGTCTTATGCACAGCAGATTTGTTTCCGTTTGGCCGCCCAGACGAGAGGCTCAACTGAAGAAGCAGTCGAGCCTGTCTGATTGGGTCGTCAGCAACCACGTGGTGATTGAACCGGTGGTTTCTGCCTTGTACTCAATGAACGTATACATATCGTAGTAGTAGAGGAAGATCGAGCTGCCCCGGATGCTGGGTAACCCCGGACAATAAAAGTTCTAACAATACAACCACGCTGCGTAGGTAAAACTATATTGTAAATATGCACCCTGTAATGTAAAAACAAATGCAACTTAGTTTTAGCTTAGTCACCCAGTGATTTTCACACTAGTGTGTGTTTTGTTTTGCTGGCAGAAGTTTTTTCGCGCTCCTGTCAAAATTAGTTGGAGATTATTGAATAAGATGCGTCAGATTAATGCATAGTAACGCGGGCTCAAAAATCTAAAAGTGGGATAGTTTAACATATTCGCCATTAAAAATGTGCAGAGGACGGGCAAAAAAGTAAAGGCAGTAAAAATGGCGAAGCGAAAAGAAGGGTAAAGCCGCTATAAAGACGTTGGATACAAAGAAACGTATTCAAAGTCTTTCCGAAGCAAAGCAAATCAGGTAAAACAGACCGAATGTATCGCACGTGGAAAGATTTTTTAAGAATGCATTCGGTGCTATGAAGCGAAGACAGGGTCCATTAAGATAATTTTTATATACATCCTTTAGTATGCGTTATTATTATGATTTTTGTAAGGCCAAAAACAATTTGGTCACCAAAAGAAATGATGTGGTTACTAACTTCCAGTTAATATGACGGCAGAAGTTCCCGGTTTAAATTTTAAGATTAAAATAAGGACAGAAAATGTGTTTATTTTATTTTTATTTTCAATTAATTTTAAGTATCCGGTGCTACCCGTACTTCCCTACTTGCAGTCTTTTATCATTTAGGATATTTAATATGAATTCACTCACCATTATTTTTTTTCATCATTTTGTACTCAAACGATCCAAATACATGCATGCAAGGAAAAAAAATCACTTTATCTTTCAGAATTTATTCTGCAATCCAACCATTTGTTGCGGGTCTACTTTCAACTTATTGACGTGATGTCTTCCGGATTATATATATATATATATATATATATATATATATATATATATATTGCCTTTATTAATTTGGCACTTGCCTATTTGCATAAACACACAAACACAGAATTACGTATAATATTAAATTATTCGATGTAAGCCAATTTGGTATCGACGTTAGTATTTACAGGTCCTCCTTTACCAAGCAGTCTATCAGAGTATTGCCAGCAGATACACATTTACAACAACGATAGAATATGTAATCTGATGTTTCTTCATCAGATAAGCCTCAATCGTTCAGTAATTGTTAAGGCGATGGAAGTATTGCCACCAACGTCAGTGAATTATTTTCTGGTTAGCTGTAGTAATTACAATTTATTTGAACTTTTTTTTTTTCGAACCACGGTTTGATCACGATATGCTTCTGCACTGATTCATAGAGACTTTTTACTGTCTACTTCCAGTTTGTCTGTCACATGGTCATCATTTTTTATTGTAATTGAAGTCTTCAGTGCGGGGTATTTCGAAAGATAACTAATCTGTTCGTTTTGTAAAAATTGTTTCAATTATGTCCAGTGTAACAGCGTCTTATAGTTACTTTTATTATTAGACTTATTTGAATCATTACTTCTACGTCACTTGAACGGAATAAAGTTTGTTCTATCATGTTTTAAATCTAGTTTTGTAGTGTTACACTTACCGATTCCGTTCCAATTACTGGACTTATTTGAAACTCATACTTCAGATCTAATTATAGGTACATGATGATTAGTAAACAAATAAGGAGAACTTTTTAAAGTTTGTTGAAACAGGAATATCTACCAACGCAGTAATATCTTTGAATAGATTTAGATTAGACCAAGCTGTTAAAAAAAATTAAATAATAAATCACTAAATACTTTTAAAATATAAGCAAACGTTGTGTATCAGCAGATATTTTTGATATGGTAGATTCAATAAAAATTTACTGTATGATCCCTTCTGCGTCAACAAACCTTAATATTTTAATCTTCTGATTGTGACAATAAAATTTGTTAATTACTACATAAACTTAAGACTTATTATGTGTTTAAACTTATTTTCATGTCCATTTAAAGAAAAAGATCTATCTTAAAGCAGATGACACAAAATTGTTATTATTCGGAAGAAAGTTTTAAGTATTTAAATATCTTACTCATTGCATCACTTAAATTAATGTTTATCGATTATTCTCAATTATATTATATTATAATATGATGTAGTAAAGGTTTAGAGTGTTTTATAAAATGACGTAGATAAGTGTATTCAGAGAAATTTTCTATTATACCTTTATATAAAGTGGTATTTTCGTTTCAGTTTGGAATAAAAGTATATTGCTGTTTTACTGACATGTAGAAAAGAAAATAATGGTTTTCGTTGGATATTTAATGTTTGGCGTAATTGAACATTGTTACGTGATCGCCTGTTGTACGCTTAGTACGTGGGGAGTATGTTGTAAATCTAACCAATATCGTGGTGTTACAATTATATCAACAACGCTTCTCTAGGTCGTTAAGATTTAGTAAATAAGCCGGTACGTTATCTTGTCACTGCTGAATTCGGAATGTGTTCAGAACATTTTTGTACATTTTAATTTCACTTTTGAATTCACAATAAGAATTATTATAAAATCATGCTTACATTTTGTGCAAAAAAGGAATTAAATCTTTACATTATATATATATATATACATATATATACTGCTTTACGTCTCTCAAACAGTGAGGTATTTAGAGACAGGAAAGGATTGGGGGCAAGGAATGGGAAGGAATTCGGCCATGACCTTTTTAAGGAAGCATCCCGGCATTTGCCTGGAGTGATTTGGGAAACCATGGAAAACCCAAATCTGGATGCCCGGACGGGGATTCGAACCGCCGTCCTCCCTATTAATTCTTGTAGAGAACATTAAATTTTAGTTTTCCGATGTTACAAAAGCAATTAATTTCCTTATTTTTTAATTGAATCAAATTCGAAAGAGCATTTTGATACAAGCCGTTATTAAGGTTCTTCCGTGGTTTAATTACTGATTAATTTATTAAAAAATCCACCAAACAGGTTATTTTTGAAGAGCTGTTTTATTTTGAATCAAAACAACAAGTCAGCGATATTCACAAGCATAGTTACAATCCAAAGATGCACTTCTGAGTCGTTGCAAATAAAATCTTTGTGAACTCTCTGTAACACTGAATACTGTCAACTAAACTGGCTTACTAACTGAATAGAATAAGTGCTCTGTCCAGGCGATCTGTTTATATAGTATCTATCGAAATTACGAGAATTCTTCAAAGGCATCCGCCTGATATTTCTCGATCATTAACAATCACTCAAACAATCAAACATATTAAAAACAATCGGAATTGATACAAAATTAATTAATAACATTACAAAATGATCAGAAATGGTAATTAGAGATACTTAAATACAAAATTATTTACAGAAATCCTTTCAAATGGTGGAAAATTGTCCTGTAGACATCGTAACTTACATTAATACATGGAATTACAAACATTTAAGAAATTCTCTTGCATCATTCGGTTCTTAAACATATTAAATGGACTTTAAATAATTTTCTTACATAAAACAAAGGCTATCTACACTGATTTACAAGAAATTACAAAATAAACATACCAAATCACTTTCAAGCAAACTTTAGCTCTCTACAAATACTTCATACAGTACAATGCTATTCAAAATTCAGGTATAAGGGCTGTTACACAGTGTCACAGATACAGAATAAAGCTAAATTTAAATTTGTTTATAGAATGTTTTTCCGTTTTTTGTTGTTTTGTTTGTTAATTACATGTTCTGTAATCTATATAAAGCTTGAAGAATCTGGTTGTATACTGCATTGGCTTCCAGATACATACACGTGAGTTTTAGCTGCTTATGGGTAAAATCTCAGAGTTTCCTTCAGCACCTTTCGCTACAGCTTCGTGAGATTGTAACCCTTTTCCCAGGTGCTGCGAAGGCTCCCTCTCGGAAACAGGAAACGTTCTCGGAACGGTGACGAAATTTATAAACTTAAATTGCGAGGAAATTGTTCTGCCTGCGAAAATACTCGCAGCGTTCCAGGAAATGAAAACCACTACGTAACGAGAGCCGAGAGGAAATAGAAAATGTTTTATTGGATGTGTAGTAAACAGCGTGCATGGAAATTGCTGTTTTGAGAGACATCTTGCCACAGGAAACATCCAAGACTTGGTGGTGAGAACTGAAGAAACAGTATATTCCAGTAATGACTGGCATATTAGATACTATAGTTACTTATCACGGACAAACTACTTGACTACTGATACACTGAAATTTGTTATAATAAAGGACAATCTTCATTTATTATTCAGCATCTAAAAATAAATAAGAATCAAAACTATTTTAAAAAATCAGTTACAAAAGTTTTCAAAAAAAAAAAATTTGAAGGTGATTGGCACCGTTAGACAATAACCACAATAATGTTTAATTTTCTGTACTTATTGGTTTTTATGATTCAATTTTTGTTAACAATGTGTATGGATGATATTGGATGTGGTTAGTATTAGTAGTCAGTCTATCAAGTTCTCTCGGTTCCTAAAGCCTTATGTAAGTCATTATACTTTTTTCCTTATTTGATTAAAAATAATGTGTCCTTTAATATAAACAATTATAGTTGGTTGGTTGATTATCGAATTCTGAGAGTCCAACGATTGAAAAACACGCACCCGCTGAAGGGAAGTAAACTATGTACGATTATTCGAATTTCAGGTAGAATGTAACCTCACATGGTAATTGTTCCTTTCTTTACACTTATTTTTCTATCTTTAATGTACTTTCTGCTAACGTAAGGTTACTATAACTGAAGTTAACTTACGTTAAGCAGCTCAAATTTAATTTTAGTCACGTGTGTTGGCTTATGTTAACAGATTTCATTACCGAAGGTTGCTTATATTAGAGCCTCAACACAATTCCGAAAATAAGTACAATGTATGATAAGGAGAGGAATACAATAAAAAAATGTTCTATTTCAAGGTTCCTTGTTTATTCTAAAAACACAGTATGAAAATTTACACATAAAGGAGTACGATAGCATTAGCTTCACAAGATAAGTTTCATATTTATGATACTAGTCTTCAGAAAATTGCCTAGACTCAGGCATTTAAAGCGTTTCTTTTTTATATCCACTCTTTTAACCATTTTCTACATTTTATTTTGTTATTCTTCATATCATTCAACATTATAAAGGGTGATTAAAAAACCATGGACAAAATGACATGGTAGATCTGTCATACAATAAGGATCAAAAATTGCATAGGAACAGAGGGTCGCAAATGCCTGTAGAGGGCGCTAGAGGCACGAGAGGCATGGCCACTACGATCATTAGACCTGTCTCCCTTGGATTTTTTCTTGTGGGGATTTTTAAAAGGATTGGTGTATGAAACACCTGTTAAACGCCAGAAGACTTGATAGGAAGAATCGTTGCGGCAGCCGGATGTGTTCGAGATACACCTGGTATCTTTGAGAAGGTGTGGCGTTCCATGCAACGGAAATGCCGGGCTTGTCTCGCTGCATCTGCTTTAGGCTCAACATTTGGCTTGTATTAGTCGCATGTGAGTGAGTAATTATAGATAAAATGATCTGTAATGGTTTTGTTACTTCTCTTTGAGTCAGTATTTTAGACGCCCTGTAGCGGCTCCGGATCGCAGTTGCGACCCTCTGATCCTATGCGATTTTTGATTCTTATTGTATGACCGATCTACCATGTCATTTTGTCCACGTTATTTTGAATCACCCTGTAATCAACAAATTATCTACGACGTTAATTCCTTCTTGTAATATAAACATACTTTCAAGATCACAATGAAGAACTAGAGAACTGTCTTGACAATGGACTGTCCTTCAAATTATTACTAGCATTCACTTCCCGTCGTTGCAGTGAACTCGCATCGTTTGAACGCTTCCTGCACGACGGTGAAATCAACCTTCGTGTTGTCCTCCATATATATAACATGACCCAGCACCATGGGAGCGATAATGATCAGGCCTGGCATTCTGGGCTTACAACATTTAGAGTACCGATATACGGTTTTCATCTTTATACCTGTCATTCTCATGAGTTAAATAGTAAGCAGTTAATGTTAACATCCTTGCTCTATGCATCGTCGAAGCATTAATTTCCATATCAGTAGTATTTCGCTGGACGTTATTGTAGCAACTATACCAACTCTGTTGATATCGTCAGATACTGTTTTTATTCACTCTTTTATAATCTGAACACGAAAGAAGATGTGATGTAAGGAAGATCGGTTGCTTAGAATTATTACCACAATGCCATTTTACTGCTCCTTCTTTAACATTTCAAAATGTATGTAAGTACGTTCGTTGGGGCAAAATAGGACCACGTTAAGCCTTCTTTTGGCTTGAATTTGCTTTGGATGTCCACACATGCGTGTTATAAAGGGGGTTGTTAGAGCTAGAGGCTGCCTTAACCTAACCCGGTGATCTTACCGGTTATAGGGGAGCTATAGTTTAACGAGGAATCTGAAACACGGAAGGTTTCTGGCGTTCTTCACATTACACAGCAAGCTGTGCCAGAGGTGAAGGTCGGGTTAAGTAACTTTGAAAATCCCAGTCGAGACCGGGATTCGAACCGTCGACCATTAGTCATGAGCCTTGAACACTGAGCCATCAGACTGATTTTTATATTTCTAAATATTTTTTCTATAGTAAGAGAAAATCCGCAAAAGACGGGCACAGTTCTATGGGCACCTCAAACGAATGGAAGAAAACAAATGATCTAAAATTGTATTTATTTTAAAACCCAATACTGTTAAGCCCTGGCCTTTTTTTCGATTGGATTAAATTCCGAATATTCTTTCGACAGAGATCTTTCTTGGAATAAGTTGATGACCGGTGGGAAAAATCGAGATGAAAGCTCCAAAAGAAGGCGATGTACCCCTGGACAGAAGAGGGCAAACAGGCACATTCAAAACTAATGAAGGATTTCTGGGCCCAAAAGGAGATGAAACTCGCTGCCAATTGCAAGAAGGCTTAACGTGGTACTTGTTGGCCTCAATGAATATATATATATATATATAAAGGAGTAGATAGATTGAAATATGGCATATATAAATTTTATAATCTTTGTTCATTTACAACTAACTCTCACTTAAAATGGTTTTTAGTTACAATGAAACGTCTTCGTAGTATTTGTTCTGATTGTTTATATACGTACACTACGATCATTCACAGCCGGGTAGTTTGATTCCTGGACCTGCGACAGTGGTCGAGGTTTGTGGAGTACCCGGTCACGGAACGAGTCAGAGATAACGACACGTGACGCGGCACTTTGTGCCTGCTCGAGGCAACCTGCGGCGCGCTCTTAGGGCGGATAACGTTTTACGGCTGCAGATGTTAAGCTAAATCCCAGCAGTTGGCCCGGAACCTCGCGGGAGCTCCACCCACGGCTTAAACTTTCGACTCGCCGCTCTGCACTTTGTTTTCTCCTGCCTGAGCGCTTGTGAGTACTGGCCCAGCAGAAGCAATTTGACCAGTTGCGAAACTGTTGTAATTGCCCCGTCTGTGGTAGAAATATTTACGTGTATGGTAAACAGACTTCATCGGGGAAACTGAATAAATGCGTAACCGTGCTACATATATTCTGATATTAATAATAAATGGATCTTATTTATTTGCCAATCTAAGCTTTCAGCTGACATTTTTCAGCCTTCCCGTCAGAGATACTATGTTTGTTTACAAAGCAAAGATTGCGAAGCGTCATAGAGTGATAAGCTGGTGTCTTCATTGAAGTAGTTCGTTTCCTGCTGCCTCCTTCACTAGTTAAGTCACCATTGGTCTTCTCTCCACAGCAGCATCTTGTCTTCGAATTTTATTTCATGCCGCGGAACAGAAATTTTTTTTGATATTGTTAACGTTCCCACCCAGTACAGTGCTTAGTGCGATTTTCTCCCGTTATAACAGAGATTCTAATTTTTGTCTTGTGTTGCCCATATTACGCAAGCGCTTAATCAAAAGAAGAATTCAAATTATAGATGTCACTACACAAATAACAAATTATATAACCAAATCCTTTTTAACTTTTCTTCCTAAATTCTTCTTCCAAAATTAATAGGATATATTTACTTTCATATTTAACATCCCATTAAAACAGAAATAAGCAGAAATTTGCAGCAAAGGTCTTTTTGTCATGTCTTTTACTTAATCTAAAATTGTTGCAATAATTGTTATTGCGTGCTGCAAGCTTAGTATCTCAAATTTCTAAACACGTTTAAGGTATTGATGAAGGGTTTACGTTAAACGGGAACTATCATTTTCAGCAACGGTACGTACTACGGAGATATATTGAAATCACATTGACTTATTAAAAACTAAAAGCCAATGAAATATCAGTATTAAATCTAATACATGGAATGTAACAATTCTGATCTCTGTAGCAAATTTATTTAGAAGAATGTTTCTGAAAGATAGAATGACGTACAAATTTTAGCCCGTAAAAATCGCAAAAGTTATAAATAAATAAAATATATATATTACTCTGCAATCAATTCCGAAAATATTCGCATTGTAAGTTCTTTTTTTTTATTAATTTAAGTAGTTTTTCGCATTAAATACGGCCATATATGGCGTTTGAAAACCAAATATTCGCAATTTAAGAATAGAATGGATATATGCCGTAAAATCTTGGCGAAATGTGTAGTTTTAGTTGCATTATGGATTATGCAATATCTGGAGATTGCATCCTTTGAGTTTCCCACGATACGTTCAGAATTTAATTTCTTGCTCCGGTATCGTATACCGTAGATATAATCTATGTCTGGTCTAAGCTTTTAAACGGTGAAAATCACATCGAAACCTGTTAAGTAGTATTTTTTAGTTTTTCTGAAACATAAATATAGTATACAGTTTTCGTATACGCAGAGATACACACAGGAAATAAAGATGACCCTATGTTAAAAATATATTAAACATAGCATGCTGTAGGTGCTAACTAGTTGCGCAACCTACGATTTTCCTTCATTAAAGGTCCTTAAACGAAAATTGCGATGACGAAAAACTTTTTTTTTTTTTTGTTGTCATGTTGTCTTTGTTTGTTCGGAGACCTGCCACGCAAGTCGAGTCGAAGAATTATTTGTTTGACATCGACGGATTGAAGAATGTTGCCGTTTCTCTTAAGTCACTTCGTCGTCACTTCTAATCGCCAAATCAATTCGTCGTTTCATGTAAATGATGAATAAAAAATGTTCTTAGGAGAAAACATGTATTTGGGTCTTGGACGTACTAAACACCCCTATTATCTTAGTAAAATGGGACTATTATATTGATACATCTATGGAACTGCCGACCACTTGTAAATCGTTTGTTGGTTCATTGTTTATTTCGCTGCACGGAAAATATTAACTGCAGCCTACTACCATGGAATACAAATAGCGACTTGAATTTGTTAACACGCATCACAAACTAACATTTTCTGCATTTTGGCTATTGACTTTTAACTGTTAGTTTCCGGCGTCTATACTTTTCGTTCTCTGCGGCGTACAATAACTCGAGTCTCATTAAACATATTCGTACGCGGTGACTATCTTTCGACTCCCAGCAGCCTGGTACCGTGATTCGAGGTTCACTACCCTGTTCTGAGCTAAGGTAAGCTTGGTATTAAACCCGAAGGTTGGCTGGGCCCTCTCGTAGGATGTATACTTAGCCTGATATTGGAGGAAGTGTGGTCAGTTCTTTCCCTCCTTGCCTAACATAACCCAGTAATACTACCTGGTAAAGGAAACCTACTGTTTAACGTGAAATTCGAAGCAAGGATACTTTCTGGAATACTACACATTACACAGCAAGTAGTGCCAAAAGTAAAGGTCAGTTAAAGAGCCTATGAGAGAGTCAGTGATTCGAACCAGAATCCTTTCAATCTTCATTCAGGCGCCTTAACTACTGAGCCACAAGGCCACCCAAACTGTTTTATTTTTTTGTTTAGTGCCTTCCCTAGATTATTTGAGCGATAAACTACAGGAAATACCTAACAAGTAAGGTAAATGTCATCACCATCTGTTGATAGGTAATAACTGATGGAATTTATCTGTAAATAAAATATGGTTGTGATTCAGCCTTTGCATCCCAGTAGTAAGTCAGCGTTAATGTTTCATCATACGTGTCATAGGAATAAAAGATTTTTCCAATTCTCAATGCAAAATCAAACAATGTAAACTTGTAACAGTGAATTCCAAAACTGTGGACTTGATTTGGTGAACAACGCTGTTTAATACTTCAAAAACAAGGTATTAGCGATTATTTCTTATGAAATTCTGCATTAAAATTTCTAACTTCACACAGTTCATATAATCATAATAATAATTCCGTGTGGACCTGGTGACAAAGTTTCTATTGGCTGCGCATTCCGCCCCTGTCGTAGCCGCCTTGACCGAACCCGGCAATCCTACCGGGTACAGCGGACCCATAAATTTACGTGGAATCCGAATCACGGAAGCGTTTTGGCGTACTTCACATTACACAGCAAGCTGCGCCAGAGGTGAAGGTCGGGAAAGGTGACTACAAAAATCCCCGCCTAGACAGGAATTCGAAACGGGGCCGTTCGAACGCCAAGCAGACGCCTTAACCACTGAGCCTCCAGACCGCTATGTTATTATTGCTCGAGCCTGTAGTAAACACTTTATAGCGAAACTTTCGTTGACACGTTATCATATTACTTATCTGTATTACTGTTGTTTAAAACATATTCCATTATTTTCTTAAACGAAAAATTGGTGTAAGGACGGAGACAAAATTAAAAAATAAACATTCAATCCAATTATTTCAGGAAATGAGAACCAGGAAATTAGAGAGTGATATATTATAACAGAAAATACAATACTAAAAATATTCTAAAAGTTTTCAAGGAATTCCAAATAGAAAAACAGTAATTCTTTTAGTTCACTTCAGTTTTACGCTGTTATTGTTTTTGTAGAGATTCAAAATCGCAATACCAGTTCACCACTGAATTATGACTCGGCGGATGCCAGCCCTACTGTGCAACGAGAGATGCTTCCTGAAAACTGCTGGCATGTGAAGTGACTGATGAAAGGTAGCGCTCTGTGAAATGGATACGACTAACATTTCGGTATTGTTATTTGCTGACGGCAGCATGTCGACGTCGGACAACACGCAGAGAAAGGCTTCGCTGACGTGACAGCAGACAAAAGTGAGACTTGTAATGAACCGGCGGCTGTCCAGCTACCTGTCACACCTGCATCACCATCGGCCGACCATTAATTAAGGCCCGGGGCGGGCGAGCGGACGTTTGTTAGCGGTGGTCTGTCCACGCATGGAGGATCCGGGGAGCCACCGCCGTGGGCGACAACTCGCGATTGACATTGCTGGCTTCCGCTTCTCTGGCACCACTGTCAAATCAGACCAGAAACTTTGACACTAAATACGTCTCAACACGGATTCACATATATTTTATTGTCAATGTGCATTTTAAATGAATGTTTAAAATTAACCAATTACTGAACATAATCAAAGTTTTTAAAAATTTTGGTATAATAATAATTACTTGTGGTCGTAATGACCTGATGGCAGGGTTTCTATTGGCTGCGCATTCCGACCCTATCGTAGCCGCCTTATCTTAACCCGGCAATCTTGTCGGGTACAGGGAATCCGAACGACAGAAGCGTTCTGGCGTACTTCACCTTTCATAGCAAGCATTGCCAGTGGGTAAGGTCGCCTTAAGGGCCTATCGAAATTTCCGACAAGACAGGGAGTCGAACAGGGGACCTTTCAATCCCCAGTCATACACCTTACAAACCACTAACCCACTAGAACGCTATTATTCAGCATGTCCATTCACAGTGACGCCCTTCCATGCCTCCCTTTGCTCCGCCTGTCCCTTTGTCTCTATACATTTTCCATTTATCATAACGTCATCAAGCATTTTCTTTCTTCGTCGACCTCTTCTTTTCCCTCCGTTTATGCTGCCCTCCAGGTCGTTTTTAAGCAGGCACTCATTCCTCAACACATTACCAATCCAGTTCCTTTTTCTGTTTCTTATAATTATTATTAGGGACCTTTGCTCTCCTACTCGTTCCAGCACCTCGTCAATCCTTGCTTTATCTTTTCAACTTATTGTCTCCATTCTCCTCCACATTCACATTTCGAAAATTCCCAACCCCCTTACATCTTCCTTGCGTAACGCCCATGTTTCCACCCCATATAGCTTAGCAGTTAATTTATTCTAACTTACAATTGTAGTGATCTCTTCTGCTTCAGTTAACAAATAACAAGCAGTCACTTTCTTAGCGCTTTATGCATCCTCGGCGTCTAGGTCATTGGAGGTGGAAAGGATTTCGGGTAAGGAACCGTAATTCGGCAATTGCCTTTTCTAGGAATCACTCCCGCGTTCCTCTGGGGTTATTTCGGAAAATCAAGGAAAACCTAAATCTGGATGATTGGATTCGAACTCGCTTCCTCTCAAATGGCAGGAATGAACATTTTCTTTCACCCACCGTAGTCGATGGTGACTTTGCTTTTTGATAAGCTTCCTTAGGTGGGATTGAAATAAACCTGGTTCTAATCCCGGTCTCCACCTACCCTTCGGATCTGTCAAGAAACTTTCTTTGCTTATGTTAAGTGCGTCAGAATGCTTTCGTGGATGAGATTTCACGCAAAACTGTGGGTTCCTTATATCAGGATGGACTGCCCAGTTAAATTCGATTGCGGATTAGGCAGACGATATGAACTCTGTCGCCAGGCTCATGAATCGGATTTGTTGTTATTATCATTATGAATTAATTAATCAAGGATAAATAGATCTGTGCCAGTATAAGAAACAGAAAAGAACATCACTACCAAGATTGGAGGATAAATTAAAGGTAACCTGATCTTTAGAACAATAAGATTTTTATCCGCAAATGGACGAATGTATACGGAGAATTAGTTCAAAAACTAAATACTGCAAAATTTGTATTCCATAAAAAGATAAAACAAGTAAGTGTTTTTAGAGGATATTAATGTTGGTGATTACATATCCTGCAGCACTGTATTTATTTAACACAGTTCGTATATATTTGCTGTGGAAATATCCAAGTATATATACAGACCTCATAAAAAAATTCTATTTTCACAACATACTGAAAGTTACAATATATCAATTTCATTTCCTTTCAAGCGATATACATTTCTTTAAAATATAAGTACAATACTTTCTCCTTTATGCTGCGATCCGTTGCAATAATATTTACAATACGTGCCTGTTTAAGTGGTACGTAACATATTTCATTGTGGTTACAGTACTTTTCTTTTACTAACAATCAGTTCACAATATTAGAAATCCCATTCAGTTTTCATTCATTAAATAACATGATACCTGTTACAGTACATATTTCTCTCGTATGTGTTCCCTTAAATATACATCAACTTGATAATGGTAGCAAATTAAATTCACTGAAAACGGTGACTGGTGATGTTTACGATTTGCTATAGTTTTTATTGCTCATGTTTCTGTTTTTTATTATTATTATTATTATTTACAAATGCTTAATATTACTTTCTGTTCAAAGTGAGTAGCCATATATTTCAGTAGAAGCACTGCTGAGATAAACCGCCTCTTTACTTCATCGAAATGAAATTTCCTATTCAGTTCATTATTTCCTATTCAGTTCATTATTTCCTATTACTTCTATAATTTCGAGTATGAGACTTCTTGCAGAAGGTGTCCCTCCATTATACAATTTAGTTTTTCTTTTGTTCTGGTGTTGGTGCAAGACGTAACCTACATTTGGTTTTTTCGAGGTTAATGGACAATAGATTAAAGCTTTTTCAAACTGAGGAATTGGTATCGTCAGCGAAAGTTCAACTTCTGTAGTAGTTATATCTTTGATGTGCTCTTCATACTAACATTAATGTGGTGTAGTACCTCAGCAGTTTAGGCGTCTGACTGGAGATCGACAGTTTTCTGGTTCGAATCCAAATAATGGCTGGGATTTTTGAAGGACCTATAACTAACCTTCACCTCTAGCAGTGAACTGTGACAGAACGCTCTCACATTTCGGATTCTACGTCAAACTGTAGGTACCGTACATCCCGTTGCATTACCGGGTTATGATAGGTAACCACGACAAGAGGCAATTTGCGCAGTGATTCGAAAACACTTTCAATCGGCGCCAGAACAATCCTTTGTTACCTCTCTGCCAACAACGCCATACGATGATTTGGAAAAAAATTAATATTGAAAAGCAGAAGTAGTTCTCCATATTTTTTTATAAAATATTGCTGGCTTAACATTGCTTCTTATTTGTTTTTTATTCTTAAGGTCTCATTCAAGCCACTTAAACTTTATTCCTATCAGCCCATATTTAATTAGTCTTTCGTAATGTCTCCTGGGTTATTTGCGTTTTATCTATTGAATTTGTACATACATATACATAAATAAAAACGATTTTTTAGTATAAGACTCGGATGTTTCAGGCACAGAATGTTTACATGAATCTCAAGTATTATTATAATGGAGCTGGGGCAACGTGTAGCACTTCTA
The DNA here is from genome assembly GCA_031002005.1 of Vandiemenella viatica. Classification (NCBI taxonomy): domain Eukaryota; kingdom Metazoa; phylum Arthropoda; class Insecta; order Orthoptera; family Morabidae; genus Vandiemenella; species Vandiemenella viatica. Next base: position 189,737,282 of record JARYHS010009186.1, read on the forward strand.
TTTTATTGTAGAAACATCATATCATATTAGGGAGCGTCAATAAATAACGTGGCTCGGTCTAGGGGGGGAGGGGAAGAAAGCTACGTGGGGTGGGGGGAGGGAGATTCAGAGCCAAGCAACGTAGGTTTTCATCAATATTATTTGCCACAGTTAAAATAAGGTACACAACACACAACAGCATCTGAATATTTATTTCCGTCATTTAATTATATCCCGAAGTAATTTACGATAGTATCACAAGATAATACAGTGCAAAATGTATTCTGGAATCAATAGGGTAAAAACCTACGTGACACGCGGGAGGGGTGGAGGTGTAGGGGGAGGGGGGAAAGTAGGGTTCACTGGAGCTCCCTTATTCTGATCTAAATTTTCTTTGCTTGTAGTATCAGCTTTGTAGTCCTCGTTCAGCACCAATGGAATCATCTTGAAGTAAGTTGGTTAGTATATGAAAGAGACTCGATTCCTCTGTTAAGTTGTCACGTAATGACCCTTAATGCGGCAAATGACGAATGCTGAGACGCAAATGGTCTCTTATTAGAACTCAGGAGAGGTCCTCGTCCTGTTTAAACACGCGACGAGTTTTCTGCGTAATAAGCAAACACAATCTGCGGCAATTAGTGTGGAGGTAGGCCGAGTGAGGGACGTCCGCTCGTCCCAGGCGTCAATACTGTGCCTGACCTCCTAACGAGGATCTGCTCGGTAGCCAGCACGCAGGGTCTCCCTTGGAAGGATGTTTCACTTACCCACGCAGAGCAGTCACTCGAGCGTGTAACCGCGTCCGCACCGTAGCTTCCCCAGAGAGACTCGTCGACTTGATTGATTGAGGGGCTGAGACCTGTCAGGCTGGAAAACTGCCAGAGGAGTGAAAGTAAGTGCCACATGTTGACATTCGTCCCACAGTATTTCCAATTTTACTCATATACTGAGCTGCATTGTTGTTATGGTTGAGAATTAACAGGATGCGATCTGAAGTTGGCTTTGAAAGTTTTGTGTTAACAGTAATATATAGCTCTTTCACAATGATCTATTTCCGAAGAGCAGATCTTGCAAAGGGAAGTCTGCCTGAATATGTTGGTATGAAATTTTATCCAGTTACAGGAGGTGGAAGGCAGCTCGATTTTTTGTGGGAATTCCCACAGTTGATGTGATAAAAGAGTTGGGAGGGGAGTGATAGGAGACGAACAAGGAGAGTGCTGAAGTGTATATTAGCGATGAGAGTTGAATGGAATCACGGATAGTACCTGGAAGTGAAAAAAATGACCCTGACAGCAAACTGCCAATTCATTTCAGGCAGAAGGAAGAGTATTCAGGTATTGAAATTACTTTCCAACTAAATTGGTGAGAAAGATACAGGAAAAATTAAATGAATTTAAAATTCGTAAATGGTAAAAAAAAAGATGGGACTCAAAGAAAAAAAATCATTAAATGTGTAAGAAATATCTGTAGCATAACTGATTATTTTTCATCAAAAACAACTTGAATATTAGTAATAAGGACCTAAATAAAAATGGTGTTATTATGGAAGTGTAAAAATCACAAATCCAGCCGCTATAAAATATAATCGTTACGTCTAAACTCATAATGTTTTTTCTGTTCTGGCATTTATTCCCTTCATTTGTGCACAGTTATATCGCTCGAAAAGCTTTGTAGAGTTGAAATCAACAATAAAAATTAGTTTAGCACCAGTCGAATGGCTTATAAGATCAAGTGTATTTTCCATAATTAGAATTATTGACTCATGGTACTACTGGTTAGGATTTAATCTCTATACATACCACAGAGTGTTTAAGAAAATAAGAAGCTGGTAGAAGACATCTTTAAAACGAAGTTGCTTTTATTTCTTGCATCTGTGATAATAGAAATATTGTTTACATATTATTTAACCTGCAGATTTTAGGACTCTCAATATAATTTACACTTAAATTACAGTTTACAACACTTATCTCACATTTTACCTAGATTAAGTCAATAATTAAAATACCAACTAAAATCTTAATGATATTAACGAATATTCTGCAAGTAATCAGAAAAGTGGCTCATGATTGTGATGGTTGAAGAAGTATGCGAAGACAATGTAAACTAAATACTACTGAACGCTAAAAATGTATGTAAAAATGGGGACTAAGAATCCATGAAACTTGAGAGCAGTGGGTGGATATCTATGCTGGGATAAGCAATGGTTCTTCAAAACATTATTAAATTTACCGATTTCTTCAGAAGTTCTTATTTTCAGGATAAGATTATTCCACAGTATAGCTGTTGAAATGGTGATGTAATTGGCAAAATCTTCCATGTTATGGAAGCAGATGGGCAGAATATTTAAATTCAGAGACATGGTGTTAATATTATGGTACAGACCTAAGTATATGCCGTAGAAATAAAGGAAGGCTGGAGTTTTCAAATGTATGAGGCACTGAAAGGGGCATAGAATGTGGATTCGTCGTCAACCATAGGCGCTCAAGGTTGAGTTATCTTACGTGTACTATACCAATATACTTGTTTATATTTCAGGTTTTTTCTATTATAAAAGATATAATGCTCACGCTAAGATGAAAAATATTCGATTGCTTTGAGTAAAGAGCTAACAGACATATTTAATTAGCAGTTTATAGAAATGCTCAAACGAAATGACTGTGGTTTTAAACCTTTCCGTTCTTCTTTCAGAGGCGATAATCTACCACAGCAGAGTTTTAAATTTCACGCCAGCAGACCTTTTTTATTATTTACGGAGTCGAGATGAATGAGAGTGGTACTTGACGCCTGGGCTCTGCTAATGCGGGAACTGATTCAGTAACGCGGTGGCCGGAATCAAGTGCGCCCCGGGTCTGATTCGTTTCCGATAGCTGCATAATGCATGAACGGGCTGCCTGCGGATCAGACCGCAATACATCCATCACGGATCCGGCATCGCGGCTGCGGTCACTGCGGCAAAACATTGGGGCCTATTAGCTGCACCTGAAATACACAGCGGGGCATCCCTCATATATCGACAATTAAAACCAGACGTCACTTGCATCGCCGATTTGGCCAGCTGTTGCTCCGGATGCAGCCAAACAAAAATTAATAACTCCAGTATGTAGATTCTCTATGACTTGCTGATTTTAAATGCATTCTCAAGGAAAACAGCAAAGAAACCATATTTATGAGAAGATATCCCAATATACTAAAATACTTCTGAAAATTTTATTTTAATATTTCAGTTTAGAATATGAGAACGAAAAAGTAGTTGCCCATCAATTAATTTTTAACAGTTTATCGTATCTTAAAAATGTGATAAAATATATCATCTCGATTTTTTATTCTTAACAAATATATATTTGTTTTTATTATTATTTTGATTATGTTGTATTGTTAATTTAGATACATCAACGTGACTATCTTGAAATACGGGTATGCTAGAATTGAAAAGATTCAATAGTTCCGTTGTAAAATTATTGGTGATACCAGTATTATAATTATTATTTTTGTTTCAAGTTCTAAATGAAACCCAATAATCATAACGTGAATGTGGTTTTAGGAAAGAAAGGTGCATAGGAAATTTATTTTTATTTCTAATGGTTTCTTTGATCCTAAAAATAGTTTCCAGCCACGTATAAATGTGCAAGATATTTATGTCGTAAAAAATCAAATCTTTTTGTTTCTAACTGAATCATTTAATACAAATTCCACACGTAAATACACCTGTAACAGTCCTCAAACCTAGACTTGAAATGGAATTGTGTTTTATGAAGCCTCTGTAGCAAGCTAAAGTTTTATTGAATATGATCTTGTATGTTTGTCTTGCATTTTACTGTAAACCAATGTAAATGGATTTTGTTTTATGAAAAGAAATTATACAAATACCATTTAATATGTTTAAGGGACAGAACTATGCAAGAGAATTGCTTAAATGTTTGTAATTCCAAGTTTTAAGGTGAGCTAAGATGTTTAAAGGATAATTTACTACATTTTAAAATGATTTGTGTAGATAATTTTGTGTTTAAGTATCTTTAATTTTCATTTCTGAGTATTTTGTAATGATTGTAAATAATAATGTATTAATTTTGATTGTTTTAATAGGTTTTTAATTGATTAAGTATTGTTAAAGTTCGATAAATATCTATAGGAAGCCTTTGAAGTGTTCTAGAACTTTCGATGGAACCTATATAACGCAACCAGCAGAGACTCAGAGATAGTTGTACAGACTCAGTTTACGTCGGCAAAGGACAGTGTTGAACGAACAGTTTTAGTAGTATTGTCTTTGGAAGAAGTGTCGAATGTAATCTTTGGAGTTTTGTGTTTATATGTGAACTGTATCTTGAAGTCCGATGTCTTACTAGTAATAAAACAAGTTAAGATTTGAAACTGGATCGTGGACAAGTCATTTAACATATTAATTAAACCACGACCCATATAATACACTATCTGACAAAAGAGGTGAGACACAAAGAAGGGGGGGGGGGAGGGAACGAAATGAAAATTTCACGGGATGAGACAGTAACGATTAAATCCTGAAAAATCGGTGAAAATTTTTGCTTTAGTCTTGTGACGTTCAACGTGTGTAATTCACCTCTACTGCTTCCAATGTCCCCCCCCCAAAACTAACAGTGTAAAAAAAAGGGGCGAAAATGTTCCATGAAAGTATAAAAAAATTCATTATCATTGGTATAAGCAGTTAACTATAGAGAATCAAAACAAATATAATTTTATATTGATCATTGTCGAATTTTTGAGTGATTAATTAATTGAGAAACATGTTAGTCGAAAGATCGTGTGATTAGGAACCATTTACTTGTAGTTCTATTACAGCTCAGCACAATTTGTATAAACAGATATCCAAATGATATACAACAACGATTAATGACTAACCAGGCATATATTTATATACTCACCTAATTAACCGCTTTGGTTACAACATGACTAAGAAAAGGAGCAATAACTCAGCTGTGTTCACGTATATTGCTGAAATGATATTTCTGAGAGCGCGATAACATTATGTTTCTGGATGTAACCGATCATAATCAGTTTCAGAGATCGCTGAGAATTGCGAAATCAATTGCACACATGATTACCAACACAGATGTCTCCACGCTCAGTAACTGAGTTAGTGATAACAGTTTAGAGCCTGAAGTGTGTTAACGATGACAGCTGCTAAATCTACTCCAACAACGTTAGTGTAGGTAACAATTATTGTTTAAAAAAAATTAAAAAGAAATCCTACGATGAAATTGAGAAAATCTGTGGTGAAATCGAAGATCGAATTAAGAATGTGAAATGTGAGGCAAATCCTTTAAAAAAAATGGATAGTTAAAGTAATGTACTAACACAGGGAAATAAACTGTATATTCTAAGAAACGAGAGACGACAAGCGAAAATGTGTTGTTTTATACTCCCAAGAGCAGCATTATTTTCTTAATAATAATGAACTAAAAAATAAAGTACCACAAGAAAACTTTTAAACAGTATGCCTTAATCAAAACGTTTATCTTTCTTATGGGTCTAAGGTATGACTAGTACAGTAGAACTCCAATCATCCGAACTCCGATTATCCGAATCGTTTTTTTAATTAAGACAGAAACATACTGCGATAAAGCTTCCCCTCTTTTATAAAAAACCAGCCCAAAGTTCGGATGACTCCAGCATTGTTTACCGAGTGGTACGGCGAAATTTTAATCTCTGAAGTGCAAAAACACCAAAATACCCTTGGAAAAGAAGGCATTTTCAACATACACACAATAATTAATTAAAATAGTCCCTTTTTCGGGAAAAATTCGATTATCCGAATTTTTGACTATCCGAATGGGGTCCGGTTCCAATTGATTCGGATAATTGGAGTTCTACTGTATGATGAAGTTGAATGCCATCAAGAAAAACAACTGTAAATAAAAAAAAAAAAAGTTTTGGAACTCAGAACATACTTGACATATGTAAAGTTAAATTATTGGTCATTTACTTGCCGAGGTATCATACCTCTGCTAAGGAACTGTTCACAATCGTTTGAAGAAAGTTAGATTAATGTGACAGAAATAGAAGCGTAAAACATTTTACAAAATATCACTCATGTAATGAATCGAATTTTATGTAATTTTTTGAAATTATCTTATTTTAAATGATTCTAAAAGCGTAACAATGTGAGATACAGCGAACAGCAATTTTGGAAGTATACAACAATGTGATACATCAACGTTACTTTGTCATTGTAATAATAATATGTTGGACTTTTAAGGAACAGTGGTGTGAAATACCAGCTGGACTGATGACAACTCCGCAACATAGTAGTAACGAGTTATGCCTAACAAACATCCCACAACAAATATAAAAAAATAAGCTCGGTAATTATAAATATATATAAATGTCTCATGTTAAAATGTGTCTATAATTCCGTGGTGCTTGTTCGGGCAAAACAGAAATATTAACGGCGCGCTAAGCATCCCAATTAGAAAGCGACATAAACCATACGCGCATGGTACGAATGCGTGCGGAACGAGCGGTCATAATCGTCGCAAATATGCTTGGCGATGCATAGCATGCTGCTAATGAACGACGGTTCGCTTACGGTAACGCTTTGCGCACACACAAGGATTGTGCATGTTGACGTAAGGATGTGTTTGCCAGAGGCAACTAACCGAGCTCTTGCTACAAACTGATTAATGGTCCATCACTGTGATCTGAGCCATCCCTGTTAGAAATGCTTACCGATACATATGTATAACTGATAACAAAATGAGAGCTCTACGCAAAACATAACATGTGCAAATTAAAAAAATTAATTTAAGGTGATTACATAATTGATTAACCAGAATGATCCATGGTTGTTACAAAGAACAAAAGAGAACAGCATTACCAAAATTCAGTAACCAGCCGGATGTAAAAATGTTAGCACATACGAAATATTCCTAGTATCATAAAAATCTTCACTTCTTGATAAGTATGTATGTGTTTAGGTAGCTAACATGTGTTAAAAAAACGAGTGTGGTGGGTAAGGAATAACGCTCTGGCATCGCATTCGGGAGGACGCGGGTTAGAATCTCGACCAGCCATTCAGATTTTGATTTTCCGTGATTTCCCCGTATGCCGGGATGGTTTCCTCAAAGAGCCTTAGCCGAATTCATTCACGTTCCTTACCCCCAATCCTTTTCCACCTGTAATGAACTCGACAAGAAGTATGCCAGAAGCAATAATAATAATAAAAAACAGTGTAGTGTTGACAAAATTTCGTAGTTCCAAAAGAAATAAAAGTGTACCAAATACATAAATCCATAAAAAAACGCACACAATTTATTTACTCTGTTGGGGAAGAGGGAAGTATTAATATTTGTTGAAGATATGGTTTTACATATTTATAATTCATTATAGTTCTTTCTGCTTGCAATTTACATCCTTGCCTTACATTTCTATGAATCCTTAAATACCCACGATATTCGAACATAATTTTTTCACATAAATTCTTTGGATTCCACAATTCTGCTAAGGGAGAACATGGAACTTATCACTGTAACTGAACTACCCAAGAAAAATATCTAATATTTTAATTATTAACTATTTCTGTACTGAATACTAATACCAAAAATTAGTTGGATTATACAGACAATACATTCTCTTCATCAGTTCAGTCTTAATGGCATCGTGTTCAGTAAGTAAAAACTGTCAGTAAATGATTACAAACTTTTTCATCATATTTTATCTAGTTTTTTTTGACAACGTTAAACAGTTTATTTAAAGTTAAAAATTATATCTGCTCCTATGAGATATTTTTCATTAAAAAAAAAAGAACGATATTTAACTGTTATGTTAGTCAGAGACATAACTAATTTCAACGAGAGTCTACTCATCAATGTATAACAATGAGTTGTTTCATCTTGCCCCAATTCTTTATTTTTCAAATATTCAGGAATAAATGTCTTGTGAAGATGATCATCACGCTGGAACATACTAACACATTTAATTAATACTAAATTTGTCCCTGAACAAAGTTAACACTTGATCTATCATTAGGTGGAGACTTATGCTAAAAAAAATTGCTTTGAAATGATTAAACTAATGTAAATGGAGGAAATATAGTACAATTCAGATTGCCAATAAAAATTACATAGCACGAGTGAAATCTAAAAACTACTACACACCAATTAATTTTCATCATCACGTCCATTCAACACTTTACTTGCCGTTGAGGTTGAATTACTAAAATCTGCATGTCATTAATAGCACCTAAATTTGAGGAAATTCTTACTGCCATGGTTGCATTCAATGATTCGATCTGTCTCCCGTTTTATGGATCTTCATTTGAACACTGGAGAGCTAAGTTGAAATGACACAAAGACTGTCCAAACCGAGCCAGTGTCGAAGTACGACCAGATCAGAGCAAACCTTCGCTCTCCAGGTAGCAGGGACGTGATTTCGTCGAATAAGGTCCTCTATTTTTCTCTCCGCTGAGTGGCAGTGAGTGTTTCAGCGAGACTAAGAGCTTTTCTCTGATGATGGACAACTTCGTATGCAGTACAGTTTTTCCCGTGAGGGTGTACTTGCCTAGTACAATGTGTATGCGGCTGGCTCGAATCTACTCTACTGGGGCTTTACAGTTGGTAAAGTTCCGCGCACTTTTCCACATTTCCTACTGATGTAGTACATTCACGCCTTTTCTCACGACTTCAAAGCTGCAGTACATGGAACATAGTTTCTCAGAATCGTGTATTCTAAACTTAACATTTTTTCTTACAACGGTCGTCGTGTTAGCTGCATTGATTTCTTTCCAACTTTTTAACAAAAACTCCCTCACAAACACTACCGTCCGTGCAAGGCTCGCTTCCACGTTTTATGGTTTCTTCGTCACCTCAACCCGCTGAATGCAACTACACCTGGGTCTTTGGAAGGACCGTGAATGTCGCACGATATCTGAGAAGTGTTTATTGTTCTTAGGCAACAGGTACCTGGCAACTGACACACTTTCATTAAATGTCTGGAATATTGTCAGTCTCCGAACAAAGTGGTTTATTCGTACACCACATGGCGAAGATACAGCGATAATCACCAAAGCCATATAAGCTTATTAAATGGCTAACCGTACTCTCAAAAACTATTCTTCTGTGGAATCCCGAGTCTTCCATACGTAGAATCATACATTCCTGTTAACAACAGAAACTAAATATAACTGCAAGAAGCGTATGTGAATGTACAAACAAATGGTAACTTGGGGATCATCCTTTAGTATATTGTAAACAGCTCGTAATTCCACATAGTTTCTTCAGGAAACTAATTTCACGTAATAAAGCATAAGATTACAATGCAGAATCATCCCTTAGCTACTGTATGCGGAAAATAATCTGAACACTACAGCCACGTTAAATAAAAAGTTGAGTTATGATTTTCTTGAGTGGCCTGAACTACTAAATCTATTGAGTCCTTGGCACTTGTTTTGAAAGCTATTAAATGAAAATGTGATAAAAAAATATAGCGCTGTGTTTCTTACTATCGCAATGGTATTTTATCTTAACATACTATGGAGTGGTAAATTATAAAAAAAATTAGAAGTCTTTTAAAAAAATATAAATATCTATTATCTTGTAGTTTTCTTGCTGACAGCAGTTTAATACTTATCTAGAACTAGATGTCAAGAACAACAATAAAAATTAAATAAGATGTCGCGTAGACTGCTGCAGTTCTTCCAATAAGTGATGAAAGGACTGTAATGCGAAAGAAGACTAGTCTCATCGTGGTTTTCACTGGTCAATGTGTCACAGCGGAGGCTAAATATTCTAAATGTAAACTGGCTGCTATAGATTGTGGATGCCCTAACAATTAGAGGAAACAGTTCTTTTTCTGCTCTCATGCCACATGAAGAAAACAAATTAAGAAAATGGCTTTTTATTGTTTGTAAAACTTCTTCTCCAAATAAAGCATTATAAATTTAAATCAGTATTTCAAGCAGGAATGTCGATTTACTTCAACGCAAAAACACATAATTATTCCTGAGTCGTTTCATAATACTTCTAATGCAATTTGTCATAAATAAAATTAGTTTATAAGGAACTTCTTTGAAAAGCAGCTGTGTACTGAATAAGAGACCTTGTTGTTTCAATACATGTCTGCTATCAAATATACTTCTCGAAGACATTCAAGAAATTCTTTTTCAATTTTATATAAACAAAAAAAATCGCGGGTACTAACATGAAAGAATTTTTATCATAAAACTCATGCCTTTATACAAATATGTCCTTAGATATATCTTTAGATCAATGACTAAATTAATTTTTCCTACGAAATGTATTTTGGTTAAATATAAATAACAGATTAAAGAAGTTAAAATTTAAATTATAATATTTTCGGTGAAATAAGCAATAAAACATACGTAAAAGCTAATATTCAACTTTGAAACTAGGCAAATAATTTTGTTTTATTGCAGTAATAAAAAAATTGAAATGCACCAGTATTGTAACAAATAAATAATGTTTAACAACTTTTTCATCTGCATATCGCATTCAGTTTGAACTTAGGTACTGCCAAAGGAATCACCTATTGTCCTTGTTCAGCTTATACTTTTTGGATACTCTAAAACCACTCAACATGCCCATATTGCGATTTTTAGCAACTAAGGGCTGTTTGGAATGAAACCGGTACACCGTGCCTTTCCTCGTGCAACAAGCATCAACCACGAGACCCCTCTGTCCATGGCCCGGTGCGTTCTGAACCGACGCCCGAGGCACTACGTAATCGGGCACAAAACTCTGGCCTCGCTCTCTGCTGCACGTTACTATGTAATGCAATTAGAGTCGGGGCGGGTCGCTCCCACGCTATCTCGGCTCGGCTGTGTTCGGTTCAGCTCGGCTCGGCTCGGCTCGGCCTGTAGTCACGGCCCGCCGGGCACGAGCCAGGCTGCATTCACTCAGCCTGCCCGCTGGCTCTCCATCAACCCAATAACTAAAATATATATACAAAAAAATATATATATAGAGTGGTGGGTGACCTACCACATGATTCACTGCTGCAATTAAGTTTTTGATTGAAAAGATGGGCATTGTGGATTAGAACCCACGTATGAATACATAGTTACAGACTGGAAGAAATGTTTGTAACTGTTCTAGTACAACATGGAAATTCTGATATACTTGCAAAATAGGAGCGGGTACTGAAAATCATTGTTAAAGTTAACAAGCAATTTCAGATGAGGGCATTTAACTGATATGTCTGTAAATATCAACATTTAAATATTCTTTTTTTAATTTCTCGAAAGACGCAAAATGCAGTTTTGTTTTCCTAATTATAATGTTTACTCACAGCCAGAATTATAATACATTATTAGAAACTCTCAACAGCCAATTCCAGTACCAGATAATCACATAATTAAAATCATTTACCTAATCCAAGAAATATTCTGCCTTTTTGTGTTGCCAATCTAAAAAAGACAATCATTAATACGGAATCATATCTCTGTTTCCTCGTGGCTCTAAATCTCATTGATATCGGGGTCATTAGAGACAAGGAAGCTCCGGGATGGAATTTTATCGTTGTATTTTGAAGGAACTATCCCAAGATTTTGCTCGAGTGATTTTGGGAAATCATGTAAACCGAAATCTGGATGAACGGACTGGGATTCGAACCAGTATTTCCCTTATGTGATACCAGATCGTTATCGCTGACCCACCAGGCTCTGTACGGAAATATTAACACAGAAAATGATAGTACCATTGTTTCATGACAAAATAAGATCGTACAGTGAATTCATTTGATAAATGATACGTTTGTTATCCTCAGATCCTTACTAAATGCAATAAATATACATCTGAAATGACAATAAAAATTGATATGTATGCTTACAGTGCAAGGTTTGATATAAAATACAATTACAGAACAAGAAGAATTTCACTCAAATATTTTTTACGATAAATAATTTTCCCCTTACATATCCTTTAAAAATAAATTACAGTAAAAATGGTGGTCTATGAGATTACACAGGAAACAGATGTCTCTATATAATTTACAATTGCGAGTTGGTACCCTTATAAATTACCCGTAGCGTAGAGGACCCAATGCGAGCTAATAACTCAATTAAAGCAACCCACATCCTGTGACCCCTCCAATGCGAGACCAGGTCACTATCGAATTCGCCTAAATTTCTTATCAACGCTAGGAAGTGACTGCAGAACGTTCGATTGGACTGATTAGTTGTTGAACGGCTGGAGCAACATACCTGTTTTATATTCAGCACCAAGAACTGAATACAGCGATTCCTTGTATATCCAATGTTAGTGGACCGTTTCAGAATGTTAGTTGAAGAACCGATTTAGTTTGTTTCCTTGGCAGATTGAAAAAGTGTGCCGTTTGAACGTAATGTAATCCTAAGCAGTAATAAAGTTTCACAAACAGCCTATGAATATTTTCTTGTAATATTTGAAATTACTTCAGGCTGTATTAATCAATATATAATTACTAGAGTGTAAACAATGTTGAACTTTTATCAATTAGTAGTGTACCTAGGTTTAGGCACAAAGCAATGTTTTCTTAGTTGGCATTTCCAAATCTCGAACATTCGATTCTGAACGACTTTTAAATATACCCAGCTCGTGCTGAAATGAAAATAACTGGGACTTGTTTGAACGATTAACATTGAAGGCTTAACGACTTGTGTTACATTCGATAATTGAATGATCGTATCTATTGAAACAAAGTACCATCAGCGGGTGTCAATTTCTATTCGGTGGCAATAAGTTCGCTTTGCGACCATAAAAGCTGGAACGGTAATTGAAGAACTGATAAAGAGTAGCATTACAGTCTCTTCCAAACTTCTCTCACAAGAAAAAATTTATTAAAATTTCTTCCTGTGGCTCAAAGTAGTAAACGAAAATAAGTGATAATTCATAAGAATTAGATACACTTTTGTAAATGCTAGAATATGACGTTTTAGGTAGTAAATTCTTCTACACCGAATAGAAAATAATTTATATATTGCCGTATTAGATTATAGACGCGTTTATTATGTCAAGGAAGAGTTCTTTAGCAAATAAGTAACGATTGAAATTCTCAATCTGAATTTTCATCTAAATCAGAGACCAAAGGATGAATTAAAATCATATAAACAATTTTATTTCAAGATTTGTACAGAATATCTCATCTTAGTGATCTGGAAACAATAAGAGAAATAAAGAGAATAATGTTATTAATTACTTTTGCAAGTAAAATGTCGTTATTTGTATTGCATAAATTTTGTTAATAGCAAAATTTCGTCTGAATTGCGTGAAACAAAATCGGAAGGGTACAGGTACAACATCACAAATAAAATTAAAAAATTTATGCCTAATTTTACAAGTGACCTTTCTTGCAGCATCCATTTATATTACAAAAAATCCAATTCTTAAATAGCGTAACTACGAGTAAATATCTATTGCAGTTTACTGTCTATATAAATGTTTTCAGCTATACTCTATTGATAATTTAAGGTCCTGTAAACCTTGGCAGTCCTGATTAAATAAAGCTGATTGTCTGTTAATTACAATGTCAGAATGAGAATGATATCAGAGTCAGAAATGATCGAAAAGTTTCCAAAAATGCAGTTTTCATTAGTATGTGTGTATATTCGTTTGAGCCACCTAGGACCACGTTATGCCTTTGTTTAGCTTCGTGTTTTGCTGTATATGTGTAATGTTACTACTAGGGTTGTTAGCCATAGAAGGGGCCTACAGTTTAACATGAAATTAGGTAGTATGATCAAACACAACTCTCAAAAATCTTGCCCCTACCGGGATTCGAAGCCGTGAACAGAGCAGCCACAGTGTTGAAAGAAAGCGCCTTAACCGCTGAGCTACCGCACCACAATTGTACATTAGTAATTAATACTTACTAAAATCGCAAAGAAAAAATAAAATACGTTATATGTAATTTAGAGGTAAGTGGATTATTCTGATTGTTTAACAGACAGTCAATAATAATTTAACCCATTAAGTATTTCAAGAGGGCACGTTGTGTACGCTGTAACATTTTTTTTAACAGAAGAACTGAAAAAAAGCCATGTTTTTAATGATGACATTTTCCTTGCCCACAGATAATTGATAGGAAATATTTTTATTAAAAATTCGTCTGCACTCGACCATTCGCATCACGAATGTTAATTAAAAACAAACATGTACAAACAAAGCAAATATTACGCTGCACTGCAGTAGATTCGGAGTAACAACTTAATAAAATTTATTAGGACGGCATCTCCCTGTTAGCAAAACATTCATTTGCTTACCGGTGCACGCGTCTCGTTGACAAATATTTTTGTTTTTTTATCAGCTGCTGCTTCCGTTCGATAACTGGGTGAAATAATTGAAACGGTGACGCAGTTTCCAAACCCCCAATATTACACAAATACTAACCATAATTCACGTGAAAGCAGTAGTATCAAAGAGAGCTGAACGCATTTCTTACTGTGCTTCTACAATTTGGAGGGAAGCCCAATTCAGCGCTGAAATATCAGTTAATTGGCGTAAGCGTGTGAATATTTTTTAACATGCGTCCATTCAAAAGGCTTGGTCAACTAACGATAATTTATCCATCCACGACCGGATTCTAATAAACGTCAAAAATCGCCAAATTTACACGTATACTGAGTGAAATTGACATTACTATTAGATATTTCTTCAAATCACTCACAATTACTATGTGGCTGTGGTTATTGCCACGGATTCAAAATCAGCTCAGAAAAAATTGAGCAATAGATTCAATGTCAGAGGGAAGACGCCTATTCCGTACAAGGCATTAGATTTAATTACCATCACAAAAGCCCAAATAATTAACGATTCATTTATGGTTTAAGACACATGTTGGCTTTTTTGGGAATGAAATAATTTGACTATTTAGTGATATTTGCTGTCCAAACAGGCAACCCGGAAAAACTATTATTAGAAACTGACCTTGTTCCCCTTATTAGACACAATTGTTTGTGATCTCATTTTAATCTCCTTCCTCGCATTTTCTATGAAAAAAGTTTTTCTACGTTGTTAATTTTTATTGCACGCAGACCCTTACATGGTGACATTTTTATTGTTAAACATCTTTTGTCCTGTTTCTATTACAGCGGCCTGGTGACTCAGTGGTTAAGGCGTCTGACTGGAGATCGAAAGGTTCTCTGTTCGAATCCCTGTCTAGGCGAGGATTTTCAAAGGCGCTTAACCCGACCTTCACCTCTGGCACAGCTTGCTGTGTAAAGTGAAGTACACCAGAACGCTTCCGTGGTTCGGATTCCACGTTAAACTGTAGATCCCCTTGTAAAACAACTGGTTTTACAGGAGTTAATTGATAGACATTACCATGCTGTATCTGAACTGACCTAATGAAGGTATCGAGACTTCGTAAATTTTTATTTTTTAAAGCGGTCACCACGGTTGGCTGGTGGAAGTTTTTGCGTCAAACCCTCAGTAGAGTTTGAGTATCCACAACTTCACAGAGTATTGCAACAAAAAATACACACATAGTTAATATATGCTGATGTATAATTTTATTCTCACAGTTTTTAATGAACACCAATACTCCGACCACCAAACGAAATTAAACAGTGTTTATCCGAAGACTGCAAGTTCTTCCGAGTGAGAAGTTTAAATTAGAGAAAGTCTATTCAGTCACTAGTACAGTTAGTGTCTGCACAGCAATCACCAATCCACTAACACACATTAAATACTCACCAAAGACTTATTTTTACAGTTTTATGTCACCTGGCTTGTCTGACGCGGAAACGAAGGCCAGTATTCCTTTCCCGACGCGGTAGCGCGAATTACGTATCCAAATGGACCCGGAAAATCTTCATAGCACACCACTTAAATACAGATCCACCATCACAAATTCCCGCGCTAGCGCTGCGACTGCAATACCGCGCCTGTGGTACAACTACGCTAGCACAACGCTGTACCTATCAGTCGACTATCTATACAAATACATAGATACACTTTAATGGGAGGTCGCTAGCCCATTGTAATGTCACACCCTGTACTCGGTAGGATTGCCAGGTTAGGTTAAGGTGGCTACGGCAGTGGCGGAATGCGCAGCTAATTAAAACACTGTCTCCAGGTCATTACGACCACAAGGAGTTACTGTTATTATACTGTTTCTATTTTTAATACTTCGTAAAATATTTCCTTCTGTTACGAAATTCGACCAACATCAGTAGTAATAAAACGCTACTTTTGTCATTGTGTCATTGGATATTAGCGTTATCGAGTCCCCAACCCCGACGACTCGTTCCCAAATTTCGTTTGAGCGGGAAGGGGTGGGGGAACCCCAACGGCCAGGAATGTTACTACCAACGCGATGTTATGAGCGTTGTTTAATAATAGTCTATTTAATTTAGCGTCAGTCAAGAAATCAAAAGCCAAAAGGCTGAGAGGTATGTATTTTATGTATTTCGTTTGAATTAACATATTAATTGTTAGATGTTTTTAATTATTTATATTAGTTTGATGTGGATTATTTCATTATATTTTTGGTTCATGGATGTTAATATGGTAATTTTTGTGGTACTGACCGGGGCTAAGATCATTATTAAGCGGCATAACGTAAGCTGTTAAGATTTATTTTACTTTACTTTCTCTCACGCAGTGTTACCGGCATTATTTCAAGACGCATACAAATAGTTCCACTGTGAAGTATAAAATACAGTAGAATGATGTTCAAAGTTAAAAAATCAGGGTTATGAGGGTTACTTAATAATAACTTTTATTTAAGCAAATAGTGAGAAATTAACTTGTGAAAATAGTGGTTGTGTCCGATTTCACCGACAAGTAAATTTTGTAAAATGCGGAATATCACTTGCACAAGAAAATATTTCCACTACAACTAGCTTCCGCAATCACAATTCATAAATCTTAAGATTTAACATTAAATAAATTTGCTGCATATATTGGAGAAAATGAAACTTTTGTTGGTTTAACGTATGTAGGGTTATATAGAGTAAAAACTTCAGAAAGACTAGCATTAAATAGATTATTTTCTTATCACAGAATTAGTAATATTAAAAATTCAAAAGTATTAAATGTAGAAAACAGGAAGAAACTTGAATGAGAAATTTTGTATCTGATTGAAAACAAATTAAATAAATTGATATTTTAAATATTTGAAGATTGTGTCTTATTATAAAGGTGCCTAATTTATTTTTCAGCTAACTAAAATCACGGGTTTTGATAATAGTAATTCTTTAATTGTATATAATATTTTTTATAACAAAAATTCGCGAGCCACCACAAAGCCGTGCTTTTAGCTAGTTATATGAATGTCATTTTCTAGACAGGCGCCTCCTCCCGCTGAGGTAGGAGACAGGTACAGCAGGGCGACACACATGGTGCGCCGTCTGCGGTGTAGCGTAACACGACCCCGCACTCGCCGTGCTAGCCGCAGCGCAGTGTAGCCAGGAGTAGAGTCGCGCGCTGCGTGACGCCTGCCAACACAAACACGCAGTCGATGCCTCGCTGGTGACAACTCCGTGGATCCACATTCATAAATTGAACCTAGAAGCTGGACGTAACTTCGGTAATTCGGAAACCTTCAGCAATTACGATTACACCCGAACGGTTAGTTACACCGGTCGCCACCACACCGCTGCTTGGCTAACCAGGAAACTTCAAATGAATAACTGCATTGCCTTTATTTACGCGTATATGCTATTCAAAGGAAGTGTAAATTTCAAATAAATAATTGAATTTCATTTTATTTGCACTTGCATTGCTAAAAGGAAGTGTATATACTATTATGCGAAGGACTTAGCTTTAAAAAGTTACAGAGTGACGTTCGTTTGTACACGACGAATCTATGCAGAAATTCGTGAAAGGAGAAAAGCATTCGACTTTTACACTGGATTCCTTGTAGCAATTACTAGAACTATGTCACAAACATAACCTACGAATTATTTTGACCGGAGGGAGTTTTATTAAAACTAAGAAAAAGTTTACACGAATCGTAGCAATAAAATAAATAACAGTTATTCGTTTTTTAAACTATACTTTACTTACAAAACTTACCCAACCATAAAAATTACCGATATTTAAAGCCAAAAGCAGTTATCTAAAAACATCTTAGCCAAATATTCGTAGAATTTAATAATAGATACTAAATTCATATGACGAAAAATGTCAGTAAGAGAGATTTTTATTCGTTTTTCCTTAGAAACTTCTCCAGAATAAATTCTTACTATCACCGTAGGTGAAAGCCGTCATTTTTAATGGGTTCTTAAATTAGTGATATATTCTATAATAATTGGTCAAATTTGAAACTGTTATCAGGAAATATCATATAGAAGAACCAGATTTAGTTTTGACTGATATTACAAAGATATTTAAAAAGAAATTGCGGTTCTTCTTTTATGTCTCTGCGGAATTGATAGACGCTAAGTTCCCCGTTTTTTGGTTAAAATTGCCTGAATGCCAGTGTTCAATGGAATACTTGGAGGGGAATCCCTTGTTACATACCGTTCGCAGCTGAAATGTTTCATAAGCGTTTGTCCCTGACTATAGTTGTAAAAGGTAAAAGTTACGGTGTTCCGACGACTCCTGCTGCATGCCGCAGTGATCATGAAGGTAGAGCTCCACATTCCTATTACAACCAGAGGCACTAAATGGCTGTGACGTGGTCAGCGTCACACTCCGGCCTACTCACTGGATAGCAGGCTGAGTTGGCCTGGGAAGCTGTTCCAGACTTTCAACTTCGAGGAAATATCCGATCGTCCACGCCTTAGTCAGACGCTATACAGCCTGAGCTATGCGGCTGCCCGGACTATAATTGTATTGTGTTTTAATTTAATGTAATGTAGGTGTATAAACAATCTCCTAAACATCTACGCTGAAGGAGGACGTAACTACAATATATAATACGTGATTTTACTGCTTGATGGATACAGAAAATAGCTGGAACTACATACCTATACGGATTTACCAATCCGTAAGTAGAATGTATCCTTTAATAATGAAGATTCTCCAGACTTTTTTAACAAATAAAAAAACTATCGTAGCATATATTTCTTTACTAATTCATTAGATAAGTGGTTTTAAATAAATAAAATTGGACAGGATTAATTAAATTCCTGTAATAACTTGGTCAAAATTAAATTATACACGCGATTTTGCCTCTAACAATTTTACCCATTATTTTTCTGTTACACAATTCCAATTCAGCAATTAAGAACTAAAGAGCAAACTTGCACCGAAATTAAATGGAATGACCCAAGATAACAGGAGAACTGTGTTATTTTTATGGGTGTTCGAAGAGTTTTTTCAAGTGTATTTGTGCACCAGAGCTCGAACATGTCCCTTGTTAGTCACGAATTACGGCTATATGTATGCAATTAAATTGTTATTACTTTATCAACAAAGTGAAAAGTATTTTTAGATTGTTTGCTGATGACGCGGTTATTTATAGGGAATTCGGCCGATTGCTTAGAAATTCAGCGTGATCTGGATGTTATTTTGGCATGGTGCGCTGAATGGTAACTTACACTAAATTGTTAAAAGTGCAAGACAATGAGCATGACTAACAAAAAGAATCTGATTGTAAAAAATACGAGGTAAACAGTTCAGTTGTTTGTATGGTCGATAGTATGAAATATTTGGGAGTAACAGTGCAAAGGAACATGAAATGGGTCTTACATATTAATTCTTTAGTAGGTAGAGCTAATTCTAGGTTGCGATTGCTAGGTCGAGTCTTGAAAATTTGTTATGAACAAACAAAGGAGATAGTGTACAAATCTCTTGTGCGTCCACATTTAGACCACTGTAGAAAGGATTGTATTCAATATCATTTTGTAATCATTTCTACGTAAACTGGCGTTATTATGTTATGAAAATTGAAGTTCAAGATAAGAAAAAAATGTTCACAAATTATTATCCCTTTAAAAGTAACTCATTTCAGGCAGCCAAAATATTTGGCGGTATTCGTACCAACGGCATCGTTTTATTCGAAATTGAAACTGATATTCATCAATATCATTCGTTTAACTCAAAATAAGACACTCCATCGCATTGAATATATCGCTGTATTGTGACATTCTTAATTCTGTGCTTACTGCAAATTAGAAGGTCTAATTATCCATGCGAGTAACTTCGACAGGATGCTTGGCATCATCTCAAACGATTTGAAAATTAATAGTAAATAAATAAAAAATCTACTGAACCAACTTATTGTCAACAGCTATAAATCATTGCCATTATTTCCAGTAATATAGAGTCTTCAGTCATAGGACGTATTACCAACAAGAAATTTCGTAGGGCTTCACTACTCAGCAGCCACATTTTGAAAAAAATATTGAACACCTCGACTGTCGGCTAGTTGCAACACAAAACTAGACAGCCTCGAACAACCCCCTTAGGACCATAGTGTGAAGAGATTATCATTCGTCTGGGCCTCTCAAGAAAGATAGGAAGTTAAAAAAACTTTGTGCCAAATGGTTTCATTCAATTCCAATAAACTTTTACGTAGGAGGAATGCTGAAACGACAGTAAAAGTGTGGGGACAATATTTGAGATTACGTTAAAATAATTTTGTATTCGTTTGCTACATTATATACCAGAAAGAGTTTTAGTTTTAAAGAAAAAAGATATGCTTGAGGTTTTACGTCTCGTCGATAACGAGATAATGAGAGACGGGAGAGGATTAGAGCTAAGAAGCAGATAGGAATTTGGACGTGGCTTCGCCTGGAATGATTTCAGGAAATCACTGAAAAACTAATTCTGGATGTCCGGACTGTATTTTAACCACCCACTAACGCATCTACATATATAAAGATGAATGTATGTATGTTTGTTGGTTTGTTTGTTCTTCATACAAATCCACAGTTTTCATACAGTGAAACTTTGCACACTTATCCTTTGAAACAAGAAGAAAAATACCGTATGCATTTGGTTCAAAAGTTATCTGTATAAATATTACATGTTGTCTTATAATTTTGAAAAATTATTGAACGGCGATAGACAGACGCGTTGGATATGGAGGTCACTGTACTGTTATTCCGTGTAGCGGTAAGGAAGCTCAGTGATGGAAGCGCCTGCTTACTAATGCTTGGGGGGTCGTGGTCTCCGGTTCAAATCTCCGTGGAGGCTAACATTTTTAAAAATTCCTTTTGCTCGTAAAAGTCACGCCTGGGCCGTCGGTTATTCTGATTGAATGTTAACCTGTACGTATCTCAAAGTTAGGGGTACAATGCGTGGCAAATTCTAGGTAGTCTTGCAACGCTGTTGGTGTACATTTTTTTTACGTTAAATTGATCCCTCTGGGGTGATTCGTAGTCAGTTTGTGTGTGTGACATGCAATAATAATACTATAAATGCGGAAGTTAGTCTCTGTCTTTTATTATGTTCTGACAACTAAATGCCTTTACCGATATTTACGGAATTTGACAAGAAAATCTGTAGGGAGGGCACAGGACATTTGTTTTGGTATTATTAACAGTTGTAGTCGCGACATTTTGAGAACTTATAAAATGGTGACAGAGTGACGGATGTTTGTGTTGGTCTGTAATATTACGTCGCTTGCTCATAGCTATGCTTCTCGCGCATTATGTTAGTGTATAATTTGTTTGTAAATTTCGTTTAGAGAAAAAACCTATTATTTAGTATAGATGTCGATTTTTTCTGTCCTTTTACTTTGTGTCTTCTTAAATGTTTCTGAAACCAGTTTATTTTGCCTTCTGTGCGGGCGTAAACTGGCCTAAGGTGTAGCTCTAGCAGAGCACGAGTAGTTATTAGAACCTAATAATCGAAAGTTCATGCTAAAGAAAGAAGAAAATTCCAAGCTGAATTAAAGGTTCGATGGTAGAATGATTTAATGATGGCTTTCCGGTAATATTATGCCGACTCGGTGTTGTTTGGGACCAATCCATTGCTACCAACAACTTTCTATATTCAATTCTGGACAAGAAATTCTTAATTTACGCGTACGAAGTCGCGAGCATCTGCTAGTTTAATTATATAATGAAAACTCTCATTCACATTTAATCAATTTCATCGACCCTTTGTAAGTAAGAAATCAAGTGAAAGCCTCACCTGAAATTAGAGCACAACTTCTCTTGGTAAACTGAATCGTTATACAGGGTGATTCAGGAGGAATGGTAAATTTTGAAGACGGTAGAAGTATGAACAGTATTGAGTAAAAAGGTTCATATAAACATGTGTCAGATATCCATTAGTTTTGGAGATACAGGTGCTGGAATGATATGCACAAAATAAACCTAAGAAAATTATCAAGAGCACACAAATAACTTATTAAAGTACTTTATTCATGCGAAAACACACGAATATTTTACAACAGTTTAAATTAAATTTTCTAAAATCCCACCATCGATTTCAGTAAACAAATTGAAGCACTTTATTGGTGCTTGAAGTCGACAAGTGCAGTACCGATGCGCGCGCTAAACGTACTGTTGCGAAGAGAGCTGCAAAGTGTATGGAAGCCTATGGTGGCATTTTAGAAACGTTATTTGTGTACTCTTGATCATTTTCTGAGCTTTATTTCATGCATAACATTTTAGCATCTGTTCTCAAAAACGAATGGTAATCGGACACATATTTATATGAACTTTTTTACTCAATATTGTTCAAATCACCTTTTCCTTCAATAATTACCATTCCACCTCATTCACCCTGTATACGGAAAGAACAGAAGGTATTGTTGTTTGCAGGTCTTAACAGCTCGTGATAGTGGATTTCCTCCAGGGCAGAAACTTCTCCTGGCACGGAACTGTTTCACGGCAGCTTAATGCAGCGCAGTCAGCAAAACGCCAACAGCGATTCCAAATTGAATATGCGGAAAAATAAATGTGCTCGGCGAGGGGAGAGTGGCATGAGATTGCCCCCTGTGCCACCCCTTTGCGATTACTTCGCAAATATATAACTCGCGAGCCGCCTGCAGACACTTTTTAACTGGTTCACTCGCCCACATTCGCAGACTTCAGCGTTATTTTCAGCGCCAGAATGGCCCATTCGCCGTGGAACCAAGCGTGATCCACGACTCACTTTTCTTAGTAAATTTATCTTCTTGACTTTTATTTACTGCCAACACCGTAGCGTAGGTGCGATTTAAATACATAATGCCAAATTCATCTTATATGTTTATTACAGGGTTTAAAAAATATATATATTGGCTTTCGGCCATATTAGCCATACACCCAGCTCAATGTGTTTGTCTAACTTACAATGTATAGATTTCATATCAGTGTGATTATTTTCTCTCTTTTGTAAGGATGACACAAGACGAATACAACATTTGGTTAAAAACACCCATGCCCTCGGCCGGACTCGATCCGCCGTCCTCTGCAAAGGGAAGCAAGCACGTTACCCCTGAGCTGCTGGAGTCGGCGTTCATTGCATGTACGTATTGATGTTGTTTCAACACAGACGAATACGTTTGAGCACTTCTGAGTACAATTTGATGAATTAATTGACACAGACGATCGACCACTCCTTCACCCCCACGTACACATGGGTTATAATATTATTCTTTTGGCAAATGTTTTTCGACCTTGGTCAGTGTAGAACACACCTCCCAGAACTTGGATCGTGAAAATAGTAAACAAATATACGTTCAGAATCAATGATCTCTAAGATATCGAAATGTGTTTTTTATTTTTATTCGTAATTCACACACTCTGAAGGAGGAAATAACGATTGTGATCGTTTCTCCTCGTGTGTACTAATACTCTATAAAACTGTAGTTCCCTTTATGGATAAACTATTGAATCATTCAAAGTAATTATTTATTCTGCAAAGTACTATTACAAATTGTGTTATGTCAATTCGGGTATTATGCCTGCGTAAGATTTGCCAAAATTCGTAATAAACATATAGTTATATTTCAGAAGTCCTTTCAATTTAACGTTAATTGCTTGAAACAGTTTTACCAGCTGTACGTAATAGGGATATATCGCATTCGGGAGAACGCATGTTCGATTCCCCTTCCGCCCATCTAGATTTCGGTTTTCCATGTTTTCTCCAAATCATTCAAGGTGAATGCTGGGATGGTTCCATCAAAAGGCCATGGCTGAATGAATTCCTTTTCGTTCCTTGCCATATGTCTAATGATCTCGACGTCGACGAGGCGTAAAGCCATAAGCAAAATAAAAAAATAATGGTATAACCTCTCTCGGCACTAAAACATAGATTTTCCGTGAAACTAACAAAAATCATGGAGATAAATTCCTATTAAGCTTCGTAGCATATAGTTAAATTAATGAACAATTTCATTTTTCAAAGTTTCAAAGCGTGAAATAGTATCTAATTTACATCAGTGTAAAGATATACGACATAGTTAAAACATGAACTATCATGAAATCAACTAAACGAAATAAGTAAGTACGCGAATCAGCAACTACATAGCCAGATCGTAATTAATCCTCGTATTTGAAGAGTATACTGTGCGCTAAAAGGTAATGCCTGCATCGTACACTTGATGTATGAGTAGTGTCCATACACTGGCAGTAAACAGCACCTAGTGTTTGCACGAACATGTCGCCGTAATACTGACGCGATAATAAATTGAGCTTCTAATTACATTAATGAATCCTTTTAGCATCTTCAAACAGCGTGGCATGTTTCCGAAAGCAATCACACAAATGACGTTCGTGACAATAGTCGTAACCTCCTTTGGTCTCGTGCCACATCGCGGATTAGTATTTTATTGCTGATGCGTGTTCATACAGCTGCTATCACGAGGGGGATTTGTCGTGCTTATTAATTTCATAACGGCTTTCATTTAGTGCGTTATGAGGTGAGCTTTGCTGAATGACAAACAAAAGTTCCCTCTTTGTAACTTTTGTTCAAGGTACTTTACAAAAACTACACTTCGAGCTTTTTATGACTCCTAAATCATCATTAGGGTAAGAAACTTTATGACCAAAAAATAGATAGATATATGACCTTAACAACGGGTAAATATGACAAAATAATAACAAAATATATGCAAATGTTTAAATTTGCTATACATCAAAAGATTCTCAATTATACATAACATATTTCATCTAATAGTGTCGCTTTCATGAAAACCACATAATTTGTTTCCGTCCACTCACTGCGCCATTGCGAAATTAAATTTTCAATCGTTCTGTTGAAGTCACTGTAATTTCACACTGCACTGAGCTGTAACTCTGTAACTTCACCCTTTCAAAAAAAAAAAAAAAAATGTTTTCGACGTCATTGTATTCACTAATCCACTGCGGATTTAAGACAGATTGATGATTATTTTCAAAAGTATTGTTAACACTGAGACATTGATTGACGCGGATTGAAACAAGCATGTTTCTGTTACGTTCTAGAGATTAAAAGGGTGGCGGAACATTAACAATTAGAGAGTTACATTACTGTATAACTATTCTGTTACTTGGGAAGCAAAATTGCAACCGATGGCCGAAGCAGGAATGATGTTAAAAGCAGAATAGCACTAGCAAAAAGAGCCTTCATGAAAAAGAGAAACCTTTTAGTTTCAAATATTGATCTAGGAATTAGAAAGAACTTCTTAAAACTCTATGTGTGGAGCACAGCACTTTACGGTAGCGAAACATGGACTTTAGGAATACCGGAAAGAAAGAAACTTGAAGCATTTGAAATTTGGTGCTACAGAAGAATGCTGAAAATTAGGTGGACAGACAAAGTAAGAAATGAACGAGTTTTGGAAATGATGGGTGAGAAAAGAAGTTTATGGAAGAAGCTTACAGGAAGAAGAGACAGGCTGGTAGGTCATATTTTGAGACATGATGGATTGGTTAATTTGTTAGTGGAGGGAACAGTTGAAGGTAAGAACTGTAGAGGTAGACAGAGATTAGAATATATGAAGCAGATAATTGAGGATGTGGGTTGTAGGGGGTATGTGGAAATGAAGAGGTTAGCACAGGATAGGAAGGGATGGAGGATTGCATCAAACCAGTCTAAAGACTGACGACAGCAAAAAAAAAAAAAAAAATAACTATAATTTGACCAATTCAATAGCGATTAGTTTTTCTTCCTCCATTGTATAATAGGAGTAGAGTTCTATGAATAATTACCTTAGTTTCTTCTCAGCTGTAACTTCTACTGGATTACTGGTACTGTGCTATGAAAGATTCTGTTCTTCGTTGACGTCGATGTCATTAGAGGCGGGACGGGACCGGGGAAAAGGAACGGCAAGGAATTCGGCCATGATCTTTTGAAGGAAGCAAACCGGCATTCTCCTGGAATGATTTGGGGAAACCGTGGAAAACCCAAATCTGGATGGCCGGACGGGGATTCGAACCGCCGTCCTCCCGTATGCGAGGCTAGAACGCTAACCGCTCACCCACCACCCTCGTTCCGAGATGGAAGTAAAAGGATCTCATGCTGAATTACATTTATCAGTTGTCCCAGCTTCCCTTTGAACGTAGTGGGTAAAGAACATTGATCTATTCTTAAAATGTTAGGTTTTTTTTTAACACAAATGTGTTCTGAAAAGAAATCCCCTACCTACATTTTTTCGTAGGGAATTATACGTGGAGAAATTTAATAATACTATACCTTTACCATGGTGGATTATTCAAACTTTAATATCCATTTTACCATTTCCATCGCCACGTTGGGCTATTCAAACTGTGATACTCCCCATTAAATCTTAAGCGAATGTATATATATATATATATATATATATATATATATATATATATATATATATATATATATATATATTTCAGTTATTAATTATATTATTAATTATTACTTAATTGATAGTAAGGTGCTTTCCGAAATGAAAGATCTTTTCATACTAATTGTGCATTTATTGTGAAGTACAAAACCCCGATTAGGCCTTGACTTAACAAATCTTCGGAAGTCCAATGAAGAAACTTTCATCCATTCTTCCTCTACGGTCTAAAAAGCTGTTGCCGGTGCAGGACGTCGTGCACGAATTAAGTATCAATAATATCCACGATATGTTCGACTGCCTGGTGATCTAGGTGTTCAAATCATCCTCTGGAATGTTATCAAAGCAATCACGAACGATATTGATCCGCTGACATGGCGCATTGTCGTCCCTGGAAAAGTCCATCGTAATTTTTGAACATGAAGACGATGAACAGATGCAAATGGTCTCCATGTTGCTGAACGTAACCATTTGGAGTCAATGATGTTCGGTTTCACCAGAGGTCCAAATCCATGCCAGATAAAAATAACCCATTACAGGACTTAGCCACCACCAGCTTTCCTTCATCGTAGCGGGGATCCATGATTTCGTGGAGTCTTTTAATTTAATTTAATTGCAATGGAGCACAGGCTCCGGTGGCAATTTCCCTACACATCCTCTTCCCCCTATTCTGCAACTACCTACATTTGCCCTCTACAAATTTTATCTTTAAATTCTTTCAAAGTTTTCGGTAAATTATTCATCATTTCTCTTGGTAACTCATTAAAATCCCTGACACCCTTACCTAAAAAAGAGAATCTTCCCACACCCTTGTGCCTGAAATCGAGTTCCAGCTTGTGGTCATGGTCATCTTTTCCCTTCAATGCACTACTTTTCATACCGATTGCAATATTTTTCCATTCCTCATCGCCAGTATATGCCCTGTACACTCCCATGACCCTCCTCATCCTGCTCCTGTCTTGCAATGAATCCCATTCCAGCTCCTTTATCATATCCGTCACTGATTGAATTCTGCGATAATTTCCAGATCCTTTTTTGCACCCTCTCCAACCTCCTGTATTTGATACGTAAAATGAGGGTCCCATACTACACTACCATATTCGAGCAATGGTCTGACCAAAGTTTTTGTAACCCAATTCCTTGACTTCTCTCGTACATCCCCTCATCACTCTCTCCAACTAGAATCGTGATTCATCTGAAAACGCAACAAAAGTCGATTAATTCATGTCGTGCTGCAATAATCACGTCAGAAAACCTTTCATACCCCTCACGAGAGTACAAATGAAATGCTCGACTCTGCACGGAACATTTATTCTTCCGCTTTGCTATCGCCATATGGATAATTCTTCTTATAAAATGAAATTTGGCACTTCAGTGTATTAGAGATTAGCTGATATCAGCCAAGTAAGATCCTTCAAATATCTTGGAAGTACAATCACTGACGACTTGAGATGACACCAAGAGGTAAAAACTAGCGTTGCTGTAGCGAAGGAAGCGTTTAATAGGAAGAGACGACTATTAACTGGAAAAGTAGACAAAGCACTCAGGAAAAGATTTGGACAATGTTTTGTATGGAGTGTGGCTCTTTATGGGGTAGAGACGTGCACACTGAGACGAGAAGATGAAAAACGGTTAGAAGCGTTTGAGATGTGGAGCCGAGCGTGGTGGGTGAACGGTTAACGATCAGGCCTCGCGTTCAGGAGGACGCGGGTTCGAATTCACGTGCGGGCATCCAGTTTTACGTTTTCCATGGTTTGCCCAAATAACTCCAGGCGAATGCCGGGATGCTTCCTTCAAAAAGGCCACGTTTCTTGTCCCCAGATCCATCCCACCTCTAACGACCTTAGCCGTCGACGAGGCGTCAAGCAATAAGTAAAAAAAATAAGTAAGGAGATGTGGATATAGAGGAGAATGGAGTAGATAAGCTGGATGGATAAAGTAAGTAATGTTGAAGTGCTGGATAGGGTTGATGAAAGTCATAAACCAGAGAAAGAAAAACTGGATGGGGCACTTGCTGAGAGGGGAGTGCTGTCTAAAAAACGCCTTGGAGGGACTAGTTTGTGGGAGGGGAGTGAGGCGAAGAAGTAGGTGCAAGATTACAGATAACATCAGATAAAACTGCAACTACATCGACGTGAGGAGAATGGCAGAAGACGGAAGAAAATGGGTAGCAACTATGTGAAAACCTACCTTAAGGCAGAACACTGGGGATGTATTAGAGAAATATTTTACCCAATTTATTTATGTCAATTAACGTATACCACTTTATTTAAAAAATGATGAATATAGGCCAATATCGTGGATAGAAATTTAATTGATTTCATCTGTATCAAGAAAAACATATATACTGTTACCAGGTTATAATAAAGAACTCACAAATATAAGATTAATTGACATAGATCAAAACAGATTAAAATATTTCCAAGTTATGTGCCAGATAATGGTCAGAGACCATTCCACCTGAAGAGCGCTGTTGAAGTTCTGTTTGGGTTTAAATCATTGCATGACTGAACTGACTGACTGAAGGTATTGATTAAAGAAATCTGTCGAAGAAATAAGCCTATGCAAGGGATCTTGAACAAATGTTTACTTAAATATGATATAAACCACGTTGTGATGAACATCGTAATCGATACCTTTGTGAATCATGTTTTACAGATAACTATTTCTGTTACCCACATCGTAAAGGTAATCTCATAGCTCGTATCGGGATTTTATTCACCTGCTAAATTTGCTTTCTATTTACAGACAAATAAATAGGAGTGTTTTGTGTCCCTAACGAAGTCGTGAATTGTGTTTGCTTCATTACTTTACAGTAGAGTCGGGTCTAGTCTCGCGGGAACTCCACCTCGTGCGAGGCCTGGGTGTTCTCTCGTCCGCCGTCAGAGCAGCTGTCGAGATGTGATAGGGTGGCCGGGCAGGCCGCCGTGGGACCCGTGCCGCCGTGATGGGCTGCGCCGAGGGCAGCGGCCCACCAGGGGCTCACTCCAGCCTGCAACCTCGCGGCTACACGGTGGAGGCAAGGCAGCTGACGGTGAAGGGTTAAAATTTCACATCGTGTACTTCGTCTACTCTGAGATATCTGTTGCAGTGTAACTGAATATTATCAACTACTTATGTGTAACATGGTTACTGTCCCCATTTGTTTTTATTAGTTTCATTCTGATAAGCTTTGTAATAATATTGAGTTTGTAACTCTGCATGACAATATTAATCTCATTACACTGCGTGGTATGGGCGGATGAATGGGAGAGAAATAAGATGATTCCACAGTAGGAAGTTAGCAAGATCAGAGCGTCTTCCTCAAGAGTATTATGATCCGAACTAAATGAAAAGAATGCTAAAGACTCAGGTGTATTGAGTTGCTGAAAATGAGAAATTTATCTTTTGGTGCTGAACGTCAAATGTTTTGAATAGGAAAAAAAAGGAATATGTTTTTTCTACATCTTGTGATTGAGATTTCGTAAAAGAAATCAGTGCAGATATTTACAGCCAAAATATTTGTTGACTTAAATCTTATAGTAGTTCAGATGGTATCTTTCTGTATCCGTACATGCTTTATTTTTGCATTATTTTTATTTAAATTTTTTACAAAGTTTTAAAACTCCGCGCTACTAACCCGCTTGTTTCTCCCAGTTACATATTATTACATTACAGAAAGCCAAAAATTAGTGACTTTCATTAAAGAATCTTAAGTATTGGTTACGTTAATGGAGTTACACAATATCCTACGACATCCTTAATGTGGCGATAGCAGCAGACAGTTTGTTCTCAGTATACCTCTGCAATGAGATGTTGCGATTTAATAAAGTAGGTTGTGGTTTATATACGCAAATTCAAAACGTTTTTAATGTGAGGTCGAGTAGGTGTTCCAGCTGAACGCATTTCGAAGTATCATATCAATCATCTTTTTCGGAAGTACTCTCTGTCTTTGGATGCAAGTGAGAGTAGAGAAAGTAACAAGTAATGCCAGCTACATTAGTAATTTTCAGAATTGTTCTTTTAAAAGATCAAAAGTGAACATAAAGTATGATTTATTAATGACTGTACTATGATACTAAACCGTAAAATATAAAATTGCACTAACTCTCTGTTATATTGCTTGTTTCATGTTTTTAATAAAAAAATTAAAAAAGGAGAAATAATGTGAAACTGAGTCATACACACGACAAATAAATTTTATTAAGTAAAAGATTTACTTAAATCAAAATTCAGGATACAAGATACATAATTATTGTGCAGGTTAGAGTATATGTAAGTGATTATGAGTATAATTGACAACTTCCACATAATCTCAAACAATTTTTTTTTTTTTTTTCACTTCACTTCATTTCCTCCATAAGAACAGGTTTAATGTTTAAATGCACGATGTATCAAATATTGCCTGATTAATAACACTAGCTGACTGATGATAAAGTACGGAAGATAACCTCTATCGTATTTTCTTCACTCCAAATACAGACGATTCTAACGAAGAAAAAAAGAATATTGTGTTTAATCACACACATAATTCAAAAGATCTGTTTTTAAAGTTTAATGCTTTGTTTTGCAACGAAATAGTTTTAGGAAGTTAATTTCAAACCATATTTCCAACCATTTCATGTAACAGTTTTGTTTTCAGGCTTAAAGAAAAACTGTTTTTAACTATTTGTTGAGCAATTTTTTTTTTTCAACTTACCAAATCTGTGGCTTGCCTATTTTTTACTAATCAGTTGGCGCGGTTGGCCACCAATAAGAACAAAGCTATCGAGAAGTACATTCCGGAGCCAGCTGCAATGTAGCGAGTGACCTCATATGCTCTGATTGAAACTGGAAATGCTGAAAAAAATTAGCTCGAATAATTACACTCGATCGTTTTATAAATTGCTTTTTGGGTAATTGAAGGTTGAAATAAATATATTTACATTAATAATGTGTTGCTGCCTCTGTGATGGAATTTTTCAAATGTCGTTCTCTCTCTCATAAATGACAACGGAAATATCAAATGCCACGCTGTGACTGCCAGTCCTAAACAGCTTTTTAACTTGTGCTATTTTAAAACGATACAGATATCACCAAATGGACAGTGTCAGTGTTTACACATACGTCACTGTCATTTCCACGGGGCATCAATTTTGAATTTGTCATTATTACGTCTGTCGTTTTTAATGTTCCAGCGTTCATGACTGCAACGACCTGATATTTTGCAATTAATATGAAGTAGCAGCTATGGTTTTTGTGATAACTGCTTGGAAACAAAAAAAAAAATATATGTAATAACTTTCACAATAAACAAGTGTTCATAGTCTGAAAAGCTTATAAAAGTTGTCGGCAGGTATGCTATCTTCAGACAAAAAAATTTAGTTATATTTAATCGCATTCTTTTAAAACAACGTCATAATATGAACATAACATTAAACACGTGCTGTCGAATAAGAATTGTTTCTACCTGCTAGTTTCGCACAGTACGACCAATTATTTCAGAAACCCCCCCTGTGACGATTTTTGATGATGTATTGTAAAACAAACAAAAAAGGTTGTCATAATGTTAATTTGAAGCAGAACGTTCTTCTACTATTTTCTGCTTTTCGTAAATATTTTCTGGGAATACGTTTAACATGATCACTTAACTCCCACGTTATTACGCTACCTATCCGCACGTGATTTCTTCCACTACCATCGTATTTACGAATGGTGGATGTAATATCTTATTTCGATGCTGAAAATGTAAGAAACAACGCTTAACTCAACTGAAAGATAATGGAGACTGTTTTCTCCAAGAAGTTAGAAAGACAGTGTTCCGGCTAAATTATGCTTGAAGAAGTTTGGAAATCTATATGTTTAAATGTAAGAAATGTTTATACATATTCAAAATTATTAACAAATTGTAGAATATATGGTTATTATGTAGTGTTTAGAATCACCTTCCCCACTGGCCAGGTTTTTGATATTGTACTGAGACATTACAGAAGAAGTGTTACATAAATTTTTTCAGTGCCACAAAAAAAATGCCCAAAAATGTTTACCAGCACTAGTACAGTTAGAAACGGCTGGTTTCTTGAAATTTACGTATTCTTCTTTCTTATCCAGCTTCTTAATACATGTTTCTTGAATCCCATCCCATCTTATTTCCAGCTTATTTGTGATACGTTTTATGGAAATTTTCGTATCATTAGAAGTATATTACCTTTATAACATGGTTAATGGTCTGATGTTAGGCAATTACAATGCTGAATCCACACTGGTACTTGTAGAATACCAGATTGATTTATTAATTGGGAAAAAGTACATTATTTGTTTTAAATGAAAGTGCTTGTAAGTAATGTTATGAATTAACATGGGTACTGCTGAAGATAAAAATAATTAATAGCTTTAGATCTCAAAACACGGATAGTTGATGTCTTCTCAGAAGGAATTATTTTGATTGATTATTAAAGGAAGTTATGTCTTTCGGGGTAAACACGACTAAGCCATTATAATTTACTGATGGTGAAAATAAGAATTGGTGCTGTTAGGAACCAACTGGATAAAAAAATTTCCTCGACTAGCAACGTTCAATGAGTACATCGCTAAGAGGAATCAAAATCTAAAATTCCAGATTCTGGTTGGATAGCAAACGAAAAAACCATACCCATCATAAATGCTGTCTGTGACGGATGAGATTATTATTTACACACTACTAAATGCAATCCACAGTGAATTGACATTCACGTGTAGTGCAATCGAGTTTTGGGAATCTGAAGTCTATTCCGATACATTTACAATAGACCACAGATAAAATGAAATTTCAGCAATCCACTTCCCTACTCGCGGAACAAGCTTAGGTTCAATATGAACTGCAGATATAGCGGTCACTCAATCATTCATCGAGTAGAAGAAATAAAATTTAATAATAACCACGGAAATAAATACAAAGTAGGATTAAGATAAAATGAATATTGCTTACGTGGTGAAATAAATTCTTCAAAAGATCAACCGTAATATTAATCAGACAGTATTGTCAAAAATTTATACGGAACTGACAATATTTCCACGGCATATTACACAAGATGTTATTGAATTATTTTCTTGATGTAATTGAACTAAATAATTGTATTTTGATCAACGTGATGGTTAATACCTTATGTACTTAGCTTTGGTAACATTTTTTCTATCAAAAGTCGGTGCATGTTTGTAACAACCAAAATGGTTTAATTTTGTTATTGATAACTACAAAACGAAGCATAAAACACGTTCAGAATCAATGCTTACTATAATTGATTATGGTGATGCTAGTTCTTCGTATAGTACTGTTGTGTGAGAAAGAATCTAATAAAATTGAAAAAACAAACCAAGATTCTGAATAAACTTAGATTACCTTTTAGAATTATGTTAAAAATTATTCATAGCATTACAGCATATTCATTTCATTTAACAAACTAACAGTAACCGAACTTTATCAGTCGATTTTGATAGTTTTGGAGCAGAATGAAAAGAGTTTCTTTGTAATGCTCATAACTGAGTTAAATGCTAGTCCTAAGAATTTTTTTGATTATCTGAGCTACGCCAGGACGTTTCGTTTTTTGGATTCCACTCTTATCTGTGGGTCTAGCCACAATGGAAACGAAAATAGGTGTGTATGGAAAATTTCATTGGATCATGCACTCCATCACAATTAAATTTTAAATATATGTACAGGGTGAGTCAAAAGTCGCAGTACACCCTTTTATTTAAAAAACTCTGCAGGAATTGGGAAACCTGAATATTCCAGTAAGGTATTGGTGAGGTGGTCTATCTTTTACGGTATGTACCGAACATGGGCGCCATCTTGAAATCGGCCATCTTGAATCTAAGTCAATTTTTTTAAATGGAAAGGGGGTCGTGTGACACATCAAATAACATCAGAATTTTCTCACAAGTTCATTCCTGTAAACAGATTTGAAATAGCAGTTGCGGTTCAAAAGTTACATAGCTTTTTTGTTGCAGATAACTGAAGATGGCTTTGACCAAGGAGGAGAGAATTGAAATCATTTTGATGTCTGGAAAACGAAGTTTCCGTGTCATAGCTGCAGATTTTAACAACCGGCACGCAGAAAGACCTCCAATTTCACACAACACTGTCAGGTGCTTAATTTCCAAATTCCGAGAAACTGGGACTGTGGCTGACAAGGCACGGAGTGGCCGTCCAAAAAGTGCTACTGACGAGACAACCTCAACAATGGTTTTGGCGTCCTTCGTGAAGCGCCCACGACGTTTGTCAGCAGAATGTGGAATCAGCCAGTCATCGATCATACGAATCCTTCATGCCCATCGATGGCATCCATTCAAGATTCAGTTACTCCAGCACCTAGCAGAGGATGACCCAGACAGTTTTGCACGTGGGCCTTAGAGGAATTTCTCTTTTGCACAAAGCATCTTGTTCAGTGATGAGGCAAACGTTTATGTCAGTGGTGAAGTTAACCGTCACAACCACGGTTGTTAAAATCTGCAGCTATGCACGGAAACTTCGTTCTCCAGACATCAAAATGATTTCAATTCTCTCCTCCTTGGTCAAAGCCATCTTCAGTTATCTGCAACAAAAAAGTTACGTAACTTTTGAACCGCAACTGCTATTTCAAATCTGTTTACAGGAATGAACTTGTGAGAAAATTCTGATGTTATTTGATGTGTCACACGACCCCCTTTCCATTTAAAAAATTGACTTAGATTCAAGATGGCCGATTTCAAGATGGCGCCCATGTTCGGTACATACCGTAAAAGATAGACCACCTCACCAATACCTTACTGGAATATTCAGGTTTCCCAATTCCTGCAGAGTTTTTGAAATAAAAGGGTGTACTGCGACTTTTGACTCACCCTGTATTATCCAATATAGAGAAGACAAAATCCGAAGAAAACCGATGTGCCTCTCCTAAAAATTCTAATGTACAGAAAATGTGAAGATATTCGTTTTTTTGTTCCGATAATGACCTCCTCATAAATGATTACATTGTGATGGATTAGACCATAAATGGCCCTTGACATTAAAAGCAATACGAATCTGACCATGTATTGAAGAAATAATTTTTAAGACTCCGTGTTCACTCTGATGAATAATATTCAGATTTATTGTTTACGCTAACGAACCATTCCTACATACCGCTGAAGTGATTTTAAAAGTCAGTGTAAAATTTATATGTTGTGTGTCGAGAACGGATTTTAAGTCAGATTATTTCAGGAACGTGCTATCGCCTAATTTGACTCTATAAATTCGTATGGTGAGATAATTTATTTGAAGCAGTGCTTGAGCGCGTGTTGCAGACTCTTTACAATAGCACCTACAGGAAAATTATTATTTCTGTTAATCCTCACATTATGAGGTGTATTTTTCATAATATCACTTCGACATTATATAGCAGATACATGATATGTTTTACAAATTTGAAACAGTGATTCCTGACTTCATCTTAACGAAAGTTGCGTTGTAATTTTTATTTTAGTTCTGAGTTATGGATGCATCACTTAGCAAAACTGTAGGCTTATCACTAGTGTACACAAAATTCAAGTAAACGTTTGACGTTTATTACTATATATCAAAAATGTAAATCATAAATGGGGAGCAAAGTTAACCGCGTCCGAAGCAAATTTTAAGCTACTCGTGCTCCGTGGGTGGTGCTACATGGGTGAAAGCGATCAGATGCCGCCGTACTGCCCTACTGGGTCTCACGGCAATGACGTTTATTACAAACATAACAGTCCTTCTAAGGACTCAGACTTCCATACAAGGACAATAGGCCCCAGCTAAACATTTGCCAACTTAACATCGAAGGCATCAGTAGAGCAAAGAGCCAGTACTTATCAACAATCTTACAGAAATACTCAGTTGAAGTTGTCATACTGCAAGAAACTCACACAAAGCTGCTGCTTACTAAAGGGAAACTACCGGGATACAAAATGGTAACAGTACAACATCATGCAAAATACGGCATCGCAACCTACATTAAGAATAACATTTGCCACTACAAGGTCATTCCAGCAGAGAATCATCCAACTCACTTTTCCTCCAAAATAGGGGTGCACAATGTTGTGGTTACAAACATCTACTAGCCACCCACTGCACCTTGGCCAGAAACTATTAACATCGTTCCTACTAAAAATAGCATTATCCTTCAGGATTTCAACTCCTATCATACGCTGTGAGGGTATAACCAGAGTGACGAGAACTGGATTGAATTAGTAGAATGGGCTGATGTCAACAACTTGACGTTAATTCATGACGCTAACGACAAAGATACATTTCATTCCGCTCGCTGGAAACAAGACTACTCACCAGACCTCTGTTTCACCTCTCCTGGTTTAACAGCTCCTTTTTGCTGCGTAAGGAGACAAGTTCTCGGTGACTTCCCTCACAGTCAGCATAGACCCATAATCTATAAAATAGGAATCCAGATACCTGTTATCCGATCCGCCCCTAAATCTCGGTGGAACATCCAAAGAGCAGATTGAGAAGCCTATGCGAAGTATACTGACGCTAATATTCGATGAATCAAAGCAGTCCGAGAGAATTATGCAAGGTCTGTAGGACTAATAAAGGTTGCAGCGAATAGAGCCATCCCACGAGGCTTCAGAATAGATTATATTCCAGGATGGAGTGAGGAGTCAAGCAGACTTAGAGAAGAATTTGAGGAAAACAGCTCCCATGAGAAGGCAACTGAACTGCTGGAATCACTTGACAATGCTAGAAGAGATAAAGGGATAAAATCTCTTAAAAAATTTGAATTTTACCCATTCCAGTATAAAAGCCTGGTCACATATTCATAAATTATATCCTGCATCAATACCCTCAAGGACACACTCTTCCATTAATGTGAAATCAATAGCTAATCACATTGTATTTACTTCTAGAACAAAAAAGGACAAGCAGCTCACTAGACGGTTCAAATCTGAGCATTAACATCTAAAATGCAAAACTCAAACTCACTCTATATACTCCCATCCATTCACATTACAAGAGGATCAGGAAGGATTAAAGACCCTTCAAAATGGAAAATCTGCGGGATTAGGTGGGATTTGTCCAGAACTATAGAAAAAATGTGGACCAGCTATATCTCGTTGGCTTCCATCATTCTTCAGCTCCATACTACAATCTGGAAGGCTTCCTCAGGTCTTCAAGCGAACAAAAATCATTCCGTTACCTAAATCAGGAAAAGATTCAACTTTCCCACAAAGTTATCGTCCGATAGCCTTACTCATTGTCAATTACAAATTACTTGAAAGGATTATATTGAACAGAATAGCTCCGGCAATCGAAGCTCTGATCCCTGATGAACAAGCTGGATTCCGTCCTAGTCGGGAATGTAGTGATCAGGTCCTGTCTCTTACCACCTAATTGGAAGTAGGTTAGAAGAAGAAAATGAAGAACGTATCTGTATTCCTAGACCTTTCGGCAGCATACGATACAGTTTGGAGACAGGGTCTCCTTCTCAAACTGACCAAAGCAGTTCCTTGCATAAAGATAATTTCTTTACTAGAAAACATGTTAAGTAACCGCCTGTTCCAGATGCACACTGAGTTCAGCAGCAGCAGATTTCACAAGCTAAATAATGGTCTACCACAAGGCTCGGTTCTCGCCCCTATAACTTTCAATTTATATACTCATGATCTGCCAGACACACAAATTTGTATATGCTGATGACATCAATCTTACAGTGCATAGAACTAACTTCATGAAGGCTGAAGAAATCCTGATTTATGAGTCATGACCTTCAGGAAATGGATGACTACTTTCGAAGGTGGCGCCTTCAACCTAATCCACAGTAATAGCTACATTCCATCTTAGCAACAAATAAATGAAAAATAAATGAACTACCAGCCAAATATATTATTCAGAGACCAGATGCTGAAGTATAACAGTACCCCCAAAATACCTGGGTGTCACATTAGACAGATCCCTAACCTACAAAAGGCACCTTCAGAATACAGCTGACATGCTTAAAAGTCGGAACCATTTACTTTAGCGGCTGGCAGGAACTTCATGGGGAGCTGATGCAAATACATTAAGAACAACAGCCTAGCCTTGGTTTACTCCACAGCTGAATACTTCTCGAGCGTATTGCTTAATAGCCCTCACATCCAGTTGGTGGACGTTCAGCTTCCCCAAACAATGCTCATCATAACTGGCTCACTTCTATCTACACCTATTCAGTGGCTGCCGGTGCCCAGCAACATCCCACCACCTCACATCAGAAGGCAAAAGGTTCTAATAAAACTATGGTCTAGAATTCTGAACAATGAGGCTCTCCTCATTCATGTAGATATTAGGGAATACAAAACACGGCTGAAGTCACGTCACACTGCCTGGAAGATGGTTGTCAGTCTAACATCTAACTCCTTCAGCCCTACAGGAAGCTGGACAGCGGAATGGACGTCGTCAACATCACAGAGCATAGTTCAGATTACCAATTCCTGATCAAAAATACCAGGATTCAGCTTACCGCGGTCAAATTGGTGCAAATTAAATCGGATTAGATATGGTACGGGAAGAACTGCTTAAACTCTCCACACCTGGGGCTGGGCAGATTCTCTGTAATGTGACTGCGGTGAGGTTTTACAAACTGTGTCACACATTCTGCAGGACTGCCCACTGCGTGCCTTTCCTGGTAGTCTGGTTGGAGCGGCTCGAAGTCACGTTGTAGTGGTTATGACTGGAGATCCTGTCTCAGTGGCCGGCTGTGAGCATTGTCCGCTGAACTATGTGTAATTTTTTATTTTTTTATTTTAATGGCATTTGGCTTCCTTAGGCAATACAGAGAGCTCAAGTATGTGTTTATTTCATCCAGTGTTGTTCAGTTTCTCTACGTGTATATGTATCTTTCAAGTAATTCTGGACACACCATAGGGCGGACACGACAAGCACACTAACACACAACACTTAAACACCCATGCCCTCGGCAGGACTCGAACCGGCAACCTTCGGTACGTGGGGCCAGTACTCTAGCACCTACGCTACCGAGGCCGGCTGAACTATGTGTATATATGGGTGTTTACTTTGAAACAAGACTGTTCATTGAATACAGTATAATTGCTGTTGAATGTTGTAAATGTCATGTAGCATCAAACACAAAATAAATAAAATCATAAAAATACATTTAATCAAACTTCAATGTTAGCTTGTGCCATTAGAAAATACGTCTTACATCAACAGTTACGAAATGCGTCGGCATATATTTCAATTAAAATGAATAGAAGCGTGTCATTTTACTATGGATGGAAAAGTTTTAGCCACTCGATAGTAAATTAAATTACATATCATTTTTTTTTTCCTCAGGCAGAGAATCCAACCAAAATGATTTTTTAAAATTTTTCTAACATTTGGATAAAAAATCTTTGTTATAATGAGATAATGAGGTGCAAAGATAAAAACAGTAAACTGAGTAATGATGTTGCAGTTTTTGTTACCTGGATGGCGGTGTATGGCGGGTGGTTAATGAGGTTGGTGTGCGCAGTGAGGTAGACGCGATGTATACAGGTAGAGAGATACTCTATACATTTTAAAAATATTCTGTGCTTTATTGATATCTTACAGAAGAACATACAGGGTGTACAGAAAAAGACACCCTGTTTTCAAAATTAAATATCTCGAAAACAAAGATCGATAGAGGAATGCAGTAAACGGTATGTTTATCGTGACAGCTGTAAGAAGTGTATACAGCAGTTTGAAATAATAGCTACAAAAGCTGCTAACAGATGGTGCTGTAATCGCCATACGTAATGCCGAAATAGTGATCCGAAGCTCAGGGCGATCAGTTCCACCATTCTGTAGTGCCAATGGTGAACATTTTGAAAACATTGTGATGTGATTGTTTGCAAAGATTGTTTTCATACGATTATTTCACTTATGTATGCTGATATAAGCTGTACAGCGCCATCTGTTAGCAGCTTTTGTAA
The DNA here is from genome assembly GCA_031002005.1 of Vandiemenella viatica. NCBI lineage: Eukaryota > Metazoa > Arthropoda > Insecta > Orthoptera > Morabidae > Vandiemenella > Vandiemenella viatica. The sequence continues at coordinate 189,777,728 of JARYHS010009186.1, forward strand.
CTATTATTTCACACTGATGTATACACTTCTTACAGCTGTCACAATAAACATACCGTTTACTGCATTCCTCTATCGATCTTTGTTTTCGAGATATTTAATTTTGAAATCAGGGAGTCCTTTTCTGGACACCCTGTATCTATGCTTCGTAAATTTGACAGTATAGCCTTATTTCTATGTATTTGGCCTCCAGGTGTCTGCCTAAAATGAGGTGATGTGCTCATTGTAAGTCCTCTGCTTGTTCGATTGTTTGGCCGTGCCTTTGCAGAGTATCACATCACTACGTAGGAGCAATTAACCAGAATTAAGCCAACACCCTTAACTTCATAATGGGAAATTCAATTATTCACAACAGGGATGAACGCAAGCATTGAAACACGCTGAAAGCGTGTCGACGAAGAAGCCGGAGTAGAAATAGCAACAGCAGCCACTAATTGATACACAGCTCCTTCTATTGTGGACGTTCTTAGCAATACTCCGGTCTAATCTCTTTTTTTACCTTGTATCAGTTGTTATACTCTGTAGCAGTTTTTACTTACATGTTGGTATTTTTTATTTAAAGTAACGACTAAAATACATTGTGGCATTTATTTGAACAGGAAATATGTTGTGTAGTACATTAAGGATACGAACTTACTGTATTTTCTAACTAGCTTAAGGGACACTTACATAACCAAAGATATTTAGTTAGCTTATGGAATAGTACATGAATTTTGTTCTGTTACTGTATAAAAATATTGACCGCTTCTTACAAGTAACACAACGTTTTTATATTCCAATGTAAATCACGTGGGTACATGAAATTGAATGAAGCATTGCTCAGGATTAGTAGAGCTTGATACAAACGATTCGCCGCAGTTTAGTGTTCTAATGGATATCTATGACTTTCAATTTCTTTCTTTTCTCTTCCATCCAGAATTATATTCCCACAATTTAGTTAGGTATTTGAACAAAATCAAACTGCGTATATTGTGTCATGAGCGTACTTACCTAAAGGCTGAAGGTTAAAACATAAAAATTTGCAATTTGAAAAGATATTGATAGTCTCATGTTAAACATAATATTTTTTTATCCAGTTGCATATACAGCTACATTTATATTTAATACGTTTTTGAATAACGAATTAACAGGCATCATTCATAACTGTCAGGTGTTCGTTTGCCACTATTACATTTTTAATTTATTACCCTTAACGCTAATTATATTTTTAATAAAAATTATTGTAAAATGTTTCATTGTTACCTATATGTTATAGGTGTTGTCAGTGAGGGACTGTTCCACTCAAAAAAGAACTTCAAATGATAAAAAACTTCAATGATTAATTCCATGAATGACTATCTACTTTACTGCATAGTGTCCATCACAGAATACATGTTGCAATATAAACAAGGGACTAATGACAGCTGAGTGTTCATCACAAAAGCTTTGTAGTAATCTGTGATGCGTCTTTCTCTTTGAGAGGCATCTATAATAGCCCATTTTGGCTCTTTGGTAAGGCTAAATGTAATGTTAACGTCCCCATCACTATCAACAGTATCGTATGCTCTTACTCCGTATACATCGTAGAGTGGTTTGAAATGTATGAATAGTTTAACTATAGTTCATACCCACTGACCAATTCGCGAATGATGAAAGCTTTTTACATTAACGGAGCTCCAAACAACAAACCCCTTGTCGAGCTTCATAGACTGTCATGATGTCTCAGTGATTACCGCCAACAAGGCGCGTCAGGTCTGCGACAGATACATCAAAAATATATTTTTTTTTAATCCTGGGAAGCACTTTAAAAAAATACTGATCGAACACAAGCAGTATATAATTTCTCTGGAAAAGTATTTACAGTAATCAACCTGACTCACCTATCAAATTTAGGACTGTAAACAGCCGAAACCCGTGCTTATGAGAAATAAGTATGACCCTAAATTAGAAAAGCAACCATTTGTAAAACACGGTGTTGTACTGTAAACTTTATGTTCTCGATCATAGTGGAAAACTAAAAAAACTGGGACATATACGAAAATTTAGTATCACCACACTGCACAGAAAAAAGAAGTTATTATTATTATTGATCACAACAGACATATAATAATTAGATTCATTATAAGCGTTTTTATTTTAAATTAATATTGTTAAGATTTCACAATACTGACACTGTACTCAAATGAAGACACCCATCCCCGAATGCGGATACGAACCGGTGACCCCTACGACAGAAAATAAGCATAGTGTTGCAAATTTTAAAAAAAAAAAATTTTTTTCAGCTTTTTGAAAAAAAAAACATGAAAAAAATTTAACACCCTTGTTTTTTTTCTAAATTTTTGGTTTTTTTTTCTTCAGGAAACAATATATTTTATAAATTATAGTTTTATTTACGGAACTTTCATTTTACATGTGTCTTTAAATCTTACTGAATCATATTATGTCTTACATAATGATTCATAAATGTATCTATATAGGTAACATAATTTTATTCATCCTCTATGTCAGTACCACATTCACTAGTATCAGCACTACCAACACTAGTTTGGTCGGTGTCGGATTTTCTGTTTCTTCTCCTGTCTGCTGTAGATCCATAACTTCAGAAATAGTTACATTTTTTTACTGGTTGTTCTTGTATTGTACGCAAAAGACTTTGAGATTGCAATTTTAAATTGTGAGCAAAGTTAACACTGTCCATAAAAACTGCGCCGATAATTCTGTATTACGGTCTTTTAGGTTTGACTTTAAATCTATTATCATACAAAATAGGAGCTTTATTTCTTATTCAATCGTTGGTTTACGCCAACGGTTACAAGGAAACGATTCATAATTACTGACAATTTAATAGTATCACTATATGCTGAGAGTTTAACAAGTATACGAATATAAGGAAAGCACAATAAGTAGTAAAAAGAGGCAAAAATCCTGGATAAATATAAAATTCCTAATTTTTTGAAATGATCCATAGGTCTACAAATAAATTCGTAGGGTTGGCAGCACTAGTTCAAATAGCGAGTATCAAACCGATTCCTTCTCGCACAACCTAGCCTCTTCGAGAAGTCCCGGTTCGTAAAAGAAAACTTCAGACAATGTTGCCAATATTTTTGTAATTTTCTTTTCAAGTGAACCACAAAAATATAGTAGATTTAAAAATTAAGATAAGTACTTAGTATAAACTCAAAACAGTCATATTAAACGATAAATGCCTTTAGTTGTTATGAAAAAAAACGTGTCCCAGAAAATAGTGTTATTTTAATCATTTTTTCATGTTTTTACAACACTAAATAATCACACTCTGCCCCTACCCTGCATCATCAGTGTTCATGGTCTCCATTTTTTGAGACTGCTCTAGAATCAGTTACAATGTTCAGGTTCAGTCGATAGGCACAGTATTTTTTTTTTTTTTTTTTTGCTCCGTAGTTGGCGAGGGGTTTCAGGCATATGTTGCTATTATGTATTACAAATTTGTGTAGATAATTTGGCATTGCTCTCATATAAAATTTCAGTAAAATTGTGTAGACCAATCACAACCGAATTCATATTTTGTACGAAAACAGCTAATAGAAATCGGTATTACCATATAGAGATATATCTGAAACCAATTGTTATCTAACGTGATTGACTGACATTGGGGCAGACGGATGCCGGATGGTCTGATGTTTCCCTGCCTCTGACGTAGCTACTACTGTAACCGCACATACAATTACACTGTGTCGGATTATTGAGTAGAAGCAGGGTTTGCTTCCGAATGCGGAACCAATTAACCTAAATCAGGTAGCCGTGCATTGTGGTGCCGACTCTCTCCTGGCTGTAACATGACGACGGCCATTAACGTTCAGTCCTCTCGCCTCCACCGCGCCGCGCCGTAAACGCAGTATTTCATTTGTCCCATTCGCGGGAAGCGAAAGTGTGGCGTCTAATGAAACCTCCTGCAGCCACTCGAGCGGAGTTCCAGGACTGGCGGAGGAAATTACGGCGGCGGTTGCCGTCGATTGCGACCTCCCCTCGGTTACTTCTTTAAACTATCCATTCTTCTTTGTCGGGGGCGATAGCACGCTACCGGCTGTTTAATGGATTCCCCGAGGGAGTCGGCGAAGGCTCCGGACTGGAGATTGGCCTGCTGCCGCCATCGCCTCCGCCTCCGCCTTCGTAAACACGACAATTTCATTAGCCGCTCCACTAAGGCTGCATTTAATAGCTCCGGAACGACTCACTATGGGCTGATCAACATGCCGGGACCTCTGTGGAAAACAAAAACACAGTAGCAAATAACACGTGAGTACAACCTTACCGCAGGTCGGTAGCAGCAGTTACAGCAATACGCAGCTAAGACATCGTGATGTAAAGTGGCAATATGACAACGTCTTACAGCGGGGTTCTTGAAAGCGCGTTAACTTCTCAGCTAAATATCAAGAGAGAGTTTCGCAACACTTGTGCTGGGTACGGCTTGTTCTTCCGTACCCTGAAACACAACAATTATATTTTTTTCATTATAGATACTGCAACTTTAATTGCATTGCTAGAGGTCAAGATTAGATTTCCCTCTCGAGCGAGATGGATGAGCAGCAATGCTCTGGCCTGGCATTCGTGAGGACACGGGTTCGAATCCCAGTCCGTCCATCCGGCTATCCGGATTTCCCAAATCAATCAAGGCGAATGTCGGGTTGGTTGCTTCATACAAACATAGCTCCAACTGACCATTTTATGGACCTCTATTTTTATCCAACATTTGATACTCCAAATAGAGTATGCTATTAGATCACCATTTATTTCTTTCGCCAACAGTTGAAAGTTGACACCCTGTGATACTTATTGTCTGCACAATGAAGTTCATTATCCGAGATGAGTGCTATTTATTGAATAATTGTAAAATGAGTGACTTGCTTCAGTAATCTTCTGTTTCTTCTTCAACTCTCCAATCACTTTCATCTAAGGAGGGTGCTACAGCAGGTATAATATAGGTGTTATTATTAAATAGAAAGCCATTGAGGTTCCTAGCATTAGAAAAGGATGACTGTAGACTGATTAATGTACGTAACACTCAATTTTGGAACTTTTGGGTAAAGTGTTGCAACTATTAAAATGCTGAAATTACATTCTGAAATAGTGAAGCTCAAATAAGATTTTGATCAACCAAATTTCGATTTCAAAACATTTGTTATGAATACAGAGAGTTTTCGTTAAATAAATAATGAATGATTTTCTTCCAGTTCGATTTTAATAACCTACTGAAATCCTAAACCTAATAATTTGAGTTTAATAACTGGAAATCATAAAAGTTCAGCGTTAACATGGAAACATCATCGTTAGTACTTAAAACGTATCTTTAGTAGCACGAGTAAACTAGTAGTCACAATACTCTAGTATAAAAGCGGCAGAGATGTTCTGAACTTAACTTGGACGTGTATGAAGTATGAAATACACACGAAGAAAATTCGAGGGGATTCGGTCATTAATCTTTACGACTGATATTAAAAAAAAACTGATTTTAAGTATGTGAAGAAAATTGTATATTCAAAAAATTTCGAGTTTTTGTCTAAGTGTCTGTCTTTCTATTTGCACATCACACAGAGACTAACAGGCAGTTTTTAACGAAATTGCGTCTAGTGATAACTTATGTGATTGGTTCTAACAAAAGATACTTTTTATCCTCATACATTCCAAAGTTTTTGATTATACAGGGTCAAAAACTGCAATTTTTCGAATATTTGTGATTGTATCTACTCCTCATACAATAACTATTGAATTTCCTCAACAACACTGCACAAAATGATAGCTTAGGTCGCAGAGTAACGCACAGAATACTTATTGTCCAAGTTAAAAACATAAATACCAATGGCACAGGAGTCAAAAAATGAATTTAGGAATTTTGGTTTATCTATGCATCACATAAAAGCAGATAAACGGTTTTTCACAAAACTTTGCGTAGTGATAGGTTATGTCATCAATTAACTTAAAATATACCTTTTTCTGTCATTAATATTTACGAATGATATTAGAAAAATGTTTTTACATATTAAAGAAAGTTGTAACATACTATCTAATAGAAATGTGTGTAAATAATCATTTTAGTTTCCCTTCAGCCAAGGATGAAACCTTTAAATTAATAGAGACATTTTAAACACCTCCTGTTATAATCTTTAATAATCCTAATATCAGCGAGATTTTTTTAAAAAAAGTCTACTTAGATATCTAAAGATTACTTTGCCATTACATTATAATATTTGATCAGCTTTTACGTAATACGCCGTTTATAGATGTAAAGTTACCGTCCCCCACTGTAGGCGAGATAATTTCATCAATCAATAGGATGAACTTTGATGCACCACACGCGGTATCATTCGTGATGGTCGATCCCTAGAGCCAAACGAGTTGCGCATTGACCTTGCGGCAGAGCTGATGGGATCCCGGTGGCAATTTCAGGCGGCAGCTCGCTATTAACGAACAGCGAACAGGCAGGGATAACGGTGTGCGCAAAAACCTGTTGCACGCATTTCGCCTCGCATAATAGAAACGGAAGCCGGCCATATGGGCGATGGTGACATTGTGCCGCGGGCTAGCCTACCCAGCCTGCTTTACTGGCCTGATAGATGGATGAAACTCCCCGACTCCATCCTCTCCCCTCTGTAATATCAGAGACGCAACTCCCATTAATATCTCGTTTCCTGTTAAATTAGTTGTCATTATATAGCGTTCCAACACACAATCGATTGGTCGATATTTACCGAAGACAGACAGACGCTTCTGTTTGAACTCTTCACTAAATCTAAGGAATGCGTCAACATAGGATCTTTAGCTTCAATAACACGTTTAAACGTATACTATTTTCTTTTTAAAGAAATACAATAAACAAGTGAGATATTTAAAATTGTTAAAAGCAAAAGAAATTACTATACTCCAGGATGCTGATAAAATAGATTAGGCACAATTTCTTGTATTTTTACAGATTTTTTAAGAAAATAAGTTAGGTATTTTATTTGTCAACAGCGTTTCAAATAATTTTACGGCTCTTGACGCAGACACGTGTTTTTGATTTCCTTTTTTGTGAGGGTGATGAAGGTGGCAGCTAAATAACTAATGGAAAGTAAGTTCATTTAAACCGGGGCAAAATTGTTGGCAAGGAATCGGCATTAAATTGCCCATGGCCTACCCTGATCGTCACATTTTATCCTTTAAGCTATCACTGAAAAGGTGAATTATTAATCGTGGACGAGGTGATAAAGGACGCAAATCATATTTACATGGGTAGACGAAACTGACGACTTCCTGTTCTAATATCACCTGCAATATTTGTACGGAGTAATCTACAACATAAAATTCCATTCTTCCTAAAAACCTAAATTTTTTATTTCTGATATATATCTTCCGGAAAAGGTATATAAATATTTATATTTTTGATAATTGCAGCAATAAAAATTACTGTAATGAAGAACCTTAAACAAAAATAACCGTGAGGCTTCGTTTTGTAAACAGCATCATCGAACACTTCAAATTGTCAAAATGAAAATTGATATATCCAAACCCGTGAGAAAGGAGGTATGTTATACATTCTAATATATATGGAGCAAAACAATGCCACACTCACTGCTGGAATCTATATTTGTATTAGAAATATCAGTTTAAAATTATAGAAGAGGGAAGCCATTTCTCTTCTGTAAATATGTATCAAGATTCTTACAACCAGATAAATAAGCATATATAATAAAACCGTGATAGGTTCATCGTTATATCGTAGATTATTTATAACCAGATTTACAAAGAAAAATAAAGGGAAAGTATGCATGATTCCAAAGGTTCAAGAAGTTCTATAAAAATACAGAAGGTTTAATCAGGTGAAAATAAAATTGTAACCACTTCAAATTAAGATAATAGAAACGAAATTAAAACATGAATTACAACAAACTTGAAGAAGTAACTACTTAAAGGCAAATAATGTGTAAACAAGTGATAAACGTTTTGAAAGATCACTTATACACAAAATTGTATTTAAGCAAGACAGTTAATCCAGCACTGCTGAGGCTTTCAAATATTTTTAAGATTATTAAAATGTATTTTACACACTAAATTCTTCTAACATATAAAGTAGCAGTCATTTTGATCCACGTGTTCTTCATTAATACTCTAAGATCGTAGTTTGTAATAAATGTATGATCTCGTAAAACATCAAGATATTGTATTGGACTAGAGATTCGTGTATATTAAATTGGATCCAGTAAAGTAAAAACAGAAGTTTCCCGTTACCTTCTACGGTTACACAGCAAATATTATTGCACGTGTGTCTCGTTATATCTTAGCGAATCCTGAAATTTGTACTGTATGCGATAATTGATAACTTTACTGCCGTATTGTGTAAATTTTTACTCAAACTGTTAGCACCTCAGCAGTATTCGCCTGCCCGATAGCGTAAAACCGTCTATGAATTACGCGACTGTTATCTTGAGATTTCATTTTATACCTATTACAACTAGTGTCCAGTGTGGTGTTATTCTATTACTGCAAAACTGATGGTTGAATACAAAATAAACGGTAAAAATATAAATCAGCATAAAGGACCCGCTAGTGTTGCTGAGCGCGTTGTGGCGCCACCACAATGCATTGTGGAGGTACAACGGGACCAGGGTCGGGTCCTGGATACCCGCGTAGCGTCCGTCATGATTGCAGATTTAGGTGATCTCCCGCAATCATTAAGGCGAGTGCTGGAACGGTCCCCAATTTCTTCCTTGTAAGCTATAAATTTCAAAAACAAATATACACTTACGACACACAGACCTTAGTGCGGAAAGATGGCAACATAAAATTCCTCCTGTAGTGTAAATCCTCTTGATCTGAAAAATTCGGTTCTATCGCGGGAGGGACACGTGTCTTCTCACTCTAATAATTACACACGTGCCGCCTGTGCTCATGTGCCAGTGTCTTGTGGCCTGCTACCGACGATACGAAAAAAAAATTAATGTCTACTATTAATAGTATTATATCTGATATAAAAGTCAATCCTTTTTAAATAAACTTTTATTCCTCGCTATCAAATAACTTTTATTTCTGTCTAAGGGATAAAATGTGTAAGCGACTCCGACATGCCATCGCATTATTTTTGGTAAAAAAAGAAAGCACACATGAGAACTTGTATCTAAGTCTCTCGGAACAACATGGCGGAAAATGAACGAGGACGCGACACAGCGCAGAAGGAAGAATAAAATGCATAAATAAGAGAAAATGCGGTGAAGTCTGAGGACAAAGCTCCGGCTAATTGGTGTAGTTTAAGAGAGCCACAGGGTCTGGGGCGAGCGCAGCGACCCAGCGGTCTTTTAATGAGCTCTTCCTCAGAGAGTCTTCACTTCCTTCAGTCGGTACATCCACTCCGCAGCGTTGGCCGTTTCGCCCCGTCAGAGGTTACCCCAAGCCTTGCGGTCGCTCGCTCCCGTCGAGTACCAGAGTCGTGTGCACGGCATCGCAAGTGGTCTGCTGGGAAAGCTTTTAGGTCAACAAGTTATAGTACTGAGAAGAGACAAGATTCTGTTTTCTCTTCTCATGGCAAATTCAAATCCACAAAAATTCTTAGGACCTAAGTACGCTAATCTATTTCAGCAATATGTTTGGAGCTAGTTGCATACGTCTGTAATAACAGCGACAGTAATGTAGTGTCACTGCCGCATAATATTAGTTTTAATGCTGGTCGAGCCCGCAAATATCGCGATTAATGTGCAACTACTTTCATCCACATTAAGTAAAGTTTTCAGTAACAATATTTCTTTTTAAAAAATTACAATCTCTGATGCAAAGTCGCCGCCTTATACGGTTTTAGTGACAGGACCAACACTGCCTGCTGAAAAACAATTCACTCTCTCTGGCTGGTGCGACTGGGGGAATTACGCTGCGACAACATCTCCCAAAGAGCCAGATTTCCGCGAGTTATTTTTCTTCGTCTCCTCTTACGCCTGGGGAGTATGAATATGGAAATCTGGCCGGAGACTTATGAGGTGCTGTGTCTGCCTGCTGTTCACTTTGTGGAGGAAATGTTGGCAATCTTAAGCCCACTGGGGGGCGGGTGAGGGGCTCAATGCGTGACACTGTTGCAGAACAGTTCACTGCATCCAAACGCAAAGAACGAGATTGTCAGAAAATTTCATTTCCTTAAACGCTGATGCTAGCATACTTCCCCACTGGAGTACCATTTCTCTGGAAGGAGGTAGTCGATACATTAGGATGGTTCAGATTTTCATTCAGTGTTTTTTGTCATTTCTAGTATTCGCCTCAAATGCGCACAGTTCAATAGTTCTAAAAACAATAGAAGATTTAAATAATTTGAGGACGTTTACACATATTTTTCGTTAAATATTATCCTTTTTATCTCTATATATAGTTATTAAAGGTCTCTTAAGGAACAATTCTCAAACCTATATATTAAAGAAGATTATTTATCCAAGATTCGTTGCCAGATTAAAATTCATTGTAGCGTGGTGGGTGAACGGTAACGTTCTGGCCTCGCATTCGGGAGGACGCGGGTTCGAATCCCCGTCCGGGCATCCAGATTTGGGTTTTTCATGGTTTCCCCAAATCACTACAGGCGAATGGAGGGATGGTTCCTTCAAAATGACCATGGCCGAATTCCTTCCCGTTCCTTGTCCCCAGTCCCATCCCGCCTCTAATGACCTTAGCGGTCGACGAGGCATAAAGCCGTAAGGAAAAAAAAATGTAGCGTCACCTTATTTACAAATGATGTAATTAAAAAATGATTTAAAAAACTGTTTTCATATTCATTTCTCAACTCTATTGTGGAAGTTCTCATATTTCCTGCGATAGATGACCAATCACTTAATATACAAGTACGGAAATGTTTGTGCCGGTAGATGTTATTTGACCTTGACAACAGACTGAAAAAAAAGACAGCAAATATGTATTTCATAATTATATTATTTCCATAAATATCCATGTAAACGGCCCTTTTCCATCATTATAGACCAATATAACCCTTTAAATTAACTGTAAACCAGCGTGCCTTGTACGAGCGAACATTCGCTTTCCCCTACACTGGAGGTCTGTTACAATATTCTACGTGACTCTTTGAGACAAGAATGGCAAGCGAGGAGGTAAGGGGGAAACACAGCCATTCTTCATCTGCGCAGCCTCTTCTTATGCCTGTTCCGCATGACATTCATCTTTCTACATCCGGAGTACGCACCTACCACGGCTTTGTAAGGGAAACAACTGAATTATTCATCCCACTGCTGCTACAAGATGCACAGCGTACATTATACCTGAGCGACTTTTGTAAAACGGCTCGTCAGTGTCCCAGTGTGGGCGCAGCCAGCGTGACGGGGAATTAGACACGGTGGCACGTGCTAAGAGCGATATCCGATTACGTTGATGGTTACCTGGTAAAACTTTCAGATCTTTTGTGTCATCCCTAAGAGTCTGGTATTGAGTGGAACCTCTGCGTAGTGGAAGTCAATATTACAGTCATTTAAAAGTTTAATTTTGAATGCTTTGTCTTACTTTCAATACACCAATCATTTAACTAACTGAAAGTTGTTAGTGCGCGATAAGCAACTTATTTTAACAAAACACCTTTCACCTAACTTTATTATTAGGTACTTCCGTCTTCATTTAAATGTTTAAGAAACTTTAAATATGAAAAATGCAAAATATGAGAGTGAAAAAGATCTTCAATAACATTTTGTATCCCGATTTGTATTAAACTTGAAACTCTTTAATTATTTCATACACACAAACTTAAATACAAATTATCCTGTCACATTCTTGTTGATATTAACTTGGAGTGTTGCCAAGAATATTATACCATGGAAACAATTTATTAATCAGTCCTTGCCTGTTTCTAATTTCTCCTATGGAACAGGAGAAGATACTACTACAACTTAAACCATTTTCATGTAGGAAACTAAATTATAAAAACGTATCACAATTGTAGGAGTATATTTTAGATTAAAAACGTCTTTTGCAATCGATGAATAAAATTTATGGAATATTGGAATATACAAAAACCACGAATAGCAATAAAAAACAATTCTGAATACAGGATCGAGAAATTGCACAAGCAATGGTAAATTAATTCAAAGAATGACCTGTTGAAAAAAACTCTATGCAGTCATAGAAAATCTTGAAAACTTGGTTCTCGATAAGTATCACAGTAAAGTACGATAGAGAAGAATAAAGTAAAGCTAGAAAAAATGCTACAAGCTTCACAAAAAAACTGTAAAATACTTATAGGGTAACTAAGAAAGTCAAACCATGGGTTAGATTAATAGCTCAAATAATAATATAAAACGCGGTAATATTTATAAAAAAAACTTCTGTCCTGATGGTTTTATGAATTATACGAATAAAGTAATCTGTCTCTTTATTTGCTGATTCAAAAAAATACTCTTTAAATGGTTTTGGATAGCAGAGGCAATATTTGTACCATTGTGTATAAAAGTTAAAGGTATCCCATTCCACTACTCTATAACTGAATAGAAGAAGCATACCACAGAATTCAGAAACAAACCTGCTACCTGTTTCTATAAGATTTATTCTTTCATACTAAAGCCCTGTAGCGCTAAATAACACTTTCATCACCATTATTTGCAAATACTCAGCTTATTCGATCTGAAAATAAGAGATATGCTTTAAACAATGTAGGTATGAAAAGTAGTGCATGGAAGGCAAAAGATGACCATGACCACAAGCTGGCACTCGATTTCAGGCACAAGGTTGTGGGAAGATTCTCTTTTTTAGGTAAGGGTGTCAGGGATTGGAATGAGTTACCAAGAGAGATGATGAATAATTTACCGAAAACTTTGAAAGAATTTAAAGATATAATTTGTAGAGGGCAAATGTAGGTAGGTGCAGGATAGGGGGAAGATGGGTGTGTGGGGAAATTGCCACCGGAGCCTGTGCTCCATTGCAATTAAATTAAATTAAATTAAAAACTTCACTGGTCTATTATGTTATATGACGAAGACGTATTATAGTATTTATCAAGAATGTTTCTTGAATAAATCACTCAGTGTGGTGGGTGAGCGGTTAACGCTCTGGCCTCGCATTCTGGAGGACGTTGGTTGGGATCTTCGTCCGGTCATTCAGATTTTTGTTTTCCATTATTTCCCCAAATTACTCCAAGCTAATGGTGGAATGTTTCCTTAAAAAATCCATGGCCGAATTCCTTCCCGATCCTTTTACTCAGTCGCATCCTGCCTCTAATGTCCTCGACGAGGCGTAAAGCCATAAGTAAAAAAAATCTTGAGTAAATCAAAATAATATTGTGCTTATAGATAAACAACATATTGAAATCACGTCTAGAGATTCACAAAGTGATTCCAGAAGTGAATCCCCAAAATTGAGATCATCAGCTAAGAATGGGCAAACGTTGTTCATGGATCAGTTCCCAACCTTCCGTTGATCTTAATATGCATATGTTTATACCTTCTCAATTATCCCAAATGGAGTAGCAAAAATGACGAAAGAACTTATAAATTCCTAGAAATGAAGAGCTTTTTGCTTCACCAAATATTCTGGAGAATTAGAACCGCACTATTCCTATCTCTTGTTTATACTCCCTTCAGATATTAGCTATTCATCCGACAGTGAACCCCTATAATTGTTCCTATCCATAGTGACTGTAGCATCAAATATTGTCGCCGTCAGCATTTTAAACCAACATAAGATGTTGATCAATAATCTGAGATCTCAACTTTTGATGATGAATCTATACTTTGTAGTGGTAGATCGAAGGGGAAGATTGTTCCTACTAAACGATATATAACTCTATTCTTTCTGAGTCTGAAGCTGTGATATTACGTATTGTTTTATGGATAGTTCTTAATCCGAGATTTTGATTCATCCTCTCGAAAGGAGAAGAACTAGGCCAATGCTTTTGGCTACAGGATAGCCAGTTTCTCCCAAATACTTTTGTTAGCATACCAAATAATACCTGACGTTAGTAAAAAAATTATATCCAATAATTTGTTTATAGTTACATCACGTTGTTTCCAAAGTAGATTCAACAACTCTACATTTAGTCAGTCATTCAAAAAGAAAGAGATAATTGAAAACTGAAATCAACTTATGATAAACAAATCAGGCAAACCTGTAAATAGGCATAAATTATTAGTGATTCGGCTACGTTCGTTCATCAAGATTTCCTTATTTTCGCTTTACTTTTCGCATTTAAAATTAAACGGTAAGCATATATTAAAAAAAAAAAAACAGTTTTGAGGTTACAACAATCTTCACAATTTATTATCCTCTAAAGTCGTTTAGCAATATCTTGACATCTCTATTTTGCTCACTGATAAAAAGTCCTGAATATGGTAGCTTAAACGATAACTATCAGCTGTGAATGCAATATGGGTATGTGTTAATGATCTGTGGTGGTATATGTACGTCTCTTTCAAATTTTTTCTCTTTTCATTTGGATCTGTGTTTAACAAGTCTACTGATCTTTGACTCATTATATTGTCATTTATTCCAAGCAATATTTCAATATACCAAGTGGAAATAAAAGTTCGGTTTGATGGTTGAAATTAATGATAATTTAAAAATTATGGTGGCTTTCACTATTTATACATTAGAAAGACATAACAAAATGGCAGAATTTGTCTGTGAGAAACAAAAACAATGAACACAGCAACAATAGTACAAGTAATGAAATCAGGTTGACACAGTTGCATAAGTGAACAAAACAACACTGAAGATACCATCATCATCGGCTAGCTTATCACGGACGATTGCGTGACAGACACCAAGACCAAAGAGTGTAAAACACATCATAATTATACTACAATAATAAAACAACGCACTATACTTACGGCCACTGACGATTTCCACGCAACAGATGCGAAACGCATCTGGATTGTAAATATCAGTCCAAAGAGTTGTTAATAGACGATGTTTAATTTGAAAGTTACACCAAAAATCAGAAATGCAGTTTGACTTGTTATTAATTTTGATAGTCATGAGTTTCATAGACATCATTAATGTAAAAGCAAGTGAAAAATGGTTTTATGTATGTTTATTCTAACAAAATTTTTACTTGATCACTTTAGTTGATACTGAGGCTTTTTTTTGAGGTTATCGCTATCAATATTTCATGGTGCATATGGAGTTTATTTTGTAATAGTTTGGAGAAAATTATCTAATTAAGCAATTACGTATTTTCTTGTGAAAAGTACATTCCTAAGATAAATATGACAAACATTTAAAAATGACGAAACGTAAATTTCTATATTGCTGGGACTACAAAACAAAAGCTTACGATTTTCTGTGCCGTAGTTTTCAATAGATATTCACATCAACTTTATTATTCGGGCAGCTGGAACAAGCTGTAAATCGTTTACGTTCAGAGCAGTCCAAGTTATTATGGAAAACAAGGTAGAGTCGCTTTGTCGCTGGAGGACCTGCGCCCAGCTGCTCCCTCCACAGAGCAGCTCCGCGAGACGACGAAGAATTATCCGTTGGGCTGCGCGGTTCTCCGCCTGAGGAAGCAGCCAGAGACGACGCTTATCTAACGACTCTCTTCAGCACCGTTAGTCCTCCAGAATGAAACCGAACCCTTATCACAATAAAGGAGTCCCTGATGCGAATGTAATGGCCGAGTATCCTATATCTCAAAGTCCCCGCTGGAGTCTTAGCGGTTCTCATTAAGGCGGGAAACACATCCCCTTTAGTCGACGCCCACTTTCAATTTCAGCCGGCGGACCCACTGTGGCTCCTGAGAAGTATTATAATGGCGGACGCGGGAAATGTCTTCCTTCCGCGGGGAAGCAAATCGGTAATGGCACTGCTTGGGAGGCCACTTCAGGAAAGAGGCGATCAGCGTGGAACCCCGCTGAAGACGAGAGCAATTTTATTTCTGCAGGTCGTTATACTGACCACTGGCCGTCTGAAAGAAGTCTAGTCTGGCAGAATAATGTTCCGATATTGTTACATGATTCACGTATTTTTAAACATTTATATTTTATTTCATATCTCAATATTAAAGAATTATTTATATTTGAATATGGATAATTCACATAGTTGATAATAATCGATATAATAACCACAAAAACAAATTGTTTATCACCTACAATTGGAGTAGCATTTAAGATTCATTCAATACATGAAAACAGTTTGAATTAATTTTGTTAGATCACTTCCATTTCAACTGATGTTTTCGAGAGAAAGAAATATTGTTTTTGGTACTGAGTATCGTTGAAGATTCATTCAGTATATGAAAATAGTTTGAATTGATGTTGTTATATCGCTTCCGTTTCAACAGATGTTATCGAAAGAAAAAAAGTATTGTTTTGGTACTATAATTCCGCGATCTGTTATTAATGATACGGATTCTTGAACTTTTTTCTCATTCAGTTATATTAAAAATATTAACTAAGCAAACTCTTTAATGAAGTTTTTTTTTATTGTCCAATGATTTAAGAGAAGTTTTTCTGTATTACGAGGAAATATCTGCACATCTAATATGAAATAAAGTCCCGTGTGTGTATCTGTTTATATCACCGCACTAAACTCGAGAACCTCTGCACTAAATCTTAAGCGCTTTGTGCTGTAGTGTTATGCAAGTTTTGTGGAAGGTTTATGTGTTATTAACATTAACCTATCACACACATAGGAGTCAACTAATATTGATTTTACTGATTCAAGTGGCAGAAAAATTTGGCACCATTCATACAGTATGTTACAATGAGCGAATGAATTGTATGCCATATAAAGTTCTGCAGAAAACTCCGCGGTAGCATACATGTCTCTACAACGCAATAAGCATTTTTATGATTTAAATTCGGAGTGAAGAATAAAACTGAAACTTGGGATAATTTTCCTAAATAATTATTTTATCTTTATTGAAGTAAACTATTTCGTTATCGCTATATTTAAAAGAAGAGTTGATGAAGTTAATGGTTCTTTATAACGCTATCAGACTTAAGTGCATGTCACAAAATTGGAATTCAAAATTAGGATGAGGGTACATTTCTCGACAGTAAATAACAGTGGTTTTGTTAACATGTTTCTTTAAGCCGGAAATGCAGAGAATTATAGATAGTCGTAGCTTAATAACACCAAAATGTGATCATGCGAATCACTATCAAGTCGCTAGTGCTGTATAAAACAAAAAAATCTTGTTCTAATCTTTTGAGATAATAGCTGATACAAAGTAGATTAATCCTAAAACACAATACCAATTAGAATATAAATCATCTGTGAGTCCTAATGCATCGGTTATGGAATTGTGAGAAACGTATTTAGAACAACTGGAAATTTTCACTGTAATTTTGTACTAACACCTCTTGCCGATGGTACACCAATACTTGAAATCTGCATTTAAAAGTAGTCTAAGTGTTACGAAAACATTATGTTAACTACATTACAATGAGCTACTGATTTTGAAAATTTACCAACGATCTCATAAAAACTGAATATGGTCACTAAAAATAGCTTTCCTCTCCCCTTCCGGGCTTGATACTGCTTATTTTACGCTGCATTTTATGTATACAACCATACGTTAACACCAAGAAATCAATTCTACATGTACGAGGGTGAGTCAATTGAAAACCTTGAATTTGTAATAAAACATCGAAATTTCGCGCCGTTATCCTGTAAGATGGCAAGCGTGCTATAAGAAGCGTGCAGAATGGCCTGTAGGTGGCAGCATAGTGCAGATGCGCAAATACCGTCGCAGTATCAGTATAAAGATGGCTGCCCCACTTGAGACTTGCACCAGGGAAGAACAGCGTTCTGTTATTCGGTTTTTGAGTGTGAAACCTATTGAAATTCATCGAAAAATGAAGGTTCAGTACTGTGATGTATGTTTGTCATAGCAGCAAGTCTACGAATGGAGTAGGAAGTTCGCAAATGGTGTGACTTCAGTGGAAGATGCTCCTCGTCCAGGTCAGGCACAACGAGTTGTGACTCCACAGAACATTGCAGTAGTTGAAGCCATGATGATGGAAAACCGCCGAGTGACACTGAATGATATTGCAGCATGTTTAAAGATTAGTCATCGTTCAGCACACCACATTGTGCATGATGTGCTCCAGTTTCACAAAGTGTATGCAAGATGGGTGACACGGCAGCTGCCTCTTGAAATGAGAGAACGACGTATTGATGCTTGTGAAGAACTTCTTCGGCGCTATGAACGAGAAGGTGATGGCTTCCTTGGAAGAATCGTTACTGGGGACTAAACCTGGGTTCAATTCCACCAACCGGAAAAGAAGAGAGCGAGCAAGGAATGGCGCCATTCCTCATCACCAAAACCAAAGAAGTTTCGAA
This sequence comes from Vandiemenella viatica, assembly GCA_031002005.1. Classification (NCBI taxonomy): domain Eukaryota; kingdom Metazoa; phylum Arthropoda; class Insecta; order Orthoptera; family Morabidae; genus Vandiemenella; species Vandiemenella viatica. The sequence continues at coordinate 189,795,962 of JARYHS010009186.1, forward strand.
CAGAACCATCACCAGGGAAGGTTATGCTGACTCTCTTTTGGGACGAAAAAGGCGTCATTTTGGAGCATTACATGCCTAGAGGGACCACTGTCACCAGAGCATCATACACAGATCTCCTAAAAAAATCATCTTCTGCCTGCAATCAAATCAAAGCGACGTGGATTGCGGTCATCAGTGTCCTTTTGCAACATGACAATTCAAGGCCCCACACTGCCCGTACAACAGTTGCTACAATCACAGACCTGCATTTTGAGTGTCTTCCTCATCCACCATACCCACCGGACCTTGCCCCAAGTGATTTCCATATGTTTGGACCTCTCAAAGAAGCAATGGGAGGAAAGAAGTTCAGTTTTGATGAAGAGGTACGCCACGCGGTGCATGAGTGGTTGCGCGGACTACCAAAAGAATTTTTTTCTGAAGGAATTTATGCACTTTGTAAGTGCTGGAGGACTTGCATTGAGCGTGGGGGAGATTACGTTGAAAAGTGATACAGCTTTGTACCACTTCTGAACAATGAATAATATTTTTAAAAATATTTAAGGTTTTCATTTGACTCACCCTCGTAGATGACACGAATCTTGAATATCAGAATTTCTATACAAGTAAGAAACAACTAATAATATCTCATAAAAACAGCGGAATTTATTTTAATCACAATGCATAAAAATATGAACTCTTTTAAATAGTGAGTAGCATTAACAGTTTTTTTTTATTCGATCTGAGTTCACACAATGTCTTAAATATTATCTTCCATAAAACAATGAAATAATTGTATAAAAATCATCATTTTTAAAAACGTTAGGAAAGCAAAGCACACTCTAATTTTTTACGAGACAAAGGGGCCGAGAAATACGACGCTGAAATTTGCGCTTGGTGTGGCTGAATGTTATTCCTTAGGATCCGCGGAGGGAAGAAATCGGCGCGTGTAGTCGACTCCGGGCGGGTAGATAGCGCGTCAGCCATTCCGAGCTCCGAGCCCCGTGATAAGGCCAGAGCGACCCGGAGCGTAAACAAAGGCGGCGCACAATGGCGCCATCACCTGGATCGCACCGCCTCCTTTGTGGCCCTGCTGGCACTCTGTTTGCCAGCCTCCTTTGTTGCAGTACCTGCCAAGACACACCAGTTAACAACTTACTAATTTCGCACTTTTCCCCATTCTGTACAGAGACTGCAAGATCACTTATTACGTGCAAAGTGAAAGTACAATGGGAATCTGCGAAGATAAAACGAAAATATTTTCTCTGTAGCGTACAACCCTCCAATCAATAAATCGCAGAAGCTTGGTATATACAGGGTGTTAAAAAAAAGTGTTAAATATTTTAGGAGGTGATAGTATGCAGCAAATTGAGACAAAAATGTGGGATGGAGATTGGGTAGCAAATGCATACTTTCGGAGATGGTAACAGTTCGGCAACATGGCTCAGACCTCCAGCTTAAGCAATCACGCACTCTTTGAAACTCTCCCGGTTGATCCTGCAAGTGATGATATGCTTTGAAGACATGCAGGACCCCGCAAGACAGTTTCAAAAATTACGTGATTTGCTAACGCTGTAGGGCTAAGGCATTCATTACTGTGGACGGGAGTCACATTGTGGACCTATTTTATCTCCGAAACTATGCATTTTCGACCCATTGTTTATTAGGCTTTTTTATCTTATTTTGATGCATACTATCACCTCCTAAAATATTTTACACTTTTTTAACACCATGTATAATACGATAATTTTGTCAATTTTAAACTAACTTAGTAAAGAAGTGAAACGCGTACGGGAGACCAATAAATCCAAAAAAGTCAATTGCTTTGGCGTTATTTATTTATTAATATTATTAGCAATTGAGGAAAATGATCCACAACATCCAGATATTAACTTAGTAGCAGTTAGCATGAGTTAACGTTAAACTATAAAATATTCTCTTTCTTTCTTTCATGTTTTTAAAGTCAGTATCTGTTATTTGAAAGATGTGCTGGCTAAATACCTCTTTCAGAAAGTAACAGATTCATTATGAAACATAGTTACCTTCGTCGCCGCTTATTATATATGAATTTCGATTTTCAACCTCTATGTCATAGGGCAGGGGAAAGACTGCTAACATGAAATAATTCGTAATCTTGAAAGAATAAACATAACGTGCTTACTCCATTAAATGCTATATTTACCTAAACACATTTCTGCATACCTCATGTCCAAATCGATAAATTCATCCACTCTGTGGCTATTCTGCAGAAGATGATAGACCATGTAAAGTGGCACATTGGTGTTCTAAAAATTGTAGACAGTGCTTTGCCATTAAAAAATCCTTATCTGCAATGCAACGGAATATATACTTATCTGAAAGAGTATATTCTTTCTAATCTTTTTGCTTTAAAAAGGCAGCAAAGGCAACAAATCTTTCTCTCTAAAATAATAAATCAATGTTGCGTTAGGACCTTTTATTACTCTTGTCGAAGGAATGGTTTTAACATTGAATCATCCTAACAGTTCTTCAGATTAAGGTTGGGCTAACAGTTGTGAATCTTCCAACGTATTCATTACACATAGAATGTTATATTTAAAATGTGAATGTGACTTGGTAGTTTCGTATAAGGTGACTGAATGGGAATCTAAAATTCTGTTGTAGAGGCGGGATATGTCATCATTAGAAACTCTGTGAAAATTTCCACGATGCCACATTAAATTTTAGTAACTATCAACAAAATAATGAGTTACATTTTCTATTTGATAATATAATTATTTGTATTTAATCCTTTGATACGATTACAATGACGCTATGGATATTCTCTTTGCAGTTCATTCATTTCACTCGTACAGGCGGAAAAACCTACGATTTCTAATTTAGCTTGGATTCGGTTTTAGTTCGACTGTTGCGAGTGCCACTTTGCTAAAGTACTTCTGGAACTGTAGAATCTCTGAGTGAAGGCGAGCCAGGCAGCAGAGAGAAGCTAATGCCGGGCTTTATTCAATAACTCTGGCGAGCCTCACGTGGCAGCTCACGAAACGGCGGAAATGGCATCCGCGCAAAAGCAATCCTATCTCAGAAACTAAAGTCGACTTTGGAGCGGAGAAACTGGCACCCACGCAAAACGAGAAGTCCTTCCTCCCTGCATCCGTGACTTCACATAAAACTGTTATCCTCATGAGTGCTCTGATGGACAAAAAGCTTCTACCAGTAGTAACCGGAACAAGCGAACTACATGTGATTTACATGTCTAATGTAGTCTGACATTTGATAACGTAGGCAATGCAATCAGTATCTTCTTCAGACGGTAGTTACCGTACATATTAGTAGTTAAATAACATTGAGCTCGTGGTCCTCACATATCAATGGCTCTGGTCCGTGTAGTACTAGATACTCATCAAAGACAGAGTAGTTCAATGTTAGAGTTCACATTTAATGTCACATTAGAAAAAGTTTTGAAAATTATGTTAATCTATAAAATAAAGACTGTGGAAATATTATTTGTTATTATCTATTATTATTTACACAAATGTTTGTGTTCCTGGTTTTAAGTGGCAGAGGGTTACTGGTCGCCTCTCCTTTTTGCTAAAGAAATAAGGTAACATACGTCAAAATTATGCATCAGCTGCAAAAAAAAAAAAAAAAAAAAAAAAAAAAAAAAAAAAAAAAAAAAAAAAAAACACCACAGCATTATTATGTGCCTGTATTCCACGAAGGCTTAGCGCACAACATAAAAAAATAGCTTTTACACGTAGTAGGCTAGATAATTTCAAGCAAAGTTGCACAATGTGAGCATAGAGCATGATTGATAAATGATTCTGTTCAAAACTACTCTGCAGATTTGGGTTTCAAACAGTTTTTGAGAGATGGGTGCTAGGCAATTCATGAAAGAAATTAAACATAACTGTTGATAACCAAAAAATTTACGGTTTTTTACGTTCAAAGTACCTTCTTAATATTTCACCATCACAAATTCAACGCTTTCGTCCCATAAAAGCAGATCTTAAAATGCGTAGGTTTACAGGTGTTGAAGAAGGCAACCACTGATTTTTAATTGGAATTTAACTGTAAAATATTATTAAAAATAAGTAAACATGAAAGTTCGCTTTTAAGAGGGCAAAGTATACCAGAAAAAGCGGAGAATATTGTAAAATTTATAATTTAATAAAATTAATTCCATAATTCGATTGTACCTCAAACTCGAAATCCACTGCGTGGGACAAGCTTCCAGTTTCAAATCATTTTTATTTAATAATGCCATAGTGTAAACAAACAATCTCATGAAATCTTAAATAATCCAGAGGCAATATTTAACATCATTTAGGTATCTAAAACTATAATTTTTTATCATACGGGGATAGTATATAAAGATTAAGTTGTTTAATTCATTTAATGTTGCTGAATTATTGTAGAAAATCCAGAATGAATGAAATATAGAGCACTCAATTAAAAGTAAATTAATCTTGATAGCTAAAGAAGTGCGCAGAATTGTACAGAAATGTTGGATGGTAAACATATTTTGCAGCTGCACACTCTTCTCTAGTTTGTAAGCAGTTGCATTTCCAAACAAACATCATGTTTAAGAAACAACCTTGCTGAGATTTCAATAAACCTTACCGCCCGCTAATCGCATTATGTAACCGCATATTATTAGTATAGTAAAACTTTCATCTTGTTTCTGATCAGTAAAAAATATAAACGTTGACTTTAATTGGTATGTCTGCTAATTTCCTGTTTTGTTAAGAAAAAATCCTATCTAGTAAGAGATAATTTTTCTTTTAAAATGTGGAAATTAAAAGTTTAATTCTACCAAATAACATAAAATACAAATTAAAATTTCTTTAAAGTACCTAGTTTCCATGTGTGATGGTCCCGGTTGTTGAAGAGGGGGGGGGGGGGGGAATGCCATCACGTTTATATTTTCATCGGGATTATTAATATCAATATTAGTTTGGTTAATTTGGTGAACTAGAATCTTGAATGCTATGCAAGAATTACAGGTAAACACAAGTATTAAATTTATTCCCTCTTCTAGCTTATGTAAGGCCGGGTATATTTAACGTTACGTTAAATACAAGATGTTCAAAAAAAAAAAACAAGCAATACCCGGCATTTACAATTTTCCGGATAAATGCAAACATTAATAGATTTTAAATATTTCAAAGATTTTGCAAAGTTGATATACAATAACGTGGCGTCGCAGGCGAACAAATTAAAGTTAACATTTACAAAAATTCCCAGGGGCGCCATTTAATGAGAAAAACATCATTTGGATTACTTTATGATAAGCAAGATGCTTGAAAGTTCAAAGTTGATGAATGTGGAAAGTTAGCTAGCTCAGATAAATTTCATAATTAGAGCAGAGTCTATTCACAGAGACCACTTACGGGTTTGTAAGCCTCGTCAAAATCCTATGGAACCATTGACCTTTGCGTTGGTACTTTACAGTTGCTGCAATCTGCTTGAAGAAGTGCGACACGTGGTGTCACAGTTAGATGCAAATCCACGGACCTACCCATCCGCGCTAGTGCATCTGTTGATGGCCTCTACCAGGTGAGACACTTTGCTTCCGGCAGCATCTGAGCCAGAAAGCGAATATCTCCAACCATGGACCAGGAGCTAGGCGAGGGTGTAGGACAGCACGTCTACACTCCAGCTCATCTGAACAGCAAGTCCCTTCTCATGGCGTCCTTTTCTGCCGCCACCAAGAAGCCAGCTTCCCTCTCCCAGTACGTGAAAAAGAAGCCTTTCATTAAGAAATGTAGACCCTGTGGCCATACACGATTGGTGAGACGACGTAGCCCACAATCACGTGTGTCGTGCCGTTGCTAGTATTCGTCGTTCGTTTCGCGCACATTTCACTGACCTTGCGCCCCTCAGCGGACAGTCGGGGTACATTGGCCTCGCAAGGTGACTGTATCTGCCCACCCTTCGCTGGCCGTTCCACTGTGGGCCAGGGCGCCAGATTGTCGTCGGCATTCAGAGTTGTCCGTTTATACGAATGCTCAAAACTGCCACTGAGTTCTAACATTTCCAGCATTTAATACTTCCCTAATAGCAATCTTGCCATGAATTAAATTATATAATAATAAATTTGATCGCCCGGGCTTAATACATAGTTATCTACGCATTAATTAGCCCCACAATTTAGATTTTTAATAAACAAATATAATTAAAATGAAAATTAATTATGAATATATTAATATTCATTGGGGGATAACGTTGTCATACCACACATTATAACGTTAGGTAAATTACAATTAATATCGTTGTCTCATAAAACAGTATGAAATATTATAACTTAATTATGCTAGACGATGGTTTGTGTGGTAGTCAAAGAAAATTCGTTATTCGTTCCATTGATTATGTCAAATTTGTTATGTTACGAATAATATCACTTTAAATTACTCTGAAGTTCTCAAAATTCCTATTCACAGCAGTTGTTGCTTCTTCTCAAGCTGGAGTATTGCTTCAAATTATAATTGGAATTATATTCAGGAGCACTATACAAGTATTGTCTGGATTTTATTCAAAATTCTTGTATAAACCTGGTGTAAACTATTCTATTGCAGTGTTTAAATCTGTATTATTTATTTAAACAGTGTTCTTGTCGTGTCTATTTGTATCTGACTACCTATTTTATTAATTTGGAATTCATGCATAAACACAGCACATTTAAACTCGTTACGTGACTTTAAAATATCCAATGAGTTAGACCTCTGTAAACGTTCGGAAGCTGCGTAACTTTAACAGAAGGAAAAAAAGTACAGAATACAACTTGTTCTGACGCTAAGGAAAAAACGTCTGCAGAGATAAAGTTCTGTAGCAGATAAAAGTTCTCAGGGCTAGATAAAACGGGAGCTAGAGCCGCGATACAAGTGCTTAAAAAAGTTTGCCAGATTACTACGTAACTTAGCTGACCTAGAAAAAGTTACCAACTTCCATTCATGTAACAGGGATGCAAATAATTTTGTAGAAGAGTTTAATCTTTACCAGCCACTTGGAACTTTCATAAGGAATTAACAAATGCTTCATGGATAAACTAAAGATCAATCCAATCATAAATTACCAGAAATAAATCAGGTAACCGACACCAAATCTTTGTATGACTTTTGATAGAGGTTGTAAAATTATCGTTCGTCTCGTTACTTTCGAAAGCTTCGGTTGTTTTTAGAAACGGAGGATGCGAACAATACTTTCAATCATAAAAGATCCAAAAATTAAAATATCTTTATTTTGTACAGTATGATATGATACGGTTATCTGAATACTTTGTCTCATCTTCGCTTAGCATTATGATTGAGCACACCAATAAAAAGTGTTACGATTACTCAGTAAAAGAAATAAATGTACTAGACACAAAATAATTTAAAGTACTGCATACGGAGCCTGGAAGTACTATCTAGATCTTATAAGTAAAACTTGCAATAAACGGTTTGATTCACATTAGATATCTCATTGTTTTCACACAAATGTTAAGAAAACCTTTATCTTCTAACAACATTATTTAGAAATACTTAACATAAATTTCCTTAAAATATTTCAAATCATTTATATACATAGATTAGTAATATAACTAGCGATTAAAACATAAAAAAATGTAACATTTGTTGTTCTAATCCCGGGAATTGACTTCCGGGTTTAGCGAGTAAAGCGAGCATTTTTACTGTTCGTAGACCTATTTCTCCACGCGCTACCAATGATTAAATTTAATTACTAGAACTGCTGTTTAATAAGCTGGAGTATAAATGCAAACCAAGTCAGTGCATTAGAATTATTGAAAACGATGTTCCAATAGTTTGCGCCAAATCACACAAAATTTATCGTATAGTCTGAAGTTATAGTGTTTTAACACTGTCTCTCCTATGATCTTAATCCCATTTACCTTGCAGCATTTCCTGTCATATGCTTAGTGGATGTTTCTCATGAGTGTCATATCCCACTAGGCTAACAAACGTCTTTCAGTCTCATGAAAGGATAGTATTTACACTTTTAAACAATGTTATAACTTGCATGATTCCTATGGAATACCGTGGCCTGCTGAAAAGTACTCCTCTGTAACATGCGTCAAGTATTCGAAAATGGGGTGCCAAGTGACAATGTGCTAACAGAAATTATTCACAATTATCTTCACGGAATCCTTTATAAGATATTACTTTAGGTATCACGTCTCTTTTTTTAGTTAACAGGACGTAGAAATATTCATATCAGCAAATGTTTTGTGTAGAAAGTTTATTTCACATACGTTTCACTCATATGATATATGACATCCTCCGTTTATATAGATTAAATGCAAGTTTAAGGTGCCTGTATAATTTATAATTGTTATTTAAAACATAATTTACTAATACTACACGTAGCTTAGTGGTATGTATTTATGAAGCAAAGATTTTGTAGTTGCACTAGTGCTGAATAATATTTGTTTTCATAATTACATGGATATTCGCTATTGCTAAATACACATTTCGCGTATGCTATTCCATCACAGCAGTAATTTATTCTGTGCAATACTACAAATCTAACGTGTTATTATTGAAGTCAATATTTGCTTGTCATTTAAAAAAATTATACGCGTTTCAGACGGCAATGTTACAGGTGCGTATGTGATTTAAATTTATGTCAGTACGCATTTTTAGTTTCCTTAATTTTGTTTCGTTAAAACATTCGTTTTTTATTGGTTCTTGTGTTCCAATCAGCTTTTTCATATTTTTAAGATAGTTGAAGTAATATATTTCTATGGCTATTTATTTAAATATTTTCATTAATGCTTCACTGTTGTTTTGTGTTGGTTGTGTAATAGTCATGAATATATTAAATAATTTGCCACTAATATCGGGCAGTACATTGAGGCCAATCTCACAAAAATTTAGCAGCTACAATGCTATAGCAGGTACAAATTATTATTCTTTACTGAACATTCACTACAATAAGTTAACAACCCTACCCCTCCGCCAAAAATCTAAACGCGAAAGGAAAACCTGAAACCTCACAGTTCCTGAAGAGTTCCTCTTACACAATACCCTTAATTCAATGTTGTAAGTAGAAAACAGTTTTTACTCACTGGCACAAATTTAATATACCAACACATCACTTTGGTGCAAATCACCGAAATCGCACAAGCGTAGACATATTTTGATACACTGCATCACAGATACTACCACAACAACAATCGATTACGTAGGCAGTGTTGTAGAAACTAAAATAATATGCCAAACATTAACTAAGAATTAAAATGCAAAACAATGTAATAAAATTTGTTATTGCTTAAAATCTATATATGTATATGTATAAATAGACATCTTTTTCCCTATATTTCACTTTTCAGCCATCAATACATAGCACAGATCACTGGTGTTTGTGTGAGGAAGTAGCATGGAGTTTCCTATCGTGTACAACGTTGGCCTAATGCCGATAGCTGTGGGGATGTGGAAGATATGATGATTAAAATTGGTCAATGCAGGGCGTTTTCATATTTCGACCAAAAATTTGTGTCTCCTTATACTTCTCTTTCATGCCACAAATACATAGTATAGACCATTGATGTTTGTGTGTGGTAGTAGCAGAGAATATCCCATCGTGCACTCTGGTAGTTAAATGTCGGTAGCTGTGGGGGTGTGGGAGATATGGTTGTTGAAACTAGTCAACCTGCGCCACTTCCATATTTCTGCCAAAGACGCATGTGTCTTGGTGTATCACTTTTCAGCAAAAACTATCTATCGCAGATCACTGGCGTTAGTGTGTGGTAGTAACACAGATTCACCTTTCGATCACAACATTGGCCGAATTTCGGTGACTCTGGGAGAGTGGGAGATATGATGGTTGAAATCGGCTGATCAAGGATATTTTCGTATTTCGACCAAAGACATGTGTTTCCGCATATGTCACTTTTCTGCCACAACTACATAGCATAGACCATTGGTGTTTGTGTGTGGTAGTAATATCATGTCTTCTATCGTGCACAATGGTGGTTAGATGTCGGTAGCCATGGGGGGGTGGGAGAAATGGTGGTTGATAGTGGCCGACATCCGGTAATTTCATATTTCTGCCAAAGACGCATGTGTCTTGGTGTATCACTTTCAGCGAAAACTATGTATCGCAGATCACTGGCGTTTGTGTATGGTAGTAACACAGAGTCACCTTTCGATTACAACGTTTGCTGAATTTCGGTGACTCTGAGAGTGTGGGAGATATGATGGTTGAAATTGGTCGATCAAGGATATTTTCGTATTTCGACCAAAGAAATATGTGTCCGTATATGTCACTCTGCTGCCACAACTACATAGCATAGACCATTAGTGTTTGTGTGTGGTCGTGGTATTGGGTCTCCAATCGTATACTATGGTGGTTAGAAGTCGGTAGCTATGGGGGTGTTGGAGGTATGTTGGTTGAAAAGTGGTCGACCTGCGCCACTTTCATATTTCTACTAAAGACGCATGAGTCATGGTGTATCACTTTTCAGGCAAAACTATCTAGCGCAGATCACTGGTGTTTGTGTGTGGTAGTAGAAAAGAGTCACCCGTTGATCACAACGTTGGCCGAATTTCGGTAACTGTGGGAGTCTGGAGACATGGTGGTTGAAAGTGGTCGATCAAGGATATTTTCGTATTTTGACCAAAGACATGTGTGTCCGTATAATTTACTTTGTTGCCTGAACTACATAGCGCAGATGACTGGCGTTTGTGTGTGGTAATATCACAGAGTCTCCCATCATGGTCTATGGTGGTTAGATGTCTGTAGCTGTCAATCCAAATTCTTTACAAACAAGAACGAAGTCGTGGGCACCAGCTAGTTCGTTAATACCCTCCCAAGCATTTGTATACAGCAGATTCAAAGTTTTCTCACTAATAGTGCTTATACAAATTTTTCAAAACTGTTGGAAAAGTTGGATTTTGTAACCATTCGATGTATACATACAACAAAAAGCTGTATTAAATTGTAAAAAAAAACATAAACTATCAATTTACATCCACTGATGTTCCATAAAACAATGGCGTAAAGTGTCTAGTATTAAGTATCTCAATAAAAAAAAGGTGTTATGACAAAATGTTTCTACATTTGTGGTTACATAAATAACTGTGTTTATATGATAGGCTTTATAGTTTCACTGCTTTACTATAAAATTTCTGGAAATTTAACCTGCTTCTGAATAATACGCCAAATAAAAGAAGATTGCGTTTGAAGCACAAGCTCCAGATTGGAACTGTCCAACAAATCCTACGAAATTTTCACACAGTGTGATTAACAATTAGACTGTGCTTTTTCAACAGGCTAAAGATTGTAATGCGAGGGTTGGAACTTAAATAGTGGAAACTATTTATTCACAACTATACAAAAGCGTTACATGTTTGCACCTGTTACTGTCCTTCAAAGTAGTCACCAGCGTTGTGTAGAACCAGTTGACAGCGATGTGGAAGGCGTAGTATACCGTTAGCAGAGCCTGTTCTGTTGATGGTGCGAATGGAGCGGTCTACTGCCTGTCGAATCTCTGGAAGTGGTTCCTTCATCTTCGGAATCAAATAAAAGTCACAAGAACTTAAGTCCGGGGAGTATGGTGGATGGTACAGTACTTCCCAGTCCCATTGACCGAACAGAGCAGCCACAGCTTGCGTTGTATGCGCCCGCGCATTGTCGTGCAAAATGATGGGTGGGTTGCGCAGAAAGTGTTGTCGCTTGTTTCGCAAAGCTGGTCGCAGGTGTTGCTCCAAAAACAAACAGTAATACTGTGCATTGACGGTCTGCCGTGAAGGATAACACCATCACAGTCGTACACGAGAATCACCGTAACTTTCACCATATTGTGGCTCTGACGTACTTTCGACTTTCGCGGCGACCCATAATGCATTCGTTGGTTTGGCGTTTCAGTTTTGGCTCGTACGATGTGGCCCATGTCTCATCCAGTGTTACGATACGGCTTAAGAAAGCCTCTCCTTCGCGCTCATAGCGCTCCAAGTGCGTCTGAGCAGCGTCGTAACGCATCCATTTCTGAAGTTCCGTCAATTCATGCGGAACCCATCGTGATGCAATTTCTCGCATGCCCAGGCGTTCCTTCAGAATGCGAAGCACAGTCGTATGCACTAATCCGGTTTCGTAGGCGAGCTCACTGTCCACTAACGGGGCAACAGTATGCACTTCCTCTTCAGATACGTTAGGACGACCTGTCCGATGCATGTCTGCCACAGTTTGTCGACCTTGTTGAAGGCTTTTACCCAACGTGCCACTGTTCTGTACGGCAATACCGATTCCCCGCACGCCTCTTGAAGACTTTGATGACACTGTCGCGCTGTACGACCTCTGGCACATTCAATCTTGATCCAACTCCGTTGTTATTGTTTCGAAAACATAGTGACACCGTTGCGTTAGACCGCTCGCTCGCAAGTGACTGCATTTATCTCGATTGTGCGCACGCCGGAGACGTGGGAAGGGCGAGTCCATTTGCTCTAAGGTAAGGTAGGTAAATCAACAACGTGTGCTATCAGCGACAATAGTATATTCCATTGCATAGTGTCTCCACAGCAGTTTTGCCACTATTTAAGTTCCAACCCTCGTATATTATTATATATAATATATATGAAATGATATAGCATATATTAAATAGATCTGTCTAAAATTATTTGCTAAAGAATTTCGAATGTTCAGCTGAAGGATATCTATTCTTCCACCTTAGTAAAATTTGCTCATAACCATTGGAAAGCCTACAACGTTAACGATGTTTCTAGTGTCAATAATTGCGTGTGATACAAATAATTGAAGAATGTTCATTACAATAACGTAGCGACATTTACTAATAAATTTACATAAAGACCATAGACTCCAAAAACATTTATTCGTAGTGTCTTAAGATAAGTAAGAGAATTAAATTTACTCTCACAAAATTAGTAGTCGTAGAGATATCTGAGACCACTTCTAAAAATACAACTGCAGTAGCTAAGGAGAGCTAATTTGCCTGACTTCTGCGGTGAGCTAGCCGCAGAGTGCCCCTAACGAACCAGTGGTCCGCTACCCGGTGCACAAAGCACCGTGTTCGTCCTGCGGGCACTACCCGGTGGCAATAACTCGGTACCACGCGCGCCTAACAAGCGAACAATGCAAAGTGAATTCTCGGCTTTTGTTGGTGCCCACATTGTTATCTGTGTGCCGGGACGCTGTAATTGAGAGAATTTGTAGAGCGATAGTTGTTAAAGGCGGTAATTTACGAAGTCATTAAAAGTTATGTTCGAAGCGGAGTGCTCATTGTGGTTATATGCTTCTGGCGAAACTGTATGACAGGACTGTGCCAAAGACGGACAGTGGTGTAGCATTCCAATGAATTCATTATACCATCCGTTGGAACATCGTCAAAGACAAAAGTCAGTTCTGTTACCTCATTATATCAATATCACTGTTTTCTGTCATCATAGTCACATTCAATTTAGGCGAATCGGGCTAGGAAATGGTTGGGAGAAATAGGTAGAGGTTACGTGCACATAAAATAAATCGAATAAACATTGAATTCATTTTAAAAGAATCCATACATCGGTTTTCCCTAAATCTTTCCAGGAGAAAGCCTGAATGGTTCTTTGAATAAAGCCATGCCCGAATTTTTTTACTTTCCTTGCACCAATCCTTTCTCATCTCTAATTATATTGATGTCGACGGGGATAAAAGAAAACAATTTCTGCTCTTAGTACACATGATCTCATCGGAAAAGTTTCTTCCTACATTCCTGAAGAATATCGGCTGGAAACAAATCGGATTCCTTCACGTTTTGATGCCATTTTACTATCAGTTCCATCTCCCAACTGTCACATAGATTTACAAATTTGTTGAAGACCTCTTAGTCTGTGAGCAAATCTACTGGTCGAGTGCTCACTTCGTCAGTTACATACTCTATCTCCGATTTTTAGGCGTTTTAAAAGGTAGCTTCCGGTTACAACTACCCATTATTCGAAGAACATCGTGAAGGAAACTCCACATGTTAATTTTCTGTTGCTTGTTAGGAAGTTCTCGCACAATTCAATAGCGCTGCGATCGAAACTTGTTACAGTTAGTTCCAAAATGCTCTTCGATAGCTGTTTCTGTAAGTTACATGTCTGATAAATAAGCTTCTGAAGCAGCATATTGTTCACGAACTCTTGTATCGATAACTTCTAAAATTACAGTTCAACATTTTAAAATATATTTATTTTATCATAAGAATTGATATTATATTCTGGAAGTATTGAACGTTTGCTAACAATGGCGAACAACTGCTATTTAGAACTATAAGTTAAATTGCTTCTTAATTTTAGCGAAAAATATTAAATTAACAGAGGTGTTGTTCAGTATCAATTACTGTAATTATTAAAGGTAACGAATAACTTTAAAACACAGTGAGTGCAGCCAGTGTGCGGGGACCAAAACCCGGGCCTGGGTCTTCGATCCAGTGTAGTGGTGTTTCAAACGTGCGAAAATGCGATGGCAGGTGTTCTGATATACCTCAACAAATAACTTTTGTTTCAATAGTCTGAAAACAGATTATTTGAAGATCCTAAATAACTAAAATCGTTTATTTGAGTTAAACGAAAAAACGAATCATGATCGGATTAATGGGATACGGAATCGCCTGTCCCCGCAATGTTAAATTATGCCTACTATAGGGAACATTTTCTCATAAACTGCTGGAGCTAGAGAGATAAAAATTTTACTGTATGTGCATTGATGTGTTGTAACAATACTGAAACAACAGTTTTTGTCAAATTATTTACTTACAGAGATATTTTATATTAACCTTAAAGTAAATTTTTTCCATCACTTTTCACTAAATTATCACCTCTAAATCTTTTTTAAATCAAGCAATTAAAAAATCATTGTTTCTGTACGTAAAAGAAACCCATGTAACTATGTCATACAATTTTCAGACTTCTAGTTTCACCAGTACCTGAGATAATGTTCCTAGAAGAGGTAAAAATTAAAATTACGGGAAACGGAGAAAGAAGATTAAAACATTCGTGATCAATAGTTAATAAGTGTATAACAAAACCGCAATACCCGATCTCACAAATCTATAAAAAATAAAATAGTTATAATTCCAGTACAGCCATGTATGGTACGTCATTTTACAGCAGAAACTTGGCGGAATATAATAAGCCAATAAAACGAAAATCGATTTTTTTCACCCAAAATCCGATTCCGTATCCCCTTAATCTATTTTAATATGTTATAACCAAACGGAATTAAATTTGAGAAGTAATTATCTTGAATATGTAGCAGGTAGAAACATTTTATTGCCCGCGTTTTCGAAAAACAATGATTACCTTTTATTACAAGTGTGCTTTTAGCTTAAGTTTAGGATTTGTGGGAAATGTTGAACCGGAATTGCTGGTGCTACGTTTCTGTCTTCGAGTCTCGTTCCTATCTGTACCCGGTTGCCCTCACAGTTCCCTAGGCTGCCGTGGCTTCCGCCACTGCTTGTTCAGAGCCTCATTGTGAAGACCGACCACATCTGCCCTGATGAACAAAAGGAACCGCCGGCCGGCGAGTATCGATTATCGAGGTCGGTAGTTTCGCAGCGCTCTGCTGCGACCAGGCGAGCGAGCAGCAGTCGTCGATTTTCGAGTATTACGGTGAGATCTGTTGATCGATGTCACTATCAGATGAGGGCTTCTGGTTTTGATTTCTGATTTAGTTGAAAAATAATCAGAATTATTGTAATGAAAGAAGAGATTGGAGATAAATGAGTGTTCTCCTTGTATATCAGATAACATTTTTGATTTTTAAGTAAAAGGAATTTGTTATCTTATGAACAAAAATTAAAAAATGCTATAACATGACAGGCGCTGGAAAATTTTTTCACATGCCTGTAATAATGTTTCTCCTGGCAGAAAATTAATTTAAATGAGATTCGGGAAATAAAGAAGTTTCTTTTTCATTTTATAATTGGAAGAATATATCATATTGTACAGATTTATGGCGTTCAGAATATGAAAAAGAAAATTCACATCTTGAAAATACAGCAGAAAGTTTGATAAAAATGCGATTCCCAGTATTGAAACACACGTTTTCAGCTGCTTTAAACAAAGTTCATCAAAACAATATATTTTCGTATTAAACTAAGATTCAGAACTTCTCCTTTTCATTTAATGTGTTTTAGGCCTATGACTAGTTTTGGTATATTAATTAATTAAATGTATTCCATTCTTTTGCCGGAAAACTGAAATTAATCATAAAAAGAAATTTTGTTAAATACTTGAAAATAATTAAACATAGGTTTAAAAGGTCACTTTCAAAAATATTTTAATCTTAACTACACAAAAAGGTAAATACTACATACATTTTCATTTCCGACAAACGTATGTAAACTTACAAAGTTGGTATAACGAAATTTAGTCACCTAACACTTCCTCGAAATGTAACCATATATGCACAGTTAGTGAATGACATACTCTATAATATCAAGAGCTGATGAAATCAGTAGTGAGATTAATAATGCAAATTGTGGAAACAGACATACAGCTAATTAATATAAGCAATTATAAAATCACTGAAACTTTTAAAACAATTTTGCATAATTATCTCCCGTTGAAATAATGCGTTTAAACAGTAATCTGCTAGCATTTCAGATGTTTATTTTATCCCGTTGTCTGAAAATTGTTAGCAGAAGAATGAACTTCTCTACAGCCTGATTAATTTGCCGAGTCCTACACGGCCAAATGAAACGATTCCTAGACGAGTAAACCGTAGGACACTTTATTAATCTGGAAATCTGGAAAAGGAAACACAACTCAAATATTGAATACCTGTTGGAATAATTACGTAAGATGCAAGTAACTATGACTGGGTGTAAGCGCTGGTAAGAAATATTTTATACACTAAGAACATATTAATTAATGAAGGTAAACACTCGTAAAGCATTTCCATATTTAGTGAAAATTTTATTTGCAGATATAAGAGGTGACGTTCCAATAGACACTGCTTATGAACATATTTTCAGTTTCTGATTTAAATATTTATGATTTTAATGCTATGGTGGAGAATATCATCTACAAAGTAACTACGCCAAAATATGGACAATGTATTCTGCTAGTAAATTTGTTTTGAGATGCTCCTTCAAGCTTTTCAAACTTCTTATGTCATATTTTTTTCTCTTTGGTGCCATTTCAGTTGGAAAATAATTTCCCAGATCATTTTTCTCCAGAAATTATTATTTAATTCTTAATATCTGATGTGTATATATTGAACATTTAATCTTCAAATAAACAAGTTGCCGTTACGTCATCATTTTTCTAAACACTATGCTCCAGATTATAATTGTGTGTTATCTCGCAAAAATACAGGATATGCCCCCCAAAAAATGAGGCTGATTTTCTGTGGTCGCACCGAAGCGCACGCTAACAGGTTGGTATCATTGGTGGGGAGATTTAGGAATAAAATGAGACGACTCAGTCGCATCCCAGCTCTGGGAGGGCCAGGATAGTGTGCGAGCAGAAGGCTGTTTTTGTTTCACGTCACTAGTCAAAATACATTGAAGTTTACAGCCATCAAATTTTCAGTCAATCTCAAGTCATCCAATACGGGCTCATTCAAAATGGAGACAGATGTTTACGGAGATGATATTCTGTCCCGTGCTCAAGTTTTACTGTGGAAAAATGCTTTCAAAGATGGTCGAGAACAAGTGGAAGGTCAGAAACGCTCCTGGAGGCTGCATTATAAATTTACGGAAATTTGACGCATGTGAAGGCTGTTCTAGACTACGGCAGGGGATATGTATGAGAGTAATTGCTGATGAGTTACGACTGCCACAAAGTGTAGTGCGGTAGGTGAAAAATGTCGTTCAAGCTCGTCCCCACATTGTCGATCACTGACGCTTTCAGCACGACAATGCTCCAGTTCATAACGTGCTGTTAGTGAGGGTCTTAATGAAGAAAAATGTTGTAATGCGGCCACAGCCCTGATAGGTCACCGTCGGACTTCTTTTTGTTTGCAGAGATCAAGAGGTTTCTGAAAGTTCAACGTTTTCAGTCTGTTCCTGAGATTCAAACGACTGTGGAAGTCTGAATGGACATTCAGGGAGGAACATTTAAAAAATGCTTCGAACAGAGGCAGAAACGCTGGAAGCCAAGGAGCATATTTTGAAGACTATTAAGATTATTTCCAAAACCGTTCAATAAATCGATTTTAATCGAGACAGTCTCATTACTTTAGGGACACTTCAATTATTCAGTAAATTCTATTGAATGAGCGGTGTAAACTGAAATAGTATAAGCGTAAATCACTAAATGTTCCTGCAAATTTTTAATAGAAGTATTGTCCTTTTTGTTACTTGATGGAAAAATTTTCGGGTTAGATGAAATGTACGTTTTTCTTGTAATGTTTTACGTCTAGAACTATGTAACTAATACGGTGAACGCCTAGCGTTGTCAAATACGTCATAATTCCTCCGGATTACCAATCCGTTATACGTAGGTAGTTTGATAGCTAATTCTTGGTAATACGGCAATTCTCAAAACCTTTTCCGTGGTGCAGGTCGGATAATTTATTAATCATACTGTCGTACTCTGAGGAAATGTATCTACGACATATTTGTTGTGTTCTGGAAACTTGTTACACCAGGGGTGCTAGATTGTATTGTCAGACATTGAAGACTCAGACTTCCATAGCAGTTTCCGTCTTTCTTAACTTATTTAGTCAACCCGAAGATTGGTTGGGTCCTCCAGGTGGAACCATACTAAGCCATTGTTTCGGAGGCAGGACGGCCAGTTCCTTTCCTCTGGGACCTACAGTTTAACACGTAATCCGAACTACGGAACAATCTCGATTAGCTGATATGATCAAACACAATTCTTATAAATACCTGCACCCACAAGATTTGAATCTGGGACCGAAACAGGAAACTTCTAGAAGGAAGCGCATTAACCATTCAGCTACAAGATTGTCCGTATGTCTTTTCACACCTAAAATTTACATTAATTATTGTATAACTGTGGGAGTGAAAAGAATTCATTGGTTCATTAGCTCCTTTATTATAGTAGAGTAAAAAAATCGTTGTGATACGTGAGGAATACCAGACATAGAGCTTACTACTTCTATTAACTGTTATAAGGTGAGACAAGTTATCCCAAGCATTCTTACATTTTTTGAAACCTACCAGTAACTGGTCATTTATTATTTTAGTGTCGATCGGAGTTTCTAGTATTTTCCCCATGAAAATGGCGTCCCAAATGTTAGTGTGAAAGCTAATAGTTTTGGTCATGTCATGAATAATAGAGTAGTGTATTCATTTATGGCAAGCTTCAAATATCGCAAATATGTTAGAATCGTGGTTATCTTCACTTCTGTTATGCTCTACACATCGCAGAATAAGTCTGGGATCTACTTTAAGGGTCACATGTAACCATAACTATGTTTTGAAAATTCCTCAGACAAAATTTAAACACATCCGCTTTTTATTTTATTTAATTTAAAATAAAGAAGATCATACGTAACACGAAATGAACTACCTCCTGTATGATTCACGCTGGCGTACCACTTGCCATATCGAAGTTCTTTCGAATTAATTCCAGTGAAGAGTAAAACTAAAATAAAACAAAGTTATAAATCGCTAAATTAAATTGTATTTGATGAAACTGGATTTGAGTACGTATTTGCGGGTAAAACTCTATTCTCTTTCGGTGACATAACCCCTCGATGAACGTCGCTGTAAGTGGATGCTCTCCTGGAGGCTGTTTAGCAAGCGGGCGGGACGTGACGGGAATGTGTGCCAGTGTCCCTGGCAGGGCCACCTGTTTGGTGTGATCGGCAGTGGGCGCAGATTTCCCAGGGGCGATATTCACAGGCGAGGCTCTCGCCGCGGCTCGCTCAATAATACATCGGCTGACTTACTGGGGCGTCGGGAAAGACGTCGCGCTGATTACTTACCAGCAGGTGGTTGCCTTCTGACACCGCCCACCTTCAACCCGACTCTGCTCGCGTCGTGTAACGGATCGCTGTATGTTCTGTTCTGTTGTAAATGTGATCTATTTTGGATCTACATCTACATATATACTCTGCAATTCACAAAACTGTGGGTGGCAGAGGGTGCTCAGCACCAAAGCTAATCTCTTTGTTGTGCATTCCAATCCCCAATGGTACGAGGGAAAAAAGAATTCATATAAGAGTCAGTGCGGCACCTTATTTCTCTAATCTTATCTTTCCTGTCATTCCGACCCAAATAGGTTGGTGGACGAAGTATTTCACTATACTCGTAAGTGAAAGTGGGAGTACGCATGTTTACCAATAAGTTTATACGAAACGTGCGTCGTCTATCTACCAGAGACTCCCAGCCTAGTCTACTAATCAGTTCTGTAACGCTTTCATAAGGACTGTAGCAAGCGGTCACAAATCGAGCGGCTCTTCTCTTTATCTCTGTACTCTCAATCAACCCCTTACGAAACGCATCCCAAATGGCACAACAATAGTCCAAATGTGGACGCACAAGAGATTTGTACGCTACCTCCTTTGTTTGTTCATTACAATTTTTCAAGATTCGACCTAGGAACCGCAGCCTAGAATTAGCTCTACCTACCAACGTATTAATATGTAAGTCCCATTTCATGTTCCTTTGTACTGTTGCTCCCAAATATTTCATAGAATCTACCATATCAATAACTGAACTGTTTACCTCGTATTTCTGAACAATCGGATTCTTTTTGTTAGTTATGCTCATTGTCTTACACTTTTTACAATTTAGTGTGAATTGCTACTCAGCGCACCATGCCAAAATAACATCCAGATCACGCTGAATTGCTAAACAATAGGCAAAATTCCTTACTTCCCTATAAATAACCGCATCATCAGCAAACAATCTAAAAAAGCTAGAAACAATGAATAATTTAAACTTCACTATTACATGTCTACTTGTATATGAATCGTACTAGGCCAGACACGATGTTACAATAGCTACTGCCTATCCCCGTCTATCTAAGTGTCATTGTATGTTTCTAGACCACTGTGATTACTTTTTTTAAGTGTTGTGTGTTGTTTTTGTTTGTTTAAATGAAATGGTGAAACTTAGGTGTGCAGTGGTTTAGAGTAGTAACCAAGTGTTTGGTACACAATTTCCCAAACATGAATTATGAAAATTATTTTTACCATAGGGCTTCCAGCTAACCCCGGACATTTTTTTAAATTTGTACCGGAATTTTTAATCACTTCAAGCACGCCAGTTCCTATGGCACATACTCTTAATTGAGTTTCTTCTTTCCATGCAAACCATAAATTAAATCACACCGCCAACTATACTGCTTGAATTCGGAATATAACTTACCCGTATTCATAAATCCAGCAAATAAGTTAATAACATGGGCTTTAAGAGCATGTAATATGTTCGAGTAAAATGACGTTTTGTGTCCTATATATAACACTCAACTGAATATATTTCATATTAAAATACTCATAAACAACAAAAAAGTTTATTCATCAGACTTCATAATTAAGTAATTCACTTCCTTGTTCATCTCTTATCACACTATATTTGTCAAGTCGCTAGTATCTAATGAGTTTGTAGTTGTGTTGAGAAGGCTTAATCCTCTGTACTGATTAAGCCATTTAATAAATATTTTCTAGCAGTCATTAGACTGCATTCTAGCTGGCTGTCGACGATAGAAACCACCAATAAATTACGTACTAACAGATCAATCAATCTGAAGGCGAAACGCAATGCACAAATACAGAATACTGTTATATGCAGCACAAATATAATAGAAATGTCACCTCCTGAAACCAGAAATGATCTGGTACAAATATAAAGAGTATCTTTATATATCCACTTCATAGATCATAATTATCGTAGAAAGTATATGATCTGAGAAAACTCTAAAAAAATACTGAATGTACTTCTATAACAACTTAATAACTTTCATCACAATATCTGTGTACACATCTTTAAATTCTAATTAACTTACGATAAAAGCTTTCGAACCACTCTTGTATAATGTGTCTATTGTTGACAACACTTATAAATTGTTATATGGGAATATATAACGATTTTGACAAGTACTGATTTGTTGACTGATCAACACCTCAGAGGAGAATCATGGTTATTTAAGAATTTCTTGTTAATCAGATTGTCATATTACGCTTGTAATAATCGAGTATCACTGCTGGAGAACATGGCTAGTTACATCAATCTATGCTCCCAGAAACATACAACAACTAAGGTCACAGCAACCAAGAAACAGAAAATAAAAATTTAACTGTCACCCATAGGTGTCTAAACATATTTTTAAGTACAGCGAAACGTTGGAAAAATTTGGTTCATTTTTACTATTCCCAAAGCCTAACTTTATTTCTCATCAACGTAATGTTTCGAGTAATCAAAAGACAGAATAAAATACTATAAAGAGTAAAGGTTTTAATTTTTTAGAATAGACACATATTTCCATAAGTTACGTTTGGGCTTGCTTATTACTAATTTGAGGATTACCTAGGTTGATGAAATACCGTCATCTAAATATTATTCTAACCCAGGTATTTAAGAAGAATTGGCGAACACAAATATCCCTTAGGTACGGCCATATTATTGATTTTGTAAAAGATAAGAATACTCACCTTCTTCTTCTAAGCAAACAGAACAACATTTTGCTTCTCGTCCACTTTTGATCAGTTTTTAGATCATCTATGCTGTAACAATAAATAAAATCACAGAATACAATAAGAAACGTATGTTTGTTTGTGGACATAGACTATTACTGAATTTAATTTATTTCATATTTAGTGGTAGCGCTATGATACAGGCCAAGAAATTTTTTTATTTCACCAAGGTAATACAAGTGAATCTGTACCCAGTTGTGATATTTGGTGTAGTAATCCTTTATAAATGATACGAGATCCAGTATCCTGCGAAATATGGTCTTAGGCAATTTAGTAAAATATGAGTTAATTTCGTAATTTTCGTGAATAAACTCTATTAAAATTACTTGACACTGACCGTCTATAAACTGTTATTATCTTCCTTATTTAGCATACAAAATATTAATGGACATATTCTAGGAAACCAAAAAAAAAAATGAAATCATTCCTTAACAGCAAGAAGAACATTCAAGACGTTTAACAAAATTTTACACTAAAATATTGTGAAACTTTTTCGATGTGTTCTTACAAGGACTTAAAATTCTGTATAAACTACAATAACCAAAATAATGTGCATGATTTGTGCAATTCATTTACTTTTCCGCTGTATTTAGAATACAGTCAGCGCTTCTAATTACGAAGGAAACAATCGTCGCTTATAGGCACATCTTTCCCAGACATAGAGGAGATATCATCACGCATGTGTGAGAGTAGTAAGTGGGGCGTGTATGTTGACTCGCTGTAACACTACACCCCCGTGCTAGCACCTCCCATTTTACCCACAAGATGGGGCGCAGCCCACACGTTAACACTGATTCAAGGACGAGTGGATAATGTGTCACTAGCGAAGGAGCATCAGTTAAAAATTGGGAGGTAGTTATTTGTTACTTCAGGTTCAAAATATGAACTATTCAATTCCTTTACATAATGATTTTGTAGTATTTCTGTAAAGTCTGTAAATTCTGATGCGACTATATATAGAGGATAACTATAAGAGACATAAATTTTTGTAACTGTAGAATATTTGTATAGAATGGTTTTCCTAATCTAAGCATTATTCTTTCATCTGAATACAAGAGTGACTTTTTAATTAATTTAGTGGTTAATTTTTCAGTTATAATTACCAATAACCTCACGCTAGATTTTTAGGAGGTTCATCCCACATCCCAAGTACTTTTTAAGATAGATGTGGGAGGAATTTAATTCTGATAATATTTAAGATAATAATAATAATAAATAATAAGAAACGTGTAATTAGACAATTAGGGAAATTGCCGCTGGAGCGTACGTTCGATTTCAGTTTTATTCAATTCAACTTTATAACAATTGCTTTCTCCATTAGTACCAAAGAAACATAAACAAATCAAAGATTATTTTCGAACTTGTTCTTTAGTTGGTTCTATTGTGCTTGTAAAACCTGTTAAATTAACTGAAAGGTGTTACATATGTAGTAAGGCATAAGAGTTAAATCAGAAAAAAACACCTGATTCATAAATATTCTTTGAATATCATTTATACGTGTAACGGTTATATAACATGCATGTAAATTTATTTAGAAATTAGCCTTGCATTGTATAAATATTGAATTCTTATAGATGTAACACTAACATACGAGCACATTATTTTAAAAGAATGTAATGCATCACTTGATTACCAAGTTTTTTTCTGTTACGTAAATCTGGTTTGGTTAACAAAAAATTAACTATCCAAACAGCACTCATTCATGCATCATTCAACAAGTACGTTTCATAGTCTTATTATTCGTTATAAATATTGGTCTACATATCATTCTTGACGCTACTTCCACGTGTGTTGATAAAATAATCTTGTACGGGAAGTCTGATGGCTTTGGCGTGAATGGTATGGGACATCTCCTCAATGGGTGTTGGAACAACCTGGAAAGATAATATGGCAGCATATTCAGTTACGTGTGTCATCTGTCAATGAAATAACTTACCTTCCTTATTTTTCTCCACATGTCCAAGTGAGCTGAAGATTAAAGCTGCAATAGATATTTTAATTACAGAACTGTGCGTGAAACTGGAAGTTAGACTCTTTTGGAGAAGATAGCTGTTAGAACAAAACTAAATAAATAATATTAACTGCGCTCTTGTGTTTCAATGAATTAATACCGCCTTTGATATCCTTGTCTTCCTTGCATCATCTCATTCTTTACAACACTTTCTAAAGGCATGTTTCTATATCTGTTTCTGTGCTATACTTTATTTAATATATTTGCTCACTTTCTGAAGAAGAAATCAACATATCACTCAGTATGTAAAGGTGAAAAACTTCATAACTACTGGTCGATTTAACTAAGTGACATCCAACTGCTGACAATTACGCAGTAATCCTTAAGTGTCTTTCTGGTAAAGAAATGATTAAATTACATTATTATAGATAAAATTTTGTATTTACAATTTACTTATAATATACATATGCTGTTAATGAATATAATCGGTATATTTGCATGAATTATAAACAAAAGTAGAGCGCTCTCCATAATTAAAGCACATATAATTTGAAAACCGTACAAAACGAAATATTTCCTCAAAAAATAAAATGTGTCAATCATCTGAAGCCATGTAGTTAATATATTGCAACATTTTGTAAAAAATATGTTTCCATTTAAGTAAATTTTTACACAAAGTTATTTACAAAAAGCGTTAAAAAATTAATTTACGGAAACCGTCTTCTGTCCCATAATGTTTTTTAAGGAACTATTAATTTATATCACACATCCTCAAAATTTAATGTACCATATTGATCTGCTTGGAACTTATGGCTTTCTGTTTTTAAGAGAACTCAATGTTACGTTAACGCTGGTGGCTGTCTGTATACATGGAGCAACAAAAAGCCGCCAGCAGAAGAGAGTTTAATATTTTAAAGGGTAATATCAGCAGCAGTGGAGCGATGCCGTGAGTGTAAGTAATTTGTATGGAAACCGCCGGGGAACCTGATGTGCCGGACAATCGCGAGACCAGCCTCCTACATCGGGCCCGCCGGGAAATATACACGATTGCCGCCGGCTGCAGGTGTCTGCGGGGTGGGAAAGATGTGCCCTGTTAATCACGGCTCCCACAGCGGAATATCTCTTTTGGAGGATGCGAATTTCAGCTGCTGTGTGCTTCATGCTCACAAGATTGGAAATTCAGACAAAATTTTGATTTCCCGAGTCGGGGAATCGGCTTCGGGTTTCTATTCAGTGCGGCGGGGCTGACTTAAATAAGTTCTGGCGGCATTGCGAACCGAAAATGTCATTCCTTCTCAAGCAGTAATATCACCTCCTCTGTTGCTCTCTTGTTAGTTATAATCAATTTTACACTTTCAATATCGATCACATGTTATATTTTAACATTTGCAATGTCCAAATTTTAAAGAAAACAGATCTAAAATATCGATGTAGAAGAATACTTGATCATGTACGAGTATATAAGAATCAAGTGGCTATCATACTATAAGAGAATGATGACAGACATGCAGTGTGTTGCGACTTGCTGATGACATTGTTCTTTTAGCAGAAAAGACTAAGGATTTTCACAAGTTACTGAATAGCATGAAGAAAATACTAAAGAAAGGTTATATATGAAGCAAAATAAGACAAAAGTAATGAAATGTAATAGAAAGTATAGAAATAACAGTAGATTAAATGTAAAAATAGGAGCAGAAGGAATGAGAGAACTAAGTGAATTCTGTTCATTAAGAAGAAAAATTACAATTGATAACCGACACAGGAATGGTTCAAAAGCAGAGTATCACTTGCTAAAACAGCCTTCTTGGAAAAAAAAATCTTTTAGTTTCAGACATTGATCCAGGTCTAAGAAAGAACTTTTTTAAGCACTTTATGGTAGCGAGACATACTGGAATATCAGAAGGAAGGCAATTGGAAGTATTTGAAATGTGATGGTGTAGAATCTGAAAGAACCCGTTATAAGTTTAAATTAGAACCTCACCGATTTTTCCTTTCTCAAAGAACCACTTATATATTTCAGGAATAAAATATAACAGTCACTCATCTCAGAAGCTTCTGGTTTGTGCATTTACCGAAAAATAAAGGTTCTCACCTTGGTTCTTGTTCACGTGAGTTTATTTGCGCCTACCTGGAAAGCATCAAGTAATTGTCCCTCGATCGTGGCATCTTAAAACCTTCTTCTGAAATGTATAAAAAGTTAGAAGGAAATCTCAACACTACTAAATCATAATAAGTAGTCAGAGATTAAATGATTTTTTACTTAAATCTTTAATCTATAACTTTTCCTTAAATTTTATTAGACCGACCGACCGGTATATTATATAAATTTCCATCACAAGATTCCTTACACACAGATTTTTCACCATGTAAATGATTTTTTTTTTCTTAAAAAAAAACAACAAAAAAAAAACCGAAAGACAATTCTGCTATAATCGCAAATTACCCCTTTAATTTCTTAATACTTTTTTTTAACAATCCCAAACCAATTTCTTTCAATATCACACAAATTGCGCATCATTGGAAATGTACGATTTCAAATTATTAAAGTTCTTATCAATTTTTGAAACACTTGTTGAACAGTTATAAATTATTAAATCAATACATAATGGCTGATTCAAACCCACTAAACTGGGACAGAATTCAGAGAGCAGAATAGACGTGGCAATTTTTAAACAATTCCGCAACCGCTATGTGTCGACTAATAATTAATTGTGTTGGTATTATTATTGCTTCCCTAACCTGACACACTTATGTAAACTTAGCTCTTACTAGTTTCGACGAAAACACCTAATTTGAGTGATTTTACCAAAATCATCACTTTCGATGAATAACTACAATAAAATACCAGACAACTTATTCTCAGAACATGACAAAATATCAAGTCAGACTGTTACCGCAAACAACTACAGATGGAGGACGAAATAATACGAACACCTGTGAGAAAGTATGACGTATTTCATACCTGCAGTTCAGCCGCGCCACCTGCAACAGAAGTCTGCCACCTAGTGACCGTGAAGAGGAAGGTATCAGTCTCTCAACAACAGTCACCTGCATTGCATGCGTCTATCAAACTGTCTGTGATAAGTTGAAATGTCAGACCTGCCACAATTCCAAAGAGGAATGATTGTCGGAGCGCGTTTAAGTGGAGCATCGGTTACGGAAACATCAAACCTTTTGGGGTTTGCAAGGAGTACGGTATTAGCCGTTATGACAGCGTACACGAAAGAGGGTAAGACGACGTCTTCAAAGCACAATATTTGCCGAAATACAAAGCTTTCTGATAGGAATAGACGTGTCTTGAAGCGCATAGTAGCCCGAAAGCACAAGCAATCGTTATCCGAAATGAACAGTTATCTCCAGGACCCCGTTTCAACAAAAAATGTTAAAAGGGAACTTCATGCTGCGAACATTTATGGCAGAGTGGCAATTCGTAAACCCTTGGTGACAGCAACAAATGCTTTCAAGCGACGCCAGTGGTGCAGAGATCACAAAAGCTGATCCCCAAAGCAGTTGAAACAGGTAATATGGTCAGATAAATCGTCATTCACCCTTTTTCGGACGACCGGACGCATTTATGTCTGGAGAACGTCCAGAGAAGCGTTTAATCCTGAATGCCTCTTGCTGACTTTGAAGCATGGGGGTGCAGGAGGAATGACTAATATAACCTACAAATACTGTCCCTGACCTTTATGCATCTATCCCACGTCGTATTAAATCTGCACTTCAGTCAAAGAGTGGTCCAACCTCCTATTAATAAAGATTTCCATTATTTCACAGGTGTTCGTATTATTTTGTCCTCCCCCTGTGAATACACACGCTAATCAAACACACTGCCACAGAAATTAAAACTTTGCTCTGGACTGAACGTCCGACTGCCGAAGAAGACTGATGATAGAAGAGCCACGCTTGGTGGCTGCTCCTCTATTTATACTGACGCTTCTTTTGATGCAACCCTTACCTAGCCGCGACAACTGTGTCACAATGCTTACCGCTACACGTGGATCCTAATATTACACCACTCTCGCAATTCATATTTTTTACCATAAAACTCAGACTAATGTCTTTAAATACATTCTGTAAAGCCTTAGAACCGTCACAAGAAGGATGTTGAAAATTAAGTGGACAAACAAAGTACGAAACGAACGTGTTTTGGAAATGATTGGTAAGGAAAGAAGCTAGTGTAATAGTCTTACAGAAATAACAGACAGGATGGTGGGTCATATTGTAAGACATTTGGAATTGGTTAAATTTGCTGCTTGCGGGAATTGTCGAATATAAGAACTGTAAAGACCGACAAATGTTAGAATATATGAAGTGGTTAATTGAAGGTGTAGGGTTTAGATGGAGAGGTTAGCTTTAGATAAGAAGGAGGAGTGCATCAAACCGGCCAAGAGACGTATGAGCAAGCATAATCTCTACAAAATATTTAATATTAATTGTTTTAGTATTTCCGAACGGTTTCCGTTCTTCGGCTAATAGAAGCGGCCAATGGTTTTACGTAGGCAAGAAAGTTTAAATTATTTTTTGTAAAAAAAGTGTAAATATCTAGTTAAAAATTAATGCATTTAAGTGTTCGCCGGCCGGTAAGCATGTGAAACATGACATTTACTGGACTATTGAAAGATATAGTAGACAGATACACACTATCCATTTGCTATACTGACATCTGCAGGTTACCGTACCAGTGACTGTGGCCAATCTCAGCTTGTCGTGTGATCAAAACCACCACAAGGGGGTGGGGTGTCCAGATCGATTCATGGAGATCTTTTTCTATGAGATTGGATCAAGGCATCAAAGTCGTCACGAGTCTTTATCAAGACAGGAAACAGTAATCAAGAATCAGGCTCTCACATTACATGAAATAAAAAATCAACAAAAAAAATCTTAAAGTATCTGCCAAGCCACTACTTCGATAACGATCGCGGGACACCATTTAAACTGATGTACTAGTGGGGAAATCGTAAAAAAATTCGTGTTCTATAATTCACCCGCGCCGAGGCGATAGTGGCTTTAATGAGTTATTGATATTGTCGGTTTTCCAGAAATTTCCGTTGAGAAGCAGGTATTCTTCAGACAATGTATCTCAACAACAAAAGGTATTGGTATGGTAGCCGGTCATCCACACATACATTTTGCTCTTAATTGTTTCGTATTTCAATGTTAATTGAATACTGTTAATAATTGTAGTTTCCTTATTTAGTTTACAGAATTTGTACCATGTAGCGATGCTGTTGGGAAAATTATTGCTTAAATATATCTGCTTATAATACCTGAAAAAGCAAGATTCTTAAAGAAGTAAGGGCTATTTTTTAATAAGCCATAATTTGAGTTGAAACTTGCAACAACAAAAATAACATACAAGGTGATACAGAATCTACACAAGAGTGGTACAGTGATATGGGAGACATCACTTTAAAGACATTTTATATAAAATGAACATGCGACCTGATTTCTTTTTGAATTTTATAGTTACGATTTATCAACTCTATTGAGCTAAGTATCTCTTCTGGTTCAATGAAAATATGAGCAAATGTCCTACAAATAGCCCGTTTTAATTTCATAATTATAGTCCAATTATCATGCAGGATATGATTTGCTAGGCATTAGTCCTTTCTGTCTAGAAAATCATAAAAGGAATTTTGAGGCAGCAACTTTTTTTTTCTAAAAGCTTTTTTTTACTACACTTTTCGTGAATCATCAGAACATTGATTTAAAACTGGTTTTTTACGTTGATTGTAATTCTTTCAAGCAGTCCCTTTGAAAAGTTAGTTCTACCGAAATCTAATTCTAATTTAGAGCTATTTCGAAATACAGCA
The DNA here is from genome assembly GCA_031002005.1 of Vandiemenella viatica. Lineage (NCBI taxonomy): Eukaryota > Metazoa > Arthropoda > Insecta > Orthoptera > Morabidae > Vandiemenella > Vandiemenella viatica. The sequence goes on from JARYHS010009186.1 coordinate 189,826,271, forward strand.
ATCTATAGCAGTCTTAAAGCTATCTATTTCATAAACAGAATGGTGTGTAAAATAATTATTATTTTAAATGGTATATTTTTAGACGCGTGATTCCTCTAGTATCTTCTTAGTCTTCTCCCAGACGTAGTGACGAAAACAATCTAATAAACTGGGACAAAAATTTGTATTTTTAATTCAGAAAGACTATTGTATTTCATATTAACCATTATTAACAGCCGCTTTTAGTTAATTAGTTTCTTCACGATGCTGTGAACTGTTTCGACAGTCTATGTTTCTTAATTACCAGTAAGCTGATTCCGGAATTCTATTTATTAATGCAAATATGAACCACTTCCGTCATATATAACCCTCTGTTGTGTTTCGTATACTGTTATTTAGTATATTCACATGTCAAATACGGATCGATATTAATAATGTTGATGCACTGGAACTGTTTCCATTAAAACGTTAATGTTTTAATCGCATTATGACATATCTCAGTCCGGAGGATAATATCCATTAATGTTTATTGCTTTCAAACTAATTCATGAGAGCTGTCTCATGGATTTAACAGCACAGCGACACGTGTTTCAGATCTTTTTCTTAAAAATTCAAGGATAATAAACATGATTGAAGCAATAACATTAAATTATATTTGTAAAACTGAGAATTATTAATAATAACGTACGAATATATATTTTTTTAATTCCTCCTAGTTTAAGGGGACTTAAAACCGCAATGGGTAGTTCATGCAAGTCGACCGTGGCCTTGTAGGGAATCATGCCAGCATTCGCCTTGACTGAGGAAAACCACGGAAAACACCAGTCAAGATGGCCTTGACGGGATTTGACCCTAATCCTCCCGAATGTTAAGTAGGAGAGCAAATTTGCCCTCCTTTCAACTCAGTGAAAAATTTACGAAAAAGCTATGATGTTTTTGATGCTATATTTCGCAAAAATGACTGAGAGAAGAATATTAATAAACACTTACCTTATTCAAGTATTACGAGATTATTAATTTTTTCAGACCTGTATATTTTATTCACGTTCCTTATACCAGAATCTTAAAATCATCAGAAATCAAATTCATATCACCTCAATAGTTTAATTAGAAAAAAAAATGCTTCTGCTACATATACGACAGACCTTTTTCTGATGCACAATAATATTTCAGATAAGTTTTTTTTCCAAAAATGTCCATAACGTTGTACATTTGATTTGAAAACTAATACAAAGGCTACAAAAATATGTAGGAGACGTAGCTGTTAACTAATGGTACAAATACAAACTAACAAAGTATTTGGTAGTGTAGGAAAACTTATGCATTACTTTTCCACATTCATGTTTTGATATCATAGAATATAAATTAGTTCAGCGGAAAACTATACATTTAAAGATTCAGAATCTAAGAATAATTAATATTTATGTTTTGATATTAAATTGAAAATAACTGTAATTTTAAGTATTTCATGTGTTTACAAAAATGTATAGAATCTTGAGCAAACATTTATCTCTATTTTATACACCAAACATTTCAATGCATCTATAAATTTTTAAGTTATTCTATTGTTTTTGAAGAAAATGCATGAATCCATTGCAAATTGTTATTTAGAACCTATTTATATATATCTGCTGGAAGTTACTTACTAACTACTTCAACATCCGCAGAAGGAACATTGAAAATAAACCAAAAGATTTCTGAAACAAGTTACATTAATCAAACATCCACTGAATGTTACTGTATCCCAGTTATGGTTGTGGAATTGTTGGCAATAAATGTTGATTGGAAACGAAAGAAAATAAATTCAGCAACTTGACAGTCTCGAAAGAAGAACATTTCAGGTAATTAATCTTTCATAATCAAATAGCTTTAAATCATACTGCCCATCCTGAAGAGGAAAGAAAAATGAATACACTTCCCAAGTACTCCACCACACAGCATTATTTGGCAAAAATAACAATTCAGGTCTCCATCGAAACATGCATGAGAGTGACCGCAAATGTGACAAAGTGCAATGTGAGCTTACGAATAAACACCTGATGTCCTGTACCAGGTGAGACACTCTGTTTCCAGCAACATATGAGCCAGAAAGCGTCTAGCACCAACCATGGACCAACAGCTAGGAGAGTGTGTCGGATCACACGTCTACACTCCAGCTCGTCTGAACAGCAAGTCCTCTCTCATGGCTTCCTCTTCTCCCGCCTCGGGAAGCGAAGATCCCTCTCCCAGTACTTGGAAAAAGAAGCCTTTCATTAACAAATGTAGACCCTGTAGCCATGCACGATTGGTGAAACGACGTAGCCCACAATCACGTGTTTCGTGCAGTAGTTAGCATTCGTCGCTCGTTTCGCGCACATTTTCCCTGACCTTGCACCCCTCAACGGAGAGCCGGGGCCATCGCCCTAACCACCTAACAGCATTTTCCGTCCTTCACTGCCTGGTCCATTGTGTACGCGCTACAATTTACATTTTCAATAAACAAATATAATAAAATTTTTAATATTAATTATGACTATATTAATATTCATTGGGGGATGAATCTGTCATACCACAATTTCAAGGACAAATGAATACTCTGCACTCAGTCCATACCAACCAATCCCATGGTGTGTCGCGATATATCGATGACCATATAAATTTTCGAAACAATAAACCGAGGATGGAGGGTGACTGGCAACGCTCTGGCTTCACATCTGGGAAGACTCTTGTACGATTCCCGTCCAGTCATCCAGTTTTAGTTTTCCATCGTTTACCGAAATCACTCCAGGCAAATACGGGGATGGATCCTTCAGAAGCCCATGGCTGAATTCCTTCCTGTTACTTGCCCTCAGCCCTTTCGCACCTTTAGCGACCTCGAAACTGATTAAAAGTAAAACCATAAGGAAACGACGTAACTACAACTAAACGCTCGCACGTATTTATACTAATAAAGGATCCGAGAAACGTGAGCATAACTGAGGGTTTTCAGGCATCGCCTGCATTTTAGAACATCTGCATGCAGCTCTGCATCCATGACATGTTATGACGCCAGAATTACGCGCGATATACTTCTCGGAAGGCTAGTATTGCGGCTGTCTCAGTTCACCCTGACACGTTGAGCAATCAATGTAAGATGGATTTCTCAGTAAAGGTAACTGAATGACAATCAGTTGTAGGTCGTAAGTCAAGATTAACTTTAAGTTCAAATATGTTTTGGTGATAAAATTTCCTTTCAGAGTGCGTTTTAAAACGTTTAGTGGTCGCACAACAGCAGTATTAATGTTCTCTATATGAAATACTACGACTGGGGAGTAATCTCAATTACCATTACAACAGTTTAGTCACACAGACACTAGTCGTACACATTCTTCTGAACACTCCTATCGGTTTCATGTGCCGGGAAACCGTCCGATCACCTAATGCCAGGAACTTGTAAGTCAGATGTCCTACGGTGGTATAAACATTCCAGAAATTGCTGTCATAGAAGCAGATTCTAGCGCAGTTTACATACACGGAGCAAAAATTATTCAGGCCGCTGCACAGTAATATAGAATACGCTCTATTAAGTGTAATTTCGCAAGCATGTTTGTGCTTATGGAAACTTTGGAAGGGTTTGACTAGTATATATTAAAACCACTGTATCGATGCTATCATATATGTGATTAAAATTAATATAAAGTTCAAAAATTTTATGAATTTTGCTTATATATAAATATATACTTATATATAAATTATAATTACAAAATTTCGTTAAATCAATTTATTGAAGCTAATGTTCACGATTTAAGTTTTTGTGCGCGCTTAATTTCGCACATCATTATTAAATAAAATGAAGCAACTTACTTTCATCTACCCCCTTTTTGGTTTACTATTGTTATACTTCTTCGCTCAATGTTGTGACCTAACCACATTCTCCTTATCGTCTTGTATACTGTCTGCAAGCATCCATTTGCAATGTGATTTGAATGAACATAATTAATACCATTCGTACGATATATGACATAATAATTTATTTATTTTGAAGTAAATGCCTCCTGTTTGCAAATGCGTCTGTGAATTTTGTGTTCGTTAAAAGTTTAGTTACTGCATGGCTTAGTTCCTCTGTTAATTATAAAATAGATTAAATATTTATTCATAGAACACATATTCTACCAAACTCTATTAAAAAATATTTCTAAAAATTTTAGTAATTATTTATGGTATATCGCTATTTTGGATTATATAAATGGATATAATTTATTGAAGCTTCATTAAAAACAGAACTTTCATTTTGCAGTACTACGTAACATTTGACCACTTTAGTTTAACATAACTACATGCTAATTAAAATTAACTGCTAGCTTAATATTCGATATCGGCGTTAGATGGCAATGATCTTTGCTAAAAATTATAAAAGAATAAGGAGAAAAGGAGTAGCGAGCGTCTATTTCATGCGGTTAGTTATACATAAAATATAGTTTTATTGATGGTTAATATGATTATTACGAGAATTAAAATCCATTCTGACGTCAGGCTGGTTCGAAAGTTCCATCAACCCGCAATAATTCCTGGAAGAACTTTGGGTTGCCTCAGATACCTTGTGCCTTAGATATTGCACTCGACAGTAAGAGCTTGCTTACTTATGCCTTTATGTTTCGTCGATCCCTCGTCGGGGTCAATAAAGGATGGTCGATTTTAATAAATAATTGTTTCAAGCAATTAGGGAAAATAAATTTCAACATTTGGTGAAGAAACATATATGCTCATATGACGTGCGATTTTTTTTTCCGGTTGCCTGCAGTATTCTCATTGCAGTTGTTAGCCGTCTAAAAACATCACAAGGCGCCTTCATCCTAGACAGCAAAATTTAGTTTCACCATATAATCTACACAGAAATATTAATCAATTGTCAATTACCTTACTGAATGGACAGGAATATATTACCTCATAAGAGTTATTAATAATCGGATTTAATTTAAAATAACACAATATTACATCGAAACCAGCTTATTCTTTGTAAATGATCTCTTTATGTTGTAGACGCTTTAAAAAAAAAAAAATAAAAATAAACTGAAGTATGCTAGAAGTTCGTGATGTCTGACTTAATTGACTTAATTATTTAATCTATATTTACGAATGCTTTCTTAAAGTTTCCTATCTTACATCGCTGTGGCAGTTAAAACTTAAATGTTTCTTTCGTTTGTTACTTGTGTCCTAATTTATCGGAATCATTTCATATGATACAGTCTGTTTACACTATCAGCAGTTGACAAATCAATAGGAAAGTTTTGTTTCTAGAAAAGTAAATAATTTGCAGTTCTCTGTTTGATCAAAACCTACGAATATTTCTCTGACGAGCAACGTGATTCAAAGCCGCATCAAGCGAGAACATTTATTGCGAGTCTGACTACCAGCATGGGTACTCAATGTAATTAATAGGTTCCACTGCCGAACTTCGATGTCATTTGGACGAAATGAGTAATGGAGTGCCGCTAACGGAAACAAATTCATTATGCTTTTTCCATGTCAGTGAATACTAAGCGCAGGCAATTTGTAAGTCTAATGAATGTCCACGTGATCTGAAATAAAAATATTCGACAGGTCATTGAAGATAAATTATTGTGTATCACAGATAACAAGTTAATAAATCATTGTTGTATGATGCACTCATATGTTAATCGAGGAACGGTATAGTTCATGCCGGGAGTGAAAGGTACAGATGGAAGCGCACGGAACAATGTGAAAATTAGCAGTCGCAGGCATTTTAAATGCAATGTATTATTTACCTATTGATTAATTCCATCCTGAAATGAAAATCATTTCAGCGAACCAACATTATCTGAATGAAAAATTAAACAATGAAGATGTTTCCAATTTAATTGACGTAGGGAACAGCTACATGACACATGAAAACAGAAATAAAGGTATCCTTTCTTTTTTAAAAAAATTATTTTAGGTTTTTAAGAAAATTTTATGTGATAATAAGTTCATATTATCCAGAAATTTGATTGCTATTGTCGGCTATTTAATATGGGAGATTTTATGACATTACATACTGAATCACGTTACACGCCTACAATGAAAGCTGTTTCAGATCATGTTTATGACGGAGGAGCCTGCAGTCTATTAATCAGTCCCTCCACATGTCTTGTCTGGTATAGTAGGATATCCTTAAAGGTTGGTTCTTGATGGTTTGCAACAAGCAAAAATTAGTCTATGAATCAAATATTCATATTTTCGAATTTTTAAATATGTTTTTGGTATGCTAGTATTAGGTTAATGTGATTAATATTCAATTCAGACATTTCAGCAGAATTCGGATTAGTGACTGCACATTGAGAACATATATAACATATTTAATTTTAGTAAACGGTAAAAATTATGTTAATTTTATTCAGGTATATTTTTTACTGACGCTATTAAATTTTCAAAATATTTTTAATATCGCTTTATAGTAAATAGGATGTCACGCATTTTTCAAACTAGCCTGGGATAAGTGGGAGTAGCATCAGAGTATGTGAGTCAATTACTTAGTAAAGCGCAGCAGTAATACGTATTTGCACATACGCCTGTTATTTTAAGGTAACTTAGTAACAAGTGGGGAAGTAATGCACTTATTCACCAAATATGATTCTCAATATCATTGAGATACACAAATACAGTAATTCTATAATGCTCTGTAACAGGAAGATGTAATTAGCATTCATTTTCCTGGCGCTTCATGTTATGTAGCATTACGTTTTTCAAAAATATCAGCAGATCGCGGGTATGATACACATAGCTTGACAGCTACTTTATCCGAACAAGTAACAGCTATCATAAAGCTCCTACCTCCTCCAATACGAAATTACTCTCATAATTGTTTTAACAGAAATAAACCTCATCATTTATACGAGATAGTTATCATATATTTCTTGGGTAGTATTCTTTGGTGGATATTTCTTCTACTGAAATGCAGGAAAAATGGCAATACATACATTATAATGTGATTATACTTTCCAGCCTTCCTTTAACTTCATTTAAAATATTTATGCTGTTGTAAAGTGACGCCATAGTAAAATGAGATAACTTCTCTTTATTTTCCAAAAATACAAACTGTTGTTACTTTCGAAATAGAATTAAAATTCTTCCAAATACTTTCTGTATTTAACACCTTTTCAATAGTAATTCACTCGTTATTTACAATTAACGGATTGTTGTAAAGCACATAACAGTGCTGGATTTTTTTGGTTTGATATTCGGCCATTGTAAAGTTTCTCGATGCTTTCGGTGTAGTTTTTCGAGTAGTTAGGGTGCCAGGTACTGTGGTATTAGTGAAATATAAAAGAAAAAACTAATTTCCAGGTTACCTTATTAACAAATCAATAGCAGCACTGTAATTGTATTTTTTTTTAAATGGTGTAACTTCAACTAGAAGTAATCGAGTACTTCTGGAAGTCGTCTAGTTTGGTCATTACTTTCTAAACTCGCCGTAATTTTCTCTGAGTGATTTAATAGCTGGAGCTTATTAGGAGGACGTATTTCTGGACCGCATCGCCGTAGTTCCCCCGAGCACATAAATCTAATCCACCCCTACCGGTCCTAGGCCCGCCATACAGCTGCGCGCTCCTGCTGGCAGTGATTCAGGGGAGAGCACACCTGCCGAGCTCGTCCACGTCACTGTTTTATATCGCCTTGGCCAGCCGCATGACGTGAAGCACGGCTCCCGCAGGACGCGGATCAGACCACGCAGAGCTCCCGCCTCTGTGCGTCCAGCAGACGATTAATTAACCCCAGGCCCCCAATAACGAGCGGAAAAATGTGGGGCCCAGAGGCGTACCCCGAGCCGCCTTCTTTCTGACAGACTGCCTCCTTCCAGTGTACAGATTTATGGCTGAAATCGGTGGAGAGTGATTGAATGTGGCTTCGCTGAACTAGTGACACACATAGTGACCAAAAGGAATGTGAGCTGCAACTGCGAAATTTAGAACCCCCAAAAGGGTTGAGTCACTAATTTTCTAAATAAGTCGAAAATTTGATTAATTTTGTGGCGAGTATCGCCACGTTTGTGAGACTTCTATGGTATTTGAAATTATCACTCATACTTAATTTTCAACATCTTTAAAGGGCAGAAATGTCTCAAAAATATGTTTGAAAGCCCATTTGATGTAAGTACACTCAGTATTGATAAGTAATGGATCCAGTTGTGACAGCTGCGAAAGTTGTAATGATAATCCGGGACCGAGCATGTTGGTTGAACTGTAACGCTCTGGCCTCACATTCGGGAGGACGCGGGGTTGAATTCTCATCCGGGCATACAGATTTGGGTTTTACATGTTTTCCTCAAATCACTCCTAACGAACACCGGGATGATTCCTTCAGATGGGCAATGGACTAATCCTTCCCGTTCCTAGTCCCCAATCCTTTCCCTCCTCTAATGAACACGTCGTCGATGAGACGTAAAGCTACAAACAAAAAAAGATAATTTGGAATGCTGCGAGCCAGTATAAAGGCTGTGTAAAGTCTCTGATACAGTGACTTTTCAGTAATCGGTACGATACACTGCTAATATATTAACAATAAGTATTCAAAAGTACGATTCTTCCTCCACTGACAACAATCACTCTAGCATTAAAACGTTTGAACACGAGTTGAAGACCGAGCTTGGTGGGTGAGTGGTAAAGTTCTTGCCTCACATTTGGGAGGACGTGGGTTCGAATCCCTGTCCGGCCAATCAGATTTGGATTTCCCGTGGTGTCACCAAATCACTCCAGGAAAATGCCGTGATGATTCCTTCAGAAAGGCTATTCAGAAATCATTCCAGATTCTTGTCTCAATTCTTTCCAGCCTTTAATGACCCCTACGTCAGCGAGGTAGAAAGAAAAACCACTTACAAAGGTAGAGGTAAAAACTTTAAATTCTAAGAAATTGTGTGTAATGACGTGAAAAAATTCATATAACATAGCACTGAATTTAGAAAAATGATATTGATAATATACAATTTTTACCCCATTTGACGGAATGGTTAAATATCTTTGAAAGTTTCGTTTAGACTTGCACTTCTTTATAAAATTAATATTTTATCTTTGACAATGCATAAAAAATAAGCTGCATTTAAAATATGTTCCTGACAGCCACATCTCGTTGAATGGAGTCTGGACAAATTCTCGTAGTGATCGAAGATTCAGGCCGCAGCAAGATGGTGCGAAATGTGGAAGAAACTAAGAACATAATATCTGTTACAAAAATCAATATGTTTAAGTACAACAAAACACAAAACTTAATACTTAAAGAAGTCAAAGATAATAAATTATAGAGAAAGAGAGTGTATTGACAAAATTAGAGTGGAGAAAAAATTAAAGCTAAATGAGGACGACGCAGTGAAAAACCTTTAGACTGCAAGTCAAAGAGGAAAGAGAGGGGAGAAAAAGGAACGGAATACCAGACAATAACATCGAAAGTAATAGAAACAGCATTGTCTACGATGGTAAAGTGCGAAGATTACAAGTATAATTGAGTAGCTGACAATGTGAGTAAAATCTAGCTCATGTATGAGTGCCATCTGAAAGATAATGAGATACTAAGCGAGTGATTAAAATGTTAAAAGCCCTGTAAAAGTTCAGGAAGATATTTCACTATAAATAAGGGAATAAATGCAGATGTGACTAGTTGGGGGATGCACTGATGAAGCTGAGTAAACGAAAATGTGTAATAGGTGTTCTAGTTAGCGATAGATAACAATTATTATTGATTATTAATTTAATTGTGATGAAGCTCGCGCTCCGGTGGCAGTTCCCTCAGTCATCTAATTACCTCCTTCTATTTTTTAATTAACTAATATTAATTGAGTGTTAAATTCCTCCCCATCTACTTTCTCGATTTAAGAAGCTGGAGTTAGTTGAAGCTGAATAACAAAGTCACAGCAGTATAAAATTTCAGACAGGAAAGAATGGTCAGAGAGATAAAAGGAAGAGAGAGGGAAGGATATCACAACAGTCACTAGAAAGTCTGATGTGGAGATGTTCCTCTGAAATGTAAATTTTTGTACAATGTTTTAATAATGTAATACGTCTAAAAGAAATTCTTCGTGTATAAAAAAGGACGTGAAAATATTTAAATTATGTATAAATGTTAATGATAATTACTGGAGTTCCCTGGAGGGCAGATCATAACTCAATTGGAAAAATTTTAGGGATTGTTTGGCATGACAGATTTGGCAATAAAGGCGAATGAAAAGTATATTAGAATGGAAAGCATAAGAACTAGGCAATGATCTAGACAGATGAGAAAGAAAAGAGGCGGAATGTAATAACGAACAAACAAAAGACAGGAAGTCGTGTTGCTTCAAAGACGTTGATTCATAAATGATGCACAATGATGCGTAAAATTTCGCCTCTAAGGCTTGATGGTCAGCTCACCACAAACATAGCAGAAATTATCTGCATGATTTACACACTTTAGTCGCATGATGAAAAAATAAAACTATAAAACACAATGTAACACAATAAACTTCTAGACAGGAAGGAAGGAAATATTTCACTATTGGTATTCGTGCTACCAAGCTCACAGTCAACTCAACAATAACACATCAGAATGACAGATTAACAGGTCAAAACATGAATAAACCCGCACCCTCATGCCTTTTTGTGCTTCAGCATGATATTACATATAATTAATGCAGTTTGAATAAAATCGCTACATATAAGGTAAAGATTCCTGTGACAGGTCAAAGAGAATAACAAAATCAAATTTTAAAAATATCTGTCACAAAAACTGTGCCTGATGAAAAAATCTGACTATGAACTAGGTTTACTTATCAGATTACTTGTGAAGAAAACCTCGTTGAACGGTGTTATTAATTGGTCGGGGCTTATGTCCTACTGGTAACTTCTTTACAATACTACTTTAAGCGCATTTTTCCCGCAAATAACTGGAATAATTGGGATAAACAAATAAAGGTTTACAAGGTAGATCTTTGAGGTTCATAAATCACGTATTTTATTATTTGCTTTGTGTTCCTTTACTTTAAAAAAAGATATTCCATTTTTCAAATTATATTCAGAGTCGAAGTACCGGACCAATTAAAGCAAATCTACTTCGTTTTCGGCAGAGCACTTATTTTTGTCAAAAACGTATTTAAAACAAAAAAGAACATTATCATAGATCATAGAATTATTGTTATTCGTGGTGGCAGAAGACAGCTGAAGTAGATCCGTCTTCAAATAAGAATATATCTGGAGTGTTGTTATAATTTAACATCTGAGCCACACAGCATCAACAATTCGATCGCAAAACAGTAATTTCCGTGCTCTCTAATATTTGAGCAGAGGGTGATTTTGGTTCGCTTCTGTTTGATGAAACAGAAGCGTTTGTGGCTCGTCTATTTTTCTAGTTTGTAGTTAGACCACAAGCCTAACTAGCTGCAGCTCTGTCTCACTCTACCGTGGGCTAAATGAGGCACTGCGGTTGATGAAATGCGCGATAACGCATAATATTTCACGTGTGGCATCTAGCTTTTGGTTGGCCACAAATAACCCTGATCAACAAATGTTGCGTCTGACCTACTGTTCGTAAATTCGTAATTAACTATCTAATTAACAGCTGAGCTTGCGTGAAATGTGGGGAAAACAGTGCCACTGTATCAAAGGCATTGTGATTCTGCGTCAATTAACGTACCCGCAAAAGACCTTTTTTCATCATCAACTATTGTCAGTATGTAGGGTGCTTTTCCCACTGGTGCTAATTAATATTTTTCGCTCCTTTGGTTTGAGTGAAGTAATTAGGCTTCCAGCAATACCCTTAGGGTAAACACGTGACAATAAAAGTAACAAGCCCTTTGTTTGGAAGAGTTCATGCTAGTAGATTGGCCCATACGTTCATCCGATACACCAGCTCCACACATTTCATAATTGCACCGCGGTGTAAATCTGGCATCTGCGAACTTCGGGGAATTCTTTAATACCTGAGCTTTGATATAATGCGCGGAGTTTCTCTGTGTAAACAGGAACAAAGCTTTTCACGCTACAGTATCATCACAGAATAGATAAAGTGAGAAATACAGAAATTGTATCACCGGAAATAATTTTTTTAAACCAAAAAGGGTGTGTTTACGTTTGTAATTTTAAGTTTCTTTTTCATCTTTTTCATATCAGCAATACCTGCATGATTATCATAAATTACAGTTCGTTATATGTAACTGTTCTATAAAACTGAACACTAATTACGAAATTCTCTCCAAGCCTGGAGAGGAAGGGATGCGTTGATCTAGCGGTAAAAGTTGGACCTGGCATTACAAATTTCAGTTTTCTATGATTTCCCGGAATCACTCCAGCTGTCTAATGCTGTTTAGATCTTTCAAAATGCCATTTTTTTAAACTGCTTAACGTCTCTTAACAGCGAGGTCTGTAGAGACGGGAAAGGATGGGGGGCAAGGAATAGGAAGGAATTCGGCCATGGCCTTTTGAAGGAAGCATCCCGGAACTTGTGTGAACGGGGATTCGAACCGCCGTCCTCCAGAATGCGAGGCCAGAACGCTAACCGTTACACCACCACGCTCGGTCAAAATGCCATGGACAAATTTCTTCCCATTACTTGTTTGTCCAAGCATATATGAAATTTATAGAAATTTTGAAAACTTAAGGCTGGATGACTGACAAGGAATGCGGCCATGGGGTGTTGAACGAAAAATCTCGGAATTCGACTGGAGTTGTTTCTGGAAACTATGGAAAACGGAAATATGGACGGCAAGACGGGGATCTGACCACTTTTCCTATTTGTAGCAAAAAATATGGAATATATCAGTCCCAATGCGTTAAACCCTTAGTTATAATACAAGGCATAAGTATGACGTCGAAAAAGATTTCAAGTGATTTTCAATTGCACAGAAAAGGAAATTATTCTCAGAAGCTACTATTCATCGTTGTATCCCAGGAAATAAAACGCTAGCTACAAGTACCTTGGAAATCCTGGTAAAGTTTTTCCTTTACAAATCAACCTTACTTTAAATCATTACCATGGTTTGGGGAGCACTTTTGGCTCCTGATTGGATCGTATGGAATTAAAAAATGATTTTGGTTGCTTACTCCCACTGTTAGTCAATGTTGCTTACGACTTATCACAATCTGTTCGTAAATTCCATAATTTTGATCAAATTTATTTAGTCTTTGAATGAAACATTGCTTCTAATTGAAAAAATAAGAAAACTCTTTTATTGATGATCTATGCTTTATATTTCACATCATTACACCTATGGGAAAATGCACTATTAGCGCAAGGATTTATTGGACAACTTGTTAATATAACATAAATTTCCATTTTCATTTCGCAAAGAAATGTAGGGTACAAAAATTAAACATTTTTTCCGTTTGTCATGAATGTCGTTTGGTGGCAGAGGTACCAGAAAAATCCATTCTTGGATTTTATAATGGGATTGATTTTGATGCCTTAAACATTACTCCGGCCCGCTAGTTTCATCACACGTTTACAAAATATATTTATTTTATAAGGGCCATAATAGTGAACCCCAATTAATTGAAAAGTACATTATTTGTCCATCCATATATTAAAGAAATTAACTGTCGGAAATATGAGAAAAATTAAAATTAATTTTAAAATAATATTTTTGCGAATATATGACAGATATTTCCTGTTTTATTTATGAGTTGCCAGTTATGATTTCGCAGAATATTTAAATTATATTCTGCGAACTCGTGATGCGCGCGCATCGTGGATCATCTAATATGGCAGGTTCTATGTTTCACCTTTAAGTGACCTCAGTGACGCAGTGACCATCCCTACATACGCGCAGGCGATCGTTGATAGCATAGCAGAGCAGACTCTCAGTTTCAAGGGAAAATTTGCTTTTTGGTTTCGTTTAGTATGCTATGACTGCGAAAAATATCGTACTAGTAAAATAAATACTCTTTAATGATTTCATTTATATATTTAATATTTATATATTTTTTATATTTAATTTTTAGTGTTATATATTTCTTTACAATGTGCATTTAGTATCATTATTATTATATTATCAATGTTTACATGTAAGAATAATATTAAATACAATAATAATAACTCATCATGTTTAAAGTTTCCTCTCCAAAAAAATGTCTATTGTGGGCCTGTAGCTAATATGGGGATACATAATTTTATATGTGGCCCGCGGAGTTATGATTCATCTCCTAAGTGGCCCTCAAGATCATTTGTGTTGGCCACCCCTGCTCTAGATTATATATTATTGTAGAAATTTATGAATTATAATTATGTATAGTGGCGTAGTATAATTATGTGGTAAAGAACGTTAATTTAGGGAAGATATCGCCGTTCGTCAGAGTTGGTTTTCATAAAATAGAGGTTAAGATTGTGTACTTACGTTACAAGATGTGTCACTTAACCTTTGAAGTCTCCCTTTGTGATTATAATCAGGTTTGTCGTCTGCACGACAGTGTTCGTGACGTACCTTAGAGTGATTTCTCCTCAGGCGTCTGTTCTGACACAGATCTTCCTCACCGTCTTCCGTCTTAATGCCGCTTCTTCACGACACCCAGTGTCACGCGAAGTTAACAGTAATTGCTAGATGGAAGGTAGCATTGCAAAAGCTATCCATAGAGTAATGCACAGAGTGGAGACGTAATTCGCAACCTTCATTTCAGGTCACGGCAGCTGTCAAAACGCAGTCCCTGTCCTATATCCATACTAATATTATAAAAGCGAAAGTAACTCTGTCTGTTTATTACGTTTCTGTGAATGAAGAACTAAACCTATCTTGATAAAATTTGATAAGGTAATAATATGTATCATTAGGAAGAACACTGGATATTTTTTCGGAATAAGTAACATAACTTGTCATAAAATTTTGAAAATTGACAGACAGACGGATAGAGTGTGAAAGTCTATGAAATGTTATATCAGTGGCTCAGGCTTTCTTTCTCTTCAGTCAGTTTTTTATAATGTGTTCATCAATTTCAGACACAATTTATTATATAGTTTGGAATTTGCGCGGATACAGACTATTATTTTGTGTTTACCTGAAAGTTAATGGCATAGATACATATTGTCTTCTTTTTCTATATTCTTTGCAGACCTGGGCTATATGTCTTAGCAAAGTACAGTGAAACCAAAAATTTTCTGTAAAAAACAGGTATTGACATAAAATGTCCCCAGAATGCGACAAAATTTGAAACCTCAAACAAAAATCTGCTGGAGGAACTGTGGTTAATAGTCTCTCACAGTTAAACTCCCTCGATCCCTTATACATTGTTACTTTTTTTAAACCCGTTGCGAGTTAGTTCTCTTCGTGATTAGGTTAAATGGAAGAGTAGTATGGTCATGGACTCCCCGTCATGTTATCCGTGCTTTTTGGGACATATTTTACGTAACTTACAGCTTTCTGTATCAAATTCTTAAAATAAAATTTTAATTCCACAAGTACGAAGTCGCTAGTACTCGCAAATGTCTGAGTTACCTGCTAACGTGGAATAAAAAAATCCAGAATGAGTTTTTTTTAACAGTTTCTGTAGGAAAAAGGCCGTTTCTTTTTCTTCTTCTTCTTCCATAGTTATTCCCAACAGATGAGCGCGGTTGAACTTATTTAGCAAATGTACTTTTTCCTTTTCCAAAAATTTCTTCATCCTATTCCTGAGCTCTCCGTCCTGGTGATCCTTTTACTAATATACTGTTTGTTGGCAAACTAATTGTTGTTGACCACGCTACAAAATCTGTCAAGTATAATATCATCTACGATTCCTATATCCTAGAGGTCGTTTTCGATTGTTTTTTTATTTTCATTGATGTGACCAGGTTTACAATTTTTCTGGCTAGTCTGTTGTTATTTATTATGATAATATGGCTGTAGAATTTAATTCATCTTTTCCTGAATGTGTCTGAAATTTTTTCAGAATGCTCATATAGTTCATGCGATTTCAGATTCATTCAAATTCCTTCTATACGAACTGGGTCAAAGATTTTACTTAAAATTTTCTTTCGTGTGTTATGTCAGAACTTGAACGAAAACTCCAACAACGTAACCATCACAAGACCATGGTGGATTTAAGAAATGGAACTATATTAGATTTGTATGCTATTGTGAACCTTTATTTCTCAATTAGGTTTTATTCCTATGTAAAAACATAGCTTTCAACAAAACAAAATTTTCACAGTTGATGTAAGAAAATTTATTTTTACATAAAACTTATGAATAGTTACAATTATGTAGCTGTAACTGATAACATGTTAGCATTAACTAAATTTCGTGTAAGTTGTACAACTATTAGAAATGCACTATTTTCATATCCCACATACATTGCTCTTACTTTATAGGTATTAATAAAGAAGAACTCGCAGCAGAAAGCTAGAAATAAAATATTAATATTCAAATACCAGTTCTGAAAACTGCACAATTAAACGGGAAATGACATTTGACTAAAATTATTAAAACTCCACTTCTTATAGGTGTATTAAAGAAAACCATTGATCACTTAAAAAATTATAGAAAGAACCTCAGAAATAATTCAGCATGACGGTGCCTGAGTACTACCGTGATAATATGTATCTTAACTAAAGGGATGACTTGTCACTTTGTTTTCCCTTAGAAGTTGTAAGCCCAGTTATGTTCCAAATACTGTTGGTGGTATGTTCAGGAAACAATCGAAAACTGATTTCATTCAAGTCAATAAGAGAGGAATATTTTCAAATTTATCCTTAGTGGTAGCTAAAACATTGGTTATATTTTCACCATTTCCGTTGCATGGTTCCGAATCCTCTTGTTGCTACGCTATCTGTTGGTCTACCTCAAGGGCTCTTGTTGATAAATGGAACTAGTTACAGATATAAAATTTGTGCGTGTTATATGATGCGTTGACCACAAACTGTATAAGCTACTAGAAATTCTGTAAAATTGTGTCTCGCATTCCCATAGAAGTGAAATTATTGGTACATTCTTTTTTTTTAAATCTCCTAGCGTGTTGTGAATCACTCATTAGAGCAGGTATCGTAAATGACTGGGATAGCTTTGTGAATTTTAATGAAGGGGAAGATCTATAATCCAATACATTTAATAATGCTTGGGGCATTGTGAGGTTAAACAAAATTTACATCAATAAAAATATTAAACATAGCTGGTGCAAGAACTTATTGGAATAGCACTGAAACTGTCACTCAAAATTATCTGATAAAGCTTCTAAGGATGCTGCAGTGTGTCAATCAATAATGGAATTCACAGAGGAGAACAATTTGAAGTTATACTGCTTAACTATTTCCGATTACAGAACGATTATAATTTATTTCAGTTCTTTCTCTATTTACCTGAAATTATTTTTCTTTGTTCTTGGTGTCTTTTCTCGTGTAAGTCATGCTACAACTGAAAATTAGATTAGTATATCTCTTAAAATAAAACAAGATTCTGATACGTTAAATATAATACAGATGATATGTCGAAGTAACATGTGTGGGGACCAAAGTATATTGCAAAATTGGGATATCAGCTTCAAGTATAGTTCTCGCAGATACTTTTCATATTATTGAACTCGTTAATACTAACTTTTCCTTTTATTCCACATTTATAAGCAATTTTCCCACAAACCAAAAAGGATTCGAAAACAGCTTTTAAAAAACCAGTGAATCAACGCGTACTCTCCTTCAAATTATTAGGAGAAGCGTATTGAGTAACTTGCCGGCTAAAAAGAATAAAATAAAAAATTATAATAGTAAAAAAAAATCTTACAGCCATAAATGAGTTTAAAGTAAAAAACCAGTCCTTCACAATCGATGATTTTAATTGCTTAAAGTTGTGTTAAACAAATATTTCCTCCTCTATGTTACAACAGGAATACTGACAGGTTGTAATAGCCCTCAAACCCAAAATTAAATGGAACTGTATTTTATGAAGCAATTGTAGTAAGCTAGAGTTTGGTTGAATATGATCTTGTATGTCTGGTTTTCAATTAACTGTAAATCAGTGTATATAGACTTTGTTTTATGAAAAGAAATTATTTAGAGGTCATTTAATATGTTTAAGAACAGAATTGTGCAAGAGAATTGCTTAAATGTTTGTAATTCCAAGTATTAAGGCAAGTTACGATATCTAAAGGACAATTTGCTACAGTTTAAAATGATTTCTGTAAATAATTTTGTGTTTAAGTATCTTTAATTTCCATTTCTCAACATTTTGTATTGATTGTAAATGGTTATTCATTAATTCTGATTGTTTTTAATATGTTTCAATTGTTTAAGTATTGTTAATGTTCTAGAAATATCTGGTGTAAGCTTTTGAAGTGTTCCAGGAATTCTAGAGTTTATATAAAGCTAACATCCGAGACAGAGAAATAGTTTATACAGACTCAATATACGACGGGGAAGGACTGTATTGTCTGTGGAAGGAGTGTTGTATGAAATCTCTGGATTGTATGTATGCATGTAAACAGTATCGTTGACGTCGTGTTTATGAAAATAAAAGCAATTTTAAATAAACTATATCGTGGACTAGTTATTTATAATATTAATTAAACCACGAACAATCTAATAAGGCCTTAAGTTGTGTGGCATTTTAATTGCTTAAGAGATGTTGCAGGTGAGTAGAGTAGTTCATGTAAATCTTTATATTTGTGCATGTATCTTCTCCGGATACAGAGAACAATCTTCAATTAATTTGCGTCTAATGTGGTAAAAATAAAATACACGAAATCTAATGTAACATTTCTTAAGCAATTGAAATTATGACCATACAGTCTAATAGATGTAGGTATTCTTGTTACAACGTAATGCAGGATATATTTATTTGTTTATCACTACAGATTTCAGCAGCTAAAATCATTGACGCCTGCAAAACTTGTTTTTTTATTTCTACGTCACTTTTTGCAGTCGGTTTTTACAATTTATTTTTAATAATTTTCTTACTCTAGTTGTTATTATGGTACTACCAGGTACCAAATATTTCTTTCAAAAACATTAGCCGATTTTCAATACATGATATGCAGGACAAAATCCAACAGCAGGAAAACTTCGTAATTGCCAGTCCACATGATATGTTATTGCGTTATGCCTATCTCTGACACAGTTAGAGTGATATTAACCAGTATCATGCAGTGGTATCAAGTTCCAAACAAATTAGTTGGAAACATAGGAGCTCATTTCACTGTGTTGGTGAAAAATGTAGTCTATTCTCATGTCGTTAGTTACGTAACGTAAAAGAAGTTTCTCAGTAATGGTGTTCTGAAATCATACAACCTGATTTTAGTATGATTATCTTCATTAGTTTAAATTATAAATTCCTTTCTGAGGCGTAAAGATCCTCATAACCCAAGATTTCCAAGTAAATTTTATATATCATCATCTTAGTAGAAATCTTATGTGGGTTTAGAAATTTACGAGTAGAACTTCGCCAAGAGCATGGGCATGGGCATCACATCAATCTTTAATTTGTGTTGTGTTATATACACTGTATGCAATAAGAAGAAATAATAAAAATTACATCCCATTGAACAAAAAGCATATACTAATACATAAAAATACATACACTTTGATTTTCAATAGAATTAATGCAAATGTTATAACTGAATCCTAGTATTACACAGCCGTCGATAAAATAAGATAGACTTAAAAAAAAAAAACTATTTGTTCAAGTAATATATTGAAAAATTGTTACAAATCTACTTTTGTACGTAGCCTCAATAATTCCTCACATCTATTTATTTCCCACTGGTAAGTTTTTTAAAAAATTCTTTCTTCATAAAAATTTGTTCGGATAAATAATCTACAATTCAGGTTCATTCTTTCTTGATATCCATGTGAAGAGACGACGTCATCAAATGCAAATTGATGATTGAAATTAACATATTTATACAATGCTGTGCCACGGAACATCAGTGGGTATTCAAGCTCGCAATATATTACAACCTGTGTATAACCTTTTCTGTTACTGCTGCTTGAAAATCAAACTTCTATATCAAACACTAGAACTCATTCCCTGCCAGGGTAGGCGTTCATGCTGAAGATGGACTACGTCGTCTTTTATTATCTACTTGCTGACAATACGTCTAAAGATTTGATACAATCTAAAACTTCAGAGGCAATAAAGTGAATTTTGTTCTCATTCAAAAAGTATTTTGTTCACTATAATATATATATTTTAATGAAATATTATTTTTTTAGTTTATGATACTGATTGTGTCATTTATGTGAGATAAAAGTTAGAGCTGTAATGCGCCTAGAGCAGACTAAGGTTTGCAGTAAAGTATGGCAGTGGGCGTTCCCAGAAGCCCTCTTGTGGTCTCCCTGTTCCCGACACAATGCTGGATAGCCTCCAACCTCTTAAGAGAACCAACCCCAGGAGCGTGAAGATACTAACTTGTGCTACTGTGTATCTTCATCTAACAGCATGAAATATCTTCAGATTGACGTAAATTACAAAACAGTTTTTGAAGAAGTATTACTGAGCTCCTAATGATTAGTAAGTTATCTTAATAGAAACGAATCTATTTCCTTAAGGAATTTTCGGAAACAAATGTGTAGACAAATACCACAATTAATCAAAGAAATTATTATTTTTAATTAGGTTCTTTATATAAGTCAATTACATTTGTTGGAATACAGATGGATAATTATCCACATGTCCATAAGTATTGGAAGGAGTTATTTCTCGCAGTAATTTTTTCTGTTTTTGATTCAGTTATGCAAGTTTGTATAATACCGTTGGAGTTTGAAGTAGGTGAAGGAGGCGAATAGTTATTCCGTTTTATTTGTTGATGACGGTCTATTACAACAATGCCTTCCAAGAATTTTAACTAGGCCCTGGTAAATCAGTTGTGTTTCCATTGAAACAAAAAGTTTAACAAACCTTTTGTGTAATGAAGATGGAGTATGTTTACTTCTACCTTATCAGTATAAATATATTTTAATTAGTCGGTCATTTGTGTTTTCGATTTTATTTATAAAACTAGACAATATCATCACTCAGAATGTGAAATAAATACTCAAAACTGATTAAGATTCAGTCAACAAATTTCGGAATAATTTTAGGATGTTAGAACGAAGGAGTACCAAACTGACGACCTTTCAACAGAATCGATATAATCATATATGAACCAATCAACATTAAAACGTTGCTAAGAGACTTTTAATGTTTGTATCTATTTCTCTTATCTAGCAGAAAATAATATATCCTCAAAACTCAATTACCTTTGAGTGCATTTTAAATAAAAATGCTTGCATTTCTGCTATTTCAAACAACTAGCTAATGTGATTTTTCCTTTATGGTATCTTGTTTATGGTTCTTGATGTTCCTAAAAGTATTATTTCTGCTATTTCTTCTATCAGATAAAAAGAGTTCTTAAACACTTACAGCGAACTAATGCCTTTGAGAGAAGTTATCTTTAGCACTATTATATCCTTAATAGTGTTTTTCAAAGGATAAATTTACATTCAGATTTTTAGCACTTACATTTCAGAAACTTAATCCCCACTCTGTGTTCATAATTCTTCTTTTGCCAGTGATATGTTATTACAGACATTTGTGATGTGGTTTTCTTTTTGATATTGCTAAGCGTTTTTGCTATCCCAGCGTCGTCGTATACAATATCATTTAGCGTCTGTGGTTTTGTCGTGTTTATGCAGGAAATCTACATGAAAAAGAAATTTTACACTGCAGTATCAAAACATCATCATTACCATTGAAAGGTCGAATGTCTGATATATTGCTGTCATAAGTGAGTAATTGTACAATTGTCGATTCTAAATTTCATATTTGTACACTCATTTTTCCATTGTCATTCCCTTGAGTAACTAATCGAATCGTGTTTACAACGAAACTTATTGAATTTTAATACCCAGAATCTTTTTAAATCAGCACTGCAGAGCTTATTTGTAAATACCTTTATCCTATTAGGATCCTTCACCCTTATCATGAACAAATAAATACTAAATCAAGGTAATTCGTGAGCCTTAGGTAATAGGGCTTCTATTTGTCCCTACAGTCCCAATCTGGCGCCAACTGACTTTTTCTTTATTCCCACGGATGAAAAGGCAGCTGAAGGGACGGTGGTTTGACTCGATTCTGGACGTTCAAGCAGCACCGACGAGGGCTCTCAACATTTTTTTTTTTTTGTAACAGTTTAACGTCCCTTTTTAACAACGTGGTCTTTAGAGACGGGAAAGGATGGGGGCAAGGAATGGGAAGGAATTCGGCCATGGCCTTTTGAAGGAAGCATCCCGGCATTCGCCTGGAGTGATTTGGGGAAACCATGGAAAACCCAAATCTGGATGCCCGGACGGGGATTCGAACCGCCGTCCTCCCGAATGCGAGGCCAGAACGCTATCCGTTACACCACCACGCTCGGTGGCTCTCAACAGCGTCCCTGAATCTGAGTTCCAGAAGGCGTACGGCCAATGGCAGCAGCGTAATTCTGTGTAGCTGCCCAAAGGTGCTATTTCGAAGAGGATTAAGGAATTGTAAACATATCTTCAATATATATCTTTTTTTAAATCAGTCCTACTACTTGTATGTGTGACAGATTAACTATACAAGATTTTAAAAAAATTCCCGCACAGTCTTAATAATATTATGCCTTAGAATATATTAATGTATTATCAATACACCACCGAATCTTTTAATAATCTTGTCTCTTATTCCAGATGTTTTGCCAGAAATCAAGATTTGGAAAAAAAAAATCCAAATCAGACTCAGACGTTAATTTTGGAGCATTAATAATTCACTCCCATTCCTCACCCACAATTATATGACAGGGTAGTGATTCTCATGCGGTTTTGATTTTATTTAACAACTTACTTAAACCGTAGAAAGATAGGTACTTTTTTTCGGTTGCTATCAGCGCAAAGATGATTTCAGAGGGCGAGGAACGAAAACAAGCTACTAGACTTTGAAGACCGCTGAACCAGAGAGAGTAGTGTAAACAAGCTTGAAGAGGCGCTGCAAACGGGGCTCCTAAGAGGTAGTCGGTAATGAATGCGAGAGGGCTCGTTGTATCCGGGCGGGCTGCGGACTACTTGGTGCGCGGCTGTGTATGAACAGTGTTGCCAACCCGCCGGAAGCAGGTGGAAGGAGGCGGCGCGCCATTGTGTCGGATTTATTCCGACAGCGCGTAGCGGAGTCCTCAGCAGGCAGGAAACTGCGTTGTGTTAAAGGAGGACTCGTGACACCGCATTACGAAATATGCCCGACGGCGCGGGCGGGGGGAACGCAAAGCGTCAGGTGCCTCTGGAATCCGTTGTTGCTGAACATCTCCTGGCAGCCTTTCACAGCGGTGCAGGTGCGCCGTTATTATTCAGAGATCACATTTCTTCCTGCGTGTAGAAAATCCGATGCGGAATGTAACTGAAAACATTTTTTTAAAAAAAAGGTAAATAAATGAAAAACATCCAGGCAGAGACTGTTGAAAGGAACTTCAGAAAAAAAACAAGCAGTAGCTTAGTTTATTAAAATATAAATAATTTATATAGTGAAAGTAGATTTAGTTTAGCATACTTATGAAAAAATATTTTAGGTTTAAAACTAAACCATAGCAATACTCTTTTCTTGTTCATCAACGTCGAGGTCATTAGAGAAGGGGAAGGAATTCGGCCAAGGACTTTTAAAACAATCATCACAGCACATCACGATATGATTCTGGGAAACCACGGAAAACCGAGATCTAGATGGCCGCTGCAGGATTTGAACCTGCGCCCGTCAAGTGAGAGGTCGGACCGTTACCGCTCAGCCAGCAAGCTCGGAGATAAATTAATTTGTTAATTGTTTTTGTGCTGGTTCTAGCAGGAAAAAGTTTAAAAAACCCCAAACTATGAAAAATATCATGTAATTCCTTCAGCTTTGCTAGCTGTTTACATAATTATAAGAAAGAGGCAACAAACACATTTAAATAGATAGAATTTAATTTTAAGCGTGTTTCACTTATTACTGCAACGTGACAACAGAAAATATTTCAAATAAATTTTCATTCACATTTTGTAGTGTTGAATCATATAACGCCATTGACAGATAAGAAGCATTAACTTGTTTGTATTGTAATTCAGTGATATATATGAGTTGTCAAATAATGATGTACACGCTTCACAAAAATGTACACGTGTTGTAAAAGTATCTCACTTTTATACTATTTCAGTAGATTAATGTATTTCTGAATTGTTTTAGAGGCAACGAGAAATATTTCAAGTACAAACAGATTTTTTGGGGGTTGTGTTAGAACAGGATTTTATGTACTCACTGCGCAAAACAAGAAATGATACAATTATTTTAAATGTTTTCGTACATCAACATAATGCGTTATTTTATTCAGGTCAGAGTTTTCTTATGTTCACAATTAAATATCAAACCATAAAGAAACCTATGCACGCTATATCCGTGAACAGTATATTTATCTGTTACATAATTATGTGTGTTTATATAAGATTTTAGACGTTTTTGCTTGTAAAGAATGATAAGAATGGAAACAGCACATTGAAAAATGTCCGTAATATCCCACCAATTTCTCATAGATTCGTAAAACAACGGGTCCAAAACAATGCCACGAGTATTCGGTCATAACTGAAAGGAAAAGCATAATCAAAAATAACTTTCTGCTAATCGTTAGGGAAGCACCAGCCGCATGAAGAAACGCACGGAATTTTCAAAGCAGTTACAACATAATTAAGACTATATGGCGAGTGTTCAACCATGGGTCCATTTGCACCATTTCAACTGACTTGATGAAGGTATTCAAGAACTATTTAAAAGTAATACTAATTATCACAGTGTTTATAGTAAGCGATATATTTGTGATGCATCATCGTCACAAATGGCAGAAGGAACAGGATATTTACGAGGTTGAATGATAATACTGTCTTTGTGTCAGAACATTGCTGCTCAGAGGAATATAATACCATTACAGCGATCTGCATATTGCTACAATGAAAAAAAGACAGTTAGATGCATAAAAAAATTTAATCCTTAGTAACGAAATGAGTCGACACTATGGAACGGTAGTAACGAAGCATTAAATGTTATCGCAAGCCTTACACCAGAGGTGCGTCATCACATGGTTTAAAATAACTGTTAAATACAGACAACTACAAGCTAATTCAGAATATATCATATTTTACGATTTTTCACTGGTTTTTCCAGCAATTATTAACAGAATTTACAGCCGATGATGTTATCCTGAATTCTACATTCCAGAATTGCGTTTTGCAGTGATAGTCGTGTACTATGTAGCACAGTGACATGTTGCAGATTTAATAATTTCGGCGTCAATAAATTGTGCTAATTTTTAACAGCTACGCCTTCTTCAGGCTATTTACGTATCTGTATTGCAGCAAGTGAGTTGCGTACCTTTTGCTACCATGTATTCCTCGTTCGTCCGTGCATTCCTGGGATGCGCTCATTCGTCAACTGTCGCCTCAAAAAGCATTTTAAAAGTGAGAACTAATGCAATGTGAATTCTCAGAAAAGCAACTTGGAAATCATTTGATCAATTAATCCCTCTTTTTTTCTACCTGTAGAAACTTCTCCACATATCACTATGTATTGATTAGCTGATTGGTAATTTATTAATTGCTATGAAAAATTACAAGTCACATAAAGTCACTTAAATTTCATATGACACAATATTAAAGTCAAGTAGCAAAGTTTATTTTCCGATGTTTTTAAAAATTACTGTAATTAATTGTAGCTTCTGAGCCATTAGAAAATCGCTACACAAACTAACTGTAAATGTATTGTAACAACGTCTTGTAACATTACAGTTACCTTCCGCCGGCTACGAAGTAGTGTCTCTGGAGCGTAGAGATACATTTCAGTCGTATGCGAATTGTCGCAGAGCGCGACTCGCGGAGCGCGGCTCACGTAGTGAAGGCACTGACCTATATCCTAACTGTATGATGTAGTTTCGTAAGTGTAACTGTGTTTAAGAAGAACTTCATGTCGTCGATAGGAGCTGTGATTGTAAAAGTGAAGTCTGAACAGTATTTAAATGAACATTGATCATCAAGATGTGATAGTGGATGATTTAGCCGGAAGGAAATATGAATTATAATTTTCCTTTGGTCTCAAGAACTCTGTAATCTTTCGGATACGAAGTTTTCGATTAGCCTTTACTTTGATCGTTGCCAAACCGTTCAAAAGTGTTAACGTGCTTTATTAATAAACTTGTCATGGACGTAATTCTTCTTATTAATGAACTTAATAAACTATATTAATTGTTCTTATAATTTCTGATTAGGACGGCTTTGGTTTCATCATCTGGTGACCGGCGCGCCGGCACAACGAACTATATAAACTATATAAAATTAAATTAGTTTGCTTGGAGAACTGTGTCTTTGAGTGAAAATATTTCGCGAGGTACAAGTTACCACAACCACTACAAATATGTATTACAGTCTCCGTTAGATAGCTTTTGATTAGAATATCCTTTCCCTTACAGCGGTAATTTTTCTGGTTCTGTACCTTAATAATTACACTGTATGTATTATTAAATAGACGACAGCAACACCAACCGCTTGTTTAAATCATTACATTAATCTCCAAAGTGACTGAGGTAGCCACTGAATTATTTTGATCTTACTATTCAACTCTTGGATGCACCCTGATTCTATGTAAACAGTGAGGACTATTAAGCTTACTGATGGTTCATTAGTATCGAAGTATTATATGACTGTAAATCGGAATTACCCATTCATTAATAAATGAGAAGTTGTCAGGACTAGAGAATAGTATTAAACCCATTACTTCGTATTTTAGAATGTTGACTAAGATCTTAGGCTACGTAAAGTACAAGCTTACAAAAATCACAAATAATTATTTGTCACGTGTATTCAATGTAACTCAGGTGGTAAAGAGTGACAGGTATAAGATTTATGTTCAGCAATGGGTGATGAAAATGATAGCGTGGAATCCTATTTAATATCTTCGTAAATAAATTAAGCAGCGTGCGTTTACGTGACGAATATGTTCCTTTGCATAGTTTTGCTGCAAAATAGTTCCATCAATTCTCGTTTGAAAATTCAGGAATGCTTCATAGTTAAATATCAAAAACAGGTAGACAACAAATAATAGATGCAAACTTCATCCCATTAGTAGGAGTATTCTGTTATTTATACTATTCGATCTGAATGATGCTAATGAGCCGCAATAAATAAGATATTGGGTTGCTTGTAGCCTCACATGAGCTCTCGGTGGCTTTTTCTCGACTATCCGAATGTCTGGAAGATGTCCGACAGCGTTTTCTCTTCTTTAATTTTCTGAAATCTGAAAGTTAAATTAAAAGTGATGAATGGGACTATATTACAAGTAATGCTCTCATTTATAAATGTATACTCAGTTATTAACGTTCTTTTCGCAGTGGAGAACAATAGTTGGCAGAGTTCCTTGCTTGGCGAACTGACAAAATGCAGTTGGTGAAGCTGATCACACATAAAGAAAGAAGTCTGAATATGTATTTGCTGTGGACATGGTGTATGAAAGGTTTTACTATATGAGGAATGCGTGATTAACTCAGGACTCGAAGACGAAATTTTTCTACAATAACTCACTTATATGGAAGAGAAAATTAGACAAAAAACAATTGGTAAATACGGAAAAATGGACTGGAATATTTATCGTCGTGTTTCTTAACTGACTTTGGTTTTAGTTTCAACAGAATAAACATCAAACAATAAAACATGAGCAATCTAAACTGAATACCGGGTTATTAATTAATGATTAACTAACTGGACGTTGGTTATCTGATTTTTATCTCTACAAACAACATTATTGATTAAAGAATTAACCGTCCGCTTGCGTTATGATGGTTAAGGAGCTTCGAATTAAGGATACTGCTTTCAAGGAATGCTTTAGTTCTATACATTTTATGGCGTCTGTAGACACGAAATAAATCTGTTAATGAAGTGCCGTGGGTAACGTAATAGTTCCCCTTCTTAAAACCGTGATTGCGACAAATAAAAGCATTTATATGAATGTGATATACTAAACCATTATGAATCCAAAATAAGAAATGTGATTCGGTAAATATGATTACTTTTCTAGTGTAACAAACTTATCAGGTTTCCTATAAAAACAGAAATCTAAAATATATTCCACTTTGCTGCACCTGATAGTTTTACAAATGGTATGTCCACTGAATATGTAATCCTACAATTATGATCACAAAAGATTTTGTGAATTCTAGGATATACGCATAAGCTGTCAATTGATGTGAGAAATGTATAGAATATTTAGTTGTATCTGTATCTTCATACCGGAAGAATACGAGTACTATACAATAGAGGTTCACTTCCTTTTACCAGTATCCTTGGTCATTTAGATCTTTAATTTATTTCCTAACTAATGACGTTTTCTATAATGTTTCAGATTCCCTAAAACTAAGGTTACAATAATTCTACTAATGCCTAATGTATTACTCATCAAATATTTGATTAATTGAATTCTTGAGCGAGACAGACGAACTGAAGAGAATTTTTGTTGATTTTGTCTCCAATAATAGGTATATTGCCATCGCTTTTATTGATATGTCACATTCTTTATAAGGGTCCGGCTACTTTAATAATATTCATAGTAGGCTGGAGAAGATTTTATCGCAATTTGTATGTTTGACACAAAGAAACATTCGTATTTATCATTAAGTCTTTTGTAACCACCCGAAATAGATGTTTAAGTGATTTTAGTAATCTACTAGCTGCAATAGTCTTGCTGGTACACTATAAATGAACAAATTTTAAGATGTTCCAACTCAAGAGCACGCTACGTACAATTGGCAGAGTGAAAATCACGATTCTTTTAAGTTAGCGCAACGATATCAGAATATTTGACCCTGCGCTTTGTGATTGTCATGCTGTAAGCATAAAACAGGAATTTCAGTCGCTTAATCCAGTTGATATTAAAGGTATACGCGGTATAAATACCATCTGTGCTTTTACTTTGCCAGTCGTTATAATGGCTTAGGAGATGTTACGCTGCAGTTGTTTGATGCAGAGTCTTGTATCATTATACAGTTTTGATTAATTCGAATTCCTCAGTAAAAGACTGGCGAACCGACATTTAATTTGAGACAGTGTAACGGCATTCCTGGATCAGACAACGAATTTAAAAATTCAAAATGAAAATTTCCATTTTCATCAGTCATGATATCGATCAACATGTAAATTTTCTCTTTCCCCGAAATCATCTGTTGGACAGTCTTGTTGATGTCCTTAACAATTTCGTATTTCGTCGCTTGAATAAATCAATAGCGTAACGACTCTGAATGGGTACAATTTTGCAAGAATTTAGCCTTATACATATTCAAGAATGAAAATTTCTAGAATGTAGCATAAATTTTCTTTAATTTTTAAAAATTTTCTGGGATATTAAATTTTGGAACTATCTAGAAAATTCTAAAACATTTTATGAAAAATTGTAAGAGATTTAAAATATATTTCAAACATTTAAATAATTATAATTATGTAACTCCATTAATAGCAGTTTTTGATAATTATAAACAATTATTGTAATTATTTATAATATTATATCATAATTTTCGGCCTTATGTATCTATGAAGATCTAAATTTCTTAGATGTTTTCTCAACACACTAGATTATAAATATAGATTGAATAGATCGCATGAATTCGATATTATTTTAGATCGTTTTAGAATATTTAAGATTATTTTATAATATTCTAGAATATTCTACTCTGTCCCTCCATTACATATTAAACGCCGCTCAAACCATTTTAGACTCTATTCATAAACACAATTAGTGATAAAAAGATAGATATATATCATTACAGATTTTTGTCACCTACACCCACCCATTTCCACCCACCGCGACCAAACTCCCTTACTATCAACAGGAGACCAAGGTCTATCCAGCATCACAACCGCGATAGTGATACAGTGGTTGGTTACGAAGAAAAGTGTGTCTTTACGTACACACAATTTCTTTATATATATATTATTTTTTAGATAAAGCTGAACTAACTCTTATTTATACAATTTTGCCTTCTATAAATTCATCTACTAATCTTTTTCATCAATTTCTATTTATATGAGAAAGTTTATCTTTCATTTTGCCTTTTTATATCAGTTTCAGACAGTTCAATGCTTCAAAATACAGATGTGACAAATAATCTTACTCCAAGTGCTTTCAACATTTGTATAAATAATTAGACTGGAAATAATGTTTGAGAACTGTTTTAGAGTTATAAACATTTTATATTTAGAATATATTAACACTTAACAACTCTGCTTTAAGTCTCTTTGTAAGAGCTCATATTATTACTATCATCTTTCATACATGGAGGATTATCTACATTTCATATAGAATTTCATATAGAATTTCATATAGAATTTTGTATTCTGTCACCAACCAGAATATTACTATGCCGAACATTATATATAAAAAGTAAGTATATAATCTCAATATGATTCTCCGAAATAATTTCCACGTACGATCTTCAGAAAACAGATGCACATTATTCTACTTGTTTTTGGATGCAAGCTTCGAAA
Organism: Vandiemenella viatica; assembly: GCA_031002005.1. Classification (NCBI taxonomy): domain Eukaryota; kingdom Metazoa; phylum Arthropoda; class Insecta; order Orthoptera; family Morabidae; genus Vandiemenella; species Vandiemenella viatica. The sequence goes on from JARYHS010009186.1 coordinate 189,856,649, forward strand.
TATTTTTATGTATTTTTACCATTCTTTTGCCGTTTAACGTTTTATTTCTTCTAATTTACAAATTTTCAGAGAACGTATGCCAACAAAACAAAACGCCAAGTCTACAGCTCACTGTTGTAATGCTCAACAGTCTGTCACGTATTCATCGTCACCAAAATATACTACAATAAGCGTACTATATACGTTATAATAATATTTTCTGGAATAATCTTCAAACTTCAGAAACCGAGCCGAGTTTAAATGAATATAAAGTACTTAAACACTCCCTAACATCGTCAAATAACAATTTATCGCATTGATGCATAGATAAAGGGCAGCTCTTCCGCTCACGAAGCTCGTTGATTTAGCGAGTATCGTGCAGCGCCTCGATGTAGACTACCGACGTGCGTCATTTTGTGGCAACTGTTGCGCGGGCCAGCCGACGCACGGGCAACGTGCCAGGCACATAGACTTATGATTTACGCTGCAGCATTTGCTGCTAAGCCAGATTCACTTGCTCTCCCACTCGCATTGTCGGGGACCAACTTACGTTAGTAATCTGACAACACGGCGTTTGTGGTTATGTTCACTGCGCAATGAGACTCGAATGCCACGTTTGTGCATCTAGTTGGGACTGCCTTTGTTGTTTGATGGAGTGAAACTGACAGTTCACTTAACACACTTTGTGCGCGGAAATTAACTGCTCTAGCCACAGTGTGCTTGTTTCAAGTAAATTCTCACCTACTTACCACCTACTCCCCTACGTACCTAAATAATTACAGATGCAGTAAATTGATGACGTTGAAAGAAACCCCGTAAAACTAAAATTAACAAACAAAAATATAAATTTTAAATTATTTCTAAGAGAATGTGCGGACATGAAATTTATGACCGTTATTTTATGAAAAATGTGTTAAATTACTAAAACAATTTCAAATTAGTCATACCGAATTAGGGTATCTTTCTTCATGTTAAAGTGTAATACAAACGGGATAGGCTATCTTAAAATACATCTAATAATCCTCATATAAATCTTCATCTTATCCGTGGTACAATATTACTTGTGATATACTTCTACCATTGTTAACAAATTTTTGATACATAAAAGTTTCTTCACACCATAGTATGTGATATTTGGTATTTACAATTTCTATCATATTTGTTGATGTATACAGACTACAGAATTTCGTTGTTACATGTTAACATCATTCTGGGAAACAGTGTAGCAACTATTACAGAATTTGAGAATTTTTATCATATACCCTCAATAATTAAATTAATTCTCTGCAGGTCTTTAAAAAAATCATTAAATGTTCCACAGCAATGTTAATTAAACATTCCTCACGAACGTCTTCTGGGTGCGAAATCCTTTTGGCAGAAGTTAATTAAATTTAGTCCTTGCTGCTTTGTCGCCAGGTTGATTAAGCTCCCGCAAAATTTTGCCTTTAGCCTTTCCATAACATAGCAATGCAGCTCGTTTGTAAAAAGAACGGAAGTTGTAGTTGCAAAAAGAAGAAATTTTCTGATTTTAACTGAGTAAAACAAGATTATTCAGTGCAAAGATTTTTTTTATGAAGATCGAAACAGTTTTAATAGTTGAAGTATATCTGTGAACCAGTAACACTATAGAATGTCCCAAGACTTTAATCAATATGATTTGTCTTACGTCAGTTTACATGAATACTATCTGGTATGTTAATCTCAAACCATTTTCATAATTTAAGATAGAGAAATGAAGTGAAGTAGTCAGAAATCTGTTGTCATTATAAGTATGGAAGATATATTTCGGCAAATAATCTTACATGGAATTTTGCTGTCTGGAAACTAATTAATGCAGTTTCTATACTGAATTTAATGTCAATAGTTTTTGTTCCAGTTATATACCCTTAGAAGTTTGTTTCTTTTACCATCGTCATTGTGCTAGGATTTTAGTTTCAGAAAACAAAGTCTGACCTTTAGATTGTGACTGTTCACTAATCTACTTTAATTCTCCAAAAATTTCTGATAACTAAGCCAGAACCACAATTCAACATGACGAGTTCAACTTACACCGTCATTAACATAGAAAAGAAGTTTCATATTTCTTGGAAATTACGAAAATCACCTGAGGAGTGTTGGATTTAAAAAAAAAAAAAAAAAAAAAATCTTAGGTGCCTGATATTGGCATTTTACTATCGGTCTGCAGCTTGACTAACATTCCATGTTTCATCTGTTTTTTTCTGCTTGTAACCAATTTATCGACTGCGATGATTGAATTAAATAGGATTTTAAGTTAGTCTATATTATAAGTTTCAGATGATAACAGACGTAAATATTAAATATCAGATACTATGTAACGTTACCGAATAGCGGTCTGAAAGCTCAATGTTTAAGGCGTCCCTGGTTTGAATCCCAGTCTATGCATCGACCTTCACCTCTGGCACAGCTTGCTGTGTAATGTGAAGTGCTATAGGTACCTTGTACGTGGTAAGATTATCGGATTATGTTAAGGTGGCTACGGTAGCGACGGATTGCGCAGCCAGTAAAAACTCTGCCTTCAGACATTACGACAACACAAGCCTTTAATCCCCTCCCTTCACCCCATGTTACATGATCATTCCTTCAAAAGTCCCATCACACGGTACGATTTATGTATTGGTTAACATTCTCTCAAAGGTCTTGAACCACTTTCCAGTATTTGTTTTGGCACTATCGTAGCATTATCAATCCATGTTAAAGATACGTTTATTGAATTCTAAAACTGGTAAAATTTCTAGCTTAACAAAACCAGTCCTCCTCTCTTTTCCTAAACAAAAAGTGAGGGAGAAGAGAAAAGAGTGAAATCCATTTCAGAGTTTCTTTTGATGTGCCACCCTACGGTTTTTGTTTGAAGATAGGTAAAAATGTAAATGTTCTGGTGGAGTGTATTATCCTAAACGTTATAATACCCATTCCAATGACAGTTGTATAAAGTAACCCCATATTCAACCATTAGGCTAAAATGTATTACGTGATTGCCAGATACAACTTCATATTGGATTAATTACATATAATGTTAGTTTATGCAAATGAAACACTTCCGCGCATACATCAAGAAACTAGCGTGACTGACAAATTCCATAACAACCATTTGAAAGTTTATGATTGAGGGCTCCAATCTCCTTGGTTGTTATTTTGGTAGTGTTAGCGTATATGTGACAGGAGCGCTCCACAAACTGAGCAGTGTGCCGAGAGGGGGGCGGAGTGTACTCGACCTCAGACAGCCCGTCGAGATGGGACACGAAAACAGTGTGGAGGGCGCCAGTAGCTGGTCGAGTGTGGGCTTAGGTGACACCTCGCAGACAATAACAGCTTCACCGAGCGCAATACCAACTTCAACGGTAAATACCCACAATCAGTCTAAAACATTAATACAAACAAATACGATAAAGATGAAGAAAATTATTTGTAATTACGAATAATACTTTATTCGTTAAAGCTTTTAGCCTCATCGACGTTGAGGTCATTAGAGGTTGTATAGCACTGGGAGTCAAGGAACGGGAAGGATCCATCCAGGTATTCGCCAGAAGTGATTTGGTGAAATCATGGATAGCCTGACTCTGGATGGCCGTACTGGGATTCGAATCCGCGCCCTACTGAATGCGAGACTACATAGTTACCGATCAATCAACACAGTGAATATCTTAGTTATACATTTGAAAATAGTAACGGGAAAGATGTAGCTTCTTCCTCAGTACCAGATCTAATAACAAAACTTTTTTTATAATATTATGCTTCTTCAAAAACAACTTTGTGCTTGAAGGAAAAAAGCTGTTCTTTTTATGTAATAAATAATTCAGAATACAATCATTTCAGGAACTAACTCTGTGACTCTTTTATAATGGACAGGTCTTGTAAGCGAGTAAAAAAGACTGTGTGTAGCAAATTCCCTGCTGGTTAAATTTAATTTTTTAGTGTTTACAATAGCCACTCATCATTAATGCCACGATGGCTCAAAGGTAAAAACGCTCCAAATCTCTCTCATAAAATTCTTCTCTGTTGACAGGGAGCGACGAAATCAAACTGGGAACATAAGAATAAATCAAGATATTGTCTAATTCAAGTCTGCCCTTGAAAACTAAATGATAACTTAAACCAACTTTACAGACATTTTATTGGATTCTTTAAAAAGGTTCTTGGGATATTTATAGAAATTAAATATTAATTTATTTCCCACATAGCACATAAGTTTACAGCCGAACTGTATCACATTTGCTTTAATATAATCGCTATCCTCCTCGTAGGCAAATATGTTTACCTGAGTATTAGCTGATTTTAACGACTTCGGCGTGTTTGGTAGCTAATAAAAAAAAACTTCTTTATCTAAAAGAAAGAAGATATCACATTTATTTAGTTGAATCTCATTTCTGTAACAATCGGATATTTTTAAATTCAGTTTTTTCTGTGAGTAAATTAAATGTTTATATAAAAGATCACTTTTTATTTGTGGTTTCTTATTTTTTACTCATAAAGATCATATATTTCAGATTGAAATGTTTCGCAGTGATCCAAAAAGTTACTTCCCCGTTGTCAACAAAAGAAAACCTTTCCTCTTTATTCAATTTATCTCGTTATTAAATAATTTTTATTTCGTAGAAGCATAGAGTACAGTGGTGTAAATTTTTATATTAATTAAAAGTTTCACCAGATTCTGATAATATGTTACTTACATAAAGATGGTCAAAAAGGAATCTAGCTACCACCCTTTGAAATACAGACACTAAACACTCTCTTAGGAAATCGGTAAAGTTATTCTTCATTCAATTGAAAGAAAAAAATAACATCTCTGCATGGAAGTTATTTCCTGAGATATTAAGCAATTAACAGTTTTCGTTAATTCTATTGAGCTTATTTTCTGATGAAGTTATTGGGATCTATTACAAATAATTTGTATTTACAAATCAGTTTCCTTATTTTTGGTGCTTATTTAGAGTTCGCCGTAGCGTATTTTAGAACAATCTGGAAGTTTTTACTTTTTTTACTTCTATAGAGTTTCCTAATTAAGGCACCCTTTTGCAAGGGCTCAAAAGGATGATTCTCAGCCAGTAAAATGCCACTTCGACTGAATTTTTTGTATTAATTAAATTCTATTGACTTGTTCGAGGCTGGGAAGAGGGCGTTAGCGACACGACCTGCTAATGAGGAAAACATGGGTTAGAGCTCCGGTAAGGACAATGTGATTTCTGCCTTCTAAGGTCTTCGGAAATCACTCCTGGCTAATTCCGTCATGATCACTTTAAAAAGTCATTACAGAATTTCTTTCCGTTCGTTAGCCACATTCTTCCCCCGGTTTCAGTGACATCAACATTAGGCAAGAAATAACGATTGTATATTAATGCGCCATTTAAAATTTTACTTTTAGAACATATCAAATTTATTAAGCTGCTGTTCAATGTTTAGGATAACGCTAACTCTAAAATTGTACAGAAGTAGCAATTGCTTCTCGAATGCGTTATACACTTGTGTATTAATCATTTTGTTTTGAAGAAATTCGTCATTGACAAGTGTAGGAGCATATTTATACAGGAAGGTCGTAAATAAAATAATTATTATATCTTCGACGCAAAAACACAATGAGATCTAGAATCGTTTGCACATTTCTCTGTGCAAACAATGTAAACCCACTAACGTTTGTAGTAATATAAATACATAAATTTACTAAATACAGTCCTTGAGTGTGGTTGCAATGACCAATATAAGTGTTTGAGATCATTCTTGTAGATTTATTCTAATCATGCATCTATCTACATTGTGAAACAACAAGAGTGAACTCTAATTGTTTTTCTTGTTGTACAAGATTTTTGAAAACGTTCATTATCAACTTGTGAGTAGATGATGAAAACGTGGAAAATTTAACCCTCTTTGAGGTAAATCCATTAGACTGTTTCGAATAATTTTTGACCGTAATAAAGATCTTATACCACAACCAATGGAATGGTCACTGTAGTTGAAGCACATCACTTCGAAAGCTGTTACCCATTCAGGGAAAGTGACTAAGACTGGCTTTTAAGATTGTGAATGAGGACCGCCATAATAGTTTCTGATAGTGTGTGAAACCATCTCGGGGCCACATTATGCTAAAACTCTGAAGCAACTTCATGCAGGTGTCAACCAAAGGAGGAAAATCCAGATGTCAAGAAAGGTTCTGTTTCCTTAGAACATTGCACAACACTTTCATTGCCATCGCTACCGTTACTATTACCCTTACTCCAAGATTAATTAACTTTTGCTGGCAGAGGAGCTTTGAAGCTATCAATGTGTAATGATTTATGCATCGGAAGGGATATGCAGGATATGGCAGGATGCATTCGCCTCGAGTGATCTAGGGAAATCGTGGAAAACCGAGGCCAGGACGGCCGCAGCGGTTTCTCGGCATCTACTCCTCTCGGATTCCAAGTTTGCTTCCTATTTCCTTACGGCTCGTGGAAAAATGAGGGTAGAAAAGAATCGGTTCTGGTATGTTTTCTCTTATCTTATTTTCTTGGTCATTCCTAGATATGAATGTTGTTGGAAGTAAAATGTGATTGCTGTTCCTGAAGTATGTTTGCCATAAGCTTTTCAATTAGCTTCTGACGAAAGCACCGACTAAGATATTCCAGAGCTTACCAATTTAACATCACACTTACACTTTCCCTTAAGCTGTATTCATATATATATATATATATATATATACATCTGTCAATAATCAGGCGGCTCTCCTTGGATCTTCTCCTTTTAATGAGGGAGACCATGCAGGAGAGCAATATTCTAAGAGAGGTTACACTATTTCTTTGTATGCAATCGACTTAACTTCCAATCCACACTGTTTTAAATTGCGACTTAGGAACCTGTTGGTCTGTTTAGAACCGTAACTTCCATTTCTAACTGTCTAACCAGCGCAGAACTCCTCCAATCTCCACATCTTAAGTAAATTATGTCACGCAGCTATAAGATGATATGATACGTGCTTTAAAACAGTAATTTGACTCTTCTACTACATCCGCTGATGCAGATGGCATAAAGAATTGGAATGTTATTGGAAGAAATGATCGGATTTCAGAGGTAATATGCTCAGAATTAGACCACAACATTTGTTTCAACTGTTAGGTATCTGTTGACAACTACGAACTTACCGACGACCCTCATATTACTTCTGTTGTCTAAGTTTATCACCATTATATTTTAGACTTTATGACGGCTTTAGGGCTATACAGAGTGTATTTTTAGACATTATTCTCAGTTTTATCGTAAGGTTTATGAATTTCGAGCGTGGTGCAATATTGGGATTCACTCGCGGAAGGGTAAACGCGTCGAGTGGTTGCATCAGAAGTAGCACCGGTTTGGCGAATTTTATGAATAGTAGCGCATCCACCAAGCGTGGCTCTTTCATCACCAGTGATCGTCAGAAACAGGACGTTCGGTCCAGAGCAAAGTTTTAATTTTTGTGGCGGTGTTGGAGATTACTGTGTGTATATAGTTATTTGCGGTAACCGTCTGAGTTGGTCTTTCGTCATATACAGGGAGTAAGTTTATTGTTGGTGTATTTTTCTGTTATTGATCATCGAAAGTGAGGATTTTACTATAATCAGTCCAAATAGTTTGTTTCGTCGAAACTATCAAGAGATTCGTTTGTATAAGTGTGTCAGGTTAGGGAAGCAATAGAAATACCAACGAAATTAATTATTAGTCGACACTTACCATTTGCACGACTGTTAAAAAATATCGCCACGTCTATACTGCTGTTTATATCCATGATGGACTTTCCTCCAGGTTAGAAGTTGTTAGTCAGCCGTCAAGTATTTTTTTGAGTAAAGTGTTATATTTTATAACAGTGAAACCAGTGTTCAAGTAAATGATAGGAACTGCTAGGAACTGTAAATCGTAATTTTCCAATATTGAGAAATTTTTGTGATACTGAAAGAGGTGATAAGGGATTGTTATGATCAGTATTAAGATATTTCGAGGTATTATTTGTGATCATTTTTTAGAGTAGATGAAAAAATATCTGTAAGGAATTTTCTGATAGTAATTTAAATAATATACCGACCGGTGATTCTAAGAAATTTAAGAGACTGTGCATTAAAGACTCAGGTGGAAATTATTTAATCTCTAACTGTCTGTTATCATTTAAGATTTCCTTCTAACCTTTTGTGAATTTCGGAAGAAAGGTTTGAAGTTTTCACGAATGAAGGAAACGTACCTTATTTTTTTATTAATTACGTGACGCTATTCCAGATAAAGTGCAAGTAAGCTTGCATAAAGAAGAACCAAGGTGAGCAGTTTTTTTTTTTTTTTTTTTTTTTTTTTTTTTGTTAATGCATAGGCCAGAAGATTCTTAAGTGAGTGACTGTTATATTTTATTCCTGTAATACATAAGTTATTCTTTAAGAAGGGGAAAACTGCTAGGATTCTATTTCCAATATATAAGGTTCTTTCAGAACTTTAAAGCAGAACTCGAAAATTTTACAGAATCAAGTATAAAATTATACGAAAATAAATTTGCATAGTTTAGCTTCTGTTATTAAAAATTACAATTTTTCTGTTTTATCCATATTACACATGTGTGGGACAGGAAGGCTCTAAATTTAAGGTATTTTACAAATGAAACAAATCAGTTGTTTCAGTATTTATAGTTCCTTCTTTGTTCCTCTGATCGACATTGTCGGCTTCGGGCTCATACATCCACCCTGAGATGTGGGTGGAACTCTCTCATCTGACACAAGGCTCCCTCCGGCTTGGAAGTCGCGCCGTATATTCCCTCCGGAGCCCGCTTGACTTCGTTGATCGTCTGCGTGAGTTCCCGGAATAGGAAACTCAGTGGAGCAAGTATCACCGCGACCTCCTTTAAAAATCCCGCTGGAGTGAAGTTTTCCAAAGCTAGCAGAATATCGAAGACTGAAATTTAGGTTTGAGGCACAGCAGCGTAGAAACTCAACTTCTGCAGAACCATACGGATATACGCGCACACACAATGAAGTGTGCAAGGGAACTGAATACTGCAGACTCTGATGTTCCTCGATTCACTGATGATGAATATCTCTGAAGCAGTTAAGGTGCGCAAACATATTATCTGTACTCGTTTCACTCCATGTTCAACGTTAAAATCTTTCTAACAAATTCACAATTATTAATATATTTCTCTCGGGCTTCCAGCCGTGTTAATATATCATATTTGCGGGACGTTTCGAAGGCGTCCATCTCTGCCTCCATTCTCAACCAAATGTCAGTGTATAACTGTTTGTTTATTCAGCCGCTGCTACGGAAACGGTGGAAAACAAAAACCAACACAACGCGATTACGTCATCCGCTCTTCTGCTCGTTACAGACGCGAAACTGTTTCAGCATTTTAATCGCCGGGTTCCAGGCCGCACTGAGTTGATAACCAGTGTCCCTGTTGACTAATAAATCAGTTAATCTTATTTCTACAGCCTCTGTAATAACGCTGGCCCAAAAATCTTTGACCCGGGCTAAAATGGTTGTTTTTTTTCAAATTCAAAAGTGTGATCTTCTTGCACACTATGTTCGGCCACCGCAGATTTTTCTTCTGGGCCAAGACGAACATTTCTGGCGTGCTCTACACATCGCTGCACAATGCATCGCTGCGTCTGTCCAATATAGCCGCGGCCACATTCACATGGTATATAATATACACCAGGGGTTCGTAAACCTAGGTCATCTTTAACACTGCCGACCAAGTTACTAATTTTAGTGGGTGGTCTATAAATTGTCTTGACTCCGCGTTGTGATAGCAGTCTACCTATTTTGAAACTTAGGGCACCCACAAACGGCAGAAACGCAAGGCCCTTGGTATCACTCTGATCTCTCCGTCGATTTTCCTTCTGTTTAAACGCACGAGTAATCTGTCCCTGATTATAACCATTATTTAAACACGTTTTCCGGAGATAGTCCAATTCACCAGCCAGGCTATGTTTGTCACAAATCCTTTGTGCTCTGTGTACCAAGGTAGTTAATACAGAGTTTCGTTGTGCCGGATGATGACAGCTGTTGGCATTTAAATATAAGTCGGTATGGGTAGGCTTCCGATACACAGTGTGTCCCAGCGAACCATCAGCACGTTTAATAACAAGCACATCAAGAAACGGCAGGCAACCGTCCTCTTCCAATTCCATTGTGAACTGAATATTTTCATGGATTGAATTGAGATGCGCAAGGAATTGGTCAAGACTGTTTCTGCCATGGGGCCAAATCACAAAGGTATCATCGACATACCTATAAAAACACTTCGGCTGGAGTGGTGCGTGGTTTAGTGCCTCTTCTTCAAAAAATTCCATGAAGAAATCAGCAATGACAGGAGACAACGGCGAACCCATTGCTACACCGTCCACTTGTTCGTAATATTCTCCTTCAAACTTAAAATAAGTGGTTGTCAACACATGGTGGAAAATATCAATCATTTTTTGATCAAAATACCTCCTTAACAGATCTAAGGAGTCGACCAAGGGAACACGAGTAAAAAGAGAGACCACATCGAAGCTCACCATTAAATCACCAGGATCTAACTTCATGTTGTCTAAGATTTCCACAAACTCACTGGAATTTCGAATACTGCGATGAGCCTTCCCTACGAATGGGTTGAGAATATCTTTGAGGTATTTAGCCAAAAAGCGCGAACTATTGTTAACCTATCAGACAGAGAACTTGATCCTGCTACGTCATCTGTTTTATCGAAGGGCCTCAATTTTGCTCAGGTACCTAAATCTGTGCCTTATCGGGAGATTATCAGTGGTGTTGAAATTGCGGTTCGCACGCTACCTGCGGAAGAAGCGAAGGAGATAAGGCGTGAAACATGTCGGGTGCTTTGTAAAGGTAAATTGCCTAAATCAAACATCTCAAGTGAAGAGAGGCGTGCGCTTCGTGAGTTGAAGAAAGACGAAAATATTGTCATTCTTCCAGCAGACAAGGGTAACTGCACGGTTGTTTTAAGCAAGATGGACTATAATAGTAAAATTATGCAGCTTTTGGAGGACCAAGCATACAGGAAGATTAACCGTGACCCTACATCTAAGCTAACCAACTTGACTACGAAGCTGATCCGCTCCTTAGAACTTCCAGAAGATATGACAAGACGACTTCAACCCCGTGCTCCTGTTCCTCCCAGGTTGTACGGTCTACCGAAAGTACATAAAGTAGGAGTACGTATGCGACCTATTGTAAGTACAATTGATAGCCCTACGTACTTTTTGGCTAAATACCTCAAAGATATTCTCAACCCATTCGTAGGGAAGGCTCATCGCAGTATTCGAAATTCCAGTGAGTTTGTGGAAATCTTAGACAACATGAAGTTAGATCCTGGTGATTTAATGGTGAGCTTCGATGTGGTCTCTCTTTTTACTCGTGTTCCCTTGGTCGACTCCTTAGATCTGTTAAGGAGGTATTTTGATCAAAAAATGATTGATATTTTCCACCATGTGTTGACAACCACTTATTTTAAGTTTGAAGGAGAATATTACGAACAAGTGGACGGTGTAGCAATGGGTTCGCCGTTGTCTCCTGTCATTGCTGATTTCTTCATGGAATTTTTTGAAGAAGAGGCACTAAACCACGCACCACTCCAGCCGAAGTGTATTTATAGGTATGTCGATGATACCTTTGTGATTTGGCCCCATGGCAGAAACAGTCTTGACCAATTCCTTGCGCATCTCAATTCAATCCATGAAAATATTCAGTTCACAATGGAATTGGAAGAGGACGGTTGCCTGCCGTTTCTTGATGTGCTTGTTATTAAACGTGCTGATGGTTCGCTGGGACACACTGTGTATCGGAAGCCTACCCATACCGACTTATATTTAAATGCCAACAGCTGTCATCATCCGGCACAACGAAACTCTGTATTAACTACCTTGGTACACAGAGCACAAAGGATTTGTGACAAACATAGCCTGGCTGGTGAATTGGACTATCTCCGGAAAACGTGTTTAAATAATGGTTATAATCAGGGACAGATTACTCGTGCGTTTAAACAGAAGGAAAATCGACGGAGAGATCAGAGTGATACCAAGGGCCTTGCGTTTCTGCCGTTTGTGGGTGCCCTAAGTTTCAAAATAGGTAGACTGCTATCACAACGCGGAGTCAAGACAATTTATAGACCACCCACTAAAATTAGTAACTTGGTCGGCAGTGTTAAAGATGACCTAGGTTTACGAACCCCTGGTGTATATTATATACCATGTGAATGTGGCCGCGGCTATATTGGACAGACGCAGCGATGCATTGTGCAGCGATGTGTAGAGCACGCCAGAAATGTTCGTCTTGGCCCAGAAGAAAAATCTGCGGTGGCCGAACATAGTGTGCAAGAAGATCACACTTTTGAATTTGAAAAAAAACAACCATTTTAGCCCGGGTCAAAGATTTTTGGGCCAGCGTTATTACAGAGGCTGTAGAAATAAGATTAACTGATTTATTAGTCAACAGGGACACTGGTTATCAACTCAGTGCGGCCTGGAACCCGGCGATTAAAATGCTGAAACAGTTTCGCGTCTGTAACGAGCAGAAGAGCGGATGACGTAATCGCGTTGTGTTGGTTTTTGTTTTCCACCGTTTCCGTAGCAGCGGCTGAATAAACAAACAGTTATACACTGACATTTGGTTGAGAATGGAGGCAGAGATGGACGCCTTCGAAACGTCCCGCAAATATGATATATTAACACGGCTGGAAGCCCGAGAGAAATATATTAATATTCAACGCCGTGAAAAATTACGATCCTAAATTCACAATTGTTTTTGTGATTGATTTAACGAGCCACATTATGTTAAAAATGAGTTAACAAAGCATTTTACCTTGTTTTGTACCACATTTGGTATATTAATTTTCATTTTTACAATCATTGGTTGCTGGAATCATTCACGTCATCACTTTATGTAATCAACAATAGTAATACAAATCCTTAACAAGGAAATTCCATGGAAATAGAAGACCAATTGGTGGGACATGCAACATTAAAAGTAAAATAAGTTCCTAGAAATTTAGTGTGGCAGACATTGTGGAAATTATGAATCATTAATCATTATTTGATTATATATTTTCTTTTATGATTTTATGTCTAGTCGACGTTGAGGTCATTAGAGGCGGGAGATGACACGAGAAAATAAACGGGAAGGAATTCGATCATAACCTTTTGAAGGAGCCATACTGGTATTAGCTTGGAATAATTTCAGCAAACTATGTAAAACCGAAATATGGATGGATGAACGAAGATTTGAACCGGAGTCCTCTCTCTAGAATGCCAGGCCAAGCGTTACTGCTAAACCCGACAGGCTCGGTTTGGTTAAATAGATATGAGTCAGTAAATGTATATCATTCCTCTGTAATACCCTACAGAATGAAATTGTATTGGTAAAATGGCGTGGCAAATCCATTTTCACAATAACGCCCTCACACTAATACAAATTCAGCTGTATCAAACACGTTTACATCAGCTTCAAATAACAACTCGATTGATCTGCCGCTGAAAACTTAATCAGACGACGATTATTCTACATTGTTATTTTATGATAAAATGAAAATAATACATAACAATAAAGCATTCTTTTTACAGACTGCAATTGTGTTTTCAGAACAGTTCCAGCTTTGTTTTTTATCCCGACACGTTTATGATAAAAACTAAAGAAAAAAATTGAATTTTTATAGTCTTATATTTGCTCATAGTGTAAGAAAATATTAAAAATGGGAGCACTATGTTATCCATTTAAAGCATTGTACATAACAGGAAGAATATGAAAAGGAATCTAATTTTTGTAATATGTATCCAGAACATAAAACCTAAATTAGAGAAACGTAACTTATCTAAATTCAAGGGTACACATTTCACTTCTTGTGTCAAATTTAATGAAAACTCCAATAAAAATAACGATTTTTAAATGAAAGTATATGTATGTTAAATCACTATTTGACTAGATACAAGATCCCTAACTATTTTTCAGCTGCCGGAAGGTAATTATGAATAATTGTTTTGCAACACCATGCAAAATAGCTTATTGTTATCACAAATCTTCAATAGTTATCTCTCCAGATTTTTAAATATTTTCAGACACTACAAATTTTCAATGTAAAATTGAATATTTCTGCAACATTTAGAAATCATAATAAAATGAAGTTAAAGTTTGTTTATTTTGCTCGAGGCATAAAATGTTAATACCCTATGTTTGATACATAGCACTTTTGTTAAGTGTCTGCCATAAGTTATTCAACAATACAAATTTAGAATTTCAGAATAATCGTGGTCTCAGCGCTGATGTAAACTGAAAATTCAAATTAAAGGCAAAGAAATCACCAAGGACAAAATGGAATAAATTGGATTTCGCAGGACTGTACTACTTATGGCTTTGTGCCTCGTCGACGAAGACGGCGAAGGACTCGGGTAAAGATCTGGAAGGAATTTTGCAATGGCCTTTTGAAGGAAGCATCCCGGAATTCACTCAGAGTGATTTGGGGAAACCATAGAAAACCCAAATCTAGATGTCCGGACGGGGATTCGAACCCGCGTCCTTCCGAATGCGTAGCCAGAGCGTTACCACTTACCTACCACGCTCGGTGACTGTACATTATTTTTTTTTTTGCTATGTATCTACTTATTTATTGATAAATTGATAGTTGCCTAGCATTTATGTTAATCTCATATTACAGTAAGTAATGAAAGTATTAGTTACAAGACAACTACAATGTCAGATAATGGAAAAATGGGCTACTTAAACTCCACATGGCGCATGCTTATATATGTATATATATACGAATGCCATAAAAATTTGAAATTAATTGAGAGAAAAATTTATTACTCATCAAGCATGGTAATGGTTTTGTTTACATACATTAATAATGATCAAACTGGAGAACAGAAACCGCATTCTGTTAAACCTTCGCACAAACGGAATACTGAATAACTACTTTCAGAGAGGAAAATGCGTTGCTTCCTGCTGAAACAGTCTGCTTGAAGGTAACACGTAATAAATTTAGAGCATCACAAGTATTGCTAACGAGCTAACTACAAGTGTTGATGGACTTGTCAGACTTTTGATGATAAGAGGAGGATTTGAGAAAAGTATGCAAGGGAGCGTGGAACTTTTCCGCGAACCGAATACGATTTTGTACTGCGGGACTCGTTGCGAAGTTAAGAGACCAAAAGCTTCCATAATTTGCGCTCCAGAACGATGGCTGCTCTTAAAATTCGCTCTGCAATACAACTGAAGGAAGAGCCATACAGCAAGTAACTACGACTATACACACAGACAACCTATCAGCTCAGGCAACTCAATACATTCAGAATACAAGGGGAAACTTTCACTAATACTCCACTCAACTCAGTAAAGTTAAATTCTGAAGATGCGGTTACAGCTCTTGGTTTACAATATACGTAGCATTCAACGGTGCTTCTTAGAAGAGAGGACAAGTTTAAATATATTTTCTTCTCTCTTTCAGAAAGGGTTCCTTCTTTTGTGAATGACACAATGGGAGCAATAAATTTAATAGCGCTTAAATAACTTCGTAATGTATCTTTTCATTTATTAACCTAAGAATTGTAACTTCTGTGTACTCTCGAAGTACGTAATACTGACTTTACGAAACGTATTTACTTCAAACGAATAATCATAGAGAGTATTCTGTAATGCAAATGATCATAATTGTGAGTCTTAATTAATTAAGTTAATTAATCACTTTTTACTATATATGTATAAATGAGAGAGATTTATTTATGACATGAATAACAGTAATTGTATATTTTATCATATTATCAGATAGTTTTTTCGGTTCCGTAGTATAGTCAGAGCTTTTAAATATTTCTGCCAAAGTTTTGAATAGTTAAATTATTATTTTGATAAATATGAGAGGCATTTAGATTTTATAACATAAATTAACAATAGTGATGTAATTGGCATGTCTTTAAGTCATTTTAAACATTCGAGAGATTTTACTGTCTGTGCAGATTTTTTTTTTTTTTTTTAAATCAGTTCTGGACAGGTGTAGTAAGTAAATAATCGGGAGCAGCATCACACATTATGATTATAGCCTTGTAACAGTTTGATGTGTCTAGGAACGTCTTTAGTGACTAAGTCTAATTACCTACACAATACGTCTGTTTAACAAAGGAAAGTTATTCTGCGAGGTATATATGATAACTAATTTTGTTACTCTTCAACAGATTTACCGCTTTTAATTCCGGGTACAAAATTTCTATGAACATCTTTTTTAATTTCCTTTTCCTTTAAGTTTACTAAAACGTACAACCTCTTCTTAATAAAATGTCATAAACTTTCGCTGCTTTCACATATTATCATCTACTAGCCATAAATGTTATGTACCTGTTTTAAATTGACAAAAAAATCTTCATATATATAATGCTCAAGTCTTTACTAATATTTATGGTTGTAAATTTTCTGAGCTAACATCTATCAAAATTAGAATCTACACATATAGTCGTATACGTTCCAAAACTCATGGAATGGGAACATTAAAATATCCAAATGGTGACAGCATCGCAGATGAAACGTGCGTGAATTGTCAGAGTAATTCAGTCATAATTATGGATGGTTGTAGAGGAAACATGGCGGAATATTTGTTCAGGTGACTTCCAATAACTTCTTGAATAAATGGCGGGTCGGCTTGCTGCATTGTGTCTGAGAAAAAGGGGCAGCTATTCCATAACCTTTGACATTTCAGTCTGTTTATGTATAAAACTACTTAACGATATCAATCACGTCGGTAGTATTTTATCTCGCGCGTCTCTATAGTAACAAGATTCTACGTGATACAGATTATCCTCTAATTTCCACAATCGCCATAAACACCGATACTATGACGTTACACTAAAATTTTCCTCCATACTCAATCATTAGCTGTAAATGCCTCAAGTTTTATATTTTAAAAGAATAAAGTTAATGCTAAAAATACTGGAGAACAAGGTGCAAAGGGCCCTGTGCCAAGGGTTTAATAGTTATTCTGAGATTTAGTCCAAACAAAAATTCATTAGCTCTGTCCACAGATAACACAATACTAAATTTCACGAAACATTTAGTAACTGCTCAACTCTGAAAAGATTTGCATTATTCTGAAGAGAATTTGTAATTTTTTTATAACGTACAATAATCATTTATATTTGACACCGATATTCTTTTAGACAGTATTTTCTTAGTATTTTGGGTGATATTAATAAACACATTTAGTTCATTGGAGTATTTGAAATGCTCGTTTCGGTATCATTTGCTACTAACGTAAGTTTGGGTAATTCATTCAGATTTCATTTATCAAATATGTAGGCTCGAAAATGATATTTATTTTAAAACAAACAGCAAAGTGTAAGTTAGGTTTGCCAACTACTATTTGACGTACAAGATTAAAAGCAACAGGTGTTATTTTTCATGCCTACTTTGGCGCAACAATACAGTTTCTTGCCATAACAACTTATTAAATGAATAATCAATAATGGACAAATAGTATAACGCCATTGCTACAGAGAGACGGAGGCTTCGGAATGTGGCTCTGAGGCATCAATTTGCGATTGTGACCACAGGCTTGTCTTGAGACGCTTCAGAGGACACACTTGGCATACCTGGCGTGTCGGAGCTTGCCATAGTCGGCGGCCCTGTGGCGGCGCCTTGCGGATCTGTGGCTGACGTTCCCGCAGTACAAAGCGACCACAGGGTGGCATGCTAGGCGTGGACAAGGGGCCGGGTGCCCGATGGCAATTGCGATCACCAACAATATCGACACGGCATTGAGATGTTCCTATGGGGACGACCAGCCTTCTTATCTTCTAACCTCACCGTTAAATTACCGCATACGACAAATATTTTAATCATACAAAACTTTTAGTACCATACTTTATTTGAGTCATAGTCCCACCTGATGTGGTTGAAATTGTATAAACTGTAAATGTAAAGAATCTAAAGGTTAGCACTTACTCAGTATCCCCTTTACATAAACATCATCAACCAACCACTCGTCTGAAAACCAGCGAAATTTTACGTGCTCCTCAACACTCGCAGATGCATATATATATATATATATAGGCCCGAAATACATACTTGTATGCTTGCTAATTTAAATTTGTAGACGCAAGGGAAGGTCTCAACATCATTAGAACACTGATAACATCTACAATGTCATTTAATGTAACTACAAGGAACATTAGTTCACAAGACTATAGGAATTTCAGCGTCAGTCACTATATTGGCTAACATGTCTTCTTGAACCATGCACTCAAAATATCAACGGTTTTGCTGGCAGGGAGTGACTCGTTGAGGATGGTCGCATAACGTTCTCGCATAATCCTAAAAGATAATCCAATTAATAAATATTTCACAGAATTCATATATGGAATCGCGATAGAATATCCACCTCGTCTATGACTGGATAAGGTCATGAATTCTAATTCGTAATGACAAATAAATCTGTGATTTCTTGATTGACTGTTATTTGTAACTACAATTTCTTCTGAGATTATACTTTTCGTAGTATACCTCTCACACTGCCGTCCATAACACAGGGAGAATATTTGATGACGAACACCACCCGCTTTAAATGCGCCCCAGCAGGAAATATCTGGATTTCAGAAAACAAAAGGGTACCTTATTTCAAGGAAAAATGCCGTATATGCAATACCATCTGCAATGATCATAACGGTAAAACATATCCTTGATTTTAAACAAAACTTTAAGTTAATGTACAACCTTTACCTCGAAGTTATAGTGAGAGAAATTTTGTTGAGAGTAAACAGTTACCCAACAGCTTAGGAAATAATTACAAAACTTCATCAGCATCACTTAATTTTCTACTTACATGTCAACGTATCGAACAGCTTCAATGATGAAATTTTCACCAATCTTTATGAGAGGAGCTTATCAGCCATGTAGAATTTAATCTTACATGTAGATGTTTTTATTCACGATTTATGGTTTATCGAACCCAGTTGTACCTTTAGATCTAGGTGGAAGATGGCTGTAACTCCGCGAAGGAATCAGTGTTCATAGAATAAAAAATTAGCATGAACTGGTTGTACTTGGAGAAATAGTCCTATTATAGCAAATTTTCAGACCTCCTTTCTTTTCCAAAATGACTTATACTTTCTTATCCATGAGATTTTCTTCCGGAACAAACCAGTATTATAATCATCGCTTTTATGTTACTCCTGTAGGTCGGAAGTATATTGGTCGCAAATAGTATCAGTGCGTCATTTATCGAAGAACTTAACATTTCCAAACTATTTATTCCGGTGTCAGCTAGGGAATTCCTCACTTCTTTGAGTATATAGTAAGAAGTAATGAAGACAAATTAGACAATCTGATCTTGGAAAGGATGGTTGTGGACAGTATATCATCAGATATCAGAAATCAAAAACAATACCGGCTTAACTCTTCGAAATGGCTTCAGAGAATTTTTAAAGTGTACAAGATGACACCTCGTGGTCAATAATGCGACAAGAGTAATGGGAAATTCATGGTAGCAACGGCGGAGATAAGTGAAATGAACGGCGGATGAGGATTTACAGGTATTCACACACTGAGTGACTTTGGAGCAGTCCCCAGAAGAGGAATCTGGGGCCGTAGAACAAACCGAATTTAATGAAACTTTTTGGGTCATCTGCCTAAGGACTGCTAGGAATATTGGACAGACAGTAGGAGAGGATGCACCCGAGCACCTATACGATGACGACCAGGCATGTCCACTGACAGGTGTGCCAAACACGCGACTGCGCAGTTTATCCTCTGGAGCTCGTTCCACCCACAGCTGCACAGTTGAGCGAGCACGTGGCGGAGGTTCTGTTTGATGTCAGCGGCTAGCATCGCTGGAAGCTAACGCGGCCGTTTGTACAAAGCGCTGACCGCTTGACTCTTCACCGCGACTTCCCAGTTTGCGAGTTAATTAGCCCACTGGCGACGCGTAGTCCGTTTGTGACTGCGACCAAATACCGGGCCGCCGGCTGTGTTGTCAGTGGTGCGTCCCAGCGCCTCGCTGTCTCTTGTATGACGTGCTTCACTTTGTCTGTCGAAGGCAAACTGTCGGGGGCGCTTCGGTGCCTATTCGTGTCATCCATCACAGCACGGTCAGCTTGAACACTCAATTTCAGATTTACAGGACAATTTATTTCCGTCCATATTGACATAAACACATCCTGATTTTTCTCAATGCGGATAGTGCGGTCTAGTGGCTCAATGGTTGAAGCGTCTGACAGGTGAACGAAGAGTCCTAGTTTCATGGGATTTTCAACCTGTCCTTAACCGACCATCATCTTTGGTACATCCTGCTGCGTGTATGTGAAGCACGCAGAGAATGCTTCACTTCCGTTGTTCTGTTAAACTGAAGTTCCCCTATACCTGCCACGACTAGCTGGCTACTCTAGGTGACTACGAAAAGCGTAAGAAGCACTATCACCAGGCCGTCACGAACAGAAGAGTTTACTAATTCTCAATACTACTATTTAACTTCATGAAAACAACTGTTAAATGTTATAATGTGGCGTAGTATAAGACCTAAATTATTGGTATCAAATACAGGAATTCGAGGGTGATGTTTCAGGAAATCACAACAAAACAAGATCACATGGTAAACAAGCTGGGTTGAGACTCGTTGGAAGATAGAAGACAGTGCAAGGAGTGCATTAGGCGCATATTGCACACCACGCTTGTATGATTATTGATAGAAGAATTAGAAGTACGTTGAAGAACAATAAGCTCGCACTTGACTTCAATTGTAAGGGAGTAGGTTAATTTTCTGTTGTAGTGAGGGACTGGTATAGTTTACCAAGAAATTGGCTGAACAATTTATTTGAATTAATGAAAATTAAAATTCGCGTAAAGTAGTTAGATAGAGAAATTAGCATCAAAGAATTTTAGGTTCAAAATAAATCATGAAATGTGAAAGTTGGTTGAAGTTAGTACCGAAAGTGGCTTAAGAATGCTGTTCCTTTAAGTATGCGTATTTCACTGTCATTTGACACTATTAATTAAAGAATGTATTTCGCAATCACTTCATTTGCGTTAGACAAAGGTGAATTAAATGCTTTTAAATAAATATTAAATTAATCTGTTGGATTGAATTGTTTCTCTGTTTTCGCTATGAAATGAGGAGAAGTAAAGAAGTAAAGAGAAAGAAAGATTTGGAGGAGCCGACAAAAAGGTTGAACTCATGTTGGGAATACAGTATTATAGGGAATTCAAATATGTTTGTTGATTTGAACGTATTTACTAGAGATTTATCTAAGGCAAAAATGATCGTAGTTCCTGAAATATTTAAAGCACCTGACGTCACACAGCAACAATCAACAGCAGATAAACTTTAACATTGTTTTACCGAACGTGGTAGTGTAACGGATAGGGTTCTGGCCTCGCATTCGGGAGGACGGCGGTTCGTATTCCCGTCCGGGCATCCAGATTTGGGTTTTCCATAGTTTCCCAAATCACTCCAGCCAAATGCCGGGATGCTTCCTTAAAAAGGCCATGGCCGAATTACTTCCCATTCCTTGCCCCACTCCTTTCCCGTCTCTAAAGACCTCGCTGTTGAGAGACGTAAAGCAGTAAAAAAAAAAATTAACATTGTTCACTTAAGTTTCAATAATTCCTGGCGCTATAACTTTTTGACTTGGCGTGCAGTTGTGTTAAAAGTTATTTTCATATTTCAGAAATTTAAATCTTGTATTCAGATAGTTCATTTGACACCTTTAAATCTCACAACTGTTTGACTGTGGAAATTCTTACATATCAAAACAATTCCTTACATTCAATCCAAGCCTTACAGAATAAAGTTTTATGAGGAATTATTTAATCCAAAGGAAATAAAAATAAGCTCAAAGTGCAACTGAATCATTACGTTTACTAGAGGTTCATCTACAGTGAAACTGATTAAATTTTAAAGCACCTGAGTCACACAGCCAAAAAATCAACAGCTGATACATCTTCAAAAACATAGCGTGTTTATGTGGTTGTTCATATTCTTATTACAGTTAATTGCTTTAATTAGTTGTTGTAACTCTAATGATTATTGGTTTATACGAGACATTCCACAGTTAATTTCGTGGGAAAGATGTGCGGTTTTCTCTTTCGGGTTCCTACCAAATTCTAATGTACTGAGTCCCGGAGGGAGAAATTGGGGTAACTCCGGACGCAGGGGCAGAAGCTTCCGCACTGCTGGTGATGGTCAGCCAGACCTTGACCGGAAGGAAGTCTAAGAGACTCGGTGGAGGACTATTGCCACTAGGGACCCAGCTGGGGAGATGGAGGCGACAGCTTGTGCGGCAGGCAAAGACTCCCTCTCCACTTGCCTGGGTCCGTGGAGGGGATTCTCCATCTGACCAAACTGCCTTTAATACTGTGGTGTACCAAATGATCAATCTACATTGACAGAAAATAAATATTCATTTATAAATATTATCATTAATAATTTTGATTGTCTGTTTCGATTATACAGTAATTTGCTTATAACGTTGGATGGCATGGAAAATAATTCTTAACTAACTTGGAGACCATCAGACATGTAAAGAACGGATTTCGATCTCCTTCATATATGTTGAAGGGTATACAGCATATATGTCTGTGGTGTAGTCGTTTCTCAAAATGTGCCTTAGTTTTTGAGATATTGTCATGCAAGTAAACAAAAAATTCTAAATACGGGTATTTAGTACATTATTGCCCCCCCCCCCCTTATTATCAAATTGCAGCGTGGTATATGCGATAGGGTGTTAATTTCATAATTTTCAGACCCCAGTTCAAATCCATGCAGAATCAAATATTTTTATTTATTTTTATCTTCAAAAATTGTCAAGCTTGACTTATTTATTTTGTTAAAACTTCATTTACACATTTCTATTGCACGAAATAAAATTTAAAACAAATCACATTGCTTATAACAGATACACCAAACATAATTTCGGCCCATATATCAACAATGGCTTCCTAATATGACTCGCCCATACCCAATGAAATTAAGTCAGGAGGCGAATCTGCTAGTAAACTGGAATCTGACACAAGAATTTTGCAATGTTTATAAGAATTTGTCACTTGTTCTTCCATTTCCTTGTTGAGTTCCATTTCTTGTCACGGATAGGCTTACTATTTTATTTTCAACCATTAACACGCAACCGTTCTTGAAAAAAATCGAGTGTAGAAGAAAGAAAGAAAAAACTATCTTCCCAATGCTACGTATTTCGTTTAAAATACCTCTTGATGATATACAAGAAACGACGAAGATTAAATAAATAACATGGTAGTAACTATTTCAATTGAAAACGCACCAAAACAACTTACTATAAAAAAAAATTGAAAAAATAATGAAAGAATGGAGATTTTCCTGACGTATGATTGCAATGAAGTTTTCAAGGGTGTTCGACCGATTTGTGTTGTGAAAAGACAATCTGTCGGTAGACTCGTGAATTCATCACGAAAAAAAAAAAAGAATTTCAGGGAAAAAAATGACGCTGGATTGTAGGTTATATGATTTGTTTCAAATATTATTTCATGTAATAAAAGTACGTTAATGAAGTTTTAACGAAACAAAAAGGTCAAGCTTGACAATTTTTTAAGATAAAAATAAATAAAGATATTTGATTCTGCAGGGATTTGAACTGGGATCAGAAAATTATGACGCTAACAACCTGCCGCTTAGACTAATCTGCCAGTTGAGAAACTGGATACAATAATTTACTACATACCCGTCATTTAGAATTTTTTTGTTTGTTCGCATGCGAATATCTCAAAAACTAGGGCGTATTTTGAGAAACGACTATACTACAGACATATATGCTGTGTACCCTTCAAAATATATGAAGCAATTCGAAATCCGTTCTTAACAAGTCTGATGATTCCCATGAAAACAAATCTCTATTGACACATAAATCAATAAGCTACAAAGAATAGTTGCGATGATGGTACGTCTATATGAAATATAGATAAAGTGAATTTAACAAATTCACAAATAATTTACTACCCTGAAAATTATTCTTCAAATAAATTTACTATTACCTTACACGAAATAGAATTGAAAATCAAACAAGAACAACATGATAGAAGTTTAGCTAAGTGAAACAATAAACAGAACATGAAAGATTCCTATGGCGTAGCATCACTATGGTGAGATGGGGTAGCTATTACGTCCAGATTTTGAATTTGCAGTGGGTTGAGTATTAAGTAATTAATATTACCATATTGATGTCTTCTGTAGTCAGGATGAAGTCAGAGAACCACAATCCATATTTGTCATTTGCACATTAACGGACGGTGATATTTTCTTCATTCATTAATGGCACCGCAATGCCTAAATGTAAAGATACTGTCTCGCTTTTCATAAACAGCAGACGTAATGGTATATTATTTATACGAATACAGCACTTCAATGTTAAACAACCTAATTTCGCTGGTTAACATGCAGACATGCTCCTTAATGTACAGCAGCTAGTCTGATACAGCTAGTCAAGTTAATAGGGAAGTATCTCCTAACCATGTATTTCACCAGGAAAAGTCCGACCTAGCCCTCTACTCGTTGATGCGTGTTTTAGATAAATCCACGAGTAGAGAAAAGTTCGCTCCCGATGGTTGGCCGTGACAGCAAACAAAATATAATAATAATTAATAGCGCTTTTTATTGCTGAATTCCTGTTTGCTACTACACATAGTTATCAATACATGGCAATATGTCTTCGATTGGTAATAACTGTAGGTTCATATTAGCTTTTCATGTACAACCGTATAGAGCAGTATGATCTATACACTCTTTAGGCTATCACATTTTAATATTTACATCAATTGAAATTTAATACTTTCCGTTTCTCATGTTGTATAAATAACAGAGCATTTAAACACGACGATCACTCAACTGCAGCTAATTATATTGAAACTGAGCATGATGGGTGAACGGTTAAGTTCTGGCCTCGCATTCGGGAGGACGCCGGTTCGAATCTCCATCCGAACATCCAGATTTTGGTTTTCCGTGGTTTCCCCAAATCACTCCAGGCGAATGCCGGGATGCTTCCTTCAATGACCGTGGCCGAATTCCTTCCCGTTCCTTGTCCACAGTCCCATCCCGCCTCTAATGATATTATGTACTTACTTTACTGCTTATATGATACGAACATTCAAATACTATTAGATTTATTATTCCGTAATCCTGTTTAAGAGAGGCGTACTGTACATTCAGTAAACGTCATAGTAATCTATTCCAAATGAAGCTGAATATCATTCTTAACTTTAAAATAACCATATAGTCATTAGATATCAATCTATATGACGTGAATTCGAATACGGGTCCGGCCTTGGAGATTTCGTTTACTCATGATTTTCCATAATCTCTCCATTCAAAAATCCAAGATGCTTCCATCCAAATCCAAGGCATACATTCTTCTAGTTTTCTGTACTTACTACCCTCCTTGATCTAATGACTTCCTCTTCGACAGGTGGTAAGCATCAACGGAACAAGACAGCTGGTGGTAGTTAACTGTGAGCTCTTTAACTTGTATGTATCTTATGTGTGCATTGTATTCAGATTGTTGTTTATTAGACCAATGCTACAATTAAGCACGATGTACAAGAAAGTGTCTAAATAAGTAACGAAATTATTTCACCACGTCTTACCTTCTGTGTTAAAGGTATGGAATACCAATTTCACATCGTGCTGATAAATGAAGCTTTTAAGTTGAATTCCGTCAGTAATGTTTTGGGGAGCGTCGTACCATTTTATTGACTATGTTACTGTTTTATTACCAGTTAGTGAGTGTAGGAGATACATGTCGCATTTTTCATTAACTACTAAAAACTGAATGATCTCAGAAACAGTATCGCTTCAAATATTTCATTCTGTTGACACTGTAACCAAAGAACAGTAATCACAGTGAGGTATTCACTCTCTGAAACGCCCAAGACGCGACTTATCAGGACATAAAAATGAAAAAAACTTTTTCTTTTATTTTAAGCATCAATTCAAATTTCATATAATTATTTGATTTATGACTAGTGTGATACAGTCATCGCAATGCCATATATTTTGATTTTCTATATTATAGCTACAAAACACAAAAACTTATGACCAGTTACTTAAGAAGAAGTATTCAAATTCTATTCTAAATTTCCTATTAATTTTAAATTAATTCGTTTTACACATACTCTAAGCGTTAAATTCTGTATAGTTAGTAATTACGTTGATTCATACTTGAAAAATGCGCGAAGAAGTGATTTAATTTAGCATAAATTTACAACGCCCAGTTTGATTGGCCTGGCTAACGTCATACCAGAATAATCTCCTTTTGTGTTATTATTTTTATTTATAACAGTCAACTCGCAAAATCTACTGAACAGATATTGAGGGTGTTTTCACGGTTTTATAGCTTTCAATCATTAAA
This sequence comes from Vandiemenella viatica, assembly GCA_031002005.1. Lineage (NCBI taxonomy): Eukaryota > Metazoa > Arthropoda > Insecta > Orthoptera > Morabidae > Vandiemenella > Vandiemenella viatica. The sequence goes on from JARYHS010009186.1 coordinate 189,882,958, forward strand.
CATATTATATGTCTTATGGTTCTACATTAGACGACGGCAGGGAAGTGAATCAAATTCTGACCTTATCGTCAGTTAAACCAAAGGCGTAATTCCAACTAGATGTTGCATACCCCATCATTTCAGTAAACTAACACACTTCGTGAAAATATTGCATAAATACTCGATATATCTCTAAATTTGTGCAATTCAGTGTTTAAAATCTGTAGATGATAATTTTGAGTGGGAAGAGGAAACTAAGCAAAATAATAATTACGAATAAATGCCTGAGAACGTCTTTGCCGTTGAAGCTATCTGTGTCCACACAGCTACAATTTCTGACTATTCCTAGTGTAGTGAGAGGGCTTTAGGAGGAGGGGGGGATTTTATAAATTTTAATTATTTATAATAATCAATTATTGGGTTGGCAAGAATCTTAACCTTGCCAGATCACAATGAAACTGACATAGATAATTTATTATATTCATTTGGCTACTACACCGCTAGGCATATTTAACGTTACCATTAATACAATAATCACTAGGATATCAATGCAAGCCTAGCGATTACAACTGGCCGATTTATTCAAGCAAACAATTATATGAATTTTACTTTAATTGAAAATCTTCTGACGTAGTTAAAGTTAGTAAGCGGGAACAATGTTCACAATATGCTACAACAAAAACACTCAGCAATCAAAATGAATTCATGAAATGAACATGCGTCTCGGGCGCCGTTAAATAACAAGGAGAAAACAAGGAACTCGCGATATACAAAGGCTCCCACAATGTTCAACAAAATGTCGGCTAGCTCAGGGAAAAATTTGCTTAAAGAACACAAGTCTCTTTCTCAAGTCGTTTACGGGTCATTCGCAGTCTCATAAGACCTGGCGTTAACACTTTACCATAGCATTGGCAGCAGCACTGAAGTCCGTCGCACTATCAGCCCAGCGCGATAGAAAGATCACCAGCCAGTGATCATAGACAGGTCACTGTACTGACCAAGCACAACCGTTCTGGACCGCAGCCCAGCCAGAAGTAGTCTTCCTCCTCTTCGGAAAACGATGGCGTCCCTCTCGGCGAAGGAACATGCCGGGCAGAAAAGAATAAATCCTGAATTAACTTGTGAGGACCCTGTCGATGATTTTCCTAGGCAGGTTGGAAATCACGTGGTATCATTGCACACTCAGATTCGCGGCATTTTGCCAGCGTCCCCTCCGCGTCCATCCTTGGTGGGGCGGGGGAGGCTGACCTTCACATGTTTGCTGTGCGAACCGTTGGGGTGACTGACTGGCCTTGGCTGGCGACAGCGAGGCAGCCCATTGTGTCCGTTCACTAGGACTAACGGTTTCACTTCCGTCCCTAGCGTGAGATGTGCGATCCTTCGCTTAAACAAAATCTTATGCTCGCACATTTTTCGCTGAGTCCTTTCAAATTAAATACGCTTGCATATTTATTTAATCATATACAATTTTGGACTGCCCGAGGTTAATTTAATTAATTTAATCTGAATAAAAATTAAAAAAAAAAAAACAATTTATCAAAAATATAAATTGTAGCGTGGCGTGATAACGTCGCGTTATACTAGTAACATATACATAATTGCTGTGTGTTTTTTTTTTTTTTTTACTTGAAAGTAAACTAAATCAATCTGGATAGTTGGTATTCAACTGTAAGCCAGAACTCAATTTTTGATTGAGAAAATTATTTCCAAATTATTCCAGATTTTTCTTAAAAAATGTTGAAGCTCAGAACTGATTTTATTTTCCTACGTCAGCCTTTACCTGACGTAGCATCTTTAGACATACTTCATATTTTAACTCGGACCGCAGGATGTCAAATGAAATCCCCCCCAAAATCTGTATTTTCTGTGTGATGCCGTAGCAAGTATACATGTTCCATATACAGATTTATATTGATGGAATGTGTTAATGCGCGTACTGTACATGTTTGGATTTTCGCGCAGCAACATTAGCGGTCAGGTTGAAATGCAGCTTGCAACAGAATGACAACTGACATTCCGTATAACAGCATCCAACCCACCCCTGTATGAGTGAATTAATTCTGGAAATGGCTTGTGCGAATTTGATGAAACTTGGTACACATGTGTCTCACTGGATGTTAAAAATACTTTAGGGGTTAATTAAAGACAACCTGACTCCCCACCCTTTGTTAGTAGGATGCGAGTAAATTAATGTTTAATTCCGGAAATAGCTGGTTGCAATTTCACAAAACCTGGTACACTTGTTCCTCATCGGACAAATATAAATAATGTAGGGGTAAATAAACTTTACCCACCCCTTTGTGGGTAGCGTGGGGGTAAATGGGGGTAAATATAGGTGTCCTCTAATTCAGTAATCGGCTAGAGTATACTTAATAAAACTAATGTTTCTCTTTGCGTGACTAAAAAAAGTGCTGTGGTAAATCAACGCTATATATGCTGGTCGACACCGAATATTCACTAATAATTGTGTAGTTAATATAGGATAACCCCAATATAGAACAAACCTCCAAGATGTACGAAGCTGTGGATATTTTTTGTGTTAATAGTGTTTTTCAATTAATGCAAGAGAGAGAAAAAAAAAAAACGTGATATGAAGGAACAATAAGTAACCCTGCGAGCATTATGTTTGTCATTTGTACGGATGCTGTCCAAAATACAACTTGTGGATAAGAATTGATGATGGTTAGATTTTGTTTACCGGATTAGGACATAATGTTGAATATTTTGACACAAGAAGCAGTGAAGTTTTGATTAGTTTAAATCATGTGTTCATTTATGCTGTCAAAGTTTCTGATTCATTATATCTTCCACTCGTTAGAACTAATTTAAATACAGCGGAAATAAACTCATAGATAGATATGGAATTAATGTAAACTGATGCTACAAGGAATCCATACAAAGGAAAGTGTTTTTGTTATTTTTTATCACTAACGAGTAGATATTACTAACTGGTAATGTGACTTTTGAAAATAATTGTTGAAATGACGTTCAACAAATTCATTTATATGTTGTGTTTTTCCTTGCAGATTTCTTGTAATCTTAGGAGAAGATATGATAAGCAATAATAAAGTGCGTGTATTGTTTGATTACAATTATTTCTGACACAAATAATTAAATAGTGTCAAAATTTTCAACATTTTTTCCGAAAAGAAAAGTTATTTAAATATCTCCAGATCGTCAATTGATTACCTGTTGGCCGTCTTATGAATTTGTATATTTCGGTGAGTAAATATTTCACATACATAAAAGTTCCGTTTTGTATGGTATATCACTCCTAATTGGATTGTAACTATTTTTTACACATTCCACGCCCCCATCACCATGTTCACAAAAGAAGCTTTCCACAACTGTTGCCACAGTCAATTACAGAGACTGTACAAATGAGCTCATACATTTGTAGAGAAGAAACTTACCACCTTTCTTCTGTATCTAGCCCTAGAACGAATCCATCGATCAGTAATACTAAGCCCGAATTAGGAGAAGAGCTTCATTTCATTGGTTCTTCTTTTGGATGATGCTATTTGCTGTCAAATATGACTCTGACACTTCTTTTAGTTCAGCTTCAGCACATTGCAGCAATATCGAATGTCTGAATTTTGAATGTAGATTATTTATTTGAGAGTACACAAGATTCGTGATTATTGTAAATAAAATATTGCTGGCAGACAGAAATAAGAACCCAGCATGCATTAATTATATACTCCTTTTTCGTTACCTTTCGCATTGTTGATAGATCATCTACTCTTTGGATTCCGTAGTTATCTTTCCTTTTTTTAATTAAATTTACATTGATAGATGCTGCATTCCTAATCGTTTTATTTTATACATTTTCCCAAAGAAGTGTTTCAGTCGTTCATCAAAAACCCTATATGTATTTATAAACGCACTGTTTTCGTTAGAAGACGAGTGTGTAGAAGTTTTCTGTATCAATGTTTACGTCGATGTGACAGCGGGGAATGCCTGCGCGACTCGGCTGTGTTAGCCGAACGCCACAGCGAGGCGGCGCCTCGGGCGAGAGCCAATAGCAGGCAGAATACACTCTACCCCACTCCTTGTTTCAACAAATTTCGCCATGCAAATGCTCATGTTTTATTTCAGAAACATGTATAGTTTGCCGCGGGCCTTGGCCAACTCTCTTTCGCCCGACTGAGGAACAATATAGCGTCTGATGCTACTTGTTTGGCCGCCGCCACGAAATGGAGTCCCTCGATACTGTGTTTCTTTCTTTGTGATGCTTTTCTGCGGATCTGTATTCCTCTTTGTCCGATATATGAAAAAGACTGATAGATTTTCTCACTGCTGTTGAATGTGAAGTTACAAGTTTATGTTCTTAGTCCTACTGTCTGAAAAGCACCACTTGAAATTGTTACTATTTCTTCAACCATGTAACAACAGTTTCTTCAAAGTTTCGTAACACTCCCGTCACTATACGTATAGTTTATTATTTATCGTGTTCACGAATTTTTTCCCATTTTAATAATGCAAAAAGTTCCTTAAAATACAGTAGTAATAAAATACACTGAGTCTGTGATACTTAATCATTAGATATTACAAAATTTCATCAATAAAAAAAAAAATTATTTAGGTGATTGTATCACATGAAGCTTCTCTAGATATTCTGCTTAGACCTAAGTAACAAGTCTAAAGAAATTCTCATCCGATCTGCTACACTCAAGCGACTATAAAGTGAGTTTACTTCATTTTTTATGTACGAACCATTCACTGATAACCTTTGTTTATTGTTATTAGGGCTTTCAAACTCATCGACGTGGAGGTCACTAATACCGATTGAGATTTGTGGGAAAGTTATGGGAAGGAAATCAGCCATGGACTTTTAAAGGCACCATCCCAGCATCCGCATGGTGTGATTTCCGGAAATAACTCAAATGTGAAATCTGTGTGGCTGGACCGGAAATCAAGTTCCTGTTCTTCCAAACTAAACCCACAAACCTCAACGTTCGTTAACTATTCATGTAATGTGAAACCTCTTCCACAAAACAAAGTGCTTAAACATTTGGTTCGATTCACCGAGTCGTAATGGAATAGCCAAAAAAAAATCATCCAAAATCAGCAACTTTTATTCTTTCAATTAAAATGTTGATCAGAGGCAAAACATTTAATTTAATTTAATTTAATTACAATGGAGCACAGGCTCCGGTGGCAATTTCCCTACACACCCAACTTCCCCCTAAAATTGATCTCTACAAATTTTATCTTTAAATTCTTTCAAAGTTTTCGGTAAATTATTCATCATTTCTCTTGGTAACTCATTCCAATCCCTGACACCCTTACCTAAAAAAGAGTATCTTCCCACACCCTTGTGTCTGAAATCGAGTGCCAGCTTGTGGTCATGGTCATCTTTTCCCTTCCATGCACTACTTTTCATACTTATTGCAATATCTTTCCATGCCTCATCGCCAGTATATGCCCTATACACTCCCATGACCCTCCTCATCCTCCTCCTGTCTTGCAATGAATCCCATTTCAAGACAGGAGGAGGATGAGGAGGGTCATGGGAGTGTACAGGGCATCTTATTATTGAAAGTCAGACGTTCAATTTCTTTGTATCACACTGCGAAGCCTTTTATCTTGTGACGTAACTGTATAAACAGAATGTATAGCTCCTAGTAAATTAATTTGATATGAGAGGTTTCACGATCGGAGTAGCTTGTTTAGTCTGTGTGCGTATTAATATTGTCTGTCCTCGCGTCACGCAACACAGCGGGCTTGGTAACAGGTGCTGGTCGGGCTGGGATTGTAGCCGACAGACCTGATGTGATCAAGACAATCTTTAGAGTGTTTCATAATGCTGTATTTAAAAATTAAATATGTTATAGTGAAAATATGTCTCTTAAAGTGCAAACGAAGTCTTGAAAATTACTGTACTATGTTACAAAATCTTAAAAATTATCTTTTAGCAGGTACTGCACAAGAAACTATGTACTGTACATTAATGTTCTACAATCGTCCGTGGCCGAATTGCTGTATTTATATGGACCGCAACGTGCAGAACAGCAAGGGAAACGAAAAGTAATAATGAACAAACCCTTTGCAATCTGCACAAAATATCATTACCAATAACACTGCATATAACATCAGCAGTCAGTTTTTACCAATACTAATTCATTTTTAACAAGTGGACATTAGCGGAGGGATGGTGGTTTCAGCCTGTTCAAGATAAACGTGGGGATGAAATATTCTGATTCAAAGTACCGTTACAAAAATAATGATGGAACCACTGTCTGCAACTCCTTGATAAAACTGACTACGTATGTCCCTGCAAGTTGGCCATTTCTTACTGACTCGAACAATTGACAAATTACTAGACAACCTTGACAATGGTTAAAACCAGGCACTAAACAATCCAACATTGTTAATTTATTACATAATTGCAAATATTAATTAAAATGGTCTTGAAATACCTCTGAATAAAAAAAAAAAATAGATGCTTAGTTAAAAATCAAAGCGTCTTCCTCACTCCGAGAGTTCGTTGGACCTTCTTGAAGGTATCAGACGTAGGACGGCCAGTTCCTTTCTTCCTTACCTAATCTAACCTCGTAATCCTTTCGGATAAATGGGACCTATAGTTTAAAGCGGAATTCGAACCACCGAAACGGTTTGGCGTAGACTACTGTAAATGTACGCGTAAACGTATTCCAGAAATAAAACAAAAATGAGGTGATATAAGCTCATACTGTTAAGATAAACACAAAATCATTTAAGTAGGCCTGAAAGGAATTCCGTTCAATACACAAAGAGCAGTTGAATTTCTTTCTAACATTAAGTTTATATATATATATTAAGCATTCACATGACAGGCGCAGTTATCTACCGCCACCCAGATGATAAGAACAGACTGTATCCTTATGTGTTCCTGAACGTAGTTTCTACAATAATGGAATGGTTACACGAATTGTAGCACCACCTGCCATATTCCGTATACCCCTTCCTACGTACAAACGATTACACTTAAGGATAAGTTCAATGCACCCTCTGCCACCCATTTTAGTGAATCGTGGAGTACTAATAACATATGGTCAGCTATGTCTCATTATCGACTACCTGTTGTAATCGCACACTAGGGATAGCTAGCTGTTGCTTCTATCATGCGGTGTACTGTACACACATGCCGTATATTTTCGCAGAGAGTTACGAGCACAAAGGTTTTCCGCAGACTGACCTTTGTCTGTTGGTGTGGCGACAACTTCCAACGGCAATAAAGTTGCTGTGGGTGACGGTAGCGGAACCAATACAGCCGACCCGCCTGGCTGCACAGTGTGCTGTGCTTTGAAGAGGGCCTGCGACAGTCAACGCAATCGTCGTTGGCTCGCTAGGCTGCAGCTTCACCGGGCATGGCTGTCTCAAGCCATAAGTGTGTTCCAGTAAAGAGGTGCTTCTACCAGCGGCTTGCCTTTCTTTTCAAAAATGGTATTGAACCTCTTCGGTCATACATCAAGTTCAGCTTTCTATCATTGTATATAACGGACATACATTATGAAGACGAGACTTATAGATATGTATTAATTTAATTTTAAATATTTGTATATTTTTGTAAATGTTTTTAGTACTATTAATATTCTGAGTTCTATAGGTGGCAAAAGAGGAACGAGTCATAGATTAGATGTGACAAAGACCTGATATAAGGAGAAACAAGAGAAGAGGTCAAAGAGTTATGGCATGGAGGAGCCATGATGAAAAGAAGTAATGCGTTTCTGGTTCTTCCAAATAATGATATTTGTATGGATTGTCGGTATAATTGTAACCAGAAATGTTTAAATGAATTTAAATTGTGCAAAGAAAACTTGAATAAAAGCTGTGCATTATGTGGAAAGAGAAAGATGTTATTTTACGTAGAGGTGATGTGGATCAATTAGAATAAGTAGAATTACTCGGTCATTGATGATAAGTGTTTGAATATTGTTGCTTAGTTTGGAAGAAAAGTAACGGTCAAACTGAGTAGCGAGAGAAAAAGAATTCAGATAATTATATGGTTTATTTAAAAACTAAAAGGCTCGAATATATCTAAATCATTCACTCCTACAATTGCTGCTTCAAAACTAATTGTTAATTCATTACAGTAAAATCAACTAAGTTATTTGTGAACCATTTTCAATCATGAACTGATGAGACATCTTACAGTCATAGGTGCTGATCGTCATGAATCTCTAATGATGTAGGTAGCTTCAGGGGTGGATTGGTGTTCCTCCCGCTTGATGGAAGGAACTTATTCAAACGGAGGGACTTGGGTGTTTCCATACGTCTCCGATTCCTGTAACTTATGTTTTCTGTGATAGGTGTATTTTTTGTTTGAGAAATTTTTAATTAATGAGATGGTTTTAGGAAAACTTCCAACAATTCTCATTCACCTAGGTGATTGCACAAAACCGCCAAAAAACAGAAATCAGGATGGCCGGTTCGCAAGGGCCAGCACTGGTTCCATTGTACATCTCCAATACATTGTGGTGGCATCTTAAAGTGCGCAACCACACTGACGAGCATTATATACACGGCTTTATGCCTAGTCGACGTCGACTGGTGGGAGAGCACTGGTGCCAAGGAACGGGAAGGAATTCAGCCATGGTCATTTTAAACGAACCATCAGAGCAATCACCTGCAGAGATTTAGAGAAACCATGGAAACTGAAAACTGGATGGCAGGGCGAGGATTCAAACTCCCGTCCTCCCGCATGCGAGGCCCAGCTCGGTGGATATCAAAGAAGTAAATTAAATAAATAATAGACCTCCCGGAAGACAATAACAACTAAAGTCGTTACTAAACATGTACGTTTTAACTGTGAGTTTACAAGAATTTGGTCTGTCACAACGAGACGACGTTGATGGCGTTTATAAACTGAGATTTTAGCGTGAACAGTGAAAAGTATTTCGATCAAAATCTTTACTTTTTACTGATAAACGCAAAAAGTCAAAACAAAATATCAACGTTATAATGTAATCAATGTTATACGTAAGATATAGAAACATTTGCCCTCATGAAATAACCCTCATTGGTCCAAACAAGTTCCTATTAATTTTTAATTTCGTTCTGAAGAATGCAGAGTTGTGTTTGTAGCTAAAGTCTATATTTTGAAGCGTACATTCATTCATTTGTTGTATCATCCATTTTTTTTATTTCTATGTATTATAACAGTTATTAGAGGATTTTTTTTTCCCAGATACTAGTGAACTAACATTTGCCATCGCTCTGAACGAAAAATATTAAAAATGCTAAATTACTTAAAAGTATAGTCTACAGTTAATAAACAAGCTTTCGCAAATGAACATAAAAATGTCCTAAAGGTACCAAAGTCTAATTGTTCGGTAAAATGTTGGGAGTTCGTTTGTCAAGAAGGAAATAATTACTCATTTATTTCGTTTTATGTTTTTTTTCAACTTGTTAATTAGTTTAGTGTTTGTTAGGTTAGTAAGTAATAAGAAATTATCAATAATATCAACTATTTACTCCGGTAGGTACAGAAGTATCCAGCTTAACCGTATCCCCACGAGTCTAGCAATACCGTGGACATGAATTCCGTCAGTGCTTGGCCTGGAAACCACCCTTATTGCACCTACGTAACCACGAACAGGGGATATATTTATTACTGTAAAAACTGTGTCCGCTTCCTTTGTTACGTTTTGCAGTATTCTCCGCCGTTGTTGCGCTCATCGCTCCGTGTTACAGCTCCGGAGACCTGGGAATTCACGTGAAGGTTTTCAACATGAGGAAAAATGTGAGAAGTGAAAAGAAAACGTATGCGGGTAATATGTCTGCCGTAACTAGACGCCAGCCCTCCGTACTGGCCTCGCTGTATAAGCTGTCGTAAAACACAACTTGGCTCCGCGTTTTATTACGACTCCATGCATGCAGGATCTGCAGTGGCGCTACAGCACGCCAGAGCTGTTTCACGCGTCTTGTCGTGCTCCACGTAAAAGGTTTGTTGCAAAAATTGTTGGAATGTTAATGAGTGAAAAAAAATTGATAAGTCTTCTAAAAAATTTGCCTCTAGATAGTCAGCAAATTGCGGCTCTTAATTTATTCTACGACAAACACAGTTTTTCCGCCTACCGGACAACGAAAGCGGAATGCGTCGACTAATTGTACCTTAAATATGTCTTCGCTGCCTCTGGATAAAAACCCATAGTAATTAATTTACGTGTTTATAAACATTTTTCGGACATCTTTCTTGAAAATTCTCACAATTAGTAAATTCTTAGAATTCCTTCGTGGTTGACGGTAAGCTGTATCGGACACAATTACACCATCCAAACCGAGTGTGGTGGGTGAGCGGTTAACGCTCTGACCTCTCATTCGGGAGGACGTAGGTTCGAATCCCCGTCCGGGCATCCAGATTTTGGTTTTCCGTGGTTACCCCAAATCACTCCATGTGAATGCCAGGGCGCTACCCTCAAAAAGCCATGGCAGAATTCATTTCCGTTCCTTGCCCCCAGTCTCATCCCGCTTCTAATGACCTAGACGTCAACGAATCGTAAAACCATAAGTAAAAAAAAAATGTCATCACATAAACTTCTATTACGTCTTTCACTACACAATAGTCCTGCATAAATGAATTTGAACAAAATTACACCGAAGTACCAAAAGTCATGTATAGGAAGATGAATTTATCCAGGTGGCGGTAGCATCGGGGAGGAAATGCATAAATGTGCCGCGTAGTGTCGGGGATCCCATTTGTACTTTCGTGGGCAGTATGAAAGGTTTCCTGACGTGATTATAGCCGCAAGACATGAATTAACAAATTCGTTGCGTTTGGTGGCGCTACATACAAGTGACTTTCCCTTTCGGAAATTGTTCGTTAATTCAATATTCCGATCCACAGTATCAACAGTGTGCCGTGAGTATGTAATTTCCAGTATTACAAGAGAACGCAGTGACCGACCACATTTACTTAATGACCGAGACCAGTGACGTCTGCGTTGAGGTGTCAGTGCAATGCTGCGTCAAAGAACAGCAACACTCGATGGGAGGCGTACGTCAGACGTATCCTTGCAGACAGTGCAGCAAAATTTAGCGTTGATGGGTACGGCAGTAGAAGATCGATGTGTATACCTCTGCTAACAAAACGCCATAGGCTTTAGCACCTTCCCTGGGTTCGTGGACATATCAGTTGCACCCTAGATTACTGGAAAAAGATTGCGTTGTCAATCGAGGAACGAGTCCAGTTAGTAACAGTTAATATTAGGATTCGAGTCTGGCGAGGCCATGGATACAGGTTGTCAGTAAAGTACTGTGCTCACTGGTATTGGCTTCATGTCTGATCGAACTGAGTCGACCATAGAGTGGAAATGGCTATATTAAGTTACTTGGAAAACATTTGCAGCCATTGATGACCAAGTTCCCAAACAGCGATCTTCATCCTTCAACGAAATTAAAACATATATTTTGTTTCGCAATTGCTTGTGACTTCAGCTTTACCAAACATTTTTCTTCCGAGGTGCTCAACACACTTGTTCAAGGTTTTATCCTCCTCTTCCACCATGTAGAGATAAGTAAAACGTTACACTTAACAATGGCCGTCTACAAACATACAATAAGAAATCCAAACATTACGGTAAGGCTCGTGTGGTCGTAATGACCTAACTGTTAATCCTACCGGATATACGGGACAAACATTTTAACGTGGAATTTGAACCATGGAAGCGTTCTGACTTACTTTACATTACACAGCAAGCTGTGACAGAAGTAAAGGTCAGGTTAAGGGCCCTTAAAAATCCCCGCTCAAACAGAGATTCGAACCGGAGAAATTTCGATTTCCAATCAGACGCCTTAACCACTGAGCAACCGGACAGCTCGACTCTTAAAACTGATCTACCTATTAAAGATTTTCAGTCAGTTGATCCAATTATTGCCGTTTAAAACGTTTTTACTTTCATCATTGTCTTCTTCTTATTCCCCAAACTATATTGACATAATAGGAATGCAAATTTAACAACGCTTTAATTAATTTGTCGAACGGTATAGTGTTTCGAGAGACTATTCAAAGCACATTGAAAAATGTTTTAGCATACTGATAATAGCTATATAAGGATACAGAATACTGCTTATTGAAACAAGCTTAATGAATTAACAGACTGACACAGCACTTGGTACTTTTGCTAATCAAGAACGCAGTCGGGAACGCCAAAGATAATTGCATCAAAGTATCTCTGCATAGTCTGAATGTCAATCAATCAATAAAACATTAATTAACTTATTAGCAATTCAGGTATGATGAATACCAACTGAAAAAGTACTGAAACTATTCTAAACGCTTTGCATTATTTTGGGGTTCCTTAATGTGATATAGATTAAACAATTTAAATGAGATTTGGGTGGACAAGAAAGCAGCTCTTACGTTTCAGTGACTTAGATACGGAGGTAAGGAATTGGTCACCCTATATCTGTATATGACGTAGTCTCGGACTTATCTAAGGGTAGAAAACCATACATGCTTACTTCATACTTCTAAAATATTGCACCAGTCATATATAAACTATGTAGCACTCCTACAGGTTTTTTTGGAAATACACTGGCAATGTGTCATAACCCTTGTATAAGCGTCGGTATGACAGCAGTGTCTAATACATCGTACCTTTTTATTTAGTACCGTATTTCGACAAGTTATAGACCCCTCGTAAAGAGCTATTGTATGGGAGCCCTAACATACCGCTGGAAGTTTCCCCATTGCTTCGTATCCGTAATCATATTCATCTGTTATAAGGTTTTATGAGCACACTCAAGAGATTCCAATGCTGGAGAAAGAACTATAAAATGAAGACTGACGTTCATACAGATAAATTACTTCCTCAGAAAGTGCTGCGGTTCAAACGAACTTGTCCGACAGTTTAAATCAAATTTTGCTTTGTCCTTCTAACAGTTCCGTTTCTTTTTATTAAAGTTTCATCGTCCAGTCGTTTCTTCGACCGCAGGCCGTAACAAGAATGTGCCATCAGAAAACGATCACGAATCGCCGGCAGAGATTCTATTGGACACCAAGTTGAGTCGGTCTCGCCTCGGTGGCTCGGCCTGGAGCGACCCGGGTGGCGGGCTGATAAACGACGCGGATATCGACCGAACCACGCCGCACTCCGCCTCGCCTCGCGTGATGTATGGATCCACCTACTAACGGCCTATTTTTTATCAATTTTCTCTGCTTCCCCCTCTTCACAGTAAAAGGTAGGGACCCGTTGGTGGACTGCATTATACAATGCTTGCGGGCTCTGAATCATTTCCTGTCGCATACAGCAGTTAATATTATTTCACTGCTTCACGAATAATATTTCGTTCTCTCGAATCAGTCGTCAAGACCTATATTCACTGAGGAGAATCATGTATGCAAAGTGTTGTGGCTGTAATGTTTGACCACTTTTGGTTCTTGTATTATACGTTTTTCTTGGGAAATTGTTAAATCTGCACAAGAAAAATTGGTACCCAGCAAATTATTACACTTTGTAAGATTGAGTCCTGTCAAACGGTTGTAAAAATATAACTTTCCATCTTTCGATCGTTTGGCGTACTGTAACCTACCTTCAGTCACGAAGCAACATTATAAAAACATTTCACTAATAGACTATTTGAAAAAGATAATTGGCCATCCTTGTAGTTAACCCGGTCTCTCGTTATTATATAGGAATCTTACTATGGCACCAGCAGAATACCTGGAGTAGTCCGGTATAGTAGGGATCAATTTATGCACATACTATTTTTAGTCAACCAATGAGAAATATTTCGTTTTGTCCGCACTCTAACCAGAAAGGCGTTGGTTGGAGATGATCAACCCCCATACTATTTTTATTCGCCCGATGGAAAACAAGTGTTCAAAGCTTTATTAAATTGTCCACTTCCGGAATTAACTAAATGTAGATTCACGCGCACCATATCTCGTGGGTTAGAAATGGATTACAATATTTTTAGTCTCCTATTGAGAAAATTAGTTTCACTTTTTTCAGATTTGCACCAGCCATTTCTGGAATTAAAGCAAACCTAGATTTACCCTTGCCCTACCCAGAGAATTGTGGGCTGGAATTGTTTTACCCCTGCTCTATTTTTATTCGTCGAATGAGAATGATGTGTACCAAATTTCATGTACTAAAGCAAACGTCTGTTCACCCGCACAGTTCCCAGAACAGGGTTACTATGATATAGAATAGTTTTTATTTTGGTTCAGGCTGTATGTCAACCTACTCACATCTGATAATTTTGCTGCTCGTAAATAGAAACACGTACCGTAGTGTATTAATACATACTACATAAATAAATCTGTATCTGGAATAAGTTTTTTTTTAGGTGTCATGCCAAAAATACAGATTTTTATTTGGTTTATAGAATCTAAAATGTTGGGGACCGAATTAATTTCTGATGTATGTATTAAAACATTACGACACATTTATTTTACAAACAATTTGGCATAACCAGAAAACTACTGAATCTATTTTGATCGCGTTTTCAGAGTATCGAACAAACAAGAGGTATACCTCATCTGCCATTGCAGCTGAAAATTGTCTCATTATGCTAATTCGTCTATCCCTTGAATTCAAAATTAATATCTGTTCAGCACCTCTACAGTTGAATATAACATATTCAGAATTATTTTCCAAAATTGATTTTACTGATAACACGAAAGGCATTAAGATAACTGATAATGGTCGGAGATTGTAACTTCGTTGCGCGAGATAACTTTAAACTGAAACTATGTTCTCTGGCGTTTTTTTGCATTTTGATAGGGGTTAACGTACGATACAAGCCGTGCTCCAGTAGGTAAAATAGAATACGTTTCATTTCAATCTGAGATCGAATTAACAGAAATTTAGAATGATTTTTTATTGAATGCGATTCAACTCTGTTAGGATTTTAGTTGAGTGGAGATCGTTCATGCAAAAATTCTTTGCGTTCAGGTAGCCACAGAGGCCGCGCGTCATGTCGTTCTAAAGAGAGACGGAGTAGATTTCTGATTTGCTGAGATCATATCTCTTGTACAATATTTTGATCAAGACTGTTTGAAATATAAATTGAATTAATTCAACTGTAAACGAAACAAAGATACTACTATTTCAGATCTAAAGAAGCATCAAGGCTTTTACTTATAATATTATCGATCATTAATATGCTTGCTCACATACCACACCTACGAGCATTTCTTCGAACATCATTTTCAAGAAGTTACTTTCCTGATCAATCACAAAATTCCTGTAAATAATAGTTCTTACACTGGCTGAAGAAACTGATATTGCTCTATCTAGAAAAACGGTGGTTGTTTCTTCTTTTCAAATAGGCGTGATTGTCTGCATGTATCAGGAAAACTGCGAGTGAACCTGAACGTCAAATATATTTAAGCTGTTTTCATACTAGATATCTCTTGGAAATTGTATTTGTTCATTTACCATTTTGTTTGGAAAATGTTTTTTGGTTACGATCGCCTATGCTTTGCTTGATATAAGGACTGTATTTGTTAACGAGTCTCAGATGAACAAGAACTAGGGAGAATGTTAACTAACTAGCAAATCAGACGGCTTAGCGTACCCCTATTCGGGAATTATTCGATATGGAAGAATTATTTGGCAGTAATCTGAATACACTGATGCTTTAGTTGAAATATTATTCAAATTTTAAATAACCCTCTAATAACTCGAGGAATCAATTAAAAAATGTGCTTTGAGGATTCAAGGGTAAAGAGTAATTGAAAAAAATAAAGGCAATTCCTTAAATATTTAGTGTGGGTATATCAGCTACATTTCACTTCACTGCGCATGAGATCGAATTAATACTATTACTAATTTACCAGAATAAAAGCAGAAATGATAGCGATAACTGTAGGTTACAAACAAAAATACGATTAGACGTACTGGCGAATTAAGTGAGCTCCGTTACTTTGTAAATAAAATTACAACCTGGCGCAAAGCAATAATGGTTTCAGAATAAGCACTAGTGAAAACCACCTATTTGAAAATGAGAAATAATTGGGTGTCAAATATTTATTTAGGACTCAGATACAAGTCTCCATAACTGAATGTATGGATCACAACACTTTATGGATCTGTGACTTTGACAATGCCAGGAGGAAGGGAAATTAAAGCATTTGAAATGGTGTCTTGCAAGAATATTGAAAAAAGGATGAACAGTTATAGTAAAAATTTACTTGGTTTGAAAATAATGGGCGAAGATAGAAGTTTATTGAAGAATCTCAAATAAAGACAAGGCAGGATCGTGTTCCAAATTTCAATGCATTCGGAATTTTAATTTTTTAGCGGATGAAACATTTGAAAGGAAGAACTTAAGAGATAGATAAGGATTAAAATACGTGTACCAGGAAACTGACGAAGTAGGTTGTAATGGATATGTTGAAATGAAGAGCTTAGCTCAAGAAAGGGCAAGTTGAATGATTACAACCAAACAATCAAGAGTTTGACAACAATAAAAAAGTGACAGCAACGCCTCCTGGGGTAAATCCATCTAATTAAAATACCTAAATCCATCTCTATTATGACAAGAAACATATTGTATTCTTTTGTTATTGTTCTTTCCTTGAATGTCAGTATATTTGATGTTAACAGCAGAAATGAGTATTGCTTTAATTTATGCTATTACTAAGGGAACAATACAACCGTCCGTTGCAATGATATTACGACTTTAATCAGTTCTAGCTGTAGATGGATGGAGAAACATACACCTTAGAAGTCGGCGTGAGAGAGCTATACTTCTGCTAGACTGACACTAAAACAGGTCGCATACTGTTAACGGCTCTTTTATGACCTCGCAAACGTGCCGTAAATATCCATCCCGAGAAATATGCCAAACGCGCTTTAAAAAGTCAGTATTTTGGTGGCACGCGGAAGAGAGTGCCGCGCCTGCAAGGGCGATAAATTGTGTAGCGTCGCTGGCGGGTTTGTGCTCGCTCTGACAGGAGCTCGGGGCAGCTCCGCCGCAAGCGAGTAGTTTGTTCTGCCCTCCGCCTACGACCATATATTTGCCTGTTCCAGACGTATGCAGAAAACAACTCTTCCCACCCGGGCGACATAATATTCAATTCTCGGAAGGATCGTGTTACACCTGGAGACTTTCTCCAAGCAAACAACAGTTGTCACTGATTTATCGGCCTGGTTTTACGTCAGTAGTGTGACTTAATGCAATAAAGTGTGTAGCATTTACAATTAGTACTGTCGTTACGGTAACTTCATTCTATGTTCCAGATTATCTTCATTGCGTGTAAGGAAGACTAAAAAATGCATAATAGCCGCCAGCTGTTAAGTCATACCACTCTTAAAATAGCGTCATATTTATGGTGGTATTCACCGAGTTCAGTAAAACTGTCAGAAAGTTCACACTAACAAGTTCAACTTCAGTTTCAAAATCGTATGCTTGACGTAAACTTGTCCTTTTATCGGGAAACCATATTTCATGTTAAATGAAATATATTTTGAGAATTAATTTGTTTTACTTTATTTAATGAATTAATTATCTGTTTTCGGTTTCGTTTCTTTGAAAACATTACAAGTTATCTTGAAACTAATTTCGAGTTAACAGGAGAAAATTATCATTTTTAAGAATCCGTACCTTCCGACTGGGAGACGGAGACCTCATTAACTCACTCATCTGTCCGCCTGCTTGTCCACAGAGCGTGGTGGGTGAGCGACAACGGTCTGGCTTCGCACTCCGCAGGATGCGGGTTCGAATCTACGTCTGGGCATCCATATTTTGGTTTTCTATAGTTTCCTCAAATCACTCCGGGTGTAATGCCGGGATCCTTCCTTCAAAAGGCTATGACCGAATTCCTACCCGTTCCTTGGCCCAGTCCTTTCTCGCCTCTTATGATTTAGACATCAAGACACAAGCAAAAAATAAAAATGTCCAATCCAGTATCCTTTAACTCAGAAATTTGTAATTGGTAGTACTTTAGTTCATAACAGTCTTAATTCAGTACTAAATTTTCCATACTATCACTTTCCTCGTCATAAAATTTCGGAGGTATTAATTAAGAACGGTGTTCATAATGGCTTTGTGGGAAGAGTTAAACAAATGTATAAAATTACATAAAGTTACTTTTAAATACAAGATAGTGGAACAGGATAGATTGAGATTAGAAATAGGCTTCATCAAAAAATTTATTTGTCACCACTACTTTTCATAAGCATTATGCATGCAATTTACAAGCTTGTCAAAAAGAAAAACACGGACATTAATACAATGACTTTCACAAATGTGATTATGATTTAGGGGTGACTGATGAAGAACTGTAACAATGGCCTAACTGGTGAAAAGATTAATTTGATTGGTTCGGATATAAAAGTTTTAAGACAAAATTGTGTTACGGATGGTCTACATGGAAAGCAAAGCAGTGAGATTGAAATTAGTACAGCATGGAATTGAAATTGTTCCAAACGTAAAATATTTCGGCAGTGTTATGTCAACTGATAATAGACAGATTCTTCAAATAAGCAATAGGATTAAAACAGTTCCAAACTTCTATGGTTACGTATCACGAATATTATGCGACATAAGTTTCCCTCAGGTAGCATATACCCACTCTAATCTATAGATAAGGAACTGACAATAGCTTGAAGGACAAAAGCCGGATTCAAGCGAATGAAATAAAGTTCCTCAAGTCTAAACAAGGAATCAGTAGGACCGCAACTTGTCAGGTAACACTGTTACCTGAGATGTGTATATTTTATAAATTGTTCATAGTTATAATAATCTTTGAAAGATATGAGTACTTTGGCAGGTAGATCACGTGAGCTGAGAGTTTTGTTGTGCAGTTTTGTAGTAATAGTGAGCACCAGAGAGAGGCTGGATGAGAGTTAAAATGCTATCCCTTGTTATTATTTATGTTGGTGAAAAGAAAGATGAGTGTAATCAGAATCGAGTGTGTCTCTGAGTGTTAAGTATAATAAATAATCTGACTTCAAGAACAATTGTAAAAGATTTATTAATGCAAGGTTCGCATAATTCAATATATGTGGAGTGAGTTGATAAATACTGTATAGTTGTAAGTTTTGGTGTAAGCTGCCTATTTCGATAACCGGCCTATTTCAGGCTTCTTGATGAGCACTATAAACAAATAAGAAAAAAGAGCAAGACAATTAAAATAATTTAAAACCAAAGCTTACAAACTAGGCTAAAAAAAAATAGTTCTAGAAATCTTAAGAGAATCAAGACTGAACGGGGTGGTCACGTAATAATTTTAATACCGAAAATACTATCTAAATCATATTTTGAAACAAGTATTAGCTGGAAAAAAGACCAAGAGGAAAATAAAAAAAATCAGGTCCAAAGTATGAGAAAATATTGGAAGGGATGTGTTAGCCAGACAGAAGGTTATAGGAAGAGACGTGTTGGTTACCACACGTGGTCCATTGAAGCATAAATCGATGATGATGACTTCACGGTCATTTAATGAAACCTGTCAAAACACTCACTCTGAAAATAATTGTATTATTCTTATTATACCACGATTTTTGTGGTCTTTTGACTAAAATCCGTTTTAAAAATCTAGTTGTCCAATGTATTTCCCAAATTACTGATCACAAAATTCACTCAAATTTACCTATAATTAAACTATGGTGATCATTCTGGAGATCATGGTTTCGAATTAAAATAAAGAACAATTTTCACAAGTCCTATATATAAGAAAATAATCAAAAATAATCTTTGATACAGAATTTCATTAACTGGATGATAAGTAAGTCTGAAAATACTTTTTTGTATGTTTTTAAAGCTTTGTGCGTTTTTTCATACATGAAAACCACCCGAGAGAAAATTTTGCAAAAGAATAATGTATTTAAAAATCACTTACTTATTAACTGATTTTTAATAAAAGAATTTTTTGAGTGAATACATTTTTTAATACACGATCTGCACAACGAGTCATTAGTGTGCGAGAGCAAATGCCATTTTAGTGATTCCTCATGTAGGTAATAAGGCAATGTTATGTTGTGTACATATAACTACGTCAATACAGGTTTTTATCTTCTTCACTCATTTTACTCAGCATCCTTGATCTGAAAACAATTTATTTTACTATCGGCTATTTAGAAGATTCTTTTTATTTAATTTTCCCTTTTAGTCTTGCCTTTGTGTATCTTTCGTCAGTTTTAGCTTTCTTTTTCTTAGACTTTCCTAGATTTCGAAACTAAAACCAATAATTATTTAAATAGTCCTAAATTTACCATTATAGGTGCAAAATGGACCAGAAGGCTGATGAAGTGAGTAGAGGCTCATGAACAGGCTACGGCAGCATTTATTGTACCAATAAGAAAATTTCCTTTTTTTTCAAGAAAGGTATGAAGACATACTTACTACTGGTCTCTTCGCTTCACTTCGCAGAATTCTCCGTCGGGCGGGTCGGAAGTGGAACGACTTGTGCCCCTTACCGCGGGGGCCGAGCAGTTCTTAACTCGCCAGGCCTGCTTACTTACGGGGAACTTGGCTCGATTTATCGCCGCCAGGGGTAAGAGCTCGGCTACTTTGCAATTAGTCCACATTTGAATTCGGCCATTCGTCTTGCGGGTACTTAGCGGAATTAGCCGGCCCCCTGCTCGCAGGGGTTTCGCTTAATCTTTGTTGCGTGGAGATAAATACATAAACATGAGCCGCCAGGGTACAAGTTTATAGTCACGTCGTTAGCGCTCCGCGTCATGGTATGAACATTACGCTAAAGTATCTGCGTTGCGTCTTGTATCACCGTGGGACCTGCGGGCTAGCCAAAAAGTACATCTCGTGCCTGAACCGCCCACAAGGTGAGTTCCGGAACTTCCTTATGTTTAAACATAAGCTTTCTCAACGAGCATACAACTACCGAAGGAGAAATAAAGTTTTTGTCCTTAATGATCATAAGTTATCGTTTATACGTTGTAGGAGTCGTCGCTATAGTGTTTTAGAGGTTAAATATCTGGATAAATTTGTTGGTAAATAATTGGTATTCCAATTTTAAGGACTTGGAGATACAGAAAGCGCTAAACCAAATTGCTAGAGGTATGGTTAATTCCAAATGCTAACAACAATAAGACAAAAGAGACCGGAGTAACGTAATGTTGTAAGTACACGACGGATATTAAGTATCAACGTCGTATCGTGACTTCAAGGTAATCTTCTTTGTTCTTTGCCACAATATATACTCGAGCAATGGTCTGTAATTTGTTGAAGTGTGGAATAATTTTTTCTATAAAATGAAGTCTAAGCTAGTGAGTAAGGCAGTTGATCTCTTGACTAGAAAATTCTTTAACGTAGAAGGTTTCCGCAGAAATACGAGTTTCATAAATATCCCTGATATATTAAAACCAAGTGGTAGAAACTATGGAAGGAAACACTTATTTATATGGTAAGCGAAGATACCATAGAATAAACCACATGCGCAGGATATTGCGAAAAAAGAAAGATTTCTCGAATTTCCATCACCAAGTCCTGCTTTCTTTTTATTTTTTATTGCTTCGGGCCTTGCACCTCGTCAATCTAGAGGTCGTTAGAAGTCGGAAGGGAAATAATTTTGATGTAATCATCCTTGCATTCACTTGAAGTGATTTCGGGATGCCCGGAAAAAGATTAGAACCCATGTCCTATAGAATACCAGGCCACCCATCCTGCAGGTTCGCTGCTGCTTGTGAAACAGAGGTTACTAGATCATCAGGTCTACATTTTTCAACATAACGCACAGCAATGGCAACAGTAACATGAGTTTGCATATATAGTAGAAGAAATAACAGCTCTTACTATCACTACAGTAGTAACTACGTATTCCAAAATGACCAACAACAGCGCAACATCCTTGCATTTCAGAAAATGATAGCCTTCCTGCGCCTGATAAAAGAAAAAGCATCACGCGACAAACTTTCTCCGCAGGCCTACAGTAAAAACTTAAATCAACGGAATCTACATAACAGTGCAGTAAGCGGGTGTAGTTCCAAAGAAGAAGAAAGTCTTATGAGAAAAACTCAAACATTCATCTATTCACTGAATATAGTCAACAAACTACTTATCAACGTTTTGTTACTGAGCATTTCCATCACTGAAGCACTGATCAAATGATTCGTTGTTTAACGTAAGACGAATATAGTTACAGCCTGATACATCACACATTCAACTAACCCGTGGTTAGACGCACGTAACGTTAATGCTTTTGAATGCATCTTACCCAGTTATTCGTGAACAAATTTTGAGTAGCTACTCCAGTTAAGATTTTGGATAACTGAAACTGCCGGTCTACTCTAACAGCGGTTTAGTTACAAGAAATCAATCAGTGACTTAAAAAAGTATCATACAAAAGTTTGATTATTCTTTGGTTATTCCACTATAATGAAATCAGAACTTAAAAATTAATGACTTTCATCAAAAGTAAAATATATGGGAACACCAAATAATGTAGTAATTTACCATTCTGTATTTGATTATACAACAAGATCAAAACTATTTATGCGCTGTTGGCACCACTAAATTTCTCTATAGACACCTGCAAAGTATATTAATATTTCTAATAATATATCTGAAGCCTACAAGCAAATAAAATAGGTCACAATCTTAGTCTGAATTTTTTTAACTTGATTTAACGAGACAGAGATGACATTCTATCAATAACCAGTAAAAATGTAATAACGTGACAAGTTATTTATTTAGCGTGATAGGTACACAGACATCGGTGTATTTAAGAACATGTGAATACATTAAAAATCAAAGATTTGGCAAAAGCAACATCTTGTCTTACAATTTAAGGCACTGAAACATAATGAAACAAACAGCTATGATAAAGGAACATATATCATTACAAGATGACAGAGTGTGACATAAAATGGTAGTAAATATGAAATAACTATTCGAGTTGATGAAAAAATGACTTGCTGTTTAGAAGAACTTTTAAAAGGTAGAAAACTGAAAGCTAGGGTAGGAAATTCAGTATCAGAAGAACTGGAAATAAAAATGGGAGTGCCGCAGGGTAGCGTATTGGGACCATTGCTATTCATTATTCTAATGAATATCAATGTTGTTGATTGTTTACTATCTGAAATTAGATTGTTTGCAGGTGACATAATGCTATATAAAAGGATCAAAACGGCAGAGGACTGTAAACAGTTACAGGGTGATCTGGACAGGATATTTAGTTGGGTTGGTAAACACGGGATGAAAATAAATACAAAGAAATATCAGCTTATTAGATACACAGATAAAAAACTATAGGTTTATTATGATTATAATGATAATGATTATGATTTATATATACCCCTAACCCCCCGTCACGTAATTTTATAAAATTTTGAATCGTTATTCGTGTTTCAGTTGAAGTCTCAAAGTTGTTCCTTTTACTAGATTAAAAGAAAAATTATGTCTGGATTTCTGTTTAAAAATTGACGTAGTTTTTCGTTATTCGTGTTCCAGTTGAAGTCTAAAAGTTGTTCCTTTTACTAGATTAAAAGAAAAATTATGTCTGGATTTCTGTTTAAAAATTGACGTAGTTTTTTGTTTCAAATAATCTTTACAGCATTTGCAAGGATAAAACATTATTCATCCCAAGTTTAGATTAATTATCAAATTCAAATACAATATAAAAATCATAATATACTTGTAACTTTTATTGTGTATCAATTACGTCTGTAATTATCTACTTGAAATGTATTTATTTTGTCAGCATACACAACCGTAAACAAATAATGCAATAAGCTTCAGTTCTATAGAGTTGCGGCTCACATTGATACCACAAATTGACAGAGTTGAAAAAGTTTTAAATGGTCTCTAAAGACGAAAAGTACACCTCGTGAGATATGACTGAGAAAAAGGACACCGGAATAATAAGCGGATTTACTGAGCATTTAAAACTACACGGAGAATTAGGACAGTAGTACAGGGGTACGATCAGTCGATAGACTCATGAATAATGTATGAAAGAGTGCTTAATTAGTGGCATAATCTGAATTCCAAGTAGGCAGCTGCAGTGCGAGCTAAAATCGGGTGCTAGTCGAGATCCCTCTTGTCGTTTGCATAATCAAAACTGACGAAACTTTTATGAATCCGCAGTTAAATAACTGCGCGATACATTTAAAACTTTGCGTCTCTGAGATTTCCGTTGCTTAGGAAGGTTTAAATTCAGCTTTCAATCTTGGAGGAGTAACACTATGTGACATAGCGAGTCTGGTAACAACGTAACGGATTACCGAGATGGTTATCAGGATTTTGTCTTACGACAGCTGTTTCCTAACACAGAATCGCGCCTTAGTGCAAAGGCAGGCGCGAAAAGTTTAACAGAAATAAATTTTCATAACTCAACACACAAATGCCCACCACTGTGGCTGCGCCCGTTAATGTCCATTCACATTGGACAGAGGAGATACATCAGGATTGAGTCTTATTCCCCGCTTGCCTGCCATCCTGTTTGTAGTCCGCAGGTGATTTCCCTCAATCATCAAGACAAATTCTGGGACGGTCTCCAATGTACGCTTCATAAACTACATATTTCACAAACAGAAATAAACTTATCACACACAGAACACAGTTACACTATTCATAGACAGATGGCAACACAGCTTTATCTAATAGTGTAAATGTTCCAGATCAGAGAAATCCGTTTCAATCACGGGTAGGGCACATGTACTATCACTATCACAATCACACATCGGACTCCTGTGAACTGGTGCAAGTGTCTAACAGTCCACCAGATCCAACACGAAAAAAAAAAAAAGGAGACGAACATAACAGTCAACTCTATAGCCAAAAATTCTGTATTTCAAACCTTTCATTGCAACCTATCAGACAATGGATGCCACCAGTTTGCATGGCTTGCGGTTTTCTACTGCGTAGTCCCAGGAAACTGCAATTTAAGTGATTCGTTACTCAAATCTGGTGTTGCGTTTCCACGGTGTGCTAACTGCGCTTCTAATTTTTTTTCGACGTGATTACTTGCTGATGATGATTGTTAGTAATTTTTGTGTTTTGGTTGTACCTTTACGCCTTGTCGACGTCGAGGTCATTAGAGACGGGAAAGGACTGGGAGAAGGAACTGGAAGGAATTCGCAACGGTCATTTGAAGAAAGCATCCCGACATTCGCCGGGAGTGATTTGGAGAAATCATGGAAAATCCAAATCTGGATGCCCGGATGGGTCTTCGAACCCGCGTCCTCCCAAATGCTAGGGTAGAATGTTGCCACTCACCCACCATGCTCTGGGTTTGTAATTTAGTATTTGTAATCCTAATATTATTTACTTTCAGATAAAAGCATAAATTTTTATCCGGATGCGAGGAAAAATACACGAATAACGAAGAGAGTGATGAAATCATTGATGCTGATACAAGTGAAGGTAGCTGGAATACAGATAACAGGGGAACAAGAAAATACAAATCCTCCCAGGAAAAGAAACACCGGGAGCGGTAACACCCTCTGTAGCAACCGCTTATGTCCAAATACATTATAAAAAAATATATTTTGCGTCTGTACTTTGCATTTTATCGATTATACTGCGTGTCCTTGTTTAATTAATATGCCTTTTAGAATGCAATTTACTTTTAAATGAATAAATAATATTCAGTTTTCACAAATCTGATGTAAGAAAGCTTCCTTTACTGTCCTGCTGAAGTGCTGTTACTTCTCTTTCTGTTTGCGAACCTCCATGTGTGTTTTTCAGTGGAATAGATCCTTTAGGCGCAAAACTCAACTCAAGTAGACCGTCTAGTCAAATGTACTAGTTATCTACGCAGTATCTTAAATACTTTTATTTATGAGCACATTAACATTCTACAGAAAGTTTTAACATGAAAACAATATCGTTAAAACAAGTAAATAATTTTTTTTGTTTTAGCTTTACCACTCACGTCTTTTGACACTAGTGACAGCCATATGCATTCCCAGAACGCAAAATTGGAACAAAGCGTGAAGAAAACAACAAACACTGAGGCTATACAATTTCAAGGGCACAAAGCGACAAAAAACAAGGATCATGACCGCTAAAAGGCGGTAAATTAATTTACTGAAAACCGCACGAAACATAAAAACATATAAAAAATTCCTTAATTCCTAATTTGCCATTTGCTATCGGTGTGCAAAACTTCTCGGATTTACCACCCACATTTGATAAAATTTGAGATGTAAAGTGTATATCGGTAATAGTTTGTGTTTAAAAAAAAAAAATAATAATTGCTTCTAATATAATTCCGCTAATTCAATAACAATCGAATTATTATCACTGCAGTTATGTTTTATAATTATTATACCTATCCACGGTTTAGCATGTTATAAAAATGGAATGCAATTAATTTATGGTTTGGCTCATTGGGACGTAGATGGATTAGGTGTGTAAAGAGTATGGAAAAATCACTTGTTTGCATGGGAAAAAACTAGTTGTTCCCAAGTGAATTATCCTGAGAAAAGGCCTTTAGTGTGTAGTTCTCACTGTTAGGAGACGTATTTTTTGATGCTGGCACTATTTTCTGCCTCCCCCCCCTCTCCCCCCCCCACTACTTCTGAAGCTGAAATGGTTGCTTGGATGTGGGAATGCGTTGTAGTGTGGCTAATGTTTTATTTTTTTGCTTATGGCTTTTCACCTCAACGATATCAATGGTCATTAGAGGCGGGAAAGAACTGGGAACAAGGAATAGGAAAACTTCAGCCATGGGCTTTAGAAGGAAGCATTCGCATGGAATGATTTGGGGATACCATGGAAAACCCAAATCTAGATGCTCAGACGGGCTTTCAAACCTGCGTCCTTCCGAATACGAGGCCACTGATCTTATTCTTATAATGTAATGCCCGATTGCGCTTACCATGGATGATGTACCCTACCATGGAAACTCTCTTTGGAAGATGAAATGTATTGGTTTCTCGTTGCCATCTGCAGTAACTATGGGTACAGTATGGAGTGTTGTTTGTGATGAATGAGATGAGAGGTATAGAAGGGAGAGAGTGAGTTCCGGTGCCGGCCCAGTCAGGCCTACTCTTCCGAAAGACACTGAACGGTTGCCAATATTAACGTCCTCATCCATCGGACTACTCACTATTCACAGTGCCGAAAGCCCCCACTCCATACGCACTGCCGAAAGGTTTGGGATTTAATCCAGGACTTTGGCGAACAATGTGGTGATTATCGATTGTGCAGACCACATCTCGTATCCTGATGATGCAAACTTTCCCCACCACCAGGACTCGAAGGAGCTAACTCCGTGTCAGCGCCGGACACAATCATGGTGCTTTTTTTTAAATTTACTTATGGCTTTACATCTCGACTACTTCGAAGTCCTTAGAGGGCGGAAAGAACTAGGCAAGGGATGGGAAGGAATTCGGCCATATCCTTTTGATCGAAGCATCCCGGCATTCGCCTGGAGTGATTTGAGGAAATCATGGAAAACCCAAATCTGGATGCGCGGACGGGAATTCGAACTCGCGTCCTCCCAAATGTGAGGCCAGAGTGTTACCGCTCACCCACCAGAAATGGAGCCAGAAATAGAGCCGCAACCAATTGGGCCAGCAGGGCGGGCTTCTAATGACAATCACCGATTAATTGTTAATAAAATTCTTCTGTATAATTTATAAATACAGTATTTCCCATTACAGTTAATAGTTTCGTGTGATTTACCTGTGGGAAGTAATCAATTGCTGTCTTTTAAAAATGTCGATGTTGTACATAACAATCAATAGGATACAAAAAATTTGTAGGTTTATCAGTTGTAAACACATTTATCTAAAGAATGTCGTTTACTATCTAATATCCAGGAGATTTTCACTTTAGAATTTATTTCTTTTTGCTTCAACACTCTAGAGAAGTTTTAATTGACACAAGCACAAAACACTTGAGAGTTGAGAGTACGGCCGATCTGCTCCAATAACGTGCGAGGGTGAAAGGGGGGTCGTAGAGGGGTGACAAAGCAACAGGGCCTCCTCTGCCACGCTCGAGCACAGCACAACAAAAACTGTGTTGCGAGACAATGGACGGTCGACTGGTGCAGGGGCGTCCTCCGATGCCTTAATTGAACGCTGCGGGGGCGAAGGGTTGCTCCCGGCCCGAAATCAGATTTCTGCACGGACAACTGCCGTCGGCGTCACCAGACTCCCCGGAGCTGGAACAAAGAGAAGCGCCCGCCCGTCCGTCCTTACTGGAGGCAAGTAATTAAAAATAACCACACCGCCGCAACTCCATGATTAGGGTTTATCTCAAGAGAGAGTTATTACAGTAATGGCATTCTTCCCTCAACTCAAAAAAAGTGGAGAGCATGCAACATCAATTAATCCCCTAGGGCAATGTGTTTTTTACCTGCGTAGTTATTTTCTGAGAATCAAAAATAATACTTGCTGTAGATTTATTATTATTATTAATAACTCTGGCAAGCGTGGACTACGATCTCACTCAATTCTGATATTAGAGAGTTACACTTGCTCAGCCATACGAATATCGTCCTTAAATGTAAAATTGTACTTATTTTTGCGAGTTTAGTTCTGCTTCACTGTTTCTACTGCTGTCAACATTTCGGTAACAACATTAGACCTGGGAACTACTTTAGACTGATGTATCTGTTAATAAAAACTCAGCTGTCACATTTGAATACTTGATTAGAAACTAAAATCTCTGAAAAAAATATGCATGATGGCTGCTAATTAGGTGGTTACTTCGTTTTATATATATATTTCCATTAAATCCAGTAATAGCACTCAAAAAAATTGCTGGATTCTTATATAAAAATTTTGTCCCATTCTTTTTGCTGCTACGATTAACATAATCTCGAACACTTTCGTAAATCATATGGGAGATATTGTGATTGGTTACAATAGATATTAGACTCATAACAATCTTAAGTCAAATTTACTTGTAAGTATCATTTACTAAGCTACTATTTAAGCTACTAAGTGATGAGGCCATTTATAAAATACAAGTTCTCGCGTATTCAAAACGACTGTAGAACAAGTATCCCTACTGATTATTTTGTCATATAATCAATAAGACCTATGGAACACTTAATGGTGAATATCTGTCAATTATGTGGAGGCCTGGAGTCCTTCGAGAGGAAGCACGTGATCTTATTGTATCAAACTTGTGAATCTTTTTCTGGCTGCAGGTGAATGGACGGTCCTACATCATAATCATCCTCACATCATCAACATTTTCCAGTTACTGGCTATGTCAGTTTTGTGCACAATCTTCACCATTGTTTTTTCTTCCCACCACCTTTGTTCATTCCTCCCCTCTCTTCCATACACTTCCTTCACTCCTCTTAGCCGTCCATCCCTTGTTCTTCCTTTAGGTCGTTTCAGATGAATTTTTATTTCGTGCACTTTTTTTTTGTTCCGCTATTCTGTTTACACGCTTGTACCAGCTTAGTTTGGTCTTCTCAGTCATTTCCTGCAAGGATTACTCTTTCAACGCGTGCCTAATCATTTCTTACCTTACCTTGACCATTTTTGTAACACCCATTTTTCCTCTTAGAAATTCCATCTCAATTGTTTGTATCCTGCTAATGTCGTACTCCTTCACTGTCCAGGTTTCAGCACCATGCATCAAGATAGAATATGGCATGTGCGATATATCACTCCCTTGCTTGTCTGTGTCATATCCCTGTTCCGTATGAGGCTTCTGTTGTTTCTTATAAATGCCTCTGCCTGCCTCTCACTTTCACTTATCTCACCATAGTACCTTCCACTTTCATCTGCAACACTACATATCCTTTGGTAACTTTTTATGTCCTGTCTCTGCTGCAGATCGAAAACACTGGACTACAAATAACAAACTGGACTGTCCAAATGAAGAAATTAGTTGCATCTGGTTGCACAACAACACTCATCTCGAAAATTAAACCTCTCATATTACTCGCCAACATCCGTGCGGTTGGCCTCGTCTGGCAACGAAGGAAATTCACTATGGTGCAATCGACTCAAATTGTACAGGGCGTTCGCCGGAAAACGCTACCCTCCCAGTCTGTTGCCGTCGGCAACTTGCTCGGTCAGTCGTGCCAGCAGTTTCCGCCACACGCCACCGTGAATCACCGCACTGTTTAACACCTCCGCTGCCCCAACAGTGCAATGCAGTGACCCTTACATTGTTAAGAACGGTTTCTTTGCATTGTAGATAGTTTGTGACTTCAGTCTCTTATTAATCAGTGTTGTGAATAAACGTTTCTTTGCGGTTTGGCTGGTTTGGGGATTCATACTCTTATTAATCTGTACCGTGTTTGAGTGTGAGTAAAATTATGGTACGTTACAGTTTGCAACAAAGAATATTTCTCTACGATACATATGTGAAGAAGAAGTCGTTTAAAAAGTGTCGCAATAAATTTCGTCGCGAATTTCCTGGCGCTTTACTGCCAGCTAAATCAACAATTCTGCGTCTGGTTAAAAAAGTAAGAGAAACGGGTTCATTTTTTAACAAAAAGAGACTGTCGGTCAACCGTATTCTCACAGAGGAGAAAATTGACGATAGCGCTTTTCGACTAGAACAGTCACCCAAAAAATCATTAAGTCAGTTAGGGCAGCGTGTGTCTCGAAATATGTTCAGAAGATGTGAAATGTGCATTACACAAGAGGGTCAACACTTCCAGCATCTTTTATAAGGTAAGCTAATGAATTATGTCACATTTAAATGCTTAGCACACAAGTTTATGAAGTTTATGAAGCGTAATTATTATGAAATAGTCCGGGCCGACGGTCGAACAATGCCGGAAACTGAGCGCTCGCTCGCCGGGAGCAGTTTCTTCCTTGTAGCGCTAACAGTGGGTTGCGTTTCCCGGCGAACGCCCTGTACTTCAGGATCTCCACAGAACGACCAACTCACCTCATGCTTTTTCGGTGGTTGGTCTGGTGGTCTACCGAACCTCTTTCCTTCAAAACAAGTCAATACTGTGCAAGTGGTAATACAATAATCGTCATCTCACATATAAGTTACTCATATAACCGTGAAATGCGTGAACTGACTAATCAAGTCTAAGCAGTAACGGAAGAAAAGTTTCTACCGTTACTGCTTATTCCTAGTTAGTCAGACGATGAAAGGCAACAAGGAGAAAATACAAAGCAGATTGACGAAATAAGCGCCAGAACAATCCACTGGAATATCGCTTCCAGTAATCGATGCTGGAATCAGGTGTTAGCTTCTTGCCAGGTACGTATCATGTATTTTAAGTAATACGATCATCTGCTTGTCTTTTTAAGAGCAGCTCTAAACGATGCTGCTTGAAGCAATTTATGGCCGTTTTCAGAACGTCGTATCAGGAAAACAGCTATGAATCTCCATCTTGTGATCGAAGCCAAGTACCAACTTAAAGGTTGAGTATGTGATACACGAGTGAACTTTCAGCTTGTGAACTAGCCGGCGAGAATGAAGACATCAGCTGTTTCCCTACGGAGCGTTATGTGCTTTCACGTGTCTCTTTAAAGAGAATCATTATGGGATAAGTGTTTCTATGTTCCCATGGCCCGTTGAATCCAACTTATTATTTGTTTCAACAGTTCATGTTAACATATTTCAGTTAAGTTTATTTGTCTGATTTACGTTGTTTCTAAATTAATTAACAGTTTATTTTAAAATATATAAATGGCATGAGGTGTATATGCTTCGTGGAAAACGTTTGTCTTTCCAGGCGAATAAATATGTTCTGTGGTGGCGAGGTTTCGAAATAGTGTTGACACTTCATCTTCAGCCGATTTCGCATAAATAAATGGAAAGTTGTCCATTCAACAAGATACTTAAAAATCCTTAATAACAATTACAATTACTGTGTTATTATTATTACTCGACCATCATTTAGGATGCCATCAACATCAGATAAGATGCTGAGTAAGTGGATGTCTGTTACATGATCAATCGTTTGATAAGTTTCACAACTAAATGATCATTCAAAACTGTATCACCATAACATTTCCCTGCATAACGTCGCACTATCTTTTAGACTGTAATAGATGAAATTATTAGCCGAATTGATTCATAATACAAAATTTCAAACTGAGTACAAAAACTAGCAACATTATTTGCATATCCATTTTTTTCCACAATCAAGTTCACAACCTTTTTTGCAAATATTAAACAGGACCATTGTTAAAATTAATAGAGATGAGACAAGGTTCTCTAAAATTCGAAATAAAAAACCAAATTCTTAACAACCTTGCAATGGAGAACAAATTTTCTTATTAAAGAACGTTTAAAGAAACGTTTCTTCTGTAAATGTAAAATAAACAACAACAATGAATTAAAACAGCATTGTATTAGTAAGCAGTCGCTGATACAGATTGCCACTTGGGATGCGGTAGAATATTCACTGCAACAAACAATGGACATAAGGTATTCCAAAGATTTCATTTTCGCAAAATAATTACAAGTCAAACTTCAAAAAACATCGCAGGATGACTTTAATAACATAGTACTTCTGAGCAAAACACATAGCGTTATATTTGGTTTCTTTACATGCAGAATGTAATTTTTAACATGCATACTTTTTACCAAGTATTACCTAATTATAACAAAAGGAAATATACACACGTGCGTAACGCAGAAACACTCTCTACAAAACTAACATCAATAGAGTTGGAAAAATACTTTCTAAACATTATGCTCTAATTAAATAAATGGCCTGCCATGGTTGAAGTATATTTTCTGGATTCACGGTTTTTCATTAGATGAGAGTATTACTCTCAGCTAGTTCGATGTGTGGCATAGATGTGGTTAGTTAGTTTCAACCATTAAAACCTGTGCATTTAAACAATGTGAAAATTTAACTACCTTGTGTACCAAAAATTAAACTGTTTAATTCCGAAGATCACAAAAATTAGATAACTAGTATACGAGTTACCGAGTTTGAGAAAAAATCATCATTGCTGACGAATTATTATTTTCTTACGGATTTGCGTCTAGTTGACGGCGAGTTCATTAAAGGCGAGAAAGGACTGTGGGCATGGAACGGGAAAGTATTCGGCCATTTCCCTTTCAAAAGAACCATCCCGGCATGCGCCTGGAGTGACTTCTGTTAATAGTGGAAAACTAAATTTTGAATAGTTGGACAGAGATACGAAACCAAGTCCTCCCGAATGCGAGACCAGGGCGTTACCACAAGCCAACCATTACCTGGCTGACACGAAACCACTATCATTAGTAACTCATATGAGGCATACGTTTTGGCAATAAATAATGCGTATTGTGATCGTCCTAGCATTTGCTCATGATCATGTTGTGGGAATACTTCGATTCGTAAAAAGTAAAATTAAATAATTTGTAAGGCAATCAGTGCCTTTTATTGTATTGATTATAGAAGGTTGCACAGATTATTAATAAACCAAAGTAGTAAATATTTAGTTTATTATATCAACTTTCAAAATGAGGTTACTTGATATTACGAATTCTGAGGAACGAGAGGTAAAGACATTGTTTTTATCCGACCTTGAATCTCTGTTCTCTGTGAGTTGCGAGTAAAACGTGATCTGTATCTCCACCTTCTAAATCCCCTCCCGTGGTATATTCTCGGGCTCTACCTTTTAAAGCTCTCCTATACCATCACGCCGTGGCACTATTATCAGCGATTCCAAACAATTCTGGCGCATTTACTCAATCCGGGACATCATTATAAGATCTTTACAGAAAAAATATAACATAAATAATTATGTTTTAGCGACCATCTTAGGATATCGTTACAACTTCTAGAAGAAAGGAAATAGATATAGGACCTCCGAACTATGTAGAACAACCACAGTATAATAAAGTTGTAATATTGCAACTGAACACAAAAAATTGTGATGCCATTCACTCATCGAGATACTGGACTCAAACCACATTCCTGCCATCCAGATTTCGGTTTTCAATGGTTTCCCAAAATCACTCAATGTAACTGTCGGGCAGGTTCCTTCAAAACCCATTGCCGATTTCCTTCCCGTTCATTGCTTCTACCACAAATGACCTCGACGTCGACGAGGTGTAAAGCCATAAAAAATGACAACGCGTCCAGTGGGTGAGAACTTAATGCAGCCCTGGTTTTTGGGATATCACGATTTCAATTAACTGTCCGGCCATCTTGAATTCAGTTTTCCTTCTTTTTCCGAAATAACTCTATCCGAACGATAGAATGGTTCCTTAAAAGATAATAATCGAATTCTTTCCTGTTCCTTGGTGCCAAACCTCTTCTGCTTTTAATGATCTTGAGGTCGATCAACTGCACTTTGCGCCTCAGTGCATTAAACTTGATTATATCAATCAATCCAAACGATCTGTCAAAAGTTTATGGATGTGATACCAATACCACTTAATATTTTCTCGTTTTGCTACTCCATTATTATTATTATTTTGTCAACAGGGTCCGTTGGACTAACGAATAATATGATTGACACTGAAATAGAATAAAATGTGCCGTTGGGTGCATTAGAGATACTTTTGACATTCAATTACAGTGAAACCACAAAAGACCGATATCTAATTAGTTTGATCAGAATTCGATCCAGACTCATCACAACTTCTATCATATAGGACCTCACCAAATGTATATTGGAAAAGTGACTTAATATTCAGACGTACCTTAAATTGAATTTCATCGTTATTCGAGTGTTTAAAAAAATGTAACATTAAGGCGAAAGTGACACTACGCCAAACGTTATTCTCTAACAGTTATACGTATTTTCCTAAACAGTTCTGCGGTAATTTTACACCCATATCAAGTATTCCGACTATCCAGATACTTGCGTCTCAGTCAGAGTACACCGTTACAGGGAAACTAACCGTAAAATATATTTTCTGCCACTTTTACTTTAAATACTTAGCTTGAGAAGCTTTACGTGTAGCTGCATACGGCATATGTCAAAGTTCTTTTAGGATCTGTAGTGCTTTCCCCAAAAATTAACACAGAATATAAGAAAATTATCTTCATAAAATTTCCTAAATCTGTAAAATTGAATGAAATATTGCTTGTGATGGCAACAGAACGTAGGTAAAATATTTAAGTTTCAATTAATACCAGCCTACTCTCTCCTCATTCGAATTCACCACTATCATGGTAACTAAACGAAAAATTAAACTATATTTTTAAAACCCTGTTTGTAGGCATTCCGGAGGACGCCAGTCTGAATGCCCGTCTGGCCATCCAGATTTGGGTTTCCAATGGTTTCCCAAAATCACTCCACGCGAATGCAGGGATGCTTCCTTCAAAAAGCCATGACCGAATTTATTCCCGTTCCTTGTCCTCAGTCCCACCCAGCCTCTAACGACCACGTCGACGAGGCGTAAAAACATATTTGTAGCCACTTTTGATTTAAATACTTAACTTGAGAATCTACACGTGTAGTTGCATATCGCATATATTATAGCTCTTTCACGACACGTATTGTTTTTCTCAAACATAAACATAGAGTTTGAGAAAATTATCTCCTTCATGAAATTTGCTGAATGTGTATTCACATAATGGTTTCAGGACGCTAGTAACACATTTATGTTTTAATTAATGCCAGCATGGATATGTAAATCCATCGCCGATTTTTGCACCACTGATTATTCTTCTCCATGAATATTATCGTAGTAAAACTGGTTATTAGAACTGAACTCACCCTGAATGCTAGTTATTGCACAGAACTGCAATTTTGCGGTCGACTTCAGTGCTCTGGGTAGTTGTCCTTAGAGCTTCCAGCCCGTAGGATAAATCACGATCGGCGAAGGCCGCAGCGACGTTTTCGCCGTCCACCCCACCCCTCCCAGCCCACCTGATTTACCGCTGTGCGATACGTCTGAGCCCACCCCAAACCGCAACCTAACAACGGCCAACGCCTTCGTACGAGCGGATCTAAGGAACCAGCCCAAGGAACTGCTCGTTTTTATTCTCACTGGCAGCCATTTACTAACTAATTTATAAAGCAGTGTTTATGGTATATTCGTACAATTTACATATTCGCAATGATTGGCTAACGGTACACTCTGGGACAGCCAATGAAATACGCAAGACATGCATCTTCTCCTCGGGCTACCATCCCTGTTTTAACGAGTCTCTGTTGGACTGAACAGGATTATACAGACCCAGCGTCTGGAAAAATAATTTGTAGCGTTTGGCGTCTACATCTTAAGCCCTTCAAACATAACCTGGAAGATGGCTGATCTGATCAGAGATGCTACCTTAACAGACACTTTCAACTCTCGTGTTCGAAGATATTATTTGTAATAGTGGTTCGGTTCGTTGTGGAGTCGCCTTTAAACCACATGCAAGTTTTTCTTTGATTTTCTTGACTGCTTCCTCGAGGTTTAGACTCAGCAAACTAGAGTTTTGCGTTATTTTTCATTCTTATTTATGCTTATTTCTCTGTATTTGTTACAACCATCTGCTTCGTATATTTTAATATTATTCTTTTACCATCCTGACTTACGTATTATTTTAATCGGCTCATTATGATTACTGCAAGATTGTCAGAATGTTTTAACTAGTTTAGCAACATTTTGACTATATCTTTCCTTTATATACACTGTTCCAATATTAACGCAAAGGGACATTTTATTTTGTGTCCCGGCTGGTTTTAAAGTGAAATTGGTTTATGAGTTCCATTTTCCTTTCTTTTACTATGTACATGATTGAACGTTAGATACGACACTGATGATAAGTTAAATTGTACAGTTGTACCATGTGTT
Organism: Vandiemenella viatica; assembly: GCA_031002005.1. Taxonomy (NCBI): domain Eukaryota; kingdom Metazoa; phylum Arthropoda; class Insecta; order Orthoptera; family Morabidae; genus Vandiemenella; species Vandiemenella viatica. The sequence goes on from JARYHS010009186.1 coordinate 189,919,456, forward strand.
TTTTTGGGAGTCCGTAGAAAGCGATTTGATGAATTTTTTTTTTTTTAGCTGCTTAGCGTCTCTTAACAGCGAGGTCTTTAGAAACAGGAAAGGAGGGGAGGGGGCAAGGAATTGGAAGGAATTCGGCCATGGCCGTTTGAAGGAAGCATCCCGGCATTCACCTGGAGTGATTTGGGGAAACCATGGAAAACCCAAATCTAGATCCCCGGACGGGGATTCGTGCCGCCGTCCTCCCGAATGCGAGGCCAAAACGCTAGTTTTGATGAAAATTCGTTGTGTGCTTCCTAACTTGCTACCTCAAAGAAGCAATTGAGTATCATTTTACTTCCGTATTTTCGTACAGATAGTACCTCGTTTCATTTCCAATAGACCGAGCGTTGTAGGTGAGTGGTTAACGATATGGCCTCGCATTCGGGAGTACGCCGGTTCGAATTCCCGTCCAGGCATACAGATTTGGGTTTTCCATGGTTTACCCAAATGCTTCCATCAAAGGGCCATGGCTGAATTTCTTCCAGTTCCTTGTCCCCAGTCTCATCCCACCTCTAATGACCTCGACGTCGACGAGGCGTAAAGCCATAAGTAATAAAATAAATTTAAAAATTTCTAGTAGTTCAAATACTTACAATCGCTAACCTTAAAACTGTATCAGCACCCAGTCACGACTTTGAACAAGTAAGAAAACTCTCTCTGTGAATGATCTATAGTCGGGTGTCACGTTTTTCTATTAATCAAATTAGGTTTATTTCAGCCAACAAGAAACTCAAAATCTAGAAGACGCGTTTCGAAATCAAGGAGCCCGAATTACAAAAGAAGTTTTGTTTTTAGGTATCGTAACTGGGTGCACCCCTTCCCTAGTTAAAAAGTTATAATTTTCAGACCAGTTATTCCTATTAATTTGCACCTCATTAATTACTGCTTCATTCATGGATGAAATGGAGTGTTTAACATTAAAATTAAATGTGTAGATAAATCTAAGAGGATGTCATAACCTGACCCACGGACGGTAGGCACATTAATTTTAAATGTATAAACAATCAGAAAACATGAAAACTAGATCTCCGTCCTAAATAAACGGTTGTTAAATTACCATGCAATATTTTAAAATTGAATCGTTCGAATTGGCTTAATCTAACAATATCGCAAAATAATCATGAAAAAAATATAATCACAGACATATAACGGAATCTCTTACACTTTAAAAAAAAAATACGAACTTTTGTTCATTTTAAAGTTGGTAATGCCAACACGCGACTTTGCTCATATCGGTAACGAGGTTCTTATCATGCGGATCACTCCGCTCATTACGTTATTTGAGTTTCCGTAGAGTTCATATATCTGCAAACAGTTTATAAGCAGATGTGACAGTGATAGCAGACACTAATAGAGACAATCGTACGTCCTCCGGCACAGCTACGTGAGAATCTATCATTCCAGTCACCGCTGGTCAAAATACAAATTTATCACTTCAAATCAAACTTAAAATACTGGTCGCTACTCAAGCTGCCATTTGGTGTCCGATCCGTACCCTCCACGGATTTTAACACAAAGACCTCGTATGCTCTCGCCTATCTACGGTATCTTCCCTCTCTTGTGTTTTCTTCCCGTCCCAAATCAAGTGTTCCCATTGGCTCCATAAATTAACAAAATTATACACAAATAGAAACCTTTCATAAATAATTCACCTATTGGTTCACTCAAACACTGTCCACGGCGCAATGCCTGTTATTGCACTGCCCATCACATTGTTTTTAATAACATTTTATTAACAAAATGTATATACGGTAATGGTTAATAATACAGTATTTGAACAGTATACAGAAAAAGTAAGTTGACTATGCTTCCTTCATATAAAAAGAAAAACCTGATAATAACTTTCTACATTACAACTACTCGTTTCAGAGGCAAAAAATAAAATAAAAAAATCCATAAATGAAAAAGAATGTTATCTTACCACAAGGACAACCACTATCCTTATTCTTTTTCCATAATAAAAGATGAGCATGATATTTTCTGAACAGACTACGTGCGTACTGGGACGGTGTTCCATGATGTTATAACAGGCAGTATCGTAAGGAACTCAAATTTGATTGTGCATAATATTTATAACCTTCTTTAATTGGAATTTCATGTTCTGTAATTTGCTTATAATGAAATGTAGCTTCCTTGCTGATTACTATACCTTACCGTATCGTAAATAGACATGTTTTGTTCGATTCTTGTTTTAGTAATTTTTGCATCAAAATAAAAAATCTTATCTCCCATAGGATTAAAATACTGTTCACATAAATTTTATTTGACGAGTTTAAAATTTCGTACTACTGATATTAATTAGATCACTGTTATGACAGCGACACTTTCATTAAATAATAGGTCCATTATCTGAATGTGTAAAAGCTCTAACGAACTGTATTCACTGACCTAACGATTCCCCTCACTCGCACGGGAAGACGTATAAAATTCAACGGACATATAGCACACGCGTTTGATCCGGAAAATCTTCCACGTCGTCAACGGACCCCAACAAACTAAAGCACGCTGGCTTGTAGAAATCCAAAAGGGCATCTCATAAGCTATCTTAGACCCACTGACATCTACATAGTGCACAAATAGACAGATAATCGGGTCACATAAGTTTGTGCCTAAGATGTCATCAGGAAGAAATGCGTGGAAACAGGAGATACGATGAGAGCGAAAGGATGACAGGTATTCGGAATATAAGAAGGACAATGCCAATTAATGTTTCCACGCGCTACTTAGTTGGCTAGTAGGTAAAATAAATAAATAACACGTTCAGCGGCTGCAGGTGTTGTGTAGTCTAGTGAATTCCTTAGGAATTCCGTTTGGCCACCATAGGTGAAGCGCAGCGCGCAGAGCATTTCTGTATGCTCGTCTCTCAGCCTCTGCAAACGCAGTGCGCGTCAGAGATAATACTACTGCAGGCAGCCAGAGCCGGCGGCTCCCCAGACGTGGGGTCAACTGGATTACAGCAGTGCGAGCCGCAACAAGCCACGCGCATGCGCATCGCAGGTGCAGCACCGCTGGCCAAATGGAAGCTCAGCTCGACCATTCTCACGTTCTCAGAACTGCGAGTTGTTTGCTGATGTTCCAGAGTAAAATCTAATGGCCAACAAAGAGCCAGTATCAAAAATTTCTGACAATGTTTCGTAAGTTAAAAAGGAAATAAACATTACGTAATTTGCTTTTGACAACAGCAAAAATGATTTAGAAAACAATCTCCTTGAAGATACGATAAATTACGCTATTCCTGTAGACAGAATTACAACGATTTCTCATTTACAAAAATCTATCGGAGAGTTCACAGAAATAAAACAAATTTTAAAATTACTTAGAACTGTCTTGAATCTCTGCGTTTTGTTTCTCTTTTCAGCCATGGTAGTTGGCACAGATATTGTCTTAAAGGAGACGCTTGTTGTATTGAATTCTGAGCAGTTAAACTATTACAGCAACATATTTCATTCTTTAAAAGCAAAAAATTAAATTTTATAGATATTGCAACCTACATTCTGGTTAGTGAATTTAAGAATGTTTGGTTTCATAAAGTTTTTTCCCACAAAAGCTAAATTACAACTTCATTAAATTCATTAATTTCTACGTGTTACAAAAAAAAAACTACCAAACAGCTCAATAATTATGTGCGTGTTGATAAATAAAATATTATAAGCTGTTTTTGATTATTTTAACACATTAGAAAGGGAGCTGACGTAAAAAGCAGGGTAAAATATTCACAATATCCACTGTCATACGGATTTTTTTCCATCACCCGACCTTGATGCCACATATTCTCAAGTTCTTCTAAGCATTCCTTCGTTCAGAAGCTGGTTTGTCTGTTAGTGATATGTCTATCAAACTATCTGATTTCAATGGTGAGAGAATACCGGCCGCAGCTCGTTCTGGCTGAACTAGTAATTAATCAAATATCACTATTACAACTTATTTTATACCTTTTTAGGTTTTACATTTTCTGATATTTACTCTTTGTTATTAGAGTTACTATCAATATTTTATCAATATTTCATTAAATTACGTTTGGTATAATAGTTATTGTCACTACGATAATCTTCCGAAAAACGATTCAAGTAGATTCAAGCAATATTTTGTATTTTTCGAAGTAAACCAAAAGAAGTATGTATTCGTTAACCTTAGCAACCTCTCTTACATCTGTGTATGCAAAGTAATAAAATTCAACCAGTACTTTAGTATCGATAACTTAAATTTCAGCATAAATACCTATGCTACTGTATACAGTAGGAATAATCCCCCTATACTGTCCTAGTTGCCCTCCAGAAGACAGCATGAAGTTTTTGCTATGTTATATACACTCAACATTCTAATTTTTTGCCATCTATTGCTCAGTGGCTCATCGAAAGTCGTTTAAAGGTATTAACTAAGCAAAAATTAATAATGTGGATTTTGTAGAGATCAGTCAGTGATTCACTCAGTACAGCGAGTTTTTACAAATCGTACGAGTTAAACTAAATCTTCGCTCTGTCATGTATCTTTTACCGAATTCCAGAATCGGAATTCCAAGATCTCCCTTCGCCATTACCTCTATATTTGTAACTGCATGAACTAAGATTGCCATTATTGCATGTGCTGTCGAAAGAAGTTCATCATTTTCTATAGTATTCATTGTGTATAAAATCGCGTAGCTCCTAAAATGATAAGAAACACTGAGTCTGAAGAGTGAACAATGATTGATGGATCCTAAAAGGGTAAGGCTCGTGAGGTTATAACAAGCTGATGACATGATTTTTACTGGCTGCACAATCAGTCCTTATCGTAGCTGCCGTAACCTGGCTAGATAATCCTACTTTGTATAGCCGACCTACTTTTTAACGTGGAATCCGAATCACGGAATCGTTCTGGCGTACTTTACATTACACAGCAATCTGTTCCAGAGTTGAAGGTTTGGTTGAGGGCCTTTGATAATAGCAACCAAGATCGAGATTCGAATCGGGGTCCCTTCGATCTCCAGTCAGACGCCTTAACCACTGAGCCACCAGACCGCTACGATAGCACCTGACATTCTGTAGGTCATGATTTCAATCACGGCTACAGTAATCCAGATATCTATTTTCCATGCTTTCCAAAAATCACTCCAGGTGAATGTGAGAGGACGGATCCATCATTAAAGCCTTCATGGTCTTTGCGCACAATCTTTTCCACTTCTAATAATATCTACGTGAATGAGACGTAAATTCGTAATATATATCTTATGAAACGTATTATGTTACTGCTAAATATCAAATGGTGCAACTAGTATTTCAATATCCATTGGCGGGATGAACTTGTATATTACTGATTTACTGTAACGTGTATGTGAAGAAAGTTTGAAACAAAATTCTTAATCCAGTTTTATCCGCTTATATCTGGCACAACTGACACCGAATAATATTATCAAGCAGACGTCTGACTTTTCTCTCACTACACTTTGCACAGCTGGGACATGCTCCAAAAATCTTGCTGAGTTTCCGCAATATCGATTTTTGGTCCCCATTCATGAACCATTAACATTGCCGTAGCATTCAAGTTTTAATTAGATAAAGGAAGCTATGTTTGAATACTACTTCATTATCTGTTGCGTCCTATGGAAACTATTGTTTGTAATAGTAGGTTTAAGCGTATAATCGTAACGTTGTGATATTTTCTTGGTGATATTATTCTGACCAGTACATGTACGCGAAGCTGCTTCTTTCCAGTTATCCGAATTTAGTAACATTTGGATTAAAATTCCGGTTTTTTCGATCCTATTCTAACTTTCGAAGGTTCGTCAAAAACACATTACGTGACTAGTAAAATTAATACTAAGTTAGAACCAGTTCCTCCATAATAGTAACTCTTCTTTTTAATGGATCTAAAACCAGTTTATTTTAAATAGCATTTCTTGTTCTTAGCAAAATAAAACATTATTGAGAAGTACTTAGGTTCAACTTAGAGAGTGTCATATGTGCAATGTTTACTCTGTTTTTTTGTGTAAGAAAATATGAATTAGTGATAAAATCAACTATATGCATGGAAGACTGGTTAAACAAAGTAGTCAATTAGACTTATGATGAAAAGTTATGACTTAAATCTGAGATCTTAATCTTTAAATGGAATCATGATATTAAATTATTCTGACGTGCTGGAGTACTCCAAAATTAATTACTAAGCAATGCGTTATAAAAGTGGTTTGAAATTAGGTTGTTTCCATTTGAGGATTTCAAAACATTTGGAATATTTAATATAAAATTTTAGAAAAATGTTCATATTTAACGATGTTTCTGAAATAACGTATAAATTTCTGTTTGCACTGTGCAATAATAACTTTATTTCACTTTTTTTTTGAAAATACTGCATCAAGCTCTGAGGATATTTACACGATACAACATTGTTATTTAGTTTCCTGTGTGTTATATTATTCTACGTGGAAAGCTGTTTTCACTTCGTGTCATTCATGAACGAACTATTTACTGCACGTTTGAACGTAATGTAAAGTGCGTGTCGCCTGTTGTCTGTTTCTGTTATTTCTGGCTGTTGTTATGGATAGTGAGAAGTTAAACCCAGAGTCCAAGTGCTTACGTTATTTAGGGAGCCGAACCTGAAATATGTACGCTGCCAAAGAGTCTACAGCAGTTCCGCGAAATGAAACAAAGGAAGGCGCTCTAATGATCAATGTTTAACCAAGTCCAATTTTCCTTCCTAGCCTTTCCTTGACGACAGCATGGAAACACTTTCTTGCAGTTTCTCGGAAGCTCCGTACAATGTGGAAGTAGTCTATAATTCATAAAGCGATCGAAGAGTTCATGAACTTGGACCTTCTTTGGTTCAAATATTTCATCATGAATGTTGTAAATGATTAATTTATCTACAATTACAAATCAATTGTCTTTCACTGATCTCTTCTGAAGAAACGCAAGCTAGTTGAAACTCTCAAATAAACTTCACACACAAGAAGAAAAAATGTCCCTACATGTGAGGATCAGTAACCAAATATTTTCTTCTCGATAAAATAATTTAGTAAAGTTAATATGCGTTTACCTTTGACTTGAGAAACAAACGTGCCAAAAATCCCTTTCCGATTTATCCAAGCTTAACTATTTTTTTATTAAAAATTATTTGCTGTAGTTGACCAAGTTACTTATTAGCTAATATTTTATCAAATATTAGCCGTCAGCAAGCTTTTATACTTGTTAAGAAGGAATGACAAAAACCTTTATGTCTGCAGTGTTTTAAAAATTAGGTTACTGTTATATATTATATTTCACTTCATAATCTTTGCTTTGCTTGTTTTCGTATTTATGCCTCATCTATGTCACTAATTAATTGCTCCACATGCTCAAATAATATCTACAATCTTGACGTTATCGTCACCAAATCTTAGATTTTTACCACAAAGTAAAAAATTTCTTTCGATTCAATGATTTCTTTTCCTGTACCGTCTGTGAATATCAGCAGCATTAAAGCAATGTTTTGTAGCGCTACATATGAACTATTTTATACCATGCACTACACCCCAATATAGTTTTTCTCTTGTCTGTATTTTCCCTGAAGTCTAGGATTTCCTAATAATAGCATTGATTTTTATGTATAACTTCTGTTTCCCGATCCACTATTTGGTTTCCGTTCATCCATCAAAAATTGACAGTTGTTCTATCCTCGTCAGTTCCGTGGATGTTTTTCTGATGATCATTCATTTGTCACGAAATTCTAGAAACCAATTCATTTACCACGATTCCCTGATATATTCCTTTGTTTCCCCGTCCTTTCTGCAGTATTTCTATCGCTTGCGATCATTTGATTTACCGACTTTTCCAAAGCACATATTTCTAATTAATTGTGCACAGCAATTCACCTTTTTCACCCGTATAACAATCACCACAAATCCAACGTTAGTGATCCGATTGCTGGGTTTTTATTTATCAAATCCACAAATTTAACGCGTCAATTATACCTATTATTCATAACAATATTTCAGTGTATTCTGTGAATATTCCTCATGGAGCGTCCATAAACTACGTGGCTCTATTTAGCCTCCCTATAAAACCCCCCTCCCTCCACGTATCATGACGTGGTTTTTTCTCGATCTCTCCCCCCCCCCCCCAATTTTACCCGTGTGGTAGGTAGCTTCTTTCCCTATTAATTCCAGAAGACATTTTGTACTGTTTTCTCTTAACAGACTATCGTTAAAATTATTGCGTGTATAATTAACATAACTGATAATTGCTTTATGTACTTTTCTACAATAATAAATGGTCTGAATGAAATGTCCCACTAGCCACTCCTGAAAATAATCAATTATTGGGAGAAACCGCTTTCTCAGGTACAGTCAGAGATTCTTTTTTTCCGTGAGGTGTTATTGTAAACATACTCCTTTTTCAATCATTGTTATTCATTAAATGACAAAATAAAACAAACTACACATGTCGCGAAAAAAAAAACCTAAGAAGAAATGCATTTACTGTTTTCTATTGGTGCAGCTCTGTCATCTTCCTTTTTACATTACGAAGGAACGGTTCTTTGATCGACTTAAAAAAAAATTTAAATCACTGGATAGTGAAAACTCGTTGGGGAAACATTTTCGAATACGCCTCGTGAAGTTCATTGTACAGCCACACGTCAAGCCTCATGCCACACTTGAACTTGAAATAACACTTCAACAAGCCCTGTAATAGAAGTTGCACTGAAAAACATTGACATAACACAATTAAAATTGTTTCATCAATGAGCGGTGTGGTCACACGATGGTGATCCTAATTGAAACAGCTATATTTCAAACCATCAAAAAATACGATCTGTCATTGCCTTAGAAAATCCCTGGTGACATCTGTAAGATAATTTGAGTCTAGGTACGGCGCGTCTAATGTATTTCGAATCGTAATGCGCCGTCGCATGTCGGTTAGTTGAAACACGCCAGCCGCATGCAACCCAACGCTATGACTTCAAGTCATACGCATGCGCAACACTGTCAGTACATAGGATATCTAAATTACATACGGAGATAATTAAATGACAGAAATAAATATCCTCATAATGCTGCGTGTTCTGTACCTTGTTTTAAAAATGACAAATAATACGCATTAAAAGCTAAGTAGCTTGGCTCAAATCCCTCCCCCCCCCCCTTCTTAACAACATAGCTTCCTACCCAACCCCTCTCCCCCTAGACCGAGCTACGTAGTTTATGGATACTCCCTTAGTTGGCCACCATATTTATACATCTGGAAATACAATCCGCTTACAGAGGTATTTTGTTTCGAAAGACCTGAAATGGTTTTTCTTGGAAATGTTAGTTAAAAGTCAGTAAAAATGTTTATTTGAAAAAATGTGAATAATTGTCTGAAATTTTATTTCCTTCACAGCGTGGAAATTCTGCTTAACAATCCACTTCATTGGGAAGATTACGTCCCCCGCTCTAACCAATTGTTTAACAGCATAACGTCTTAAGTTAACCCTACGGTAACAATAACTGTCTTTGTTTTCCTTGTGGTTTTACGCCTTGTCGATTTTGAGGTCATTACAGCCGGTAAATGACTGAGGGCTAGGAACGACGAGGAAGGAGTTCGGCCATGACCATTTGAAGGACCTGACGCCGCATTCGTCTAGAGTTTTTTCGGGAAAACACGGAAAACCGAAATCTGGATGGCTGGACTGCGATTTGACACTGTTTCATCCCGAATAAGAGACCACTGATTTATCGCTCAGCCCCCGATAATTAATTCGTTAATTATTGATTAGTTATATACATTTTTCACTAACAGCAACTGATTCAACAGTAGATATGATTTTTGTCTTGAAAATAAAGTAATAATATAAGTAGTGAAAAATTATACATCTTTCGCTAATTTCCGAACGAAATAAATGTTACCAGTTGAAAGATAACGCCAATGCAACTATTTAATTTATTTATTGTTGCGTCGTACGCGTTTCACCTTCTCATCGAGGCATCATCATCGACTAATCTGTGCTACAGTTTTTATAGACAGTTTTATATAAAACTGTAACACAGATTCGTCGCTGATGATGCCTCGATGAGAGGTGAAACGCGTACGACGCAACAATAAATAAATTAAACAGTTGCATTGGCGTTATCTTTCGACTGGTAATTAATTAAGCAACTGTGGAAACAGGGCTTGCAACAACATTGCATTTAAAATAAATGTTGTTTGAGTCACCATTTCGCCTTAACAGATCTCATCACTGAAAGCAAGCACACAGCAAAATGTTTTTCTTCGGTGACTACACGACCCGTGTCTGATGCGCGAAGGGTTCCGCGGGGAAATTGCCGAATAAAGTAGAGAACGTAGTAAGCGAACTGAGAGCTGAGAAAAGTGAGGCCAATTTTTTTTCATGCGGAGAGAAACCAACGCTCCACGCAGGAAGATTAATTCTGATTCATTACTCTTGCCGTCCCAACGCCATCTTGTATTTACATACAAAACAGCTGTCTCTCGTTACAGTTTCCGTCCCCGAAATTGTATTACGCTGCGAGGGAACGTCTTGGCACTGAAGTCGGTAACGAAAGGAAAGGGCTGAGAGGCTCTTTATAACAAAGGGCCTTCCTTGTCGAAGGTCTAAACAGTCAAAAAATAAGAACCGTAATAAATTACGAGCATTTAAAATAAAGTACGTATTTAAGTTATTAATTGTTTAGGTTTTAAGACATAGTAGCATGGTAGGATGACCAAAATTATTACACCTAACTTACTAATGCTTGAATAATTCTTGAAAATGGCGTATAATAGCTTTCTTCAAATCTTTCATAACAGAACATGTGCAACGCCAGAGGCAATACAAAGGTCAATTCAAAACAACACCGTCAACGATTGGTATATTCTGCTGGACGACCAACTGATCATGTTTCAAGATGTCCTATTCTTCGTTCCACATAGACTTAACGGACAAGTTTACTAGATGCGCCGTACCTAACATTAGGTGGCACTACAAAAAAGGATACATTCTACGTGCATGCCAGTTGCTGACGTCCAGGCGCAATGTACTACAATAGGAATCCTATTAGACCCATCATCCCCTGAGCGTTACTGGGACTATGGATGGTTTGGTTGGTTCATTACACCGTAGCCTCTCGAAGAGGGAGTAACACATGCAGTGGTTACAGCACGTCTTATGCTGACTCCAGGAAATGAGGCAGTATACCGGTATTTACAATTCCTTTCACAGAAATGATCGGAACTTGAGAATAACAGGTCAGAGGACTTTTCTATAGGAGACTAAATAGTAATGCTTAAACGGATTCTGCATGGGGTGAGCAGCGTGGCCAGGCCCCAGGTCCTCGGTTCGATCCTGATTACAGTGACGACTCGGCAATAGATAAGGAAACTTAGAACTCTCTGAACTCTTCTGCCTCAGCTGGCGCGAAGCCATTTTACAGCTTCATCGGATGAGTAGGTGATCATCGGAACCCTGTGGATTAACGTAAATGCACGGAACTTCCTTACCATAATCGGTAGTGTTTCATCGCTGCATTGAGTATTAGCGTAAATGAAGAGACCCTGGTTCAAAAGAGTAGCTACCACTCGACAAGGATGTGAGGTGCCACGCTCGTCTTGATCCTTTTGCTTCTGTGTTCGGTGAAGGATATTCTCTGTGGAACTGACCT